>CM038217.1:124553326-125207087 GCA_021442155.1 Cymbidium sinense
ATTGATAGGAATGAATTTAAGCAAGTGTTATGTTCTTTCACATGAACTATAAACTTTATAAATCCTATTCAAATCTATGTTAATAAAAGAGAAGCAAAGATCACATAACATATTTTGTACTTATAATCACATGCAAGCTTATAAATATTTATAAGTAGCATAACTTCATTTATGATGTTTGATTTGTAGATTTTGAAAATAATTTTGATTTAATCATGATAATAATATTCATATTCTTACTTTAGCCAAAGCATGCAATTTGACATAAAGAAAATATTTCATTTATTTGATTTTTCAAAGATATGAATGCATGATTTCACATGGCAAACAATATTTAACATACTTGGAAAGAGTTAAAGTGATGCAAGCATGTGATTTCATTCATCCTAATTAATTCTAAGGACAATCCTATAAAATAAGGTTATTCAAAGTGAACCAAAATTATTTTAAAGAGATTTTACTTTAATTTTGAGTTTGATTTGATTTAGGAAATGTGAGAAGAGTTTACTAGTCCTAACCCATTTTTTCCATGTGTGAATTAGTTTAGTTTTATTTTAGGATGATTAGATTGGTTTTATGGTTTGGTTAAGGTGTGAATTAAGTCCATTAATTACTCCTTACTACACCATTTTAACATAATTAACCTAACAATTATGAGCCAACATATGATATGTAACCACATGGAATTTAAATCAGCAATCCCTAAGAAAGAAAGGGCCTAATGCAATTGGCTCACAATTATTGATTTATTAAGCTAAAGGGTTTAATTAAGTACTTTCATAACCCTTCCCACACATGTGGGTTGGATTTGATTTCCTTAAGCTTACCTTAGGCTTTTGAACACCTAAGGATCTACTTAAGTTTTAAGATTAATTAAGTTCGATTGACTTTTGAAAGTTTGATTAATTTAGTAGATTATTAGTGAATTAATCTTAATTAGGTTTGGATTAAGGAAGAAAGGGGGTTTAGGGAATAACTAAGGGAAAATATCCCAAAATCATTCCATAAATCTCCTACTCACTTAAATAATATTTAATTATCTCAATTAGATGATTAATTCACTATTCATGTGCTTAATTATTCTTAATTATACAAAGAGGGTGATTAAGGTTCACTAATTAATTTTCTTAATTAACTCATTAATAAATTCCAAGAAAATAAGTCATCCCACAAGCATGCCTTAGAAGTTTGGAATTAATTAATTAAGTAATTAGGGAGTAATTAGATTATTATATTTTTTAATTAAACCCTAATTAAGGAAAATCCATTGTTCAAAATTAATTAAAAATAATTTTATTGGATTTCCCTCTGAATTATCTTTAAAATGATCTCTCATTTATATTTTTTTTTGATTTTTCTACATTTAATTATGAATTTAGGAAGTTTTAGTGATTAAGGGATAATTAAATAGCCTAATTAACTAATCTTGTCAACAACGGTCGCCGTGTGCTTTCCACGTGGTGATGGGATTGATTATTTAAGTTATCAAATTGAATGTCACGTCGCCACGCGACGCTATGTGCTTTCTCAGTCATCCGATCAAGGATCATAGTTAGATTAAACTCATGATTATAAAGGATTAAATCTCTGGATCAGTTTTAATCAGACCATCCATCAAAACATGGATCAATGATTCATCCCTACCCTCGCCTGCGGGAGACGAAGACCGTCCATCCTCTATGGCTTGATTCGAGTTCACTTGAGCTGATTGAATTCAACCTACACCATCAAGAAGCAAGGAGAAGAGGATCCAATGGTGGAAATTCAATGGGATTACACTTCCCTTCACAAAGGACTAAGGATTTTTCTACTTAAGCTTGGTTTTGATTCATATCTCCTGGAGGCTATCACCGGCGCTTCCAATCATTGAGGTAGCTTCAGTGGAAAAGCCTGAAGGTTTGAGGGTTCAATTTGTAATGGATCTTCCATTTGACCAAAGCTTGCTTCAATGGCTTGCGTCAGCTTCCCCCCTTCCTATGGCTTGGTTGCTTTGGGAAACCCTTGGGTGAGCTCGACTTGCCTCCCGATGGTGCTTGCAAAGTGAATTGGACTTTGGTTAAGATTTGGCTAAGTTGGAAATATCCCTCATCTCCCTATTTTGGCTGGCTTAGGAAAAATTGAGAATGGGAATTTCAATTGAGCTTGAGAGTGCTTGGAAAACTTAGAAGCTTGCCTTTGATCATCGAGCTCAATCAATGCAACGTTAATTGGAATGGAATGAGGGGAATATATCTCCCCAACTTGGATCATACCGAGCCTACTTGCCATTTTGATCAAATTGATTTGATTGGATGAGTTGTTTTGGTTGTGGAGTGCCATATGATTTGGTTTGGTAGAGAGTGGGAGTGGAGGTGCACATGTGCTAAAATGAGTGTGGAGGTGATCCATGTGGAAAATTTTAAGTGGAGGGGTCGATTTTGGCTTTGGGTTGTTACTAACCCAAACCATTGGGTCATGTGCACCACCCTTCTTGGTGTCCAAATGGTCCGCTAGAGGGTGCCAACTCGTTTGAATATGATCAAATTTCAAGTGAATTTGATCATAAGTTACCCTTGACCTAGGGATAAAATGGTCATTTGGCTTTGATTTTGATTTGGGCATATTTAGAATGATTGAAAAAGCCAAATTTCAATTTAGTTTATTTGATATGATTTAATGTTGACCCATTTAGGTTAAAATGGGTCAACTTGGGTCAAGTTGACCAATTGGTCAAATTGGGTCAAACCATGGTTAGGTCAAGTTCAAATGATCATTTGAAGTGTTCTATCATTGATTTTGTTTAATTTAATTTGGTTTTGGCTCATTTGAATTCACTTAGGTCAAATGGGTCAAGTTGATCAATTTGACCCATTTGACCCAATTAGGTCAGGTTTAGGCTTGGTTGATCATTTGAAATGTATTGCATGCTTTGGTTTCAAATTTTGTTTGATTTGATTTTGGCTTGATTTGACCTTTTAGTCAAGTTCCATGGTCAAGGGGCTGGGTTGGCCAATTGAGGCTTTGGTCAAGTTCAACAAGTGACTTAGAATGAATTTGACCATTGGTTTTGCAATCAATTTGGCTTAAATCAATATTTGACATATTTTGATTTAACTTTTTAGGTCAACTTGGGTCAACTTGGGTCAAGTGACCAATTAGGCTAGGTTTGGCTCAAATGATGACTTGGTCATGTTCAATCCTTGATCTTGGATTGATCTAGATCAATGGTTTCAATCAATTCGGCCTATGGTGAATTTTGGCTAGTTTAGGTTTCATTTGGGCTAAGTGTTGACTTAGTAAAAGGCTAGGTTTGACTTGGTTTGACCCAATTTGATTGATTGATCATCTTAGGATGATTGTTGCTCACAATGTGAGGCTTAGATGGGCTTAGTTCAATCCAATTTGGGTTGGATTAGAATTTGGCTCAAAAAGGTGCTTTAGGTCACTTTGGGTCAAGTGAGCATAAATAGATCAATTGACTTGATCTAGGCTTGATTCAAGCTTGGTTGAACTCACATATGGACTTATGATTGAAATATAAATCTAATTGCAAGTGATTTGGAGTCAAATGGGTTTTTGATTCATTTAGCAATTTCAAGTTCAAAGGATGAACATGGGTTTGATTTAGGTTAGATCGATTTTGGATTGATGATTGAATTTTGTGTTTATATTTGGTTTGTGATTATAGGTTTGATTGTTTGAAGAGAAAATTCAAAGGCTTGGATAGATTTGAGTTTGATTTGGCTAAGTTCAAGAATTTGACTTGAAAGGGTAAGGTTGGATTTAGGTTAGATTTGGGTTTGCATTTTGAATTTAGTTTTGGTTGTTTGAATTTATATTTCATTTATATTTATGAATATAAATGAGAATATAAGAGTTATAAAAAAATCTTTTGAATTTGGATTGATTTGGATTTAATTTGAACTAAGTCCATAAGATGGAATCAAAATGGCTTATGAAATATTTTGGATTTGGACTTGAGTTTTGGATTTAGTTTTGGTTATTTGATTTTATATTTCATGTATATTAGTGAATATAAATGAGTTATGAGAAAATCTTTTGAATTTGGAATGATTTGGATTTGATTTGAGCTGAGTTTATAATGTGAAATCAAAATGGCTTAGGAAGTATTTTAGATTTAGAATTGATCATGGATTTCAATCATTTGGAATTGATTCATGATTTGGATTTTTGGAATTGATTTGAATTTTGATTTGGAATTGATTTGAGTTTGAAGTTGATTTGAATTTGAAGTTGGTTTGGATTTGAAGTTGGTTTGGATTTGAAGTTTGTTTGGATTTGAAGTTGGTTTGGATTTGAAGTTTGACTTGAAAGAAGAAAGTAAGGATTGGGTTAAAGCTATAGGGTAGGAAAATTTTCCTAACACCCCTATGGCATAACCTATTCCTATGGCTAACTCTTTTAAGTCTCTAGGGTTAAGTTAAGTGTTGACCTAATCACTAGAAGTGTCTTAAGACTAAGGAACTCTTAATGTCTAGAGGAGTCCTTATGCTTAGGATGAAGGAGTTGAAAGCTCACTCCAAAAGTGAGGTCAACAAGGGCATAGGTGTGTGTGTGTGACAAGGTACACCACCGCGTATTGGTGTTGACGAGACAATCAACAACGCGATGATCCAACCACTAGAAATGATCTACTTCCAAATGAGAGGTGTAAAGGAATCAAGAGCTTAATGTGCAACTCCACTTATATACATAAGAGAGTGAAGGAGGAATCCACTAGGGATTGTATGTGAGCCTTCCACTGGGGAAAAGGTTCAAGTTATCCGCTGGGGGATGAGAGGTTTGATTTGATTTGTGTCTCGCTGGGGAGAAATTTGATTTGATTATTTATGATTTGGTGCTCCACTAGGGATGAAAATGTGAACTCTCCCGTGGGAGCAAGTTCAAGCATCCAAGAAAAGAGGTTGTGAAATCTGAGGGATTAGAATTGAGATCCGCTAGAGAGCGAAAGATTTGCATCTCAAGGAGAAGCTTATTGATTTGATTTGTTTGATTGGTTTGACTCCACCAGGTTGATTGGATTTATTTTGTTTGTTTAGTTTGACTCACTAGGAGGAAGGTTGATTTTGTTTCAAATTTTAAAATTTGAATTTTTTGAGATGGATCTGTTGGTTTGCGATGGATCCCAGAAGTGGGTCGCCTTAATCTAGCTACCAATCAAAGTACTATACCAACCACATAGTAGGACTATCCAACCAAATGGGTTGCCTTTTTGGTGTCTGCAATGTCGGGAATAAACATAGTAGACTTATATCTTCAAAAGTAAGGATCGGTCATTTGGGGTGAGTTGGTAACTGTCAAATCGAACCTAACTATTAAGTGAATGCATTTGGAGACTTAAAACTCAAAGATAGTCAAACTTTTTTTTTTAAATGTATTTGATGGATCCCATTGGTTTGCGATGGACTGCATTGAGTAGGGGCCATGTCGGCCTTGATCTAGCTCAGGTTTACCAATCCAAAAGGGGTAGTCTACCAGCCACATAGTATGACTATCCAACCAAAGGGGTGCCTTTTAGCTTGCAGTGGTTAATTCAGGAAAAAAAGTGTGGGGACTCACATCTTCTACTACAAAAGACCACTAGGGTGACATATTAGTGAGGTAACATGTTGACCCGACCTAGGGCTGACTACTGAGTGAATGCTGCTGGGAGACTTGAATCAACTCAAAGATAGTCAAAATTAATTTCATTTTTTTAATTGTATTTGATGGATTCCATCAGTTTGCGATGGATCACACTAAGTAGGGGCTATGGTGCCTTGATCTAGCTCATGTTAACCAATCCAAAGGGAGTAGTTTTCTGGCCGAGGAGAGAACTATCCAACCAAAGGGGTGTCTTTCGATTTGCAACATTGATTCAGGGGAAGAGGTTGGGGACTGTATTTGCTAAATAAGAGACTGCTGGAGTGACACATTAGCAAGGTAACATGTCAACTCGACCTAGGGTCCCATCGATTTGTGATAGTTATCTAGAAAGAATGTGTAGTAGACTTATATCTTTCAAAGTGAAATGATCGTCGAGGTAACCTATTTGTGGAAAAGATTGAACCGACCTAAGAATCAGAGAGTCTGCAGGTGGGACTTATCTCTACTTAAGAGTAGTTAGCAATTCCTATGAGTTTTGACACGCCCTAAAGATAGGACTGCTTGAGAAAGGGGCGCTAGGGCTTGAATTCTAATCCACAAGCCAATTAATTTGTTTGTTATTTATTTATTTGTTTATCGTGGTCCCTATTGGTTTTGCGATCACACGAAGGAGCTTATATTAGCATAGTCTATCTTAATTTTATAGAACTAAGGGAGAATCATCCAATGGATTCTCCAACCAGGGTGGCAACTAGGAAAGGGGCTGTGTCAATCCAAGAGGTAGTGTCTAAATGGGGTCAAATGATCCAAATAGAGTGTCCGCAAGGGAAGGGGCCACTAAGGGATTTATCCAAAACTGAGAAGATAATTTGCATAGGTACTCAAGGAGAAAGTGCTGGGACTCACATCTACTAAGAGTGGTGTATCCCGTGAGTTGTTGTCCATAACATCAACCAACCTAAGGTGCCCATCGGTTTACGACAATCAGCATAGGAGGAAAGCATCAGGGACTCACATCCTCCTATAGCGTAACTGATTGTCGGGATAATTTGTCTTTGGCTCAATAGGTGCCATCTGACCTATGGCGACTACTGAATGAATGCCACTGTGGGACTTATATCAACTCAAAAGTAGTCAAGAGGAAAGGAGCCTTTGGGGGACTTATCCAAAATCTCAATATACTCAACCTAGTTAGAGCATGATGGCTAGTTCAAGAGAAAAACATGTAAGCTTACATCTTCTTAAGCAAAGTCAACATGGGGTAGCTTACTAGTTACGCAGTGAAGTCTACCAAACTAACAATGTGCTCTTTGGTTTGCAATGGTTAAGTTAGGAAGAAAGCGCGGTGACTCACATCCGCTAGACAAGTGACCAGAGGTGATGAGTAGCTAGCATGTCGATAGAGTAGTAATGAGTGAGTACCAGAGGGGCTCCCACTTCAAAATAGCTTGAGACAAAAGATATGTGTTTATTTTTGTGCTTGTGTTAAAGGGAACAGGATGCCACTTAGGTTATCTCACACCTACCTTAAACACGTTGGGGAATTTTGATGAAATGGTGCAATGAATGGCAGTTGTGATTCCACCAAGAAAGGATGCTGCTTGGGTTCTCTTACACCTAACTTAATTATGCTAATCAAAATAGGATGCCTCTTGGGTTCTCTCACACCTATTCTAGTTGCTTGGGGATCATGTTCAACTTGTGTTGAGTTTGTGAAAGAAGGATAGGATGTCTCTTGGGTTATCTCACACCTATCCTAAACACGCAACAATGCTTGAAGAAGAGAATATTTTGATGAATTGAAATGAAATTTTGATGATAATTATTTTCAAACATATTTTATGGGTAATATTTCTTCAAATAGAGCCCATCAATTGGAAGCATTATGTTTTCCCTTTACAATTAATAAGTGCTTCTCCTTCTCATGACAAAAAAGTGAGTGAGTTCAAACTTGCCTCCCATCTTTCGGGCAACAATTGGTCTCTTTAGAACTAGAACAAGTTCTCCTACTTGAAAAGCTCTAGGGCGAACTAGCTTATTGTGAGCTTGAATCATTTTGGCTTTGTATAACTCGAGGTTCTAGCCCACTTGTAGGCTTCTCTCCTCTCTCCTTGAGCTTTTCTAACTTGACATTCTACTTTGTAGTGATTTTACTATCCAATGCTATCATTAGTGAGGGGAGCTGAACTTCTAATGGTAGAAAACTGATTGGAGAATGGAGTAGATCGGTTAGTTACGTATGTGTAGAATGCCCACAATTCTTCAACTAACTGCTCATGCCACTGTTGTTTGTTATCATCAAGTATTTTCTTTAATATTTAGATGAGAGTTTTGTTGAATGCTTCTGCTAAGCCATTTGCCCTAGGGTAGTAGATGGTGGAGTATCTCCTTTTTTTTTTTGGTGAATTTGTTGTTCTTGGTGCTCTTGAATGTAGTACAATTATCGATATATATAATTCATTAATATATGATATAGTTCTTGAAAAACTGGAGCACATCGAGCTATGACCTCCACGAGTGGGATTGCCTCGCCCATTTAGATAGTGGTGTGACTAGAATGAACGATGACCTTTAGAAGAAGGATCGATAGGACCCACAATGATACCCCAACATTCAAATGAGGCCAAAGTAGGGTGTAGAATGTTGGGTTTGTTGAGGACCACCGTACTTGCACGATGTCATCTCCCAGCTATGCCCATGCGTATGATCATCGAAGGCCGGTATCCTAGTCTCTTGATCTTTACTTTCAACTTGGATCATATTGTGCTCCACATGGTGAATGTACCTCGGTCATGATGTTTGGGCTTGTTTGTCCAACCACATTTTAATCGGATGTACAAGGTGCCATCCAGAGCATAGGAGAGAGCTCTGCTTCATCGATTGTGACTTCTCTTGAGGTAGTTTTCCTCTTGTCAAGTAGTCTATGAATGGTTTCCTCCAATCCAGCTCCTTATCCTTTTCGACAATGGCAACCTCCCCTTCAAGAGAAACTCTCTCGATGAGTTCAACATCAATAAGGGATAGGACCTGTCTGTTTTAGACCCTTATTGAAATGGACTCATCTTTCGGACATGCCAATTTCTTGGCTAGTTTGGCTAAAGCATATGCTAGTGCATTCTCTCCTCGAGGGACCTTTTAGATGGTGACCTCCAGATCTAGGCCAACAACTTCATGGTGTACTTATGGTAATGACAAAGCTTGTGTTTAGAACCTTGTAGGACGATGCGGTTGATGACCAAAGAATCTCCATAGATGTTGATGCTTTTGACACACATTATAATGGCTAACTCACCAGAAGTCTCATACTCTTCATTATTGGTGCGGGATTGGAGATAGTATGAAAATCTCATCACATCATGGTCAGTTAAGAGAACTATTCCTACCCTTGCCTTTCCTAGAAGAGTAGATTGTGGTTCTCCTTTATGAAAGGAAGCCTCACCATCAAAATACATCTCTCAATGGTGATTGTCAACCTCCCTTAAGTTCATGATTTGTTCATCATGGAGATCGTCACTAAGAGGGAATCGTGAGTGGTGTGTTGCTAAGAAATTTGCAGTGCTTGTCCTTTCCTTTCAGGATACAATGTAATATTAAATTGCAAGAGAATCATGGACCAATGTGCAAACCATTTAGATAATGTCGGCCGTGTCATGAGATACTATAGTGGATTGATTCTTGAAATCAAGTTCACCTTATGAGAAAGCATATAGTGTCATAGCTTTTGGGATGCAAAGATTAAAGCTATGCAATGTTTCTCAATAGGTGGATTTACAGGATCGGCGATGATTGAGGTAGTAGAGTGTTCATTCCTTCATCATTGGCTTGGGCCAACAAGTCTCAATGCAACAATATAGAGGATCAATGATGCGGGATAAGTGGCGGCTTCACCAAATCGCTTGATATCTTCAAAGGCATGCTAGCACTTGTCATCCCACTTGAACTTGGCATCCATTTTGACAAGTGCTGAAAAAGCTTACATCTTCGATAGATTGGAAGTGTCTTAGATATGCCAACCCCTTGGAAAGATCCGAGTTGAGTTAGACTTTTAGGGGTGTCATTTCTAAGATACCTTTGATATTTTGGATCTATTTTTTATTCCCGACAACAAACCCAAGGAACTTCCAAGCTACTCAATGCACACTTGGGGTTCATTTTGAGGTTAAATTATCTTAACCATTTGAAAACTACTCTCAAGTCAAAAGATGGTCTTCCTTTTCTTTGACTACTAGATCATCAACATAGCATTCAACTTGATGATGAATGAGTTTGTTGAAGATCTGAGTCATGGCCCGTTGGTATGCAGCACCAGCATTTTTAAGGCTAAAAGGCATGACCTTATAATAATATATTCCGATCGGGGTTCAAAAAGCAGTGTTTCTTTCATCCTCGGGGGCCATCTTGATTTGGTTATAGCCAGATGACCCATCCATGGAGGATATTACATGAGATGAGGCGATGTCCACCATTAATTATGATATATGAAGGGAAATTCATCCTTAGGACTTACCTTATTTAAGTCCACATTGACGATGCAAATTTGGTCATTCTTTCTCTTGCGATACGACACTAAACCGTGGGGTATTTTTCTTCCTTGATGAAACCGATCGCATAGTTTCATGACTTGAAATGACCATTGTTGATTTCTAATCGCATGCATCTAGGGGCTTGCTTGATAGGGTTAACGTTAGGGTCTATTGCTAGTTTGTGGACTACTATGTCAGAAGGTAATCCAGACATCTCTTCATAACTCCATTTAAAGTAGTTCTTAAACTCAATCAATAGCCTAACTAAGTCATCGGTTTCTTCTTCGTTCATCAAAGTCGATGTAGGTTGTGGATCTTCTTCCATCCCGAGGTTGATTTCTTTAAGCTTATCGATTGTTAAGTAGATTTCTTCTTTGAATTTTGGAGGTGCATCTTTGATTTAGAGATCATCTGGATCATCTGAAGTTTCTAAACACACCTTCTCATAAGAGTTAGTGTTGTTAGAGGAGAACCTATCATACTCGGATGATTGGTGACTAGTAACCATCATCATCATTGGACCCATCCGAATCTAATCGATTTTGATTGTGCATCCTTGCCTTTGTTGTTCCATACCAGTACTTCTCATGCTTAGACCATGTATAAGGAATCAAACCTTTCTTTACAAGATTAACAACACATACCAATCAAAAGACAATTCTATTAAATCTTTATATGAATTATCCTTAAGTTCTACATCGCTTCGGACAAGGATGATGATCCCAATAGAATCTCTTTGGCTTGGCATTATTGGAAGACCTAGGGGCTTCCTTAACTAAACCTTCAACTTTTGAGAAAAAAAGTGAGGTTAAACTAAAGTTCCCAATTGCGATGATTTTACATAAACTGATTGAATATATTCATGCTTTGCTTGGAGTTCATCTTATCACTCAAGTGTCACCTCCTCAATGAAACTTCGAGGGGTTGGATGGTATGCTAATCACATGAGACTCATCCTCATGGATTCCAAGTCTATGTGAATAGGTACTCTATAAACTAGAACATAACTCCTATTGGCTGGCGACCAACCGGAGGTCATTCACCTCTAGAAATGCCTTTGTGCCTGCCTCTACCTCTGCCTGGTGGAGGTCGAGTCATCCTACCCATATGTCCATATGATAGAATGAACTATGGGTGGAATGTGACATGCGGCTCCACTTCTTCCTTGATGTCATTTTCTTGTTCCCTTGTATTTTCTTTCTTCTTTTCTTTTTCTTTCTCTTTTTCTTTTTCTTCTTTTGCTTTTTCTTTTGTGTTTGAATTTTGACCAAGTTTACGAGAAAAGGTGTTTTGAGGAAGATAGTATATCACATCTTTATATATCTCAACCTCTCTAACTGAAAATGGCTTTTCATAACCTTTGACACAGTATTTGATTCCATCCTTTCGGAACTTGATGCATTGATGGAGGGAGGAATCATTTTGTTCTAGTGTATCCAAGGCCTACCAAGCAAAGCAGTGAATGAAGTATTCGAATCAATTATGTAGAATTTGGCTTCGGTCTTCTAATCACCTATCTCTAAAGGTAACTATGAAGCCTAAAGCCCTCATCCATTGAACCCTCTCAACATCATCCATCTCCTGGGTGTAGAGATGTCAATTTTCAAATAGGCAAGGGTCTTTAGACTCATAATGTTCGATGCACCTAGATCCAAAACTCGAAAGTCAATCGCCCATGTCCATTATGATGTAGAGGGGCATGTCCCATAGAAGAAGGTCTTCATCGTCAGATGTGACTCCTTGGGCTTCTCTTGAGTAATGCCTCTCTCTCCAATCGGTGAGCTAAGCATATCTGGATCAAGAATAACCTTAATTAATGGTTCCCTCATCTCTTTGGATAAGACAAAGGCATCATATATGCTTAACTTAGATGTCAACTTTCTTGGGTGGTAATCCACTTATCCTCCACAAGCATATCTATGTGTGGAGCATCCTATGGACTTCTTGCTTTAGTACCAATGACTTGTTTTCCCTTACCTTGAGGTGCTGCCCTGAGGTAGAACCTTGCCACTAGGAGGTTAGCCCGATGATCTCTTGTGGCGCTTTAGTCAAGATTCTACGCTCATCGCTCACGTGCAACTATAGGACCCTTAGAATCGATGATTCCAAGTCTATCTCAAGAGGTGAACCCATATTATTAGAGAAGGAAAGTCCATCTTTGAATCGAAAGGAAAGATCGAGTTATTATAATTATTATTTAGACTTGAAGAGTTTTCTATAAGAGTAGATTTAGACAACCATCAAAAGTGACAGATGTAATTCAAACTAGCTTTATTTCCCAATTTCTTGGATTTTGAAGGAGGTACATAGTAGAAATCTAGTAAAGTAAGTGGGGTGAGGGATTTGATTCCCTCATCTGTCGATACAAGATGTCTACTTGAAGAAGAGCCAATAGAAGTAGAAGTGCTCGCTGAAGTAGCAGTTGTAACAGTGGACTAGAGGCTGGGCTCGGTTGGTGGTTGAGCTACTTGGCTATCCCAGGTTGATATGGGCTACTGCTGAGCTCCCACTTTCCCCAAGTTGTCTTTAACAACTTGCAAACCATCCTTGATGTTGGAAGGCACATGCAAGAAAAATTTCTTGATTTTTGAAATAATCTTTTTAGAGGTTTGAGATAAGGAGATATCTCAACCTTCTTTGATTTTAAAAGGATCACATGTATCCCCAAAGATTATCCTAATGGAACTGGATGGTTGTTCCACAAGGTATTCCTTTGGGATAACTGTGCCTATTTTGTATCTATGCTCAAGCCAGTCCTTAAATGTAAAGCAATCCTCCGAAACATGGCCTAACATGCGGTGGTAGGGGCAAAAGTTAGGATCATTGCTCCTACCCACTTCCTCCAGCTTTCTAGGCTCGGGTAGCTAAAAGTTGGGTTTCTTTAAAAGGTTCTTAAAGTTTTTCTAACTACCTCCCTCTTAAATGAATAAGGTTTATTTAGTTTATCCAAAAGAGTAGGTGGATGGTAGCTATCTGGCGGTGGGTATGTGTACCGCTGCTGTGAACTAAGGAGGAGGCAGCGAAGGTTGTGGTGGCTGCTGTGTCGATCGATAGGATGGCCTAGACGATGGTAGAGGAGGTGGAAGTGAGGGATGTGGAGCTCGAGGTCTCTCATCGCTCTCTCAGTTGCTTCCCCCCTTCTTATCGCTCTGGTTTCTTCTCATAAGCTTTCTGTGGCTTTAGCTTTGATGATTGATCCAAAAGAAGACACTGGCTTCTCCTTATAAAAGTCCTTGTTGGTTAGCTTCTCAAATGTCTTAATGGTAAAATCTTTGAGCATGAAGGCATGAATATTCTTTAGTAGAATTTTAATGGCATCTTTTGTTATTATTTCATACTCAAATTGCACCATCGAGAATATAATCAATGAGGGACTGTTGTTGAGCCAATGAGATCGCTTCTGTCATTTCAAAACCTCTTAATGAAGAGTTGCTCCAACTCAGCAAAAGCCTTTACTAAATTATTAGGGAGTTCAACATACCAATCAAAGGCTATGCTTGCTAAGTTCGACAAAAGATGGAATAGTAAAGCATCACTACATGTTGCAATTGTTGGCTCAATCGCACTATGTCTTGTGTGGGTTCCCTCTGCCATCGAAGGAAAGAGGGTGGCACAAAACCCTTAGGATACTGGATGGTATCAAATTCTCTGTGTAGGGTCTACCTTTTGGAAATGATGATCCTCCTCAGGCTTGCGCTATCGATTATCTCACTTGCTGCTCAACCATGAATTTAATATCCTTTTCTTGTACGAAGGTACTATCCACTACCTTCCTATACAAGCTAGTGCTGCCCTGCTCTATCGGAGGTAAACTCTTAGGCTGATCCAAGACATGCAATAACTTAGTGACTATTTACGCAATAGTAGGATGCTATTGGGGCTTTAGTTTGAAGTGCCTAGCAAATCTTCAAGCTTCTTTCCCATCCTATCAATTTGATCATCCTTTTTGTTTAAGTTGTTGAAGGAGGTGTTCGGATGAGTGGCAGTATCATCATGCTCACCCACATCACCTTCCAAACTCTGCTGATCACGAAGAAGGGAACCATGGTATCATGTGCACTCCCAATCCTTCAATAAATAATCTTCATTGGGATCAAAGACCTTTTCCTCCTCTAAGTCACCATTGTACCAGGATCTCCTTCTTCTCCATTAGATGCTATAATATCATCGAGCGGTCCAAGCATGGGCACAAATGATGCTGATGGTGGTAGGATCACTATCATAAAGCAGACATAACCTCCCTTCTAGAGCGATCTTGTGAGGACTACTCATTCGAGGATGGATGTTCATCACTTTGGAGGTGAGTGGATCCCATAATAATGGGCGTGGTATTGTCTCCTTCCCCTCGGCTGCTCTATCTCCAAAATATCTACGTGGTGGTGGTGATGGCACTATGCTTTACTTTGAGCCATTACACCATGAGAGAGGTCACCGCCTGGGGTGGATGGCATGGGATCTCTTGGCCGTAGCTGGATCACCAGTGAGGCTTTCTTCTTCCTGGATGCTACCTTCATGGCCTTTGATGGAACTGTAGATGATGGAACTTGTATTGGAGATGGTGGACGTGGGGTAGAGCGTTGTGGTGGAGGCACCATCCACTCTCTCTATGCAAGAGCTCCCCTCCTATAGTGGGTAGTACCAATCAGTAGAATGCTATCAATATGACCAGCGCAGGTGGCGCGTCGATTGGGAAAATCGATGAGGGCTGAGGCTAATTGCACTATACCTCCTCTCTGGAACGTCTTGACGGGCCTCCAGCCCTCTGTCGATGTGCTCCCCTACGCTGGGGATGACAGAATGTAAATCAAATTAGGCCACAGACTCTAATCATCTGTAAGCCCCGCCTACTCAGCCCAGAACTGATCTAAGGCTGATGTACGACATTTTCTTGTCTCTAATAGGAGCCTCATGTTGTATTACAGGTGGAGGTGAAACTGAAATCCTCCTAATATCTTCCTCTCCATCAGATCCAGAGAGAGGATGAAACTTATTTTATGATCAGGGAAACCATCCTAGGTAACTCTCTACTGAGAAACTACCTCTAGCTCCACGGCTATCGTCATGATGCGCTTGATCTTATGGCATTGGTTGCGAGTCCTAGGAGGAGCGGCAGATGACCCAACCTCATGGGGGAGACTATCCTTGAAGATAGGGGAGCCTTCCCCTTGGAGGAAGCTAACAAGTGGGTGCTAGCACTTTAGGCGATGGGGAACCATTGAGCAACACCTTTGGAGGAATTGCATGGAACGCCACAACCTTCCTCTTTAGTGAGGGAAACTCTGAGTCAGACGACATCTCAACATGGATGAGCGGCTTGGTCACCACACTCCTACTAACGGTTGTGAGGACTGCCCCCTCATAAGTGATTCTAGCTCCTCAAATCCTCTGCAGAAAATGGTGGGAAAAGTCTGGGAGGCTGGCGATCAAGGCCAAAGCCATCAAGGAAGGAAAAGTAAATGTGTGCCGAGTGCCATTATCTTGGGCACCCGAACTTGACTAAAACTAGGTTGAAATTATGCAATTTTGGAAAATAAACCCGAATTAGATGTCTGCTTTAATTTCTTTTTTAGAATTTGAACCCACACTCAATAATTTGAATATGTTAAGTGGGGCTCTTTGATTTTGGAGAGAGATTTTGAGTTTAGAATTAGAGAAGAAATTTTTGAATGTAGAATCCATTTTCAACAAATTTGTGTATGTTGAAAATGAGTTTAAATATTTTTGAAGAGATTGATGCTTCCATTGGTTCATATTTGAATTTTATTTTTATGTTTAAGGATCCTTCATTTAATAAATTTGAGTATGTTAAAGTAAAGGGTCAACTGATTTTGTTTGGATTTGTGATTTTGGAATGTACTCGCTTAGCAAATTTGGGTATGCTAAGTAAGGTGTTTGAAAATAATTTTCTTCTTTTGCTTGTTTTCTTATGATGTGAATCATGGGTGAATTTGGAATCTTTACTTAATTTGTGTATGCTAAATAAAATCCAAACCTAATCTTTTTTTGATTTTGAAAGGTGGGAACTTTACTTAGCAAATTTGGGTATGCTAAATAAACGCGTGTTTTGCATTTTGTTTTGATTTTGAAAAATAGGATTTTACTTTAGCAAATTTGGGTATACTAAATAAAGTCCAAATCGTTTGATTTAATTTTGAAAAGAGGATTATTTACTCAAAATTTAGATATGATAAATAGAATAAATGTGTTGTGTTTGATGATTTTGATTTTGAAAAGGGGATCTTTATTTAGCAAATTTAGGTATGCTAAATAAAGGATCCAAATGTATTTGATTTTTTATTTTAATTTTTTGAAAGGATGATCTTTACTTAGCAAATTTGTGTATGCTAAATAAAGAATCCAAATGTGTTTTGTTTTGATTTTTGATGATATTGAAAAGAGGATCTTTACTTAGCAAATATAGGTATGCTAAATAAAGAATCTTAATGTGTTTGATTTCTTTTTGAATTTTTGAAAAGAGGATCTTCACTTAGTAAATTTGAGTATGCTAAATAAAAGATCCAAATATGTTTTGTTTTGATTTTGATTTTTATTTTTGAGTGGAGGATCTTTAGTTAGTAAATTTGAGTATGCTAAATAAAATCCAAATGTATTTTTAGTTTTGGTGTTTTGATTTTGAAAAGAGGGATCTTTACTTAGCAAATTTGAGTATGCTAAATAAAGTCCAAATGTATTTTTAGTTTTGGTATTTTGATTTTGAAAAGGATCTTTCTAGAAAATTTAGGTATGCTAAATAAAGATCCAAATTTATTTTGAAAAATGAAACTCTTACTTAGAAAATTTGGGTATGTCAAATAGGAGTCAATTATGTTTTATTTTTTAAAGATGAAATTTTGTGTGTGATTTATTGCTTTTCGAAAAGATGGAAATTTCAACTTAACACATATGGAATGTGTTGAGTGGAGTTTTAAATGGTGTGGTTTTGTTTGAAGGTAAAGTCTTCATCCAACAAGTTTGGACACATGGAATGAAGAGGCTTATCTTCAAATTTGAAATTTTTGAAAGAAGAAACTCCAACTTCAACATATGTAAGATACATTGAAATGGAGTTTCAATTTTGTGATCTGATTTTATTTGAAAATGAAATCTTCATTCAATAAATTTGGGTATATTGAATGAGGATGTTCATTTTGCTTTTGAAAATATGATTGTTAATTTTGATTGGAAATGAAAACCTTCATTCAATAATTTTGGGTATATTGAATGAGAATGTTTATAAGTGCTTTTGAAAATATGATTTTTTTTATTTTTATTAAAAATAAAAACCTTCATTCAATTAACTTGGGTATATTGAATGAGGATATTCATTTGTGCTTTTTGAAAACATGATTTTTTATTTTGATTTTTGAAAATGAAGATCTTCATTCAATAAATTTGGGCATATTGAATGAGGATATTCATTTATGCTTTTTGAAAATATGATTGTTGATTTTGATTTTTTGAAAATAAAAATCTTCATTCAATAAATTTGGGTATATTGAATGAGGATATTCATTTGTGCTTTTAAAAAAAAAGATGATTTTTGATTTTATTTTGGAAATAAAATCTTCACTCAATAAATTTGGGTATATTGAATGAGGATGTTCATAAGTGCTTTTTTTTTGAAAAAAAATATGATTTTTTTGATTTTGTTTGAAAATGAAAAAATTCATTCAATAAATTTGGGTATATTGAATGAGGGTATTCATTTGTGCTTTTTGAAAATATGATTGTTGATTTTGATTTTTGGAAAGGTCCTACATGTAACAATATTGAAGATTGTTAGATGAGGTGCAAATATTTTATTATGAGAATTTCTTTTTGAAAGTGGTTTTGGAAAGTGATATTTTCATAAAGGATTTATTCTTCTTTATTTTTAGAATGAGCTTTTACCTTACCATAAAGATGGTAAGAAAAAGGTCTTTAATTATTTCTTTTTATTAAATTTTATTTTCACCTATGGGAGGGTTTTAAGATCTACTGAGTGGTCCTAAAACTAAAGGATGTTGGACTTATATGAAAGAAAGCTAAGATAAAAACAAAGATGTAGAGAGGAACCTTCCCTAATGGAGTCGTTAGAAAAATCTGTGGTGAATTTTTATTTTCATCTTCATCTAAAATGAATTAAATGAAGACAAAAATAAAAACACACTTCTTTCTTGGACACAATGTAGATCCACTGATATTCTTATTAGGGTGATCATTGATTGAGAATGGTGTACTATCTCAGAGAGAAACATCATCCTACAATGGATCTAATCACCTTAATAAGGACTCTAGCGATGGGTCTTGAATGTACCAGAGATTCTTCTCCTACTTTACATGAAAAAGTAATGTAGGGTTTATTTTTTTATCGGGTTCATTAAGTTCCTTATAGAGGGAAGTCCCCATAGTTAATTACATCTTAAGGAATGAGATTCCTTAAGAATACTCTCGATTAAGGCAAATGATCATTGTCTCCAAAGATTTCAAAGATTGGACTATCAATCAATTGGTTATTTTTGGAAGATCAAAGTGAATTGATCAAAAGGAGGGAGTTATTGTCAAAATTAAAGGGAGATAAGTAGGGGATGCTCATGATGCTAGAAAACCTAGCGAGCATCCCAAACTATCCTATGATTCGGCTTTATAATTTTGAAATTGAAGATAATTATTTGTTTGACTTGAATTTTGATTAGAAATCTAGGACTTATAATTCCATGATATAAGATCATGGAAATGCCTAAGTAGTGAGGATTTATGCTTGTAGCCTGCAAAAAGAAACAATAATCTCAGATACTGAATCTAGGGAGCTTTGGCAAGGGCCAAAGCACAACCTAAATCAAAGGCATAAATGGGCATATGGTTTACCTCCATAAGAGAGGATAAAATCACCATTGGAGTTAGAACACCTGGGGGTGGCCACTAACTAACTCCTCCTATGATTTTAAATATATGTAGGCAAGTCTTTTTGTTTTGCAAGATAACTAGGTTTGTTTATTTAGAAAGAAGACTAAGTCCTTAAACTCACTCTCTGAAACTAAATCATGTAGGGTATGAACTCATGACTTAATCTAATGTAATTTTGTTAAGTTTATTTTTTATTTTAGATAATTAATTTAACACAGCTATGATTCATATGCCTAATGCATGAGAAGTTACTTATGGGCCAAAATTAACAAGAAGGTGTGTTTCCACCATAGCTCTTAATGGTCAAGTCATGTTCTCTAGCAAAGGTGGAAACCCTCCATAAGCAAGGGTGAAGCAAGATGATTTTATATGCATGATGTGAAACAAACAACATCCAGCTAAGGGGTTGCTAAATCTTTTTAATATCTTGATTTATGTTCTAGGCTTTAGGTGAGATCATGAGTTGTTAATTTTTAATTTTGAGTTGATTAATTAGATAGAAAATTTATTTTTTCTTAGGAGCCTAATCGCATCCAGGCCATTTAGCAAAGAAAAGCAGGAAAAAACATGCCATCTTAATGCACAAGCTAAACAAACATAAAAAATTTTATAAAGCTAAGCACAAAAGAATAAAAGGCTTTTGTGGTCGGGCTCCACCGCCCAAACTCGAAAAGAAATGAGTAGCCAAGCTTTACCCTTATACAACCCATATTACAATTGAATAATTACAATTTAGAAAGAATTCGTGTTATGGGGGGTCTTCATTCTTCATTCCTCTTTCTTCTTTTCCTCATTTCTTCTTTTCTTTTTTCTTTTTTTTGTTTTGGTTGGTTGGGATGTAGTGGCTCCAAGGCTTGACATGGTACATAAGACATAGTCTTATGACTAATATTCACCTTCACTTTCCCATAACATTCATTCCAAATCTTAATTACAAAATTACATAAAAATGGAAAAATAAATCTAACTAAAACCCAAAATAGAGATTAGCTAAACACACCACACAATCCTAAGCATATATATATGAATATTTTGGACTTAGCACTCATGGGTAACCAAGTCCACGACCTATTTTGGATTATGCTTAGGGTATAAGGAACCCGCGGTAATATTAGCACAATCCCCTACAGAAGATAATGATTAGACTAAGATCACCCTGCCATTCAGTCTACACACATACACCCTAACATTTAGTCTAAAATATTACATCACAAAATAAAATCAAGCATTAAATCATGCACCTCTCTAACTTAGAGCTAGAAATGGTGACTTAGCCTAATGTGTGTGCCATTTAAGGCTTATGTGGCATGTCCTGGCTAGGCTTTGAGGTTTAAATTTTCTAAGTGTAAAAGGTTTAACTTAGAGGATGGTTTCACTTTAAGTGATTTAGTTGATTTGATCATTTTTTTGATGATTTGATTTGATTTGAATGAACCTACACTTAATTAAGTGTTGCAAAGAGAAGAAAGAGAAAAGAACTTCTCTTTCATCCCTACCTTAAGTAATTTCTAAGGTAAATTATTAATGATTTTTTTCTTTAATGAATGTTTTATCATGTGTTTTAATTAATCTTAAGTTTAGATTTGCTCTAAATAAACCTATTCAATAAGAAAGGCATCTTAAGATTAATTAAGGTGAATTACTATCGATAATACACAACCTTTTATTTCTTTCCAACATGTGTATCATGCATATAAATGGTCTTAAGCATACTTATACATGTCATGCTAATCTTTAGCACACTTTAATGATGAATGCTAAGGAATGTTATTTAAGAAAATTTTGGATGTTTTATGAATGCATGATTTTGTTTAAGTAGAAAAGAGTGGCTCTTTCATCCATTAATCAAATGCACATTTACATGTATGAAAGACATAAGAGAATACGACACCATTATTTTCTACACCAAGGGTGTAAGGTACAAGACCTACTTGGGGCTACTTAAAGCCTTGTAACCTCGGGATGTCCAGACTAATATACCACTTTTCTTAAATACATGTGCATGTACAAAAAGAAATGAATGGAAGAAGAGTCATGCAAAAGATTTTTTTATTTTTGTTTGATTTGGTTATGCAATTTACATATGTAAATGTGAAGATCCTTCTTAAGTCATAACATAGAAGTGGATAGGAATGGATTTAAGCAAGTATTATGTTCTTTTCACATGAACTATACACTTTGCAAATCCTATTCAAATCTATGTTAATAAAAGAAGGAAAGATCACATAACATATTTTGTACTTATAATCACATGCAAGCTTATAAATATATATAAGTAGCATACCTTCATTTATGATGTTTGGTTTGTATATTTTGAAAATAATTTTTGATTTAATAATGATAATAGCCATTCATATTCTTACTTTAGCCAAAGCATGCAATTTAACATAAAGGAAATATTTTATTTATTTGATATTTTGAAAGATATGAATGCATGATTCACATTGAAAATAACATTTAACATACTTGGAAAGAGATAAAGTGATGCAAGCATGTGGTTTCATTCATCCTAATTAATTCCTAAGGATAATCCTATAAAATAAGATTATTCTAAGTGAACCAAAATTATTTTAAAGAGATTTTTTTACTTTAATTTTGAGTTTGATTTGATTTAGAAAATGTGAGAAGAGTTTACTAGTCCTAACCCATTTTTCCCATGTGTGAGTTTGTTTAGTTTAATTTTAGGATGATTAGATTGGTTTTATGATTTATTTAGGTTAAGGTGTGAATTAAGTCCATTAATTGCTCCTATACACCACTTTAACATAATTAACCTAACAATTATGAGCCAACATATGATATGCAATCACATGGAATTTAAATCAACAATTCTCCTAAGAAAGAAAGGGGCCTAATGCAATTAGCTCACAATTATTGATTAATTAAACTAAAGGGTTTAATTAAGTACTTTCATAACCCTTCCCACACATGTGGGTTAGATTTGATTTCCTTAAGCTTACCTTAGGCTTTTGAAAGGATCTACCCAAGTTTTAAGATTAATTAAAGTTCAGATTGATTTTTAAAAGTTTTATTAAGCTAATTAAGTTTTTTTTAAGTGGATTAATCCTTAATTAGGTTTGGATTAAGGAAGAAAGGGGTTTAGGGAATAGCTTAGGAAAAATATCCCAAAATCATTCCATAAACCTCCTACGCACTTAAACAATGTTTAATTATCTCAATTAAATGATTAATTCAGTGTTCATGTACTTAATTATCCTTAATTACACTAAGAGGGTGATTAAGGGTTCACTAATTAATTTTCTTAATAACTCATTAATAAATTCCAAGAAAATTAGGTGAGAAAAAGTCATCCCACTAAGCATGCCTGAGAAGTTTGTAATTAATTAATGTGGGAGTAATTAAGGTTATTGGGTTTTCAATTAAACCCTAATTAAGGGAATCCGCTGTTCAAAATTAATTAGAAATAATTTTATTGGATTCCACGCTAAATTATCTTTAAAATGAGCTCTCATTTATATTTTTCTAATTTTTTCACATTTAATTATGAATTTAGAAAGTTTCAGTGATTAATGGATAATTAAATAGTCTTAATTAATTAACTAATCTCGTTGGCACCACGTGAGCTGCTGATGCGGCGTGCATTTTGCATGTGGCATGATGAGATTTATTATTTAAGTTATCAAATCAAATGTCGTGTAGGCGCTACGCCTTTCCTAGGCCATTGATCAAGGATCGGTTAGATTAAACCCATGGGTATAAAGGATTAAATCTCTAGATCTAGCTTATTTTAATCAGGACCATCCATCCAAAACACACGGGATGGATGGTCAATGATTCATCCCTGCCCTCGTTTGCGGGAGACGGAGACCGTTCATCCACTATGGCTTGGTCTGAGCTCACTTGAGCTCAGATTGGGCTAGAAATGAACCCACACCATCAAGAAGCAAGGAGAAGAAGATCCAATGGTGACAATTCAATGGGATTACACTTCCCGTCACAAAGGACCAAGGATTTTTCTACTTAAGCTCAGTTTTGATTCATACCTTGCTGGAGGCTATCACCAGCACTTCTGACCATTGAGATAGCTTTGTCTAGTGGAGTTGAATCCCTGTTGAAGGTTTGAGAGTTTAATTTGTAATGGATCTTCCAATTGACCAAAGCTTGCTTCAATGGCTTGCAGCTTTGGTCTAATTCCCCCCTTCCTGTGGCTTGGTTGCTTGGAAAACACCTTGGGTGAGCTCAACTTGCCTCCCTGATGGTGCTTGCAAAGTGAATTGGACTTTGGTTGAGATTTGGCTAAGCTGGAAATCTCCCTCACCTCCTCTATTTTTTTGGCTTAGGCAAAAACTGAGAATGGGAATTTCAATTGAGCTTGAGTGCTTGGAAAACTTGGAGAAAGCTTGCCTTTGATCCGAGCTCAATCAAATGCAATCATTAATTAGAATGGAATGAGGATTATATCTCCCTGGATAGATGGTCATGAGCCTACTTTCCATTTTGATCAAATTGGTTTGATTGGATGGGTTGTTTTGGTTGTTAGGTGCCACGTGATTCAATTTTGGCAAGAGAGTGGGAGTGTGGATGTACATGTGCTAAAATGAGTGTGGGAGGTGATCCATGTTGAAAATTTTAAGTGGAGGGGTTGATTTTGGCTTTGGGTTGGGTTTCATGACTAAACCCATTGGGTCATGTCACCCTCCTTGCTGTCCAAATGGTCCACTAGGAGGGTGCCAAGTGGTCTTGAGTTGGAATATGATCAAATTCCAAGTGAATTTGATCATAGGTTACCCTTTGACCTAGGGGTAAAATGATCATTTGGCTTTGATTTTGATTTGGGCATATTTGGAATAATTGAAAAATGGGTTGTACTAATTTTTAATGAATTTGGAGTTTATTTGATATGATTTGGTGCATGTTGACCCATTTAAGTCAAAATGGGTCAACTTGGGTCAAGTTGACTAATTGGTCAAATTGGGTCAAACCATGGGTTAGGTCAAGTTCAAATTATCATTTGAAGTGTTTCGATATTATTGGGTTGGTTCAATTTGATTTATATTTGGTTTTGGCTCATTTGAATTCACTTAGGTTGAATAGGTCAAGTTAACTAATTTGACCCATTTGACCCAATTAGGTTAGGTCATGAGTTGGTTTAGGCTTGGTTGATCATTTGAAATGTATTGCAAGCTTTAGTTTCAATCAATTTTGGTTTGGTTTGATTTGACCTTTTAGGTCAAGTTGGGTCCATGGTCAATTGGGCTAGGTTGGGTCTAGTTGGCCAATTAAGATTTTGGTGAAGTTCAATAAGTGATTTAGAATGAATTTGACCCATTAGTTGCAATCAATTTGGCTTAGATCAAGATTTGACACATTTTAACTTTTTAGGTCAACTTGGGTCAACTTGGGTCAAGTGGCCAATAGGGTTGACTCATATGATGACTTGGACATGTTCAATCATTAATCTTGGATTGGTCTAGATCAATGGTTTCAATCAATTTAGCTATATGGTGGATTTTGGCTAGTTTAAGTTTCTTTTTTGGTCTAAGTGTTGACTTGGTCAAAGACTAGATTTGACTTGGTTTGACCCAATTTGATTGGTCGATCATCTTAGGATGATTGCTCACAAAGTGAGGCTTAAATGGGCTTAGTTCAATCCAATTTGGGTTGGATTAGAATTTGGCTCAAAAAGGTCTTTGGGTCACTTTGGGTCAGTGAGCTAAATGGGTTAATTTTGATCAAGCTTGGTTGAACTCACATATGAACTTATGATTGAAATATAAATCAATTGCAAGTGATTTGGAGTCAAATGGGTTTTTGATTCATTTGACAATTTCAAGTTCAAAGGATGAACATGGGTTTGATTTAGGTTAGATTGATTTTGGTTTGATGATTTAATTTTGCATTTATATTTGGTTTGTGATTGTAGGATTGATTATTTGAAGAGAAAATCCAAAGGCTTGCATTGATTTGAGTTTGATTTTGCTAAGTTCAAGAATTTGACTTGAAAGGGTATGGATGGATTTAGGTTAGATTTGGGTTTGAGTTTTGAATCTGGTTTTGGTTGTTTGAATTTATATTTCATTTATATTTGTGAATATAAATGAGAATATAAAAAAGTTATGAAAAAAAATCTGTTGAATTTGGATTGATTTGGATTTAATTTGAGCTAAGTCCATAAGATGGAATCAAAATGGCTGAGGAAAGATTTTGGATTTGGACTTGAGTTTTGGATTTAGTTTTGTTATTTGATTTTATATTTCAATTATATTAGTGAATATAAGAGAATATAAATGAGTTATGAGAAAATCTTTTTTTGGAATAATTTGGATTTGATTTGAGCTAAGTCCATAATGTGAAATCAAAATGGCTTAGAAGGATTTTGGATTTGGAATTGATTCATGATTTGGATTTTTAGAATTGATTTGAATTTTGATTTGAAATTGGTTTGAGTTTGAAGTTGATTTGAATTTGAAGTTGGTTTGGATTTGAAGTTTGTTTTGATTTGAAGTTGGTTGGATTTGAAGTTTGACTTGAAAGAAGAAAGTAATGATTGGGTTTAAGCTATAAGGTAGACAAATTTTCCTAACACCCCTAAGGCATAACCTATTCCTATGGCTAACTCTTCTAAGTCACTAGGGTTAATCACCTAATCACTAGAAGTATCTTAAGACTAAGGAACTCTTAATGTCTAGAGGAGTCCTTATGCCTAGGATGAAGGAGTTGAAAGCTCACTCCAAAAGTGAGGTCAACATGCTCAAAAATAAATATAAATGCTCTCTTTGCAGGTTGCCTATTCCCCTAAACATAATCGAAGTTAGGACACGTGAGCTTGGTTACCCATGTGCAGGGTGCGAAGTCTAAATTATAAATATAACTGCTTGGGTTGTATATGTGTTTAGCTAACACTTATTTTGCAAGTGTAGTTAGATTTAATTTTTCTATTTTTAATATAATTTTGCATTAGGAATTAGGGTTAGTGCTATGGGGGTTTAAGATGAGCATTAGTCAAAATGCTTAGTCCTGGGGTGCCATGTGATGCCTTGAAGCCTACCAAATCAAAAGAGAAAAGAGATGAAGAAATGAAGGAGACATGAAGACTTGAAAATTTGAAGACCCCCCATAGCATTTATCATTTGTAAATTATAATTATTATTTCATTTATCGGGTTGTATAAGGGTTGAGCTCGACTACCCATCTTTTCTTTTTTTGTTGTATGCGGCGATACGACCTTTTATTCTTTTATTCTTTTAATTTATACATGTTTGATTAATGTTGTGTTTAGATTGGGAACATCACATGCTTTTCATAGTTTCTTTATGTTTGATGTGCTTTAATTTGTAGCACGGATGTTAGGCTCTTAAGATAAAATTAATTTTTCTACCCCAATTAATCACTCATAATTAAATTTTAAAATAACTCACAACTTCATCATAAAGCCGAAGTTGTAATCATGATAATTAAAAGATTTAACAACCCTTAGCTATATGTTGTATGTCTTAGATCATGCATGTTATGTTCCTTCTTTCTTGAATATGAGGGATCTCCATCCTTTTGCGATGGGAATGCTTGACTGTGAGGGCATCCCTTGTGGTGGAGAACACCCTCTTCTCGTTGATTGCCAATAACCTAATTTCATCATGCATTTAGGCATAAAATCCCAAGCCTTTGTCCAAAATGAAGCATCAAAAATCAAATAAAATTTGAAAAGATTTCTCATTAGACTAAGTTATTGTTCATACCACTCATGCTCTAGTCTTTTAAGTGGGTTTAAGGACTTTAGTCTCTAAATAAACAACATTCTAATCTTGCAAAATTATATGACTAGACCACATTTTGAATCGTAGGAGGAGTTAGCTAGCTGCCACTCCAAGTAGTTGTAAGTCTTATAATTAGGTGGTTTATCCTCTCTTGTGGAGGTAAACCATATACCCATTTTGATTTGATTTAGGTGCTTTGGCTTATGCCAATGCTCCTTAGATTTAGGATCCGAGGTAGCTATTTCTTTTGTGCTACAAGCATAAATGCTCACCTCTTAAGCATTTTTATAATTTTGTGTTGTGGGATTATACGTCTTAGCTTTCTAATAAAATGTCAACCTCTAAATTGATCCTCTCAATTTCAAATATATAAACCCCAATTATATTGGATAGGTTGGAATGTTCACTAGGCTTCTTAGTATCATGAGCATTTCCTGTTCATTCTTTTTGGCTTCTCAAAATAAGTCTTCTCCTTGAACTTTCCCAATTGATTTTTCAAATATAACTAATTCTTTGATAGTCTAGCCTTGAAATCTTTGGACACTTTAATTGCTACTTTAATCAAGAGTATTACTAATGAATTCACTTTCCTTATGATGTAATTAACTATAGAGTCTTGCCTCCATAAGGAACTTAATGAACCCGGCTTAATATAAACCCTACTTTATTTTTCCATGTAAAGTAGGAGAAGAATCTCTAGTATATTCCAATTCCCATCATACCTTAGGAGTCCTTATTAGGTGATTAGGTCCATTATAGGGTGATGATTTCTATCATTCGAGATAGTGCACCATTTTTTAATGTCATACTAATCACTTCAATAAGTACTCACTAAGATCTGGTATACCCACATCCAAAAATAAATACCATAAATTTTTACTTTCAGTGGGAGAGTTCTCTCTCCATATTTAGTAGACAATTATTGTCTTCAAGCATCGATAGTGGACTTATATTTTATATAAGCCTAAAGATTATCTTTCTTTTCGTTGGCACTTAGCTTATTTCATTCTTAAGCAAAGCTAACATTCTTTAGGTTTTAGGACCTCACTCAATGTAGCTCTTAAAATCCCGATTGGGTTCCCCAATAGGTAAAAATAAACTAACTAAATAAAGGAGATGACAAAATACAAAATTTTGAACCTCTTTACCACTTGGTGAGGTAAGGTTTATCACATTTAAGAAAATTCAAACTAAAATAAGCAAAGTCTTTTGAATATTTTCAAATGCACTTTTCTAAACAAAATTATTTTTAAATTCACTCCACAAAGTTTGCAAAAACATAAAAATTTTCAAATCTCTTTTAAAAAATTAAAAAAAATAATCAAATCTCATTTAACATACCTTAATTTGTTAAATGAGGGTCCTCTTTTAAAAATAAAAATCAAATTTGCAATCATAAAATCCCTTTCAAAGATTTAAAACACATTTCTTAAAATAAAATCAATTCAACTCCATTTAACATACCCAAATTGGTTAAATGGAGTTCCATTCAAAATAAAATTCAAAATCAACATATAATTGAACCTCACTTAACATACCCAAATTTATTAAGAGTTCCCCTTTTTTCAAAAGAAATATCACACAAAAAATTAAAATATATATATTTTGAATCTCATTTGGAAGCAACCACACAAAATAATTGAACTCCATTTAGTATACCTAAAATTGCTAAGTGGAGTTCCCTTTTCAAAACCAAAACAAATTGGATCCTACTTAGCATACCCACATTTGCTAAGTAGAGTGCCTTCTTTCAAAATTATGAAAATCAACACACATTTATGTCAAATGAGAATTCCCCTCTTTTTTAAAATCAAAGCAAATTGGACTAAGCATACCCATATTTGCTAAGTAGAGTCATCTTTTTCAAATCACAAATAAATTAAACACAATTAAATTCCATTTGACATACCCAAATTTGTCAAATGAAAATTTCCTTCTATGAAATTAAACATCATCATGAAAATCAAATTGAACTCCATTTAACTTACCACATTTGTTAAATGAGAGTTCACCTCTTTCAAAATAAAATAAATACCAAATCACACTTATTCAACATACCACATTTGTTAGGTAAGAATCCACTTTTGAATTAAAATCAAACACATTTTTGGACCTTACTCAATATACCACATTTGTTAAGTAAGAGCCCTATCTTCAAATAAAAGCAACAAACACACTTGAGCCCTGCTTAACATAACAAATTTTTTTAAGTAAGGGTTTCACTTTTCAAATAAAAATAAACATTCAAATATTTTGGATCGACTTAACATACCACATTTGTTAGGTAAGAACTTGACTTTCAAAAATATTAAACACACTTGAGCCTTACTTAACATACCAAATTTATTAAGTAAGGGCCTCATTTTTCAAAATCAAATCAAAATATCAAACCATTGGGCTTCACTTAGCATAACTAAATTTGCTAAGTAAAGATCCTTGTCAAATCAAAATAAATAAAATACATGACAAATAATCATCACAAACAACAAAGATATTTTCAAAAATATTTTCAAACATGCACTTGGATCTCTCTTAGGATACCCAAATTTGCTAAGTGAAAGCTCTAAAATCAAAATCTCAAAATAAAGGATTACCAAAACAAAATCATCTCCAAAAAATCTCTCCAAATAGAGGAACCTCATTCAACATATCGTAATTTATTGGATGAAGGTTCCAAAATCAACAAACCAATTCTTATGGCAAAGTTTCTCTTCAAAATTCTAAATCTCTCCAAATCAATGAACCCCACTTAGCATACTTAAATTTGTTGAGTGTGGGTTCAAATTTAAAATTCAAAAAAAGAAAAATATTAGTGATTGAACGAAAATATGAAGGTCAAAGTCTGATATAGTTATATTTTCACATGCAGAGATATTAGAAACTTAGCTTTTGGTATCGGTCGGTATAATTTATGGCTCTAGCAAGTTTGTTTTCTTTTCCCCTCGATGTAGGCTTGGCCTTGGATGGACCAATCTCACCGGAGGCTACCCACTTGATTTACTTTGGTCATGGCTTGAGGGGTTAGGATTACGTGAGGCGCCCTCTATCGAGGAGGAGGTGGCAGGGCAGAAGCCACTCCTTGGCTTTGATGTTGAGTTTGACATCGAGTTTCCCTCTCTGAAGGGAAAGGCTGTGGAGGTCCTGATGCCAATGCTTGTCTCACTTTTATTATTCTACTCTTGTGAGATGTACCTCCTCCTCGGTCCCCTCAAAGGGGAAGGTTATCTTAGCATCTAAGATAGTCTCCTACCTTCGAGGTAGGTTCTAGCTCCCGCACTACATCACTTTCCCTTGTGTAACAAAATAGGAAGATCAAGCGGCGAGAGAGCATCCGGGAGGTAGACACACATAACTTATTATTGAGGAGGGTTCTCCTCGAGAGGTCTCCCCTTTCTTGGGTGGTATTCCACCCCTCTCCGGTTAGATGGAGAGGATGCTAGGAGGATTGTTGCATCTCCTCACCACCGACTTACTACAAAGTACCAAGTGAGGAGGAAACCCTTTGTTGGCCTCAAGACACTTCTTCACCGGGTTGGCCATGGATTCAGTTGCATTATTTGATCCGAGGTCATGATCCCCAAGAGTATCTTCCGATTTGTAGAGAGACCACTAGGTCAAGGTTGTAGCAGTGGCGTAGAGAAAACGAGGTATGCCAGTAGTGGCCTCCATCATTGTTGATTTCTTCGGTAGCCAGAATCGCTAAACAATATAGTACTCACGCACCTGGCCGTCGAGAGGAGTGCTCCGTGGAAAGGCAAGTGTTACCCCATCACACCTCCATTCCCACCCATCACTCAGTCCCTCCTTTAACTATTCTACCAAGGTTCAGATCGCATTTGGGAGAGGAAGTCCCCATTGGTGATCGACTACGAGGATCCCACTCCATCTACTCCATTTTGAGGAGGTGAGCTCTCCCAATTGACCTCCCCACTTGTTGTGGCAAGAAGGAGTGGCAACCCAAAGTCGCAGGTGGTGCCACCACACCGCGCCCTGCGTCACCACCGGTCGTAGTAGTGGCAGAGGGAGGTAGGGGATGAACAGTTCCCATGGTAGTAGACCCTCCTAGTGAAAGCACCCATTCGAAGCGTTGGATGCATAGAGTCGATGAACACATCCTTACTTGATTTAGCAAGTATTTGTGCCAGACTATCCCTATAGAGTAGGAGGCGTTCTTAAGATGACATCTTAGAAGACTACTTTAAAAGAAAAAACTTCTTGAGCGATCATTTAGATGGAAGAGGGTAGGATAGCCTTGACTCGATGAGGATGATCTTCTAAAGGATTCATCCAAAGTCCACATGGTCGATACTAGCTCCCTCCAGAGACCATCGAGCTAGGAAGGTGTTGTAGTTGAAGATGATGTTGTCCATTCAACCCAACACCTCTCCTAGTAACAAAGGATGATGAAATTCATAAGATGGAGAAGAAGGTTGAGGATTTGTTAGCGGTAGTACTAGCACTTCAGAACCAAGCTCCACATTAGCTATGGAAGGCCGAGCTTCTACATGTCTTAGAACACCCTAAGAGTACCTCTCCAATAGATCAGGACAGTGATAGCCTGCATAGAAAGGTCATAGATAGCACCTTCGTGCAGGAGAGGGACATCGAATAATTGGTGGAATAACAGGTAAGGAAAGCGTTGGTGCAAGCCCGAGGTAGTTCATTTGTTCCAAAGGGTAGACTTTACTAGAGTTTAATACAGTCCAGTACCCCAAGCGATTTGTGCCACCTTCTTTCAAGATCTTTGATGGTAGTGGGAAACCTCAGTAGCACATGGCACATTTTTGAGCTGGCTGTTGCAATGCTAGTGGTAGTGATGCACTTCTCTTTCGCATATTTGTCATCAGTCTTTCAAATATTGCATTTGATTGGTATGCCAAATTGATAGTTTGATAAGACATTTGCTGAGTTGGAGCAACTCTTCATTAAGTGGTTTGTTGGAGCTCAACAAAGGGTGACTATGGGCGATCTCATTGTAGCACAACAAAACCCTAGTGAGTCTCTCATTGATTATATTCTCAGGTGACGAAACCTAAGTATGAAATACTAAATACAACTGTCCAAACAGGACGCCATAGGGATTCTTCTTAAGAATATTCATGGCCCGGTTGCTTTCATGCTCAAGGTATTTACTATCAAAACTTTTGAGAAGATAATCAATAAGGAGGCTAGTCTACAAGGAGAAGCCAAATAATTACCTTTCTAAGACCAACGTGTAAGCCTAAATAAAAGCTTTTGAGAAGAAGCTAGTAGTGGTGTCGGTTGAGAGAGGAAGCGACAGTTAGAGTTCGGTTTGAGAGACCAGCTCAAGACCTCCACATCCTTTGCCTCACCACCACCTATCATATCGACCACCATGGCCACCTCAACGGCCATTACCACCACCTCCTCAATATTATACTCAACATACTCATATCGCCATCGGTAGCTATTATCACCTACTCTTCTACAAGTTAAACAAGCCCTATTCATTCAAGAGGAGGTAGTCGAAGATCTTTAAGAACCTCTTAAAGAAACTTGATTTTCAGCGAGCCTAGAGGCGGAGGAAGTGGACAAGAGCGATGATCTAACTTTTCGACCATCACATGTTAGGCAATGCCTTAGAGGATTGCATTACTTTCAAGGATTGGCTTGGGCATATATAAGTCGGTGCCATATATCCCTAAGGAATACTTGTTAGAACAACCATCTAGTTCTGTTAGAGTAATCCTTGGGGATACATATGATCCTCTTAAGATAAAAGAAGGTTGAGATATCTCCATATAGTCTTGACCGACACCATCAGTCATAAGAGGAGAGCTCCAGCGGAAGGGTAGTCGATGTTACCCCCATCACATCACTCCATTCCTCGTTCCCGCTCACCTATCTAGTCCCTTCCTTCCACTGTTTCTACAAAGGTTCAAAGATCTGTATCCGAGGAGAGAAAGTCCCCATTGGTGATCCTGACACGAGGATCCCACTCCATCTACTCCTACCGAGGTGAGGCCAAGCTCTCTATTTTACCTCCCACTTCAATTATGGCGAAGAAGGAGTGGCGACCCAAAGTCACCATTGGTGCCACCACCCACAGTAGCCATAGCTCACCGAACAATAGTGAAAGTGATAGAGGAGGTAGGGGACACTATGCAGTTCTATGGTTGACCCTCATAGGGAGAGTACACCACTAGCAGGTAGTGTCCGATGCATCTCCTCGATTGAGCATAGTCTGACATCTACTTGTCAGTGAGTCTTTGTGCTAGTGAAGGTAGATGATCATTCATTGGATGATATTCTCGTGTAGTACTTTGTCGAGAAGAGGGAGCTTCTTGGAAGTGATCGCTCCGATGAGTAGGATGCTAAAGTAGACTTTGATCTCAATGAGGATGATTTATTAGAGGACTCAGCATAAGTCCATATGATTGATACCAGGGGTTCCCTCCTTAGAAAGCAACATAGTAAAGAAGGTATTGTGGTTGAGGAGGATGACACAACACTCACTCAACACTTCCTTTAGTAGCTTAAGGATGAGCACATCATGAGAATGGAGAAGAGGGTCAAGGATTTGTTTTGTTCTTCAAAACCATGCCTTAGTATGCTATTGCTTATGGGCGTCGACCCAAACTTATGCATACCTTAAATCATCCAAAGTGTATCTCTTGTGGAACTAAGATAGTGATAGTTTGCATAGGAAGGTCATAGATAACACCTCAATTCAAGAAAATAAATATAAAATAAATGGTGGAGTAGAAGCTGAGGAAAGCATTGGCACAAGCAGGCATCTATTTCAAAGGGTAGAAAAGAAATTTGATTCAATATCTCAAGGGGTTTGTTTCACCTTCTTTCAAATTTTTGATGACAGTGGGAACTCTAGGCAACATATAGCACACTTTAGAGTAGGCTATTGCAATGTCGATGGTAGCGATGCACTTCTCTTTTGCCTCTTCATCAGTAGTCTATTGAGGATTGTATTCAATTGGTATGGCGAACTACCCAATAGTTTGGTAAAGATATTTGTTGAGTTGGAGCAACTCTTTATTAAGAGGTTTGTTGGAGCTTAGCAAAAGGTAACTATGGGCAATTTCATTGTGACACAACAAAATCCCAATGAGTCTCTCATTGATTATATTCTTAGGTGGTGACATCGGTATGAAAAATCTAACCAGTCCATGCATGCCATTGAAATTCTTCTTAGAATATTCATGGCCCCATTGCTTTCATGCTCAAGGGATTTACTATCAAAACCTTTGAGAAACTAATCAACATGGGAGCTGTCAAGGGAAGCCAAAGCAGTTACCTTTAAGATTAGTCATCCAAGTTCAAGCCACATAAAGCTTTTAAGAAGAAGGGGCGTAGTGTCAAGTGTGGGGAAGCAACGGCCAAATTCGTTTGAGAGATCTCGAGCTGATCCTTCACTTCCACCTCTTCCATCGCTTTGGCCATCATCAGGCCACCTGACCTCCATGACCATTACCGCCACCTCCTCAGCCATATATTTAATAGTGGTATTCTTATCTACCACCAGATAGCTATTACCCACCTACTCTTTTGGATAAACTAGATAAGCCTTATTCATTTAAGAGGGAGGTAATCGAAAGATCCTTAAGAACCTCTTAAAAGCTTGATTTTCAACTATCCGCCTAAGAAGGTGGAGTGGACAAGAGTGACGATCCTAACTTTTGCCCTTACCACTGCATGTTAGGCCATATCTTAGAGGATTGCTTCACCTTTAAGGATTGGCTAGAGCATAGCTACAAGTCGGGTGTCGTAATTATCCTTAAGGATTGCTTATTAGAACAACCATCTAGTTTTATTAGGGTAATCCTTGGGGATACATGTGATCCTCTCAAGATAAAAGAAGGTTGAGATATCTCCTTATCCTGAACCTCTAAGAAAATTATTTTTAAGATAAAAAAACTCTCCTTGCATGTACGAGGTAGCTCAAACCTCTAACAAGGAAGGTTTGCAAGTTGCCAAAGACAACTTGTGAAAAGTGGGAGCTCAGTAGCAGCAGCAGTCCTCACTTGCCCGAGATAGCCAAGTAGCGCAACCACCAACCAAGTCCAACCTCCATTCCACTGTTGTAGCTTTTACTACTTCAACCAGTTCTTTTTCTAGCTGACACATTGTATCAGCAGATGAGGGCACCAAACCCCTCACTCCGCTTATTTTGCCTGATTTCTATTTTATACCTCCATCCAAAAAGAAGAAATTAATGAAGAAACCTGATTCCACTTACATCTTCTCTACTTACTGCTCTTGATTTTATTCTTCTAGAAAACTCCAAGTCTAGAAAATGGTAATAGCTCTAATAATTCTCTCATCATTCTTCATCCGATTTATAAATGGATTATCTATTCCTAAATCTTATGGGTTTACCCCTTGAGATTGACTTGGGGTCATGCGACTCTAAGGGTCCCATAGGAGAAGTTGTAGGTGTACCAGACGAGCAGGTAAAACCTTCCATCATATCATCTTAGGAAGTCATTGAAGTTAACATTCACAGTGGCAAGGTTTTACCTCCTATGGTAGCATCTCAAGATAAGGGTAAGCAAGTCATTAGTTTTGTCGGACATGCCCTTCACCGGAGATTCCACCAGATACTTTGATGGATGGAAAACCTATAGTTGATTACAATGTCCTCTCACCTTAGGAAGTTGCCGGTAAGCTTAGCATATGTCACCCTTGTCTTATCTAAAGAGATGAGGGAGTCATTGATCAAAGCTTTACTTGATCTTGAAATATGTTTGGCTAAGTTGAGTGCTATAGAAGAAGAGGCACATTACTCTAAGGAAGTCCTAGAGTCACATTCATATATGAAGACCTTCTCTTAAGGAAGATCGAGCATAATCATCCCCTACATCACGATCGACATGGGCCGATTCAAATTATCTAGAGTATTGGTTGATCCAGGTGCATCTGTCAACATTATGAGTCTAAAACCCTTGAGGATCATCTCTAAACTCAATTCAAAAGGATGATGTTGAGAGGATTCAATGAGCAAGGTGAGAGGGCTTTAGGCTCCATAGTGTTGCCATTGGAGATAGATGATTGGAAGACTGAGGCTAAGTTTCACATTATAGACTTAGATACATTTTTCAATGCTTTGCTAGGGAGACCATGGATACATGAAAATAACACGGTCCCATCCTCTCTACATCAATGTATGAAGTTTGTGAGAGGTGGGATCGCCCACTGTGTCAAAGGAGATCTCAAGCCATTTACAGTTCACGAAGTCAGCATATATGAGGATGCAACCTACTACCTCCCTTAAAATTAACAAGTCTATTCTTGTGAGTTTGACCAAAGTTTAAAAATAAAAGAAAAAGTGAAAAAAAAGAAATAGAAAAAGAAAATGAAAAAGAAAAAGAAAAAGAAAAATAAAGTAAAAGGAAGCAAAAAATAGACTTGGAGGAGGAAGTGGAGCCTCATATTAGATTTCACCCATAGTTCGTTACTCCATTTGAACACATGGGTAGGATGACCTGACCTCCACCAGGAAGAGGAAGAGGATAATTCAGGACCTAAAGGTGGAAAGCCTCCTTATTGACCAATATGAGGTATGTCCCAGCCACCAGGAATACACCTGCTATCCATATAGACTTAGAATCTAATTCAGAGGATGAGTCTTATATGGTTAGCACACCAGTCAGCTCTTTTTAGCAGCAGATTTCTTTCAAGGTGACACTTGAGCTGGACAATGATGAAGACCGGGCTACAAAGCAAAATATGCGTGTATCCAAGTCTATATATGAAACATATAGGCATTAGTTGAGAACCTTAGCTCTAACCCCACTTTCATCTCAAAAAGTTGAAAGTAACCCCTAGATCTTCCATATATGTGAAAGTGCAGCGTTTCTTTTTGGGTGCATCATCCTCAAGTCAGGAAGTCGATGTAGAACTTGAGGATGATTCATATAAAGATTTAATACAATTTCCTTTTGATTACTCACCTTGTGTTCTTAATCTAGCTAAGAATGGATTAATCCCACATACTTGGTCTAAACACATGTTAGATTACTTCAAGAGGTTATAGGACAACAAATGTAGACATTCTCAATCAAGTCTAGGACTAAGATTTGACACTGTAGGTTCAGTCAATGATGATGATTATTGCTTAGTCATCACTAATCATTTGGAATTTAATATGTTCTTTTTAAATCACATTATCTCATATGAGGAGGTGTGCTTAGAAACTTCAGATGCTCCAAATGATTTTGAAGTCAAAGATGCACCACCATAATTTGAAGAAGAGATCAAGTCAACTGACGAAATCAACTTAGAACCGAAGACAATCCACGTCGACATTAGTTCTTTGTTGAAACTAATGACTTAGTTAGGTTATTGACTCAGTTTAAGTACTACTTCGCATGGAGTTATGAAGAAATGCACAGTTTATCTCTTGACGTGGTAGTCTACAAACTAGCAATATAACCTAACGCTAACCTTATCAAGCGGGCTCCTAGACGAATGCGATTAGACATTGAACAACAAGTCATTTCTGAAGTCAAGAAATTGACTGATGCTAGTTTCATCATGGAAGAAAAATATTCTACCTGGTTGGGTAGTGTCATCCCAATTAAGAAGAAGAATGACCAAATTCACATATGCATCAATTTTAGGAACTTAAATAAGGCATGTCCAAAAGATGAATTTCCACTACCAATCTAGAATGGTGGACATTGCCTCATCTCATGCAGTCTTCTCTTTCATGGAAGGCTCATCTAGATACAACTAAATAAAGATGGCGTGAAGATGAAAGAAATACTATTTTCAAACCCGATTAAAATTTATTGCTATAAAGTCATGCCTTTTCCTTAAAATAAGTACTACCAATGGGACATGACTCAAATCTTCGATGAACTCATTCATCATCATGTCAAATTTTATGTCGATGATCTCATAGTCAAAAGTAAAGCAAAGGAAGACCACTTCTTTGACTTGAGAATAGTTTTCGAATGGTTAAGAAAATATAGCCTCAAAATGAACCCCCTTAAGTGTGCATTAGGAGTAGCTTCAAGAAAATTTCTTGGGTTTGCTATCCGACAATAGGAAATAGAGATCAATCTCGAGAAGATCAAAGCTATCTTAGAAATGCCACCCCCTAAAAGTATAACATAACTTAAATCATTCTAAGGGCGGTTGGTGTATCTAAGATGCTTTATATCCAACCTATCAAGAAGGTGCCAACCATTCTCAGCACTTGTCAAAAAGGATGCCAAGTTTACATGGGATGATAAGTGTTAGCATGTCTTTGAAGATATCAAGAACTACCTGATGACGCTGCCAGTTCTAGTAGCCCCTATCCCGGGCAAGCTGCTCATTCACTACACCGCTATATTAGATGACTCCTTTGGTGCTTTGTTAGACCAAGCCAAGGACAACAGAAAAGAGAATGCCCTACTATCCCACCGGCCGTCAAATCCCCTCAGCCAATTATCCACCTATTGAAAGCATTGTTCGGCTTTAATCTTGCATCCCAAAAGCTATGATTACATGCTTTCTCATGCGTGAACTTGATCTCTAGAATCAACCCACGCAGTTCCTCATGACATGGCGATTATTCATGGTTGGCATGATGGTCCATGATTCTCTTTTGACATTACATTCATATCCCTACGTGCGGTGAAAAGGCAAGCACCAAGATCAATAGTTCGATTGATCCTCCTTGTTGGGGTACCACATGGGTGATTAATCCTCCTTGTTCTAAGGGTCATTAGTTCATCCTAGCTGCCACAGACTACTTTTCCAAGTGGTCGGAGGCGATCCCACTTAGAGAGGTCACTACTTAGCATGTGCTCTAATTTTTCAAGAACCATATCGTATATAGGTTCAGGGTGCCTCGATGAATTATATTCGATAATAGTACTGCATTCAAGAGCACCAAGATCAATAGTTTTTCTCGGGGACACAGCATAGATTGGAGGTACTCTACCATCTACTACCTGAGGGAAAATGGCTTGGCAGAAGCCTTCAACAAAACTCTCATCTAAATACTAAGAAAAATACTCGATAATAATAAACAATAGTGGCATGAGCAGTTAGTTGAAGCCTTGTGGGCGTACCGCACCACAAACAGAACTCCAACTCAGTCTACTTCTTTCTCCTTTGTGTATGGGTCCAAGCCATTCTAACATTAGAAGTCCAACTACCATCACTAAGGATAGCTGCAGGTAGCAAGATCATAACGAAGAAAAATGCCAAGTTGCAGTTGGAAGAGCTCAAAGGTTTTGAGGAGAGACACCTACGTGCATGCTAGAACCTCAAGTTATACAAAGCCAAAATGATTCAAGCTCAGAATAAGTTGGTATGTCCTAGAGCTTTTAAGTATGAGCTTGTTTTAGTTTTAAGGAGACTAATTGTTGCCCATCGTAAGATGGGAGGCAAGTTGAACCCACTTGGGAAGGCCCTTTTGTCATAGAAAATGCCTACCAAGAAGGATCCTATCAATTGATTAACCATAAAGGAGCCGATGCTTCTAATCAATGGGCTTTACTTAAAGAAATATTATTCTTAAAATAATATTTGAAAATAATTATCGTCAATAAAAATTCTATCTTTTCATTCATCAAATCTTTCCTTCATTTGGAGCATTATTTGCTTATTTGTGAATCTGCACAACGTGTTTAGGATAGGTGTAAGAGAACCCAAGTGGCATCTATCCTCCATCAACACAAACACAAACTACACACAATTCTCCAGTGCTATTAGGATAGGTGTAAGAGAAACCAAGAGGCATCATATTTCGACTAGCACAACTAAGTTAGGTGTAAGAGAACCTGAGCGACATCCTTTCTTAGTGGAGTCACCTTTGCCCCTATGGCACCATTTCATCCATTCATCAATGTGTTTAGGGTAAGTGTAAGAGAACCCAAGCAGCATCCTATTTCTTCTTCTACAACATAAACACAAACATCGCATAAATACACATCTTTTCTCTCAAGCTATTTTGATGTGGGATAACACCCCCAATGACACTCACTCATTAGCTGCTCTAGGTCGGGCTGACGTGTTACCTTACTAGTGTGTCACCCTAGTGGTCTCTCATTTAGAAGATGTAAGTCTCACACTTTCTTTCCTTGACCACTACAAACTAACTTGGTACCTTGTAGGCCTTACTATGTGGTCAGTAAGCTATTGTCATGACTAGCTTCATTTAAGAGGATATAAGTCTACACACCTTCTTTTTAAACTAGCCATTGTGAACTGACTTGGTCGAGTTGAGGATTAGGGTAAGTCCCCTAGCGGCTCCTTTCCTCCTGACTACTTCAAGTCTGGGTCCAGTCCTTCTTTGTGATTCCCTACTTAGTAGTCACCCTTAGGTTGGGTTGATCTGTTGCATCATCAACGAGTTGCCCCAGCGGTTGAAGATGTAAGTCTGCTATGCTTTCTTCTTAAGTACATATGTTGCAAATCGATGGGCAGCCCTAGGTGGAATAGCACCGTCGAGCCGACGACGGACTATCCTGACAATCGGTTCTGCTTTAGGGAGATGTAAGTCTGCAAGCCTTCTTTCTAGACTGATTGTCACAAACTGATGGGCACCTTAGGTTGGTTGGTGATCACTACACTGACAATGACCCACCCGGTGAATACACCACTCTTGGTAGATGTAAGACTGCTACGCTTTGTCCTTGAGTTGGCCACCGAATACCTACAAGCATTATTTTCTTGAGGATGGGATAAAAAGCATTTTACCACCCCTGTGGGAACTCTACTTGGATCACATCTTTTGCAATCCCATTTAGGCACTACCCGGTCACTTTTGGATTGGGCATCCCCTTTCCAAATGACCACCCCTGTGGTTGGAGAATTTATTCAATAGATGCACAGATTCTCCCTTGGTCCAGTAAATCTGAGATAGGTCAAGGACTGCATGGCCCCTTCTTTGTGTGGTCCCTCGCAAACCAATAGGGTCCATAATATCAAATCAATAAAATATAAATTTACTTATGGATTATGAATTAAAGCTCCCAACAGTACCTTTTCCAAGCAGGCATCCTATCTTTAGGATAATTTAGCAAAACTCCCTAGGAATCTACTAGTTGAGATAAGCCATGCGACACTCTCTAATAGTAGACCTTGGGTTCAATCTATTTTGCCACCAATAGGTTCGACAAATATCCTTGCTTTGGAATATGTAAGTCTACTATGCATTCTTTCCAAAGACGATCGCTGTAAATTGACGGCACCTAGGTCGTTTAATTTGTTGTGCATCCAACAGGTCACCCCAGGTTGTTCTTTACTTTGGAGATGTAAGTCTGCTATGCTTTCTCCAGCATAGCCGTTGCAAACTGAAAGATGCCCCTTAGGTCAGATTGTCCAACCCTTCGGCCGATAGACTACCCTAGGCTGACATAGCCCCTTCTCAGTGTGGTCCATCACAAACCGATGGGATCCATCAAATAAAATTAAAAGAAATTAATCTTGACTACTTTTGAGTTGATATAAGTCCCTCAATGGGATTCACTCAATAACAGCACTTAGGTTGGGTTGATCTATTGTGCCATCAACAGGTCGCCCCAATAGTTGATCCCTACTTTGAAAGATGTAAATCTGCTACGCTTTCTTCCATGTACAAATACATCAAAGGCAACCCCTTAGGTGATAGTCCTACCATGTGGATGGTAGACTACCCTTTGGATCGAGAATCAGATAGGTCGAGGACATAGCCCCTTTTAGTGTGGTCCATCACAAACTAATAGGCTCCATCTCAAAATCTAAATTTAAAATTTAAGCCAAATCAAACTAACCTCCCAATGGAGTCAAATAAAACATATCAACGCACAAACTCACCAAGGAGCCATAAGAGTTCTCATTAAACTCTCATCCCCAATGGATTCCTCCTTATGCCCTTGCCATAAACCTCTCACATGTCATGCCCAATGCATGTGTGATCACTTAGTGGATCTCCCTCCATATCCTTGATATGGAGTTCTTATCAAATTTCTTCTATGCTCTCTATGCCCTTGGCATCAGTTGAGTTACATTGTGCTAAGATTGTGATTCTATCTACCTCATAGGTTTAGGTATAGATCATTTTGTCAGCCTTTGCAATCTTTTGGATGTTGTTGATCATTTTGGTCAACACTAATATGTGCGGTGTGCCTCGTTAGTAACACCACACCTATTGGGCACCCTTTTGTTGACCTCATTTGGAGTGAGTTCTCATCCTCCTCTTCTTAGACTTAGAGTCTTCTACTAAGACTTCCCTAGTCATAAGACACTTCTAGTGATTAAGTGAACACTTAACTTAAGCCTAGAGCTTAGAAGGTTAATCATAGGATTAGGCTATGCCTTAAGGACTTAGGAAAATCACCTACCCCATAGCTTAAACCCAATCCATATGCACCTTCGAAAATCCAATCCAAATTCAAATCTCAAACCAAACCTCAAATTCCAAATCCAAATCTGAATTCCAAATCATTTGGTTGAAATCCATGATCAAACTCAAATTCAAAACCCTTCCTAAGCCCTTTGACTTCATCTTATGGACTTAGCCTTAAAAAAATTCAAATCAATACCAATTCATTTTATTTTCTCAAATATAAATTCAATCTTTTCATTAAACTATCAAATTCCAATTTAAATCTAACTTCAAATGATTCAATCCCATGATCAAATCCAAGCTCAAAATCCTCCTTAAAAGCCTTATGATTGAATTTCATAAGCTTAGCCAAATCTCCACCTAAGTTATCCCAAACTTGATTGATTTCTTTATAAATCAATTATTCTTTCATTTATATTCATAAATATAAATGAAACCCACCTTCCAATGACCAAAAATAAATCAAACTAAATTGATTTCCTCCTTAGCTCTTTTGACCTACATCCATGAGCTTGGTCAAATTTGTTTTCAAATCACTCCAAACTCAAGTGATTTTCTTATAAGCCATTTATACTTTCATTTATATTCCCAAATATAAATTCAAATATCCAAAACCAAATCCAAAATCAAGTTAAAACCCAATTCAAGCCCTTTAAGCCAAATCCTTGAACTTGGCCAAATCTTATCCAAATCAAATCAAAACTAATGAATTTTCTCTTGAATCAATCATCATTCCTTCAATCATCTATCCAAATATAAATATATACAATCATCATGCCAAATCAAAATCAAAATCAACTCAAGTCAAACCCAACATAGTCTGTTTGAATTGAAATATTCAAATGAACAAAACTTGTTTGAACCCAAATCAATTATAGTTGGATTTATATATCAATCCCAAATCCATATATAAACTCAACTAAATCAAACCCAACTCAAAATCAAGCCAACTAAACCCAATTGGCTCACTTGACCCAAAGTGGCCAATTTAACCTACATGAACCAAAATCTAACTCAATTCAAATCAAAGTGAATTAAGCCAACCCAAACTTCATGTCATGATTGATCATCATCTAGGTTAATCAATTATCTTGAATTAAGTCAAACCAAGTCAACCTGGCCTGTTGACCAAGTCAATCCTTTAACCCATATGAACCCAAACTAGCCAAATTATAACCTAAATCAAATTGATTGCAACCAATGGCTCAGGTTCATTCCAAATTGACTATTGAATTTGACCAAAGCCTCAATTGAGCATAATTGACTCACTAGACCCAAAAAACCAATGAACCCAACTTGACCTTAAGGATCAAATCAACCTAAAACCTAAAAAAAATCTAAATTAAACTTAACCAAAGCCTACAATATATTCCAAATGATCAACCTAACCCAAACCAAGCCATGATTCAAGCCAATTTGGTCAATTGGGTCATATTGGTCAACTTGACCCATTTAACCCAAATGAACTCAAATGAGCCAAAATAAAATCTAAACTAAATTAAGCCGAACTAATGACACCAATACACTCCAAATAGTCATATGAACTTGACTCAACTCTTGGTTTGACCCAATTTGACCAATTGGTCAACCTAACTCGATTTGACCCAATTTGGCTTAAAATGGGTCAAATTGAGCCAAACCTAACCAAATGAACCCCAAATGACATGAGATTTGGTCCAACTCACTTTTGACTCATTTCAAATATGCCCAAATCAAATTTAATGCTAATTGATCACTTTTCCCTTAGGTAAAGGGCATTCCATGGGAAAAGACACTTGCATAAATGGTCATTTCTCTTCCTAGGCCACTTGACACTCATCCATTGGTCCAAATAGGCACCAAGGACACTAACCAACCTGACCTAAAAGGTGGTTGGGGCAACCATGACTCATGGAGAGGTGAATTCACCTCACCTCTCCTATTGGAACACTTGGCATGAAGGACTTTCACCTCCCCTTGCTAGGTGTGATGTTTATTTTTGGAGATGGGACATCACATAGATCTTAGGGGGGGTACTTATTAAAATGATCAGGTATGATATTAAGAAAAAGTGCACTATCTAGAAAGATAGAAATTATCACCCTATAATGAACCTAATCACTTAATAAGGACTCCTAAGGCATGAAATCGGGTTCGTTAGCTTCCCTATGAAGGCAAACTCCCATAGTTAATTACATCCTAAGGAATGAAATTCCTTAAGAATACTCTCGATTAAAGTAGACAATTAGGGTCTCCAAAGATTTCAAGGTTAGATTATCAATAAATTGGTTATGTCTTGGAAAATCAAATGGGATAGATCAAAAGGAGAGACTTATTTTTAGAAGCCAAAGGAGATAAATAGGAATGCTCATGATACTAGGAGGCTTAGTGAGCACTCCAATCTATCCTATGTTTGAGCTTTATATGTTTGAAATTAAAGAAATTGATTTTATTAAAGTTGACATTTTATTAGAAAGTTAGGACTTATAATCCCACACCCACAACACAAGATTATGGAAATCTCTTAGAGGTGATGATTTATGCTTGTAGCCCGAAGGAAACAACTACCTCAGATCCTAAACTATGGTGCTTTGGTGCAAACCACAAGCACATCTTAAATCTAAGCGAAAGGTGGACATAATGATTTACATCCACAAGAGAGGATAGACCATCCAACTGCTGGACTTGCAACCGCCTAGAGTGGCAGCCAGCTAACTCCTATGCTTTAAAACCATGTAGGCAAGGCATATGATTTTGAAAGATAGTTAGGTTATTACTATTTAAAAAGAAACTAAAGTTCTTAAACCCACTGCCTAAAGTATGAGTGGCATGAGTAATGATTTAGTCTAATGCAAATCTTTTTAAATTTTATTTATATTTGACACTTAGTTTTGACAAAGGCTTTGAGATTTTATATGCTTATATGCATGATGAAATTAGATTATTAGCTAAATCAACAAGAAAGGGGTGTTTCCACACAAGAGATGTCCTCACAAGTCAAGCATTCATCTATCGTGCAAGGATGGAAATCCCCTATTTTCAAGAGAGAAATAATATGATATGCATGTTGTGAAGCATTCAACCATTCAGCTAAGGGGTTGTTAAATCCTTTAATTATCTTGATTATGTCTTAGGTTTTATGGTGAGGTTATGAGTTATTTAGAGATTTAATTATGAGTTATAGTTGGGTACAAAATTTATTTTTCTCTAAGAGCCTAATCGTATCCAAGTCATGCAACAAACACCAATCATAAAGAAACTATGAAAAGACATGTCATTTCTAATACACAAGATAAGCAAAACATCAAACATTTTAGGTAGTTGAGCTCTACCCTTATACAACCTGAGTTACAAAAGAATAATTACAATTAAGAATGAATACATGTTATGAGGGTTCTTCACTCTTCATTCTTCACATCTCCACTTTTTTCTTCCTTTGACTTGATTTGAATATGCTTGCTTCAAAGGCATCACAGGGCTTCCCAAGACAAAGCCTTCTAGCCACCGCTCATCCTAATCCCCCATAACATTAATCTAATTCCTAATGTAAAATTACATTGAAAATATAAAAAGTAAATCTAACTACACCTATAAAATAGAGGTTAGCTAAACATACATTCCACCCAAGCAATTATGTTTATAATTTGGACTTAACACCCTGTACATGGGTGACCAAGCCTAGCTGTCCTTACTTAGATTATGGTTAAGGGCTTAAGCAACCTACAAAGAAGGCATTTATTTTTGAGCGACTCCTTAAGTACAATCCCCTGCAAAAGACATAATTAGGCTAATAATAGCCTAACATCCAGTCTACAAAACATGTACCCTAACATAAAGTCTAAAATAATACATCACAAAACAAAATATACATCAAACCATGCACCGCCCTAACATAAAACTAAAAGTGATAACTTAATCTAATGTGTGTGTATTAGAGCTTGTGTGGTATGTCCTAACTAGGCTTTAGAGTTAAGATTTTCTAAGTATAGAAAGATTCAATTTAAAGGGTGGTTTCACTTTAAGTTGTTTAATCTATTTGAAAATTTTAATTAATATTTTCTTCTATTTCATTTGATCTACACAAAATAACTAAGTGTTATAAATAGAAGGAAAGAAAGGATCACTCTCTTCTATCCGTACCTTAAGTCATTTCAAAAACCAATTAATTAAATAATTTTTTTTAGTGAATGACTTATTATGTATTTTAATTAGTCCTAAGTTTAGGTTCACTTTAAATAAACTCATTCAATAAGAAAGGTATCTCAATATTAATTGAAATGAACTATCATCACATGACACATGTTTCTTTATTTATTTACATCATATATATCATGCATATGATTAAGCCTTAAACATATATAGATACCCTAATTATCTACTTTAATCGAGAGTATTCTTAAGGAATTTCATTCCTTAAGTTGTAATTAACTATGAGGGCTTGCCTCCATAAGGAACTTAACAAACCCAATTTAAAATACCGTCTAGACCGCATCGACTGGTCCTTGAGCCTTGAGAGTATCCCCAGAGCCCTGCTAACGATGTGGATGATTCACCTAGTTTGGGTATATTCAAAGACCCATCATGCCTTAGGAGTCCTTATTAGGTGATTAGGTCCATTATAGGGTGGTGATTTCTATCTTTCGAGATAGTGCACCATTCTTTAATATCGTACTCGATCACTTCAATAAGTACCGTCTAAGATCTGCGTGGTGTCCCATCTCCAAAATAAACACCACATTTATCATTGCCTCCTAACACCAATTTTGGTTGTGGATTAGGTTGAACAAGCTTCTTTCTTTTATCATCACTATACATAGGCTGTTTTTCTTTGTCTACATTGTAGATCACCCTTTTTTTTCACAACTTGAGTTATAGGAAGCGACATGAGTTTTATTTCTTCTTGAATCTGAAGGCTTATTCTTCTTTAATTTATCTGTATAGATTTCATACTTAGAGCGATTCAACTTTTTAAATTTGGCCACTCTATTAAGCAAGTCCTAGAATATTTTGATTAACACCATATATAAAACGATGTCATTTTATCATCCATATTGCCTATTAACAATTGGATCACATACTTTTCCTCTAATTATTATTCATATTTCATGCTTAGGTTATGCCAACAACTTATGAATTTGGTCACTAACTCATCTTTTCCCCTCTTTAGCAAGGCCAGGTCAGTGATTGTTATTTTTCAGTTGCACTGGCAAACTTTTTTATGAACATTGCCTCCAGCTCAATGAAGGTTTTGATAGAATCATTCGTAATTATGTGTACCACTCAAAAGCAGTTGAAATCAGGCTGTTGACAAACTGGCAAAAATGTAGTGCATCATTCCCTCTAGTGTTACCACAAATAGTGTTGAATTGGGCTAGATGTTGTTTTAGATTACCATACCCACTGAAAGTATTAAATTTTGGTACTGAGTAACCTTTCGGATATGACACTTGATCATATTCAGCTGAGTAAGGGCGACCCTTACTCACCAGCTTTTCAGTTTGCTCTGAAGCTATAACCGCCTTAATCTTTTCATTGATTATTATTTCTAGTTGAGCAGTTGTTACTATTCCATATGAACTAGCTACATTTTGAATTATAGGTTGAAGAGCTAGCTGATTAACTTCACTCCTCCCTTCAGGTATTGCATGTGCTGTAAGAACTTGACGTATCAAAGTGACCGATGGTATAGAAGGTGTATCATTTACTACCTGTTGATTATCAGGCAAAATAGATGCTACATTTGATGTGATATTCTTCTGTATCATATCCATCATAATATTCATTTGTACCATCATCTCATTCATCTTCGCACCAAGCTGTAAAATTTATTTGTCCTTAGCTTCCATTTGACGTTGCATTTATCTTTGCTCTCTGGCTAGCGCCACCACGTCAACAAATACAGGCTCTTCTTCTTCCTCTATTTCTTTTTATTATTTTCCTCCTTGCTCATCTTCAGAGGAAGAACTTGACTGTCCTTCTCTTTGTGCATATAGGGGCGGTTGTTCTTTGGAGGCGGCGGCGATCTTGATTATAAAAGTGTGTACCAGGCTGATCAGTTCTTGGTTCAACCATATAAATAGCTTCAACTCCTATGATCTCCTTTTCATTTTGATCTTCTTCTTCTTCCTCTTCAGTAAAAATTGAAGATCTATCTTGTACTTGATTTTGTGATGACTCTCCTTCATAAACATTGAATTGACTTGAGTTCACTAGGTTTATCTCTTTGTAGTATTGGCGGAAAGTTCATCTATAAGTCTCACCATATAGATTTCTACATCCATAGTGTCCTCTTCATCCTCCTCTTCTTGCACATGAATTTTTGATCGACGCCTCCATTGAATCTCTGGTTAGTGTGCGGAATAAACATTTCTTCAATTGGGGGACTGCGATCAAAGTCAACTTTCTTTTGTGGGGGTGAATCTGATTGATGATGGGATCCTTTAGAGGATTCTCTAGGGTGTCAACTATCATAAGTTTTATCACAAACATCCCTTCTTTTAGGTATCCACTTATGATGAGTTATTTTTGAGGTGAATTTCTGAATATGTACATGAGATGTGACACCTCTTCCTTTCTTTAAGGTAATTTTATCACAAGGCTTTGGCCTCCATATCTACTTACCCTTCCACCAGGACCTTTCGACAGTAGATTCTTGAACATGCGGTCCAAGTGTCAGGCTCCAATGCTCACCGTGCAAAGCATACTTAGCTTGATGACTAGTTACCATAAGAGATAATAACCTCCTTAGCGGAGCTTCAGTATTTTCAATCATTGCAAGCCTTTAAAATTTTCTTTTCATTAAGCCTCTTTCCTTAGCTCCTTTAAGAACTTTGTGTATTCTAGAGGGCAGTGTTTCAGGCTATCTCCTCTATGGTACTAGGGCTTGATGTTGCTAAGCCCAGAAGGATCACTTTACCTCACCAATAGAGCTATTTTTTGTTCATTTTAGATTATCAAAGTTGTTATGGGTAGGAATACTCAGTTCGAGTGATAATATTATTTGTTCAATAAATTATTCAAGTATGATTTTCTGAGCCCTCAACTCAATATTTCTTCTTCTTCTTTGCCTTCTAGTTAATTTACTCCTTGATGAGAAAGCTTCACAACCATATCTTCTCAGTACAAAGGCTTCGGTTGGCAAATTAGTTGTGCCTCGGGAATCAAAGATCTGATTGCTAATATGGTCCTCATCTTCGAGCTTGGGTTGACCTAGTCTTTCAAACACGAAGTTCTCTTTCAAGAGACCTCCTAGCGTTGGTTGTTGCATGGGTTGGCGAGCATGAGGTGTAGGAGATTGATGGCAGGCCTTTCGGCATGGCCTCAGACAAGTGCACCATGGATGGGTACTTCAGGAGTTGCAGTGGCAATGACTGAGAAATCCACGCCACCAAATTGAATGGTAGCTCCAACATCCCTTATGTTTATGATGGCATTAGCTAAACAGATGTTTGCACCACGCCCAAGCTGAACAGTGAAAGGAGTGTTTTGTAAACCCGTTCTACATAAATGAAAGATGGGGATTAGTAATAAGTAATTATCATTTTATCCCACACTTTTAAAATGCAGAGGTACTACAGAACAAGATAATAGTGTAATAAAAGTATATTATATATAATTATTCATTAAACATAGAGTCTTATCCACTAATAATTTGAGATTATTACTCATTTAAATTACCATTTTTTATTTTGAATTTTTAAATATTTTATTGCTACTATTGCATATACAAGACTAGCCAAAGATGAAAAAAGAAACCTGTCCTTAGTAGAGTTGCTAGAAAATTATGAGCTTCGAAAATTCACGTCTGGCCTCTTGATGGAAATGAGAGTATAGATTTTGTGTCGAATAAATTTTTCAAAGATAGATGACTGTTTATAGTAGATAAATGAGGAACTCTTTAGATATTTTGCCCTCATTTGGGGAGTATGTTAGATCTGGTTCCAAGTTTCCTATAAGCGCAAGCACCTATAGTTAAATACCCCTCCCAAATCAATAAGAGAGAACTTTCGATTAAGGCTAGTCATAGGTCGCTAACTACTTAGCGTATTGTAGCAACAATTCGGATTTGAAACTTAATGAAATTCATAATTTTTTATGCTTGAAGCGTATGGTTGGGGGAATGATGATGCGCCCGATCAAGATCCCATAGTTTCGTCATCCCGGGCTGTCATGATCCCTGGTCCACTTAGTCAGAGGAGGTGGTCGACCCAACTGAAAGATCCTTGTCACTAGCCATGGGTTGTGTCGCCCAAGGAAACCTTATAGACTAGGGTTGATATTTGTCAAAGGGGACAATTTTAAGTCCACCCTAGCTAACAACTAGCTTTATGTCCTATTAGGTATATCCTATGATCCACAACTCAAAGGGGTAGAAAACCATTGTGGAACATACGGGCTACAGCCATGACCGTAATTTAGTGGAGCCTATTGGCCAAACCACCAGGTCAGAGGGCTCTGATCATAACCACTTCATATGTGGAGTCTATTGGCTAAACAATATGGACAGAGGACATGGGCCACGTTCTTACTGGTGTAACAGTATACATAATATGACATTGGCCTCTTTTGAGCTTGGATTAACATTAAATTTGTCACCCCTGATAAATAATTATAAAAGGCAGATTGATGAATTTATTTATATTTTTTATTTATATTATTTTTATGATGAATTTTCATTTAATTAATTTTCTTATTTTGAAATTTTCTTGAATATTTGATAGTTGATAGAAATTTCACTTAACATTGAAAATTTTAGAAAATTTTGATAATAGTAAACTTCTCCGGTTGATATTTTTAATCAACACAACCATCATCAGGATAGATATTATCAACTCCGCTCTTTGCTCGTAGAGGATCGGATCTACAACTTTGAAATCTCATTATATCATATTAGATTTTGTCAACTCTTCTCCTATAGGAGGAGGGTTGGATCGATGGATTGAAGCCTATAATTATATTTTAAGAGTTTTGAAATTATATTTGAATTTTAAAACATCAAATGGCATTATTAACACTATTAAAGGCTTTATGAAAATAATAAGAGTAGGTTTAGTGTAATCAACTTGAGAATATTATTTATATTAATTTTTATATACAGCTTTATTGAGATTAATCACTTTTTTTATTGAAAAGAATCAACCTTATCGACTCCAGTCCCTATGGGGAGAAGGATTCAATTGCTTAAATATGACTTAAACTTTTATCACATGAATGTGTTGATTCACTAAAATACATACATAAGTATATAATTATAATATTGAATTTTAAAAATATGCTCAGGTTTTCAAAATGATTGTTTCTCCTTCAAAATAATTACATAATTTTTAGTGTAAGATATTTAAGTCAATTTAGTTTTTAATCCGTGCAGCATCCTCAGATACCTGAATTTAAACATTTAACACTGTGTCGGGGCCCATGCAAGTATTTAGTAATTTAGATAATTTTATTTCTAAATAATGAGATTAATTTCCTATTTATTTAATCTCAACTTAGCCTTTGTAGCCTTTTTAGACATTAACATTTGTACTCTAAATCCCATGTCTGAGCACATGCATGTATTTTTAACTTAGATAATTTCATCTAATTAATGAAATCATTCATTTTAAAAATCATAATTAGAATGAGAATTTTCTATTTTTGGATTGAAGGATGCTCCATAATTCATGTAGAATTTAATTTAATATCGCCTTCTATTTGCTTGTACGAAGAATTACAGATCCGGTGGCGGTGTGGAGTAAAGGTGGGCGAGCAGAAGAAAGTGAGATTTGAGTGACTCAGTTCAGTTCACTCCCACCACTCTATTTACATCTCAATTTTGTAATTGAATATTGCAAGGATTACATTTGAGCTATTGATGAGCTACCAAATTATTTGCGAGCCTCATTTAAATTTCTTCAACTCTCTTTCATCTTGCTCAGTATGAATTAAAATATAATTCATTTGCTAATCAAATGCCCTTCTTATGCTAGTCAGCAAATTGTTTAAGCTCACCAAAGGTCTTTATTCATGTTCGTTAACAAACAATTAAATTTGTCATAGATTTTCTTTCAACCTGTAAATGAACCTTAAGTTCATTGCAAGTTTCACTTGTGTTTATAGGTTAAGATCAATTTCATTGGAATCCCTATTTAGATCCTTTGACAAGCCATATAAGTCTATTTTGATCCTTTCAATTTGCATGCAATTTGTTCAATATAAGCCACAACACATTTCGATCATTCAATGAGTGTTGTGTTTATTCTCATTAGCAAACTATCTTATCACTTGTGAGTTTCACTTGAACTCAGTGATTGTCAAATTTATAAGGATGATAGTATTTTATTATCATCATGATTTTCATGTTCAATAAAAAGGCTATTGTTAGTACTTTTAACAAGCTATTAAGCAATGTTCTTACTCAGGAGCAAGAAATTAATTTTTGAATAGGTTCACTTTAGAATCAAATTTGAATTATTTTATATTTGAGAATTAGCCTTCCAATTAACTTAATACAAAATCTTTATAGCTTTTGTATATATCTCTATGTCATGCTTGCATTTGAATGTTGTGAACTTGGTAACAAATGTGGGGCAACGTGGATGCGATATGTTTTACATATGTCATACTATTTAAATATTTTTTAAATATTTCGATTGAATGTGGGACTCATCTATTTCTATAAATTAGAGGCCATGATAGCCCATTTCCACCACTTCGCTTGCTCCTAAGACTTTGATTGTCCAACAAAAGAGATAGGGAAGTGCTCAAATTTCAAGTAAACCTTCTAAGTTTTTTGATATTCTTGTAAGTTATCATCATTCATTTTATGTCATTTTTATTAGAGATTTTTTTTATTAGAGTTATTTTAATTCCTTTTTATTTCAATCAAAAATCTAATAGCATTCATAGATTTTAGTGGGGAGTTACATTGAAACTATTTTGGCCTACTCATCAAGCCCTGATGAGCATGACGGTTGGTGTTTTGAAACGCCGATTTTCAATCTCGTTCTGTACGATAAAGCATAACAAATCCAATATAAAAGTAAATATATATACAATCTCCACACATTTCATTTTTATAACTTTAGCAATTAGGCAATAATGATAATAAAGTTGGAGAGATTGGCTCATTTGACAATTTCAAATTCGAATTAGCTAATAATACAAAAAATTAGCTCACGATGATCAAAAAGTTTTATTAAAAAAAAATAATTTTGAAGTCATCAATATTTTTTGATATAAATATAACATAGATTTTGATTGATTTATCATATATTATCTTTAAAAAATTATTTTAAAAATTCTTTGGTGTGTTTTTACCATAGAAGGTGAAGTTAAATCAGCTGAATTGACGACGTTTATTTAAAAAAAAGATAGGACAAATAATTAGATTTAGTATGCTATTGAAGTATGAAATAATCAACATATAATTATTATATGAATATCAACAAATGCTTTGTTGTTTACTCATTTATATTGATTTTTTTTTAAATATTTGAGTCAATTTATTGGTAAACTCACATACAATATATACGATTGACTTAATTCTTAGACTTTTAATTGTAAGTAAAATTCTCTTAAGTTAGGATGTCTTACACATTTATGTTGATGTCAAACGGAGAGTCAAAATATTTTTAATTATTTTAATCTCAAAATTTTAAAATAAAATTTAATTGTACTTTTTTAAGATAACTGCCAAATTTAGAGTTTTATTCAAATCTAATCGTCAATACTTATTACAATATGCCGCCCTTTCAAATTTAGGGAAATTTCAACACGTTATAGAGGTCGCCAACCAAAAGACAATTTATTGCTTTGGAAGAGAATTAATATTGTGAGGGTGGTCCGGTATTCAAATTTGTCTGGCAGTAGTAGCCATGGCCTCAAGTGGAGAAGCCATACCAAGCGTGAGACCAAACTTCTCCCTGAGATCCAAATCCTGAGGCGCCATTCCTTCCGGCAAACTCCATTCAAAAGATTGAATGAGTGAGGCCAGCATGAGCTGCACCATCCGAACACCCAAAGGCAGCCCCGGACAGATCCGCCGTCCTGGACCAAATGGCGTGAGCTCGAAGTGCTGTCCGCGGAAATCAATCTCGCAAGCTCCTCCCAGGAACCTCTCCGGCAGAAAGCGATCCGGGTTCTCCCACACCCGCTCGTCTCTACCGATGGCCCATATGCTCACAAGCACCTGACTGTTCTTCGGCACCATGTAGCCGTTTATCTCCACGCTCGCCTCTGCTTTGTGAGGCAACAGAAGGGGAACCGGCGGATGAAGCTGGAGTGTCTCCTTTAGTACCGCTTGGAGGAATGTTAGTCTTGTGATGTCCGACTCTTCCACTTCTTTCTCAAAGCCGATAACTGTCGCGATCTCCTTGCGAGCCCTCGCCATCAGTTCTGGCCTGTGAAGCAATTCCGCCATCGCCCACTCCAATGCAGTCGAGCTCGTCTCGCTTCCAGCGACAAAAGAATCCTAATAAAATTTAAAAGAAAAAAAAATCCATTTTTATTTGAGTATATAGTGAAAATTATGAAACTAACGACGGCAAACATAGCGTGATCAATTTCCAACAGAAAGGATATTATGGTTTTCTTGCTAAGCTTCGCATTGTCTTCTCGATTAAGTTGAAGAAGCGCATCCAAAATGTCACCATTTGCTTTTCTACTTTCTACTGCCGTGGCTGCCAATCGATTTCTATCATTTGATCAAAAAAATCATCTAACTTTTTATAGTATGCAGTAAAACGACGCCTCCGGCCTTGCAGGTCTATTGGAGCCAACAAAGGGAAGAAGTCGGAGAGGTTCGGTCTTCCTGCCTCCTCCATCATCCCACACATCAAATCCTTCAACTCTTGAGCTGATTCAGATTTGAAATCTACCATATCAGTGGACAAGAAGGTGGTTGATATCAGATTGAGCACGGTGCAGAACGCTGCTCGAGCAATGCGCACGACCTCCCCCTCCTTCCCCTTAATATATGTGATGAGTTCCTGAACCTTTCTCTGGCGAAGCAGATGGTTTGCATCGAGAGACTGTGTGCTGAAGAGCTGGGTCTTCATTAGAGTGCGGAGATTCCTCCATGATTGGTTTGACGGCGACCATACCACGGAGACCTCGTGGTGGCGAAAGGCTTGCACAACTTCAGGGATTTGTCGGCCCGATATGTAGTGCACTTTTGTTTTAGGGGCTGTTTGTGTTTAGAATTAATCGTATTCCAAATGCATATTTTGAATATTTTAAGCGTTTGGTTAAAGTAAAGTAAAATTTGTCATTTCAAATATCTGAATAGCTATTATTAGAAAGCCCAAATCTGAATCCAAATACAAAGTGATCGTGGCCGGCCGCGCCGCCGGCCCGCTATGGCGCCTGCCGCGCCTGCCGCCGCCATCGCCGCTGTGGCCGCCGCCGCCGTAGCCGCTCGATCGCCGCCACCTTTGCCGCCGGTCGGCCGACATACCGACGTCCAAACCTTCAATTTACTTTACATTACATTTTGTCAACCAAACAAAAAAAATGCAAAATCATGAATTTGTAAAGCTCAACCAAAACAACTATAAAGTAATCCTTTACAATCATTTTATATCGATTCTTTTACACCGATTCCAATGCAGAACCAAACCTTTAAGTACTTCTTTTGTGGAGTTTGGTTAAGAGATGACGATGTAGATCTGCCAGGTGGAGATACATGACAGTCCATGGTTCGGCAGCGGAGGTTTAATTTTTAAATTATCCCTAATTAATAATGTAATTAGCTAATTAACTTGTTTAAAAAAAAATTTAAAATAGTCTGTTGCCTTGATCGCCGACCGGCGTGACCGTTCACGATCAAGATCATGATCCCCTAAATTTAGGGCCTTTCCTGAACCCGAGAGCTCGACTCGGGTTTCTCGATTTTGCCGTCGTCGCCTCCCTCTCCCGCTCCGGATCCGCCTTTGTCCTGTCGCCAGGGCTCATCTGCCGCCAAGTAGGTTCGCCACCAGGAGGTTCACGCCAAGAAGTTTTAGTTGGATTTTTCACGATTTAGGTATTTTTCACCCCAAATGAAAAAACTTGTTAGATTTTATTTTTATGCATATGGTAGGTATGTTTAAGCTATTTAGTTTGATTTTCATGATAATTTGTGGTAGATCTCATTTTTTATGCGGTTTTTATATTTTTGTAGGGAAAGTTAATTTGTGGTAGATCTCATTTTTGTAGGGAAGATTAATTTTTATGCGGTTTTTGTATTCTATGAGGTTGTATTCTATGAGGTTGTATGTGGTTGTATGTGGTAGATCTCATAGAACGAAGATTGAATAATGATTGAATAGTCTTCAATTATTATTGAACACAATTGAGGTTGTAAAATTCTTGAGAATAATATGTATCATATTATTATAATTGGCATGTTTTATTATTGTAATTGGCATGCTTTCAGATATTATTTGGGTGTCCATATTTGATGTTATATCAATATAGAATCCAATCTTTATTTAAGAAACACAATCATATTTTTTTCATTTTAATTTATTTTATAAGATATGTATCTTTTATTAGAACATGTCTATTGATGCAATATTAAAATTAAATCTATGACAATTTAAACTCTATTTTTAGAAATGTATAATTGAAATATATATTTTTGATGAGATAAGCAATTATTTAAATGTTGTTTATTTATGATAAATATTTAGACAGTCAATTACAAGATCTTCAATTCAAGACTTAATATATTTATATAAATGTATACGAAATTTATGAATAAATTTGTCACATAAATAATATAACGGATGCATATATGATCACTCAATTTTTTTTTTCAAAACTTTGTGTGAATCATGAATTTAAAGCAATATATGAGATATGCATTAGTCTTATTGACAATGACATTAATTAATATTAGTAGTGATGACCTTTATCAATCTTATTGACTGGTGTGTAATGATGTTAGTGTCGATGGAATGCTTCAATCTTACCGATATTAGAGAGCATCCTTGTTTGAAATATAATAAATAAATAAGTGATTTAGAGATGAAGGTTTGACAATATCAGTCAAATGATGATTATTTAATAATGGTAATTAGATGATAGTAGATGAGCAAAACTAATTATTAGCGATAGAGTTTTGAAAATTTTTAAATATGTGATCTCTATCCTCTAAGTCCTCTCTCATTTTTAGAAAGATAGACTATTTATAGATTTTTTGGAGTAATATTTTTATTATTTTGACTTAAATTATAAACACTTTGTTAAGACATGACTTAAAATGAGGTTGTTTGTTTTGTTTTATTTAGAAAAATGTATTTTGGGGTGCTTTTGTTTATTTTAGAGTAAAGTAATGTAAATACAAGAAAATGAGGTTGTATAATTATCACCGCTTTGTTGTTCTAAGTTGTGACTTGTTAGTTTCCGAAGTGAGGTTGTGTCACATTCAATCTTTTTGGTTTAAAAGGATTACTATATGTTGTTACGTAGTGGATACTTGATGTATCGATGAATGAGTTATGCGATTTAGCACTTATTATATGTATATATGATAAATGAGAGTATAATATTTATGATAAAAATGTTAATATTCTTTTGTAGTCTTCTATATCATATATGAATCCAATCATTTTGTGTAATAGCATTTCATTTCGTCCCCTCGTTGTATTTCTCCTTAATTAAATTATTTGCATTTATCAGGTGCGGCGAAAGATTATTGTTGTTCTGTTATTAGTACTTAGTGATGAGTTCAGCTACTGTCTGTATAGTTCTTTATTATGGCGGTGAACTGAGAGTAAATGACGATTTCATTCCAACATATATTGGTGGGAAAAATCGCCCAGCCCAAATCCCACGTCGGATTAGAATCGAGAAATTACAAAAATGAATTATGAGGTCGTTGAAGATAGATCCAACAAAATTCTTTGTGAATCTGGTGGGTCATTTTCCTATTGGTGCTAGATTTATTGTAACTCCCATTAATGATGAAGAAGTCAGTGAAGCTATACTTACTGCAGCATGTACGCAACCTATTGTGGTTTATGTCGAAGTTATGGAACTGTCGTGTAGAGATAGGGAGGTTAATAATATAGAGGAATGTGAGAGAGCTCGAACGAGCACTGAGTACATCGCACCAGCTTCTCAGCTAAGTACTCCAGTGGAATGTTATGGGTCTGAAGCAAGAGAACATGATTTCTTTCTTTGGGACAAGTTCTCGTTATGGGTGACTTAGAAGATAATGACATGAATGTATTACCCAATCAAGATGTTGGATATGAAACTATGCTAGTGGAGCTAAAGTGATGATGATGATGAGAGGATGATAACTACGAGTGGGCTAACTTATCGCCACGTAATCATCCCTTAGTATTAGGGACTTGATTGTTGATTACTCAATAAGAACAAGTCATACGGAAGAGCACCTGATACAGAATAACGATTATTTGTGTAATACTGAAACAACTAGAGAATGGGATGAGGACCTTACATTCGATGGCCCATCAGATCATTCGGTCTTTGAGGAGGATAACTGCATTCCAGATGTATTATTTGAAGATATGTGTTTTCAATTCAAGAAGCAGTTGCAATTTGCTATTCATGGTTGATCTATCATGAACAATGTTGAGTATGCCATTTGTGCTTCAAATCAATTAAAATTCACAGCAAGGTGCACACATCATTCTAACCCATGTAGACCATGTTTGTGGAGCTTACATGCAAGATCAATTAAGAGGTTGGTGTGGTGTATTAGTTCACTAGCTCACCTCATACCGCAGTCATTCGCTTATCTTTGGACACAAGCAATGCATGTCACAGTTCATTAGTTATTTCATCCAACCCGCAATCAGACGTCAACTAGATTTGAAGCCTGGAATTTGTGTCAGACGTATTGAGTCAAAGTTCAATATAAGAGTGTCCTACATGAAGGCTTGGGATGCACGTCGAAAGGCTGTTAAGGTTATTTTTGAAAGTTGGGAGGAATCTTACGAACATTGAGAAAATTCATGTCCGTGCTTATGCATCTATGCCGGGTCGTGAGATATCGATACATTCAACGTAATCAATAGATTCTAATGGTTGTTTTGGTCATTTGAGCCTTCAATAAGAGGTTGGCGATTGCCGGTCTATGCCTTGATGGGACTTTTCTCTTGGGTAAGTACAGAGGAACACTGCTAACTGCAATTGGGATCGACGCAAATAATGGATTGTTCCCACTAGCCTTCGCAATTGTGGAATCAGAGTGCATCGAGTCATGGGTTTGGTTTTTGCAAACATTACAGGACTTGATCCCATCAATTTCTACAAGGGGGTGATCTCTCATCTCGTGAGATACATGCAGTCTAGTTCGTGGTTGCAGAGAGATCTTTCCCTGGGCAAAGCACATCGCTTCTGTTTTTGCCATTTAAGGGAGAACTTCAAACGCCGTTATACCCGCATAGGTGATGTTGACTTCATATGTCGAAAATGTACATTGCGTGAAACACGGATGGCATTTCAATTTTAAGCGGTATATGACATCAATATCAAGTAGAGGCATATGACCTTTGTTTCAAGGGATGTTCAACAATGGTATCTTACTCATGATGATGGGTACGGGTACAGTACAATGACTACAAATACAGCTGAGTGCTTCAATGGTGTGCTAAAAGAGCACGTGGTTTACCGATTCAAGCCTTGATTACAGCAGTATACTACAACATAGTATCCCTTTTCATGAAACATCTTGAATCAGCTACAACTCTCGAAAGACAACAGGAAACCTTATTCTCTCCACGCATTAAGGTAATGTTGCAGGCTAATGAATGAGAGGCAAGATGATTTTTTGAACCAGTGCGAATAAGCATGTCTGAGTACCAGGTGTTTGATGTCATCAATAGGACCTTCAAGGTTGAATTAGGTGAAAATAACGAGTGTATGTGTACATGTAGACAACCACAAGCTTACCATCTGCCATGTGCGCACATGATTGCTGTTTCAAGTCAACGACACATAAACCACCTTCATTATGTCTCAGCATACTATAGTTTGCAAAACTATATCAACACCTACCAGGGTGAATTCCATGTAATGCCTGATCGAGAAGAGTGGGGTGAACACATCAATGGTGGCACATGCCCAGATTATAAACCACCAAATGTCAAAAGAAAGACAGGTCGGCCAAGGACAAACAGATTTAAAAATACTATGGATGAGAACACTACAAGAAGTTCTAGGGTTTGTAGTGTGTGTAAGACTGTTGGACACAACAGGTCGACGTGTCCTCAAATACGATCGCGCAGATTGTGATACATCATTGGTTGTTGATTATAACGAAATCTTATTCAGATATGTCATACAGTGATTGTTGTATGTTCCATTTGGATTAGTACTCTTGTTGTACCCTATTGTATATGTGTGTCTTCAGCGCTATTGGTTAGTGTTGTGTTCAGTGTTGTTTGTTACACTAGCTCTGTTGAGTATAATTGAAGTGTTGTGTTCAATGTTGTTTGTTACACTAGCTCTGTTGAGTGTAATTGAATTATTGTGTTCAGTGTTGTTTGTTACACTAGCTCTGTTGAATGTCATTGAATTGTTCTGTTCAGTGTTGGTTGTTACACTTGCTATAGTTGTTACATTTGGTACCCTTGTTACACTTGTTATAGTTGTTACACTTGGTGTTCTTGTTACACTTGTTATAGTTGTTATACTTGGTGCACTTGTTACACTTGTTACTTTTGTTACGCTTATCACAGTTGCTACACTTGTGAAATGTTATGCTTCTTCATAGCTTGTCTTATTAATGTATAACTAATTATTGTTTGCCTCAATCATAACAGGAAAGATGTCCGGCAATGATGCTCCGTGCCCCCCACATAGGAGGAGGCGACGAGCAGATGAGACAGTTGTTGACTACGGCCCACCAATGTGCACAAGTAAGTATACCGCTACTTGGTAGTACGTGAAGCGATCCCGATTCGACAAAGTTTTTTTAACAGTTTTTTAAAATGTTTATGTACATATACATTTGTTATGCTGACGCAACCCTACATATGAATGATTGTGGTTGCAGGTTTCAGTGATTGAGGCTGCTGCGCACCTACTGATGTTTAGGGAATGGCCTGTTAACTGTCCCAGATTTATGGATGCTTTCGCCAGATAGTGTCTCCCAGATGCGATATTTCGGATCACCACTTACCGAGCTCGTGGAGGTGTTCGCAGACGAATACCTTCCACGGCTATCGGTGAGATGACATTATATTCTGCGAGGATGATTCTTGGAATACGAGATGGCCCACGCGGATGAGTGTTGCGCCGGTGATAGTGGCTACATGGCATTAATGGCGAGTGTTTGAGTGCATCTAGACCTGCATTGTATACCATGATCCGTCCCATCCGCATATCACATCGAGTTCAATGGGACGCTCATGCACGCATTGCTTGCCCTACGATGGTCTGCGATGGACATACTACCGCGTGATTCATATTTAGATCTACCGAGCTCAGCTCACCATGCATGTCAGAGCATACAAACTATTTGCCATTGGATCTTTTCTTTTGCCAGATACTTCAGGTTCTGAGATTCATCTATAGTATCTGCCATTACTTCAGGATATTGACATGTTCATGAGCTATCGGTTCAGTGCTCGCCATCTATACTGTGGAATTACATGAAGCAACAAAACCAACGCGCACCAACATGGCTGGATGTGTTCATTTACTGCAGATATGGGTGTGGGAGCACATTCATATGGGAAGACCTACATTACGTGTTCCATATCCTATAGACATTGACGGACTTAGTGTAGGTTTCCGATAGAATGAAGGTTATGTTTGGGAAATGCCAGCATCCAATATCAGAGCTTATAGGGATGAGTTGGACGGACTTCTGCAAAGTCAGGTATGCTGATTTGATGTAATGTTTATTGGCTTACTCATTATTGGTTGTTTATTAAAATAATAACTTATGTTATATACGAGTCATCCGGAGCCATATAGACATCGATCCGCCATGTTGCGGATATATGTTTACAGGGACAGGAAATTTGGCTAGCTAGAGTTCCGATCATATGTTGGAAAAGGGTAGAGTGGTACCTGCCTGATCGTGTGCTGAGACAGTTCGGCATGTCTCCTACCATTGATGTTGCCCCGATAGATCCATCGTTCGTATGGGTTGATGGCCAAGGAAAAGCTGATGTTGATTGGGTCCATTACTACCACCCTTACATTGCACTGTGGGAGCGAAAACGTGAGTCGGTTGTCATTGTGGATTCATCACAGCATGATAAGGAGCCAGCGATCAACCAATACATGAGATGGAATCGTTAATGAGCTTCACTATACATGTTGAAGGTGCCGACACTTTCTCCTGACACATACCGCCTCGCGCTAACGCCATGGTTAGTCTAAGGGGTGTTTGGCAACGGATTGATTTATTTCAAGTAAGATTTAATAAATCCGATATCCGATTTAGTAAATCACGAGGTGTTAAATCACGAAAAGTGTTTGCAACATTTATTAAATCGCTAAATTAAAGTCGCTTTGGTAAGTTATATGAGGATTTAAGTCTGTTATAATTAAATAATAATATTTTTATCATATAAAAATAAATAATTTAAAAAATAAAATATTAAAATTTAAATTCATTATTTAACAAAGATATCATGTTCATTACAAAATATAAATAAACATTACATTATTTGGATCTAAGAAATCTTTCTGCTGATAATACAATTGAATGTTTGAACTCCTTTGCAAATGTCACACGTTGCGATGACTCCGCCCCAATTCCTGTATATGCGAAAAAATTGTATTAAAATTATATAATCAAATGTTATATTTTCTTAATGTATAAAGCTACTTTCTTACCCGTGCTTCCCATATTGTAGTGGCTATTACATGTCTCAAACCATCTCCTCGAACTCTTTCGCCAATAACACGTGAATAAATTAACTTACCCGAATCAGCTCTTCCCATATTTCATCTGGTGCAACTGGCATATTCAACGTCTCATCCCAACCCCATCCACTTCGGTTAGTTAGTTGATATAACATACGGAAGTCTGCTTTCATATTCTTATATCGTGTCATAACAATTGTGTTTGTGTACTTTGTTCCCAATTTTCTATTTAATGTGGCAACCACCTCAGGCCATTTGTCTCTCCTTATGACACCATTACAGATATTGCCCTGCACAAATTGTTCCCATAGTATGTCCCCAAAAATCACATTGTGATGTTCAGGCCACTTAGAAACTCTACTCGCTTGTATTCTCTTCGTGGTAAATCATCTTCTATGTTAATGTGAGAACTTGTGGAAGCACGAGCTTTGGATTTTCCCTTTAAAACCTTTCATATCTACAAGTAGACATTATGGAACAATTAAAAATGATATCTATATTGGATAGTAGAATTGAAATTAAGTTAGCCTCACGAATGACAAATGTCTTGTTTTCGTTTTGGTAACTGGAATTTGATGTTGATGTTGACTCGATCGATGCAATATCACCAACATTGATAATTTCTAAGACCTTAACGCGACATCGAGTAGTTCGTTTATTTCGCATGTATTTTATACATTTCTTCACCGAGTTCGAGCTTGATTGTAAATTTTATGATGACATTCAATATATTTTAAAATCAAAAATGTATTTGTGAAGTAATATATTAACAACATGCGGATGATTTTCGAAACGCATCTATCGTTTTATATGTTTAACACTTGTAATGTTAAATATACTGATGATTTTCAAAAAATTTATTTGTGTACCTTTTGTACCATTTTAAAGCTTTCCGAAATGTTAATTTAGACAAGAACAACTATAAAGAAGATATTATGGTTAGTAATCTTTTGTGAGAATGTTGTTAAGTAAATAGCTACTTCTTATCAATAGAAGAATACTTTTTGTTAAAATATTAAGTATGATTTTATTTAACCCCATAATTAAGGTTTAAAAGAAAATTAATTATTATTACGTAGAACGCCAATTAAAAAATGAGGGGACAATAGGCCAATCCAAAAAAAACATAAAGACATAAAGACTAGCATAATCATTCTCTATTCTCTATTCAGATGCTTCAAATCAAAATTGATCAAAAATTAAATTAATTCAAAATCAAACAATTCATACCACAAGTTGATTTTGAACCACTCAAAACTCTTTTGAGCCAATAAATCAACTCAAAATTAACTCATTAAAACCTTACTAAATTTAAAATCCTACCCCACTCTAACAAACTTCAAACTAAATTTAAAAACCCTAATCTCATAAACTTAAATCTCATCTCACAAACTCTTCTTCCTCAAATATTATCAATCCCAATGATACCTTCTCTATCAAACTCACATCTTTACCTTCCCCAACAAACTCCACACATTACCAATGCCGACAATGCATTCTCCAACATAGTCACACCCCACCCTACAAGCAGCTAAATTAAGCAACTCACCAGATATTTCGGTTTCAGTACTATAAAATTACAGAATAGCACAAATTAAAATATAGGTTCTATCATATAATATATACATATATGATCAAATATTGCTCTTGTTAATCACCAAAAAAATAGAATTACCAAATTAGTAGGAAAATACCAAAATGTATAAACCAACATCATCGCCGCGGCCCAACAAGGAGGAACGGCAAGAAAGGGAGACAGATGAGAGGTGTTCGATCCTTGTGTCGATCGGGAGAAAAGGAATAAGCCAAGTACCCGGTGCATTTGGTAGGAGGAAGAGATGGTAATCGTCAAACCGTCACGGCCGCTTCGCTTGAAACCATCGAGGAAGAGAAGCCGTGAAATCGCGAAGGTAACCCTCGTCTGATCCAAGCCGCATTGAGAGACAGAGACGGAGAACGCAATAGCAAATAAGAAAATGATCTATCCGATCGATGATAAGCAAAGACATTGAGACAGAGAAAGAGAAACGGAATATAAAGTAAGTAAATCAACATCACGTTATCCACCTTCCCGATCTAACTCCCATCCTCTATCTAAACAAACCGTTAATCAAAATGACGCAAAAGAAAAAATTGTGAGAGACTAACGAACAGATAAGTCCACGAGACAAGCGAAATGTATATAAGATGGCTGAGAGCGCGATCCGTGAAGAAATACCTAGGTAGAAGGAGTTAGAAGCTTCCAAGTCCTCGCCATATCGCCATGCATAAATTCGTTAAATCAATCGGCGGATGAATAAATTCAAAATCAAGAACTTTAATTTACGGATTTACCGCTAAAGGATTTAGTAAATAGAGCGTTTGAGGATTTACGATTTAAGCCTAAATCCCGATAAATCCGTTGCCAAACACCCCCTAAATGTATAGTACTAAAATTTGCTTTTCTTTGTAACAACGATACACTCATATATAAATTTAGATGCGCGTGCCATCTTGAATCCGAGGACATATTCGACGCTATTTGAGAGGTGACGATACGGAATATCAGACATCTTTCGATGAATATGAGGAATTGTTGGTGGCACTGAGGCGAGATATGCATATCTCAGACACTGACACGGATACCGACATTTGCACTCAGACGCGACAAGATGTTCCATCGATGGAGGCCATCCTGTCCGGTGGGACTACCGGCATATTTACACACCCCGATATTCATATCGAAGCAATGGTCACAAATGCACTCATAACGCAAAGTCCCCAAGATATGGTCCAATCATTTCATATGACACGCCATATGGAGTTTACCACGCGTATTCGCTGCACGAAGCTTGACATACCTCATGTATTCTGAGATCGCGTGACCCCGCGAGCATGGAAGAGGAGGAGGACCATCGAAAGATCATCTCGCGTGATCGCTGGCGACCACCATCCCAAGACACTCCTGAAATGATGCGATTCCACCATGCATCGCGATAGATGACTATATTTTTTTGTACGTTTGATGACATGTATTTACGCTTTATATATTTTTTATGTTTACTCATTCACCTACTTCTCATTGTGTAATCCTATGCTGTTTATTATTTATTTTATTTGGTTAATTCACGTGAGAGGAGGAAAAATTTAATGTGGAATTACATATAGTTCAAATCTAATTTAAAAATTATTTGTCATATATGTATTTATTATGATAAAGAGTCAAATGAAAATACATCTAGAGTCAAAATTCATGTTACAAGTTTCAATGTGTTTTGGGAAAGTAAATGTTACAAGTGTAAAATAACATCTTCAAATATAATAAAAGAGATTATTTTTCAAGAATAAAAGAACCCATTAAAGCTCAATTTATATATAGAATATATTGAGAGTATTTGATATTATCGAATTATATATATTCAACAATCAGATTATGACAAAAATGAATTAACAACTTCAAAATTTATACATAAAAAAAGCTACCCGGGCGAGATTACAAAACCACCAACGTGAAAGTTGTAGAATTTTTATTACCTTCCAACAATACCAACCACGTAGAATTGACATCACGGCCGATATACAAAAAACGGAAATGTTAAGTTAATTTTTTTTTTAATTATTTATGCGCCAGTCGCTCGTTGACTGGGCGACTGGGCTATTTTTAAATTTTTTTTAAGCGAATTAATTAGCTAATTATATTATTAATTAGGATTAATTTAAAAATTAAGCCGGCCAAAAAGCAGCGCAGATTTTGACTTAGCTCGAGTAGGTTGCCCAACACCGGCAGCGATCTTGGCCCTGGAGGAAGCGGTAAGTCTCTCGAGGATCCGCGTCTTAGAAAAAGTATGACGACGGCAGTGAAGAAGACTGATCATAGAAGATATTAACTCTTTCATTATCTTGTTTACAGATGAGAGGAATATCTCCGGCTTTTATCGGGAGACACTTTTTATAAGCCCGGGGAGGAAGGCAAATCCGACGTGGCACACTGATTCTATTTATCGAGATTAAATAAAAAAAAAGATTGACTATTCACGGCACATGGTGCATTTAATAAATGAATTTATATTTTTATATTTTGTTATTGTATTTTTATTTTCTAAATATGTTTTTCTATATATCAAATCATATTTTTTTATTAAATATTTTTTATTCTCAAACTATATTAAGAAGTCATTAAAGAAAATTTTAGATATTATAGGTGTCACTATTAATATCGAGAAAGCACCATTTATTTAATATTAGTATTGATTACGTAGGCAGACATTAAATTTATTGATGATGTTGAGTGTCTACTTATTTCACTTAAAATCTTTCTATAACATCTAGTTATTTACATATATAAAATAATTTATTTTGATTTTCTTGAATATGTAGCGTTCTATAAGCATATTAATATTTTAATGATATAGAAATTGGTTGATATTAGAAACATTCAATTTATTTTATTGAGATGCTCTTTTTTTCTTAAAAATTTATAATAAATATAGATCATTTAGTTTTTTTAAATAATATTATAAAATTTTCAACTATATTTTTAAGTGCATAATTTCCTTTCTTTAAAGTATGAAAAAAACATTACTATTGAGTTCATTTCATCAAAAAACTATTTTGACAATGAATATATTAAAATTGGACTTTGAATGATCTCAAAAATGAAGTTGAGAATTTTTCTTCAAATATGTTAAAAAATTTGTAGTAGTGTGTTACTTTTAATTTATCTTTTTGGCCTAAAATCCTTAACATATTGAAAGTATTAAAAAAAAACAAAAGTCAATTTTAACAGGGGTTGTTATAAGGAGCAATCATGTTACTTGAATCAAGATAAATAATTGAAAGGATATACTAACAATTTTAACAGGGTTTGTAATCTCACGATCTATTTTTAGTTATAAATACATAATTATTTGATTTTTAATTTTAGGTTCGATTAAAAAAAGATCAGTTAAATCAAATAAATTGAATAAATTAAAAATAATTAAAAAGTCAAATATAAATATATAGTTTTTATGATAAATTCTTAATTATTTGTATAAATTAATAAATTTTGAATTATCTAAAAAATTTTTAACAAACAGAATTTATTAAATTGTGTTTTAATTATCTAGTTCATTAAAATATAAAAAAATTTATTTATTTTATATGCTATTTTGTTTAACCAAAAATCAAACATAATAAATTGATTCATAGTTCAGTTCTATTGGTTATATTTTAGGCAATTTTTTTAAACTAAGTATGGTTAGAAGCTTAATTAAGTAATTAAATATTATTAAAAAAAATTTAAGAATAGGTATAGTCTAATGGTAGGCGTATCGCGTCGACTCAACATGGCGTGCTACCATAACTGCGCTTACCGCCCCTAATCTGACCCAACTATTAGGGTCGATCGGTCGGCCTCGGTTTGTTTCGACTTGGCACCTCCGCAACTCCTCCGCGATTCCTCCGCGATTCCTCCCCCCTCTCGAGCTCGAGCACGCAACATCCTCGTTCGACCGCCGTTCTCGCAACATTGGAGCTTCCCGGCACCCGTCGGCGTATCTCCAACCCTTCATTGCCTCTCCTCTATTCTAAATAAACTTTTTTCTTGCCATGCGTTTACGGCGTTTGACTCTTTCCTCTCTCATATAGCAGGGTTTGGAAGCCAACATTAGCTTCCGGTGATGATTCCGGCTCCATTTTGTTTGGGGAAGTTTCCTGTGGTTCAACTTGTTTTTTGCACACATCCCCGTCGTTATTTGTAAACTCACGGTAAATCCCTACTTCTATCAATTTATAAAGTAATAGAGTATGTATGGTAGGAATTTGAGTAGTATTTTTAGACTTTTGTTTGGGATTTGAGTTGTATGTTTGTAGGCATTGTGATTGTTAAGTAGCTATATAGTTTGTTTGGCAAGAATGAACGAGAATTTGTTTCGATCCTTTTATGAAGGTGAACTAAGTATTGAATGGCGTTCAGTCAAGTTACTGGGAGGTCGAAATCGTTAATTAAGGTTCGTCACCGCACCTGGGAATTGAAGCAACGAATTATGAGAATCTTGCACATTGATCCAGAGTGCCACACAGTCACTCTAACAGATCGTTATGCAGTGGGTGGCAAATTTATAGCGTCTGTAATATCTGACAATGACGTTTGCGAAGTTACACTTGATGAAGCTTCCCGTCAGATGTTGGTGTTGTATGTCGTGGAAGATGTTGATATTGCATCCACATCACCATCCGTAGTAAGGTCGGTAGATATACCGCTAACGCATACGATTTCATCGTAAGCACCTCAGGATACAAACTTTGATGAGTTGATTCTCGGTAGTATATATTCAACATTTATCCGATTATACTTGTAATAATTAATATGATAATTTGTTGCTCAACTTATAAGTTATATGGCGATGGCGATCTCTCGTTTGGATGAACCGTATGTGCCTCGAGTGTTGGGCAGATGAGTATCGACTATGAGTAGTGGCTCAAGTAGTGAGTCCGGGGATATTAGTGATGATGACTTGTTCGGGTTAAAAGCTGTGCTTGAGAATATACATCATAATCTGAAAAATCACTCATTTTAATATTGGCGGTGAGAGTCATATGTTGTCCACAAACCAGTATGTCCGGATGTGTGAAACTACGATAGAGTGGGACAATGATGTTTACTTTGATCCGGGCCTAACTAGATGAAATTGAAATTCCAAATGACCTTGTTGAAGGTATGTGTTTAAAGTAAAGCGAGTTCCAATTTCTATTTGGGTGGTGCATAGTAAATAATGTTCAATTCCAAACAGTTACCTCTAACTAAAAGAACTACACGGTTGTATGTGTACAGCACGATAGTCCTACAAGGCCCTGTAAGTGGTGTTTACATTGTAGCAGCAGCAGACGCTTAGGGGGTGCTTGGAGAATATCAAGAGTTGGTGAAAATCATAGATGTGTCAATGCAAGTGCATATCATCGATGTAGTTCAAAATTCATAGCATACTTCATCATACTGATCGAGCACCGATGATCCAAGCCTGAGAGATTATAGGTAGAATGGAGTCAAAATTCAATGTTAAAGTTTCATATATGAAAGCTTGGGATGCAAGGCATAAGGCAATAAAAGAAATATTCGGCAGCTAGGAAGAGTCCTATAGGACTCTCAGTCTTTATATGGAATCAGTTTATAGTACTTTACCTGGTACAGTCTACAAAATTCAATCTACCACTATGCAGTGTTTCTAGAGACTTTTTTGGGCCTTTGGACCTTCAATAATGGGATGGAGTAGCTGCCGACCAGTGTTGAGCTTAGACGATACTTTTTTGTTGGGCAAGTATCATGGTACATTATTAATAGTCGTAGAAATCGATGGCAATAATGGGTTGTTTCCTCTAGCTTTTACTATTGTGGAATCCGAGAATGTTGATTCGTGGTTGTGGTTCTTGCTGTGCTTGCATGATGTGTTGCCGTAGTGTCTACTAGATGTGATTTATACATAATATCGATAAATATCTGATACATGGATGCAAAGAGATTTTTCCATGGGCAGATGCGTGAAAATTTTAAAAAGGTTGTACGCAGGTTGGGGATTGGTGATGTTGAGTTTCTATGCCAAAAGATGTATATGGTAGGTAATACTGATGATATTCGTCAATTTAACCGTTTAATGTTAGATATTAAAATGTTAAAGAAGAAGCGTACAATTGGCTTGTAGAGCGTGACCACTAAAATGGTCCCTTGTACGATGGTGGTATGCGTTATGGGACAATGATGATGAATGCATCGAGTGTTTTAATGGTGTCCCAAGCGGGCACATGGTTTACCGATTCGCTTTAATCCGCTATCTATTACAACTTAGTAGCTTGTTCATGAAAGCTTATCCACTTCTACTCGCCAGAGGAAGTCTTGTCTATTTATACTCAAAGGATGTCCACACTATTACGATCGAAAGGGAGGCTAGGCATTTCCCACGAACGTAAATATCAACCCACGTGAGATGCGTTTTTTGAGTCCACCGATCATTCGAGTTGATTTGTTGATAATGTCTCGTGGTAATTGTGGCGTAACGATCATATATCATTATCCATGCCCACATGTGATTGTTGCATTGGGATTTTGGCGGTTGAACCATCTCGCGTGTATTGTCATTACTACACTCTACAAGTGTATAAGCTGACATACATAAATGAATTTCATACTCTAGATCATTCTGATTGGCCATCTCAGTGTAGAGCATGGATTAATCTGATACCTAACTTTCCGCGAAGGTCGGTGATCTCGATAGATTCAAAAAATATAATGGATGAAAATGTAGGTAGCTAGCGTAACTTGTAGCATATACCATTGGTCTCTACAAGTCGCGTCTCATAATATTAACAGTTGACGGTACATTTTCCCTTTTACTTATAGGATGCTAGATTTTACACATATGATAATGCTTATCTTTCTCTTTCTAGTTGTACTGCTCTACTTAGATTTTATAATATTAACACTATTATATTTGCTTCTTTTTTAGATTCTGATGGCGAGAGCACCCACCATGACATGTGATCTTGGAGCCACCATTTAGCCTACACCAGGTTCATCCTAGCATTGCCTCCCTCGTGGGTCAGCCTCTCGATACTAAGTGATTTTTATTTTTTATTTCTGCATTACGCCTGCTTACCTTTTATTTCGATTAGTGACATTATTTTTTTTTGTAGGCGTCGTGAGACGCATCACACTTGCTTATCGAAGGAGTGGCCCATCACGCGAGATTCATCCATATCTGAAGCGGTGGGCACATGTGTTAGTCTACGCTTCATCCGCTAGATCATCATTCTTGACCGCCTTGGTTGAGATGGTCTCCGGTAAAACCTTCCACCTTCGTAGGTGAGATGGTGACGCCAGGGGCGTGGTGATGATCCTGGGACTACGGGTTGATGGGCCACCTATCATAGGCCCGATTGTGATTGGCGAGGGAAAGAGATGGCACACTTGGCTTGATTGTTGCGATGATTTGTTGGATGACACCCTTACCAAACGTGATGTATCATGAGATCCGACGGTCGATCGGTCGACATTGATGGGTCGCACGCAGCAGACATGCATGCCAGGTGGCTGGACTTTCCTGGAGTCATACACCGGTGAGCAGGAGGAGTTCTTCGTCACTTGCGTGCTTATATTTTATTTGATTGGTCGCTGCGCGATACTTCGGTTTGGTCCACTGCGGATTTACCACTCTGGATGACGGATTCCTTTAGCATGATGTCTATGGGTGCATCTATCTATATAGGGAGCTGCAGTCGGAGGCCAATGGCCAACATGGTCGGTTGCCTACACCTCCCTTGATTTAGGCTTGGGAGCATATTCATGTGGGCAGGCCGACTCTACATGTTCCATATCCTGCTGAGCTTGCTGGTCTTAGCGTTGGTTTGAGGTATGTGTTGTTAATTGCACTTTCAAATTATGCAACTTATATATATATATATATATATATATATATATTATGCATGGAATGAGAAGTATGTTCATTGTTATGGCGAATAATATTGATGTCTGAAATGAGCTAGATGACTTGTGGAAAACACAGGTTGGATCTGCAGATAACACTTTAGTTCAAATATCTATAATGCAAATTATGTTTTAACATAATTTTTACTATATGTGTAGGTGATCTGGGAGCCGTATAGTGAGCAGATCATAGTACATCTATCAGATATATGCTTAGCAGGCTTTGACATATGGTTAGCACGAGTCCCTCTTATCAGCTGGAAGAGGGTTGAGTGGCATTTATCAAATAGAGTGTTGTGCTAGTTCGACCTTATTCCCAGAGTAGATGTAACCCCAGTTAACCCTAGTTTAAAATTGATGGTGGTAAAGCGGATGTCGGCGGGTTGATTACCACCACATTCTTTGCTTGGGAGGCGGAGGGATTGCCTCGTCGAGGGCCTAGATGAGGATGTGGACAGAAGACATCTATCGGCCGATATATGTCGGTTCGATCGTGGGCTTCTATATTTCGCCAGATCCTCCGACCACTTACTACCGCAGAGCACCTGGAGCATATGTATATAGTCCTGATATAAGTATTCATCTGAATTCAATATTTATGTAAGTGCTAATTTTACATACTATTTTTCGTGTAGGCGGAGCATATCGCGGCGACTCGGGACATCTTTCAGCCATACTTCGGCGCTGTGGATGATCACCCTTACAGGGATGTGTTGATAGGTACGAGCTGATATGCAGAGACCTGGATGAGCGTGTACATATTGGTGACACATATTATGGATCGGTGCCTACAGAGGGTGTCGCACACCATGACTGGGAAGCCATCTACTTGATCCGGTCCTTCTATGTTGATCCGTGTCCTTCTTACATATCGGCCTACATATGAGTCCACCACTATCTTCCGATGATGATATGATGCACACCGAGAATCTTGTAGAGGGCACCATCGCATGATCGTCATCCCGTGCACTTGACCAGTACACACCTGGGAGTGGTGCGATTCCACACAGACGCCGGAGGCGTTAGATGTTTAGGATAGTATACTTTTGTGTCTGTACTATATTTTATTTATTTGTTTCATTACAAACTTGAGAGTCATGTACATGTTAAATTTGGTTATGTCATAATGAACTTCTTATTATTTGTCAATTTCTAAAATGAGTTTGTTAACTTCATATGATTGTCATCCATTAAACTATTATCAACTGTAGTCACGAACCATTTCAAGTTTAAACTGCACTTTTTTTCTTTGTTTTAAAGTAGGTTTATTACTCTCTACTTTTTAGAAGAACGAAAATTGAAGAATTAAGATTTGTTTGATGAGTACGAACTCTATGTATGTACGTGAAAATCCGGTTCTTTTCATAGCCTAAACTAACTACTTATCTAGTCACACCTCTTAAAGCCTTATTAATTAGGCGGCTTGACTTTCTAAGCATGCCACGTCGAGTTGATGTGGCGGCTTCATACTAATTGGGCATATACCTATTCTTAAATTTTTTTATTAATACTTAATTACCTAATTAAACTTCTAACCATACTTAGTTTAAAAAAATTGCCTATATTTTATAGTTTATTTGGATGATTTGATTATTTTAAATTATTTAATTTGATTTATTCAATTTAATAAAAACTTCAATTGAACCTACTGAATGTACACTCCTACTTTCAAATGAAGATTGAGTAAAAACCAAAAACAACTCACCAACTGGAACGATTTCTCCATCAACTATAACATATTTTGTAATTGGATATGATCCTTCTTTTTTCAAGTAGAAATTTGCTGATTTTTTTGCCAAATAATCTAACTTTCTTCTCTGTCAGCAGAAATATATCATTTTCTACAAACGATAACAACAATGGTTTCACATTTTAGGGACATTTTTTAAAATAAGTATCATTAGAATGCTAATTAGGTAATTAAATGGTTAAAGAAAATTTTAAAATAGTGCAGTAATTCTTGGCGCCTCTACGTCATCTGATATAATGGGTGCCACGTTGAAATGAGCCCAGTCGCCCACTTAGTGGGTGGCCGACTTGATTACACGCCGTCGTCCACTTATATTTTAAACTAAGTATCATTGATTTACAAAGCTTGGGATATAAGTATGATATTAAGTCAAAATAATTCTTATTGCAAAGTATCTTTATAATTTTGATTTGCATTACTTCTAATAATTATTATATTTAACATAAATATTAGTAATCACACATGTATCTTCTATATTTAGATTTATGTTTTAGTGACTTCAGAGATTAGTATATTGATTGATTTAGCTTGTGAAGTTGAGTTAATCTTTAATATTGTGCCTTTTTGTAATAGAGCCACTTATTACCTTTCTTACTTAATTTACACCTTGATTCATTTATATAGTGATGAACTTTAAAACAAATTTATTTTATTACAAGTTTGTAAGCTAAACGTTTGAATGCCATACTCACAAAATAGTAGGTGAAAGAGTTGAGTAGAACACCAGTTTAGTTTGATTCAAGTAGTTCAAAGAAAGTGCATATGAAATATAATAATATGATCTGAGTATTTGCATCCCAATTTGAACAAGTACATTCAATTAAGTGAGAGTCAATAAGCATAAATGATCAATAAATAAAATAGATAAAAAGAAACGTAGTACAGACGCACAAATACACTACCCTAAACATCTAACGCCTCCGGCGACTGCGTAGAATCTCACCACTCCCAGGTGTGTACCTGAGTGCAATGGACAATCACGGTGATGGTGACCCTCTAGTGCAAGATCTTCGGCAGTCTGCGTCGGATCATCCTGTGACTGGAAGATAGGTGGCTGCGACTCATATGTAGGCTGATTGGTAGAAGAACATGGATCAGCATACGTAGATGGACCTGGATCTGCATAAGTAGATGGCCCGACACTCCAGTCATGGTGTGCGACACCCGTACCGATCCGTATGTGCGATATACCGTCATCAGTCCTGCATAGCGCTCGACCTATCGATCTCGTAAGTGATGCTCATCCACATCAGTATGGTAAGATGTCCCAGTCATCGCGATGTGCTCCGCTACAAAATAGTATATAAAATTAGCACTTACATAAATATTGAATTGAGATGAATACTTATATCGACTTACATAAATACTCGGTACTCAGCGTAGTAAGTGGTCGAGGATCTGTCGGCTACGATGTAGAGAAGCCCGATCTCAACCAAGACATGTCGGTGATAGGCGTCTTCTGTCCATCCTCATCTAAGCCCTCAACGAGGCAAGCCATCCGCCTCTCCCAAGCAGGAATGTGTGACTGGTGGTAATCATTCGACATCCACTTTACCCCGACCATCGACCCTTTTGAAACTAGGGTCAATTGGGGCTACATTGACTTTGGGAATGAGGTCGAACTGGCAACACTCTATCTGGTAAATGCCACTCAACCCTCTTCCAGTTGATAAGAGGGACTCGTGATAACCATATCTCAAAGCTTGCTGAGCATGTATCGATAGGCGTCTGATGCTTCATGCTCCCGTATCACCACATATTAAAAATTAAGTCAAATTAGAAGCTACACATATTTGAACTAAAGTGTTATCTATAAATCCAACCTGTGTATGCCACAAGCCATCCAGCTCATTTCTGTATACTGCAACGTTTCGCCATTGGTTGCTGGCGAACATACTTCTCATTCCATATGTACACAAAATATAGTTTAGACACATATAAAAGCTACAAAATTTGAAAGTACACTTAACAAAATATACCTCAACCCAACACTGAGATCATCAAGATCAGTAGGATATGACACATGTAGAGTCTGCCTCCCAACATGAATATGCTCCCAAGCCCATATCAAGGAGGTGCGCGACCATGTTGCACCGTGGGCTAGTCGACTTTATGCTCCCATATAGGTGGGCTAGAACTGCTGCACCCATAGTCATCGTCGATGGTATCCAGTCCTCTAGTTGTAGATACGCAAATGGACCTCAACTCTATCGGTAGTAAGAAACAACCAATAAGGAATATAATGTAAGCACGGTGTCAAAAAACTCCTGCTCGGTGGTGTACGACTCCTGGTCCACCTCACCACCTCAGGCATGCGTGCATGTGCGACCCATCTTGAATGTCGACGATACGTGGGTGATTGGATCATGATACATCACGCCCGTAAGGTGTCATCCTAACAAATCATCACACAATCGTGCCAGTGTCCCATCTCTTCCCTCGCCAATCAATTTGGCCTGACAGTGGCCCATCAACTTGTAGTCCGGGATCGCCACGTCCTGAGTGTACAATCATCTCACCGACAGGTGGAAGGTATTGGTCTACGAGACCATCTCAACCAAGGCGTCAACAAATGATGATAGGATTGAAGAGAAGTTGGATAACATGTAGCCTTCAGCCCGGATGAATGTCGCGTGATGGGCCACTCCTTCAGCATAAGCAAGTGTGATGCAGCCTCAAGCACAGTGCTCTACAAAAAAATTATCATTAACCAAAATAAAAGGAAAGCAGATGTAAGTTAAAAAAATAAATTAAATATTACTTATAGTATCGGGGTGAGCGGCTCGATGCCGCCCGTAGGGATGCTATGCTAGGATGAACCTCAGCAGGTGTCTGCTCCAACGGTGGGCTGGCCTCCCTAGTAGGCCTACATCGCCGACGTCTAGTTGGTGGGTGGTGCTCCTCTGCCATCGTAAATGTTGAGAAAAATAAATGAAAAAATCAGTATCAAACTCAAAAAAATGAGCGTAAATAGTAGTATCAGATAATTTTATACAATGAAATGAAAAATAATAGTTTTAACTAAACAAAAAAACTAGAGCACTAGAACGTAAAAGGGAAATCTGAGTAACATCCTGTGTGTAACCTCTAACAACCAGTAATGACAAGGAGAACGCATGCCGACTATTACAGTGAGGGCAGATGAGTAGTGACTGATGTTTTGCATAAACTACAAGATCTACTACTGCTAGATATATTTTCATCCATTGTGTTTCTGAATCTATTTATTACCGTCTCGACCTTCGCAAAAATTGGGTGCAATGCTACTAATCTGCGGCTATCTCAAAGATACTTGGAATGGTCAACCGTGTATGGAACGATTTATGTGTCGCCGCTTATACGCTTGCAGGTGTAGTACTGACATGCAGTCGTGGTTCAACCGCCTAAACCCCAAATGCAAAGAACCACATGTGGGCATGACCAATGATATATGATCATTTTGTTACAACTGCAATCACAAAGCCATTATCTAATAAATCAACTCTGAATGATCGACTAGATCTGTCAAAAACTTGCATCTCACGCGGGTTGATGTTCACAAGTTCAGGAAAATGTCTAGCCTCTCTTTCCGTACGCTGCAATATTGTGGATACCTTCGAAAAAATAGAGAAGTTGACATCCTCTTGCTGAGTTGCTATGGCTAGTCTTTTCATGAACAAAGCTACTAAGTTGTAGTAGATAGCGATAAGAGCAATCAGAAACCACGAGCCTGCTGTGACACCATTGAAACACTGATGAATTAGTCATCATTGTCCCATAACGCATTCCACCATCGCAAAGTGCCCATTTGACAGGTCATGCTCTACAAGCTAGTGAGCTTCTTCTTTCACATTTTAATATCAAACATTAAATGATTGAACCGCCGGATATCAGTATTTCGCCATATACATCTTTTGGCATATAAATTCCACATCAAGAATCCCCATATTACCTTCTTAAAATTTTCACGTGATGAAGTAGTGTGTATGAGTCCATGGAAATACTTCTCTACATCCACGTAATAAAGATGTTTATCGAAATTATGCAAAGATCGATCTAGTATAGACAACGGCAAAGATATCATGTAAGCATTATAGAAACCACAACCAAGAATCGATCATTCGGACTCCAATAACTGAAGGCTAGTGGAAATTTCCATCGATTCCAAATAGTTAATAATGTACCATGATTCTTGCCTAATAAAAAATTAATAATGTACCATGATTCTTTTCAATAAAAAAGTGCAGTCTTAGTATGGGTACTGACTACTCCATCCCATGATTGAAGTCTCTAGTCTGTGGTACTAGGCGGAATTAAATGGGTGAGACCGATTCCATTAAAAGACTAAGAGTCTATAAGACTCTTCCCAACAAATATTGCTTTTATTATCTTATGCCTCGACCTTCATGTATGAAATTTAACATTGAATTTGAATTCCATCCTACCTATAATCTCTGGGTTTCAAATCTATCTAATGTCGATCACATAATAAATAAGCTATGAATTTACTATAGATGACTGTTGCACTTATTGCATTGATACATCTATGATTTTCATCGACTCTTGATATTCTCAAGCACCCCTAAGTGTGAAATTTCTTCTTCATGCTTATATGGTAGTAATCATCATGCATAAATAATCGTGTAGTTCTTAGTTAGAAGTAAGCTGTTTAGTGAACATTATTTATGCCTTTCTAACAACAAATTGGACTCCATTTATTTGTGAAGCACATACCTTCGATAAGGTCAGATTTCGAGATCTTGTTGGGGCAGTTTAATTGGAAGGACCGTAAATATCATTGTCCCACTCTCTGAAGTCGCACATACTGAACATACTCGTTGTGGACAACATCGACTCTCTTGTCAATATTTCAGAGTGAGTGATTTCTTTGAAGATCATGGCTGTCTAGACTCCCAGGCACAGTGGCTTCTACCCTAAATGAGCAGTCATCATCACTAATATCCTGCTCAAACTCACCACTTGAACCACTGCTCATAGTATGATATTTATCTTCGTCTGCAGCACTGTGAGGCACATATGGTTCCTCTGAATGATAAACAACATCATCGTTACCACAGAACTCATAAGTTGGATGATAACCAATCATACTAATTATTACAATTGTAAGCAGGGAAAGATTGACAAGATGTTACCTGAGAATCAACTCATCAAAGCGTTGTGTCCCAGAGGTGCATGTGCGATGAAATCTAGTGTGTGCCGTGGTATATCTCGACCTTATTATCATTAGGCGTGTGGACAACATTAACATCCTCCGACATACAACACTAACATCGGCGGAAACTTCGGTGTTACTTCACAACGCGTCATTAGATCTTACAAATTAGTTACCCACTGGATAACGACCTGTAAGAGTGATTGTGTGATGCTCTGAATCAATGTGCAAGGTTCTCATAATCCGTTGCTTCAATTCAAGTAAGCTGCTGTGACGAAGAACCTTAACTGGACGATTTCGACCTCCCACATAACTTGGACTGAATTGCTCATCAGATACTCGGGTTAGCCTCCATAGAAAGAATCTAAACAAATTCTCTATTCATTCTTGCAAAACAAGCTATATGAATAATTAGAAATTTATATTAATCAACACCCTAAATAATACTACCCTTGGCTACTTAACACCTAAACCGCAATGCCAACACAAACCTACAAATCAAATCTCAAACAAAAGTCTAACCATACAACTCTAACCCCTATCACACGTACTCTATTAATTTATAAATTGATAAAAAAATGATTTACCATGTGTTTACGAAGAATGACGGGGAAGTGCGCAAAAAAATGTAGAATCCACCAAAGGAATTTTCCTCGAATGAAATGGAGTCGCCGAATCTAGCTAATGTTGACTTCCAACGCTAGATGGAGAGGGAAGTCAAATGGCGGAAAGGAAAAAGGAAGTTCCTTTCGATTACCTAGACAAAGGCAGCAATGCATGCGGTTGGAGTCGAGGCGAGAGTTCAGAGGGAAGGGGCGTGCTGGACGAAAATGAAGGCGTCGGAGCTCCTGGTGGAGGAAATGTTAATCGAGACGAAGGATAGCGATCGGCCTAATAATATGAGTCCCACAGTGGGTGGCCACCCATATCAAGCCACTAAATTGGCAAACTCATTCATGCATGCCGTCGTATCCAGGCATTGGTAGATCGCCCCAATAATTGGGCAACCGTACGTATTTTGAAATTTTTTTAACCATACTTAATTACCTAATTAGCATTCTAATGATACTTATTTTAAAAAAATTGCCACATTTTACAGGTATGTGCATTACTAGCTCTGGTGTTATAGGACCAGCTAGATCACCCCTCAAGATACATCATTTGCTGCCTTCCTTATTCTATAATTATGCAGCTCGTGATTAACTTCACCGTTAGTTTGTCTAATCATGCGCAAATTCATGTTAGTTATTGTGGTGATATTAAACTAACTGATAATGTTAATATATGCAATGTATTATTTATCCCTGAATTTTGATTTAATTTAGGGGCTATTTCATTACATGAAGAAAGAAATGTAAAGTATTCCAAATGCAGGAGTTTTAAAAATTTTGGAGCTTGATTTGAATAATTTAAATTGCGGTGTAAATTTTCAATATATTTCAAATTCAACTTGCAGTTCAACTTCAATGAGGTTTTTAAATTCATACTATCAGTTACCAACTAAAGATCAACCACTTGTTTGCCCGCCACCCTCCAACCTACTCATGCTAGCCACTCTCTCATTGTCTGGCCACCACGCTTAAACCATCAAAATCACGGATATTTTACTATGTATTACTTGACTTTATAAAATAAAAAATAAACCTATCTATTTGAAGAATTTTCAACCAAATAAATAAAAAGTAATATATATATATATATATATATATATATATAACACTTTTATTTTACATTGTATTTCAATTTTAGGTAATTAAATAACATTTATTTTCTGTGATTGCTCTTTTTACAGTATAGTAAGTTATTGTGATGTCAATCAATATCCATTTTTATTATTTAGGAAGCATACAATAGGACTATGATTGGCAAAGCTAAATAGTCCGGGAGAGATTACTATCTTTTAAAATCAGATAATCATCATGCAAATTTGTATTTTAACAACGTTCAGATTCATATATGTCACATTAACTTCACACATCCTTCAAATAAATTATTACGTAACATATTAAATTAATTGACAATCAAGACCTTGTAAGGTCTGTCCCTTAGTCAAATAATGTATCTTGCCCTCTATCTCATCACAAAATGTCTTATACTGCCATCAACTTAATACAATGTGACATATGGGATTATTATCATATTCATGCAAAATATGGATACCTACATCTTCACACTATATTCTATAAGTACACCCTCTCTCTCTCTCTCTCTCTCTCTCTCTCTCTCTCTCTCTCTCTCTCTCTCTCTCTCTCAAATTCAGAATTAATAAGATGAGATTTTATTATAATATAGATAAATTTTGATTTGAAGAACTTAATAATAATTTTTAAAATAATTATCAATCAAATTAATTGACTATGATAACTGATATAAATTATATGATGCAGAATAAAAAAAATATCTTTGTATTCAAATTATGTCTAGTGAAGGTCATTTATTTTTTAGTTTAATCAATATTATAGATAACTCAGCTGTGAATTTTGTGCTTTATGGTTGAAAGCATTTTATCGATGCTCACTAATCCACTTAGGATCTGTTTAAAGCACATCTAATATTTTATAAATATGATTGTAAAGTTATTGTGAAGAAAATAATTTTTTGAAAGTTATTGTGGGTAATGTAAATATTTTTTTCTAAGAAAATTAGGCAATAGTTTTTTTTGAAAATAACTATATTTTAATAACTCTAATTCTTAAAAATAATTTTGATCATTAAATTTTTTAAAGAAGAAATGAAAAAATTAGTAGTTAAATACAATTATAATTAATTTCTTAAAAGCAAATTAGCAAATTGTCTTTAACGCACCCTTAATTTCACCAAACTGCAATGCGAGACAACATGCTTAATAACTTGATTGATATCACTTTAATCAGCAATCAATCACCTTAGAACAATAGAGACTGCAGCGTTCCTTCCACCGGGATTACTGAAACACCTCACATCTAAAGAGATTTTAACTTAATATGCTTTTACTAATGGCAACATGGATTCAAAAACTCTTCAAAATGTATGCTATGAGAGTTATAGTTGTCCCAAATCTAACATTATCTCTTAAAATTCTTTTGTCCACGTCTTAACAAAATTTTGTTCTAAGTGAGTTGTCCTAGCTCGAACCTTCGGATGATCATCAAGCAATTATATCAGATGCAACTTAATATATAAAGTTAAGTATTATTTTGATGGATCAGTAAATATATATGAATAAGAGGGAGCATATTGCATTAATATCTTCACACCGATTGCCAAAATGGTGAATCATGGTGCTTCTGGCCCTAGTAGCCTTCTAGGATTGAATTGCCTTTCAACTTTGCGTAGATATTTCTTTATTATATGGTGATTTGCTTCTAGTGCTTCACATATACTTGCCACCCAGACTCACCATCAAGGGTGACAGAGTGTAGGGAAATAGAAGGTTAGCTTGCAAATTTCATAAGTCGATCTAAGAACTCAAGCAATCATCATGCCATTAGTACTCTATATTATTTACAACATTAATTAGATTTGGCTTTACTTCACAAGAGTTCGGTATGCTTTCATTATATTATTAGTTTATGTAAACTATATCATCACCACTAAATAATATTGTGGGCTCCAAAATTGTGTCCGGCCTCTCGATGGAACGAGAGTATAGATTTTGTGTTGAACGAAATTTTCAAAAGGCAGATGATTATTTGTAGAGGATAAATAAGACACTATCCAGAGATTTCACCCTCATTTGGTGAGGACTTTAGATCAGTTCCAAGTTTCCTATAGGCGCAAGCACTTTTAGTTAATTACTCATCTCCAATCAGTAAGAGGGAACTTTCGATTAAGGCTAGTCACAGGTCGCTAATTGCTTAGCATATAGTAGCAAGAATTCAGATTTGAAATTTAATGAAATTCATCATTTTTGTTTATTTTTTATGCGTGAAGCATATGGTTGGGGGAATGATGACGTGCCCGATCAAGATCCCATGGTTCTGTCATCCCGGGAAATCATGATCCCTAGTCCACTTAGTCAGAGGAGATAGTCGACCCAATCAGACTGAAGGATTCTTGTCTACAGCCATGGATTGCATCGTTCAAAGAGACCTTGTAGAATAGGGTTGATATTTGTCAAAGGGGATAATCTTAAGTCCACTAATAGCGGGCTTTATGCCTCCACCCTGATTAAACTAGATGGGATATAGCCGTGACCATAATAGTGGAACTATTGGCCAAACCAGTCGAGGGCTTTGGTCATATATATGTGGAGCCTATTGGCCATGAAGAGGAGGTCACGTTTCTTGATGTATAACATTTTGAGTGCGAATATAACAGTATATATAATATGACATTAGCTCCTTTGTGAGCTTAGGTTTACATTAAATTTGTCACCCCAATAAATAATTGTGGTGCTGACCTCCATATGTGTGCCATAAGTCAAAGTCAAGCTTACAAATCGAATTCAATAGACTTCGGAGATGACAGTGCGCAAATTGAGGCTCAAAATGCACTGGACGTCCTTGAAAATGGACAAAATGACCTCCGATCGATGAATGGACTTCGCCATCGCATTCAGAATGTCAAAATTAATCAGAATATAGATATTGTAAAATCTAACGAGCAATTGATTAACCACTCAAGCTATCAATGTGTCGACGTGCATATTAGAGTCGAGAAGCTGCAATAATAACCAAACTACTACCGTTCATGAAATTGATCATATCGTTAGCTTCGAAACATTGAAATATATCAAATGAGACTGTCCGCGCTCAATTCAGATGAGTCTGTGCAATTATCGAGTGGTTTGAAGTGACAATATGCAAATCGAGGCAAAAATGCACAGGACGTTACCAAAATCAACTCAAATGATTGACAAGACTTCACCATCACGCGTTTAGAACATCAAATTGGTCGATATAAATATTGCATGACTTGATGATCGATCAAGCTTCGATGATGCATACACATGCTCAGGTGAGGAGGCACGAGGATCAAATGACTTTTCTTGATGATTGGCTTGAATGCCAAAATCTATCAAGTGAGACTATTCATACTCAATTGGATGAGTTTGCATGAAAATCAAGCGGTCGAAAGTGACGAAGCGCATTTTGTGCTGAAATGGACTCGATTTAGCACCATAAAACGCCTCCTGAAAGCGGACTATAATACACTCAATAATGGAATTATCTTAAATTGATATATATATATATATATATATATATATATATATATATATATATATATATATATATATATATATATATATATATATATATATTATATGATTAATGAAATTCACATTAAAATGGTTTAATTGGTTTAAAATTAATTAAAAATTCCAAATTACCCCCATACAACGTTATTTTATTTTTCGGATTTTTTTTTTTTAACCTCTCCAAAAGTAAATTGCCCCACTTTTTCTCCTTATTCTCTCCCACATTCTTCCCTCCCACGGTTTTCTCCTCTCCCCTGCACCCTCTCTCTCATCAAAAATGAAAAACATAGGTAATCATCTCTCTCACTGAATTGTCCTCGTTCTTGAAAACCGATTTTATTAGCGTTCTACTCAGTGATAGCGTGTTTCCTTACTGCAGCGTGCTACATTTTTAATCCATTGACTCATCTCCTTAATAAATCTCAAGCCCAGATTCACAGTACACCATTTTCTGGTATGCCCATTTTGATTTAAATACTGAATTTTGGCGTCTCACCAGATCAGTTTTTATCGTAAGATCATTTGTTTGCATCCAGCTGTTTTCAGATCTCCTATTTTTGGCCATCTATTCAACCCACCTCTAACCATTTTTCCACTTCAGCACTTCACTCATTACTTTTTTTGGCTGCCTTCACGACTTTTACTTACATCCATTCATTTGTAGATTTATATAATGTGATAGAACTTCCATTTTCTCTTCCAATCGGAAGAACATCGTCAAGAGGAGAATTTTTCTTCGATTTAAATTGTCATGAGCTTTAATCTCTTTATCATCAATCATAACATCAAGAGACAAATTCTTCTTTCCATTTTAGCATCAACTCTAACCTTCATTTTTTGAGATTGGAAGGACATCATCAAGAGATTCTTCTTTTGATTTCAGTCATTCCTCACAGCCTTCCAACCAATAATTCAGAAAAACATCATCAGGTAAATTCTTCTTTGATTTCTAAGTCGCCTCTTACCACATTCGTTCTAGTTCTCTTTAAGCATTTCTCAAATCATCAGAACATGTAAGATCAATGAATGTGTGTGTGTGTGTGTGTGTTGTATTGTGTGTGTGTGTGTGTGTGTGTGTGTATATATATTGTGCTCAAGAGGGCGATGAGATGAAAAAAATAGGGTAGTGTCATAACACCGCCTTATCTTTCGAAATCGTCTATCACCTCATTTTGGATGAGGTTAATTTATGCTTAGGACACTATGCCTAGTGACCTAGAATTCAATTTGGGTTGGATCATTATTCATAGGTAGGATCAACTCAAGCATGAAAATTCAAAAAAAAACATCTTAACCAATGAATGTGCATAGGAGATTAATAATCTTAAACACCATTAATAAGTTAATATTAATCTCCTTAATTAATAAATCAAGTAACAAAATGACAAAACAAAAAAAAGATTAAAAAATAGATGAAGAGAGAAAAAATTCCTTTTGCCCTCATCACCTCTTCACCTCTTCCCCAGGGAGATGGAATACAAAGAGAAGTGAGCTAACAAACTTCCAAGCACATCATCCCGATCAAGAGGAATTAAAAAAAAAGCCATAAGAGGTTTCGGCCATGCATAAAAAAAGGGACACACACACTCTCTCTTTAAAAAAAAACTCTCATACACCATCACACACCAAAACCAAAGCAAAATGAAACCTCCCCTTTCCTCCAACTGCTATCAACCAGTGAAACCATCAAAACTGAAATTTGGATCCAAAGCTTGGGCTAGTGATCAAACCACAAGGAATTCTCTTAATTCCTTTGGAGAAGCTTTCCTTGAAGAATCAAGCTATTTCAATTGATTCCATTTGAGATCCCTCAAGGTACCAAATGATCCCCCTTTTTCTTAAGAGCTTTTGGCGCTTTCCACAAATCTTGTTCTCTGAGATCAAGCTAGATTGAAAGAAGATCTTTCCAATCATGTAGCACTTTGAATCATCCAATTTGTATATCAAAAGCTATTAACCAAATACCACCAGACGGTTCCGACCAGGGTTTGAGGCGAAATGAGACCGTCGTTTCTTTAAAAAGAACGGTCAGATCTAGGCTGTTAATTCTGATTAAATCCCTTTAGGAATCGCAGGAATGATAGGGACCATCCAATCTGCGATCGGACGACCTCGGATTGTCCCTCGGGATCAACCCGCACGTGACACGCTTTTGATCCCGCAAAACCGTGGGATCATCAGGGACCGTCCAATCTTTGATCGGACGGTCCAAATCTAATCCTGCTCGTTTTAGTTAAAACGCATGGGACCCGTTACTTAAAACCGTTAAAAACGTTGATTAACGGTTTAATTAATTTAATAAATTCAGAAACTTCAAAAATTCATATATATTCAAAGAAAACTAAGAAAAATATAAATAAAAGCTCTGTGGATTCGTCTTGATGAGAGGAATCTATTGAAATTAAAATACCCAACTTTCCTTGGGTGATTTTTCCTTAATTTAGGTTTAATTGAAAATATTAAAACTTAATTACTATTAAATTAATAATCAAATTAATTTGAAACTTTGGGGAAATGAAATTAAGCTTAAAACACACCTTAGGTAATTTTTTGGAGATTTAATTCTCTGAAATAAATTGAAATTAAAATTTTATGTGAGTTAACCCTTCAATTAAATAAATTAATTACCCTTTAATAAATTAATTATAAAATTTAATTTAATAATTTTAAATCAAAATAATGAACATCAGAATAATAATTTAACTTAATTAAACTAATATGAACTTAATTAATTTAATTTGATAATTAAAAGAATAAAATAATTCAATTAAATTACTTGAACTTAATTAAATCATAATAAATCAACCAGTTAACCGAAAATTATGAATAAACCCTCATTATAAAGGTATTTCAGTGTAGAATATGTAAAAAAAATAAAATATCTTAATTAATCTTAATTTTGGTTTTAATGAAATAATTAAAACCTTAATTACACCCCAATCATATCTAATTAAAGCTGAAACTTTAGGAACATAAAATTGGCATGAAACCCACTTGTCATAATTATAAAAACCCAATTGGTCTATAAATTTGGAATTCTTGAATTTTCAAATCTCTAGGTCAATATGAACTAAATAATAATTAAGAATAATTATTAATTCATTAAATCAACAAATAAATTGAACCAATCTGAAATAAACATCATAAAAACTTAGGGTAATTCATTAAAACTTTCTAAGTCAGAGAATTTAATCAAATATCAAAATTAAGAAAATCAATACTTAATGAAATTCAAACATAATTAAACAACAAGTTAAATTTAACAAAACCATTCATCCTTAATAAATTTAAATAATGAACTTAAAACGATTAATCAAATCAGATCAAGTAATTAACCTAAGTACTTTAGGTTAAGAATAATCTGAACAAACCTAAGACATTAATTCATATTAATGGACTTAAAACTTAAGCTTACAAATTCAAAATTTAATATCTTAAGTTAAATTGAATGAAATCAAACAAAATTAAACTCTTTAAAGTAACATGAGCCAAATCAAATGAAATCCATATACATTAATTTAAAATGAAATAAATCAAACAAAGCAATTCAAATAAATGAAATAACATAAATCAAACCCAAACATAAAGAAAATCAAAAGGATTAATTAAAATACTTAAGGATTTTAATTAGCCTTTTGGAAACTTTATTAGGATTTAGGATGTGGAATAAAGTGAGTTTCACCTAAAAATGAAATTCATTCTATTTCTCATTCTTGAAAACTTAAATATAACTTTAACCAAATAAAATGAACATAAAAATTAAGAATTAAATCATTAAATCATTTGAATTGAAAGCAACCAATGGTAAAAATTAAATTAATTCAAATTTCAAACTTCAAACTTAAACTTAAAGGCTAGCAAAGACTTACCACACAAACCCACTTACACACACTAGATTATTTAGGTCAGGACCAGATCTAGGTTAGATCATTATGTATTTTCTTTTTCTCTCAATATGTTGTCATGTGCTTCACATGTTTGTGTGGTGTACTGCTTTAGACTAGATGCCTAGGTTTGTTTGTTCGTTAGACTGAATGTTAGGGCATTCTTTCTAGATTTAACATTATTTTATGCAGGGGACTGTGTTAAAGGGATCGATGTAATAAATAAATCATAAAATTGCCATTTGCTTGTAGTTGCTAAAATCCTTAACATAGTCCATAGGCGTGGCAACTAATGCTAAGCCCATATGTTTGGAAAATATAAAGCTGGTGTCTTATGTGTATTTCTAACATCTATGGGCTTAGGATTTTCTTTAAATTTAAATGTAAATTTGAGCTTAGAATTAGGTTAGGATCTATGGGGTCTAGGATTAGTAGGAGTGACCCAACGAGATGGTGCGTGGTCCCCTGTGGAGCAGATGGATGTCCACGAAGAAGGAGACTTTCGGAAAGAAGACCCATAGATCTAAACTTGTAGTTAGGCGGGGTTGTATAAGGCGAACTTCGGCCAATTTTATTTCTTCCAGGGATGTATAGCGCATTTGCATTGGCCTTTTCTTATATAATTTAATTTGGCTTGATTTATTTTGGGTGCTAATAGAAACAACATGCTTTTCTTAGGTTTCTTTTCATGTATCTTTATCTGTGATGTATGCACGGATGTAGGCTCATAGGATAAATTTTCTACCAAACTAAATCAATTGAAACATAAAAATAAATACAACTCATAATATTCACATAAAAGCCTAGGTATTAAAACAAGATAAAATATATAGCAACCCCATAGGTGGATGTCATGCATAAACATATTGTTTCACTCTTGATTAATGAAGGAATTCCATCTTTACCTAGGCTTGACCTTTGAGATCCTTTGATGGAAGTACACCTTCTTCTATTTTGATTTGGCCCATGATCTTTTTCTAATTGCACGCATTAGGCATAAATTGAGTTCCTATGGCCTAAAATGAATCGTGAGTCAAAAATTATTAAAATTTGAAAAATGTGCATTAGTTATATGCATCTTCATACCCTACATGATCTTAGGGATTAGGGAGTAAGTCTAGGTTCATAGATTTCTTTCCTAAAATTCACCATCATCTGCATTCATATGACTTAGCCTCATGATTTTAAAATGCGATTAGGTGGTATTAGTTGGCAGCCTTCTCCAGCAGGTTGTAAGTCCAGAAAAGTCAGGGATAGGTTAGTTCCTTCAAGTGAAGAGAAAACAATGATTCCCAAAATAGAACTAGGTCGAGCATCGACATGTGTTAGAAGCACACTAGGTTCAAGCATCCTTTTAGGAATAAGTCTTCAACCCTAGCATTTCTCTTGTGCTAGAATCTAAGTAGATTTCTAAGAAAATGACAACTTGAAATTTAAAATTAAATCCCAAATTTAAATCATAGGATAGATGAAATGTCTTGGGCATCCCAGTATCAAGGCATTTCCTACTCTTTTCCATTTGACTCTTAAAATAACTCTCTCCAATTTGGACCTCTCAATTGAATTTCCAAAATCAATTCTTTGAAAGCTACCTTAGTAGTCTTTAGAATAACCACTTATTTCTTTAATCGAGTATTCTTAGGAAGAGACCCTTCCTAAGATGTAATTAACTATAGAGGCTTGCCTTTATAGGGAACCATGATCCCAGATAAAATTGTTCTACTTTTCATGTAGTTCAGGGGAAAATACTTTGGTACACGAAAGACCCATTAACCTTAGAAGTCTTTTATTGAAATGATTGAATCCATTACAGAAGAGCATGTTTATCTTTCGAGATAATATGTGTATTCCTTAATGTTGTATTTGATCATCTAAATAAAATATTCCTAAACTCTATGTGGTGTCATTTCTTTTCTCTATTCTGAACAGAGAGAAAAAGAAAACCAGCATATTTTTTTGGCGACTCCCCTGGGGAATGGGTTCCTCTCTCCATCTTTAGAAATAGGTGGTTATTTCTATATATCGGCAGTGTACTAGTGCCACTCACCGGTCAAGACTTCTTTTCTTTCCATTGGATACCTCTCCATTTCATTCTTGGTTGAGCCTATCCAACATCTTGAATAGAGGTTCTAGAACTCTTCGTTTGTCATAGTTAAACGATTGGGTCCTATAACCAAATCCCAAAATAAAATGAGAGATGAGAGAAATAAATAAAAATCAAGTCATCTCTGTTATGACCTAAATCTGGTCAAGATGGATTTGAAACCATTCCAATATGGAAAAGAGATATTAAATTTAAAAAAGTATGAAAAGTACTTCAAGATTTGAAAAGCAAATCTCCAAAAATAAAGTTTCAAAATTAAACTTATCCTTGATCTTACTTTGGCTTTGTACTAGAGCTAAAGAGAATCAGGATAGGGTCCTTGAATGAACACTCTTTGTTCTACTGCATTCAAAAGGTGTTAAAACACCTAAGGATATAAATATTGAGATAAAGGAGTTCCTTCTAACCCTGAGGAAACTTAAATCAAAAGGAGGCATAGTTGTACCTATTGCCCTTTTCCCACCATTGAAGTTTGAATTGCATTTAGAAAAGAAGAATAAAAAAAATCATCCCAAAAGAGAATTCCTTATTGACCTTAGGAGGTTGATTAGGAACTCAATGAAAATCTTCTATTCTTATAGAAGAAAATTATACATGAATGCAAATCGCTTTAATCTTAATTTCTACAAGTCCACTAGAATATTGGAAAACCAACTACTCAAGTTGATTGGCCAATTCTAAGGAGTGACTTGAGGTAACCTTCTTTAGACCTTTCCAAAATCTTAAATTCTTAAGAGTTTGGGAGAGAGTCAAAAGAGGAAGATGACATGATATAAACAAAAAAAAATAAAGTGACAAGATTCACTTTTGCTTCAAATCAATAGAAGAAAAGAGAGGGTAGCAAAAGAGAATTATGATTCTCTTGATAAAGTTGAAATGAATGAAATTTAAATCAACTTTCTTAATGGGAGTTTTCTCCCATTGAATGAAATGATATTCCATGATTGGCTTTAATTAATTTTAAGGTTAAATCAAGAAAAGAAAATAAATGAAGAAGTTAATCCTTCTAAAGAAATCATGACCTTAGGATTGGGTCCTAAGGGTGATATTTCTATCGCTAGTAAAAAAAGTATGAAATCTATCTCGAAAAGTTGATAGATAAATCACTTAGACTTTCCAAAATGAATGAAAAATGCCTTAATTTTCAAGACTAAGATATTATATGCTTTCAATACAAAATGAATCTAAGGAGAATCCCTTGCAATATCTTATGACCTATTTGACATTGTTTTAATGTTAAGTATGGTGGTCAAAGAGTCCATTGCAAGTTGAGATTACCTTTAATCTTATATGTGCTATAAAAGAATGCAAGTCAAAATTTGACTTTCTAATACATCATCTACCCTAGAGGGTCCTCTTTTAAATGATGATCCTCTATAAATGAATAGATCATGAGGTCTTTTGATCTATTGAGGATAGAGTTAGACCTACCTTCCCTTCATATAAAAAAGGGAAATTCTTGAATTAAAATTCAAAATGGTAGAGTCATACCACCTCAAATGACATTGAAAAGAAATGGAAAATAAATCATCTTCAAAATATGATATTTTTTGCCCATCTTAGAAGTTGCTTGCAAAATCAAGCATCATAATACTGTTAAAATAAAATAAAATGAAATAAATAATAAAAAATGATGAAGAAAGAAGAAAGTAAAGCAAGGCATTACATAATCATGTAATTTGTCTTACTTAACTATAAGCAACTTCGATATTCAATATATAAAGAAGTTCTAGGGTTATCTTCTATGATGAAGATAGACTAAGAACTTATTAACATCTTAGATGTGAAAATTTAAAAGAAGAAAATCTCCAAAATATATGTTGATCCGTGTCAACATCAAATATAAATAAGAATGAATTTATATAGGCTCAATTCTAATCAAGCTTTGATAAGTTGATGCCATATAAATTCAATCAAATAAAGAAAGTAGTTTTAGCTTCATGAAAATTCAATCTTAAAATCTCAACCTAAAAAAGAACTTGATTTCAATCACATTGTTGGTTGAAGCCAAAATTCAAACATGAAAAAGAGCAACTTAGGAATTCATGAAACATCTTTAAATGCTCTTGGATGGTCCTATCCAGCCCAAAAAAAAAAAAAGAATAGAATAAAAAGGAATCAAATGAAAAGAAAAAAAGAAGAAGAAACATACTGATTATTGAAGGATGTTCATATCCATCATAAAGTGTTGAGTCTTTAAATGACCTCAAAGATTTGATTCATTTATTTGTTTTCAATGACTCACTCCACTAAATAATTTTGAATTCAATAAGTGTAACATCTTTAGAAAGTCATTTTATCAATCTTAAATGGCTTTACTAGATTTGTTATTCCATGAAAAGATGAAAAGAAATAAAAATATTGGATCATATATATGATCAATCAAGCAAAGACTTGAATCATATCAAAAGTCTATCAAAAATGTATTAAAAAAGTCAAATACATCAAATTTCCTAGCAAATCATTTAGTGAGTCATTTCAAAAGAATGAAATGTTATGAAATGAGTCAAATACATTTATCTTCTAGTGAATCTTGTAACTTAAAATTATCAAATGTAACCTTTCCAAGAAATGAATACATTTATCTTCTTAGTGAATCTTGTAACAAAATTACCAAATGTAACCTTTCATAAAGAAATGAAATCAGAATATTTCTAAAAAAAAAAAAAAAAGAAAAGTAATGGAAGGACTATATCTAAGAGCAAAAGGATGAAGTCTAAAATTTCTAAGCATGTAGATATTTTTGACTTTAAACTTTTCCACATCAAAATGAAGTGGGTTTAGAAGTCAAAAATTATCCTAGCTAAATAAAAATTAATTAGATATCTCATGCTTTGTCATTTTAGCCTTTGCCATGATTGGGTGAGCTTATAGGTTAAAAAAAAGATAGTGGATCTTCTTTTCAAGAAACCATATCTTTTGAATGGCAAAAAATTCTATTGATATTCTAATTTTAAATGAAGCAAAAGAAACCAATGTAAATGGACATTTTAACTTAAACTTCTCCACATCAAAAAAGTGGTAGGGTTAGAAGTCAAAAAATATCCCTAATAACAAAAAAATAAGATATCTCATACTTTGTCATTTTAGCCTTTGCCATGATTGGGTGAGCTCGCTTAAAAGAAAGAAAAGATAGTGGATCTTCTTTTCGAGGTCCATATCCTTTATATGGCAAAGGTCTCATTGAGTATACTCGATTCTATCATAAGTCTATAACCATAAATAAGAAAAGTTATGGAATTATAGAGCCATTGCAAGTTAAAAGCTTAAGTAGTTGGGTCCTAACTTTTTTTCAAAAGGCACTCTAGCACATTGCATCAATGTTGTTTAGTGAGAATTTATATAGTCAAGTTTGGGATGCACCCTTAGAATTTGAAAAATTCAATTCCATAATTGATAATATGATATCAATGATCTAACTCAATGAGTTAGCTATTGATGATTTGATGCTTCTATCTTGGGTTTAAAGACTACTTTATCTAGAAATAAATTGAAATGATCTATGTAGATCCATAAACTTAAGCTTGATGACATTTCAATAAATTAAGTCCCTTGATGACGTGGTCAAATTCCAAAAGAAAAGCAAAATTTTGCTAAAATTAAAAAAGAAAATGATGGTTCTACATAAGAAGAAAATTTTCTTGGTTAGCTAACATCATTATATGACCCACATCTTGGGACTAGGTAGAATTTTTACCTTGAAAATGGGTTCATATTACCCATATTTCATTTTAAATCAAAAGATTTTATGCATAAGATTATCCTTCTTAAGGATAACTTATCTAAAAATTGTCAAATCAAGACAATTATAAAAAAAAAAAATTGAAAGCATATGATATGACATTCTAATCCTTATAAGAATGTTCTATTATAGAGTCATATCATTCAATCTCAAAATATTGAGACAATTTAGCAAAAGGGTCATGATCAAGATTTCTTATAATCCACTTTCATTAGGTAGAGGGTTATATTGAAAATCTTATCAAAGAAGAAAATAAAATAAAAGAAACTTCAATATGATGTGAAGAACAATCTATTATATAGAGTCTTGAAATTTACTTTTGAAGTAATTTCAAAGACCTTGTAGTAAAATGTAGAAGGATCAAAATGCAAAAATAAGAAATTAATCAAAGATAATTATGAGATTTCATAATAATAAATCAATGAAGAAATTCAATTTCAAACTTATCGAGAATCTAATTTCTAATAAGTTAATCCTTTCAATTCACTTATTGATTAGGGATAAGAATTTTGTCTCTATGAGAATCCAAAAGATTATCTTGATTCTCATTCACTTTAGATAAAGGAATCTCTTGATCTTCATTGAATCCAAGAGAATGCCTTATAAGCATTGATTCATGTCAACAAAGTAAAATTAACATACATATCCAAATAAAAAAGAAAATGAAATTTTATTTGAGAAGCATAACTTTGGTTTTTCAAAGAACTATCACATGCAAGCTCAAAGAGGTAGAATTCTCATTACCCTATGATGTCTTTCCTTCAATGAATTAGACATCTAGCATGGTTCATTGTAACTTTGAGATATAAAAAGAAAATGATGAATTTCTATGCTCATGGCATAAAAAGCATTGGGTCCAAAATATACCCAAGTCTTCCTCAAAATAAATTCCAACTCTTTAAACCTCCTTAACTAAACTTCTTCATGTGTGAGTATTAGTGAAATCAAGAAATGGAAGCAAACCTTCCATAACCTCTTCATCACAATAAGTGAGAATTAATTCCATGAGACTCTTGCTTATTAGTCAAAACTTTGAGGATTAGGAATAAGTCACTTTGACCCCTTTCCTCATCCATACCATTTTTGGAGCAAGTTCTGGCAATTCACCTTCATGTACATGATTGAAATAACAAGGCCCTTTCATGTTAGAGTTAGATTGATTAAGTCTTTATGACCTTCTAATAATAAAGATATAAGTCCCCTGGCCTTTCTAATCATAGAGTCAAATCCACCTTCTGTACATGATTGGAACAAGCCATAAAGGCCCCTTTCATGACTGAGTTAGATTGGATTAAGTCTACCCCTCTAATGGAAGATAAGTCCCAGTTCTTTCTATATTACTAGAGCAGTCTTAATTATGAGTAAGTCAAGATCCTACCTTGTGTACATGATTGGAACAAGCCATCAAGGCCCCTTTCATGCTACATGAAGTTAGATTTGATTTCTAATTTCTAATAGCCAAAGATATAAGTCCCGTCTTCTTTCTAATCATCGAGTAAGTCCCCTTTTGATCCTACCTCATGATTGGAACAAGCCAAGGCCCCTTTCATGCTACACAGTGAGTTAGATTGGATTAAGTCTTTATGACCCTTTAATAAAAAAGATATAAGTCCCGGCCTTCTTTCTAATCATCGAGTAAGTCCCGCATCCTACCTTTGTGTACATGATTGAAGCCATCAAGGCCCCTTTCATGCTACATAGTGAAGTTAGATTGGATTAAGTCTTTATGACCCCTTTCTAATAGCGAAAGATATAAGTCCCAAGTCGCTTCTTTCTAATCATCGAGTAAGTCCCCAGATCCTACTTGTACATGATTGGAACAAGCCATCCCCTTTCATGCTACACGAGTTAGATTGGATTAAGTCTTATGACCCTTTCTAATAAAGATATAAGTCGCCTTCTTTCTAATCATCGAGTAAGTCCCCATTGATCCTACCTGTACATGAATCAAGCCAGGCCCCTTTCATGTTACAGGAAGTTAGATTGGATTAAGTCTTTACGCTTTCTAATAGCGAAAGATATAAGTCCCATTCTTTCTAATCATCATGAGTAAGTCCCCGTCGATCCTACCTTGTACATGATCAAGCCATCAAGGCCCCTTTCATGCTTGGAGTTAGATTGGATTAAGTCTTGACTTTCTAATAGCAAAGATATAAGTCCCATGGCCTTCTAATCATCGAGTAAGTCCCTTTGATCATCCTTGTATTACATGATGCCATCAAGGCCCCTTTCATGCTACATAGAGTTAGATTAGATTATTAAGTCTTTATGACCCTTCTAGCTTAAAGATATAAGTCCCTAGTCGGCCTTCTTTCTAATCATCGAGAGTAAGTCCCACGATCATCCTATTTACATGATTGGAACAAGCCATCAAGGCCCCTTTCATACTACATAGAGTTAGATTGGATTAAGTCTTATGCCCCTTTCTAATAGCAAAGATATAAGTCGCCTTCTTTCTAATCATCTAGAGTAAGTCCCAGGCATCCTACCTTACATGATTGGAACAAGCCATCAAGGCCCCATTCTACATAGATTAAGTCTACACCCTCTAATGTAAAAGATATAAGTCCCTGATCACCTCTTACATGATCAAAACAGCCATCAAGGCCTTTCATGCCACGAGTTAGATTGATTAAGTCTTTATGACCCTTCTAATCCAAAAAGATATAAGTCCCTTTAATATAGATTAAGTCCCTAGTTGGCATCCTATTCAAACTTAATGAATCAGCCATTGGCCCCATTTCTTTAAACTATTTAAACAGAACAAGTCCATGTGACCCCTGTTAAAAATAGTAGGATCAAGCATTTCAAGCCTCTTCTCCCCAAAGATAGTTTTTTTTGAGGATTGGATCAAGTCTTTAAAGACCTCTCTCCTCTTTTAGCTAACTAAGATGGATCCCCTTAGCCCCATCTTATTAGCTAATCACATGAATCACCAATATTCTCAAGAAAGAGTAAGTCCCCAAAGGCATTTTCCTTGAGCATAATGATTGCATTAGGATTAGAAATCTTTGGGCTTATTCTTAATAGCTTTCTTCTTCATCCTAGAACTTAATGAAAATTAAGTTTCAAGAATGAATCACACTCAAACAAAAAAAGATAGGTATACATATACTATCTTCACAATCAAAATCAAATAAAATCAAAATAAATCCAAATAAAAAAAAACTAAAATCATGAATTGGAACCCCAAGCATACTTGTATTGATCAATAATTAACACAATATGTGTAGTGTATTATAGTTAATCCACTACACATATTGGTAGTCCATTGTTGACCTCATTTTGGATGAGATTAATTTAGCATGCTTAGACACTATGCCTAGTGACCTAGAAATTCAATTTTAATTGGATCTAACCTATTCATTTTTAGGATCAACTCAAGCATGAAAATTCAAAAAAACATCAACCAATGAATGTGCATGGAGATTAATCATCTTAAACACCATTAATAAGTTAATATTAATCTATTAATAAATCAAATAACAAAATGTCAAAAAAAAAGATTAAAAAATAGAAAAAGAGAGAAAATTCCTTTTCCTCATCACCTTCACATCTTCCCTATGACAGATGGAATGTAAAAGAGTTGAGCTAACAAACTTCAAGCATCTTCCATAATCAAAACCAAGAGGAATTAAAAAAAAAGATAAGAGGTTGCCATGCATAAAAAAAGGGACACACACTCTCAAAAAAAAAAAAAATCATACACCATCACACCAAAAAGGCAAAACGAACCTCCCCTTTCCTCCAATCTCAATGAAACCATCAAAACCAAAATTTGGATCCATTTGGCTAGTGATCAAACCACAAGGAATTCTCTCATTAGAAGGCTTTCCCTTGAAGAATCAAGCTTTCAATTGATTCCATTGAGATCAAATCAAGGTAGCCATTAATGATCTTTTCTAGAGCTTTTATTGTTCATTTTCTTACAAATCTTGTTCTCTAGTAAGATCAAGCCATAAGGATTGAAAGAGGATCTTCCACATCATCATGTAGCACTTTGAATCATCCATTTGGTTAAGTATATCAAAAGTTAACCAAATACCAATCATGAGGTTTGAGGGAGATGAATAAAACCGTCGCTTTTAAAAGAAATGATCCTGATCTAGTAATCATTAAATTTAAGAATCAATGATAACCATCCGTCCATCAAGGCCGATTAATCCCATTGGATCAATGAAGAGCTTGATCCCGCTAGGATCATCGGGATCTCGATCTTGATCGATGGTCAATCTAATCCCGCTCATTTTAGAAAATGGACCCATTACTTAAAACCGTAAAAAAAATGAAACGGTTTAATTAATTTAATAAATTTAGAAAAATTTAAAAAATTTATATAAAATCAAAGAAAATGAAAATATAAAATAAAAACTCTATGGATTCTTGATGAGAGAATATTGAAAATTAAAATACCCAATTTTATTTTTTTCCTTAATTTGTTTAATTGAAAACATTAAAACTTAATTACTCTTAAATTAATAATCCAATTAATTTGAAACTTTGGAGAAATGAAATTAAGCTTAAAACATACCTTAGGTAAATTTTGGGATTTAATTCTTGAAATAAAATGAAACAAAATTTTATGTGAGTTAACCCTTAAATTAAATAAATTAATTACCCTTTAAAAATAATTATAAAATTTAATCTAATCTTAAATCAAAAAATAATGAACAATAAATAATTTAACTAAATTAAACTAATATCAACTTAATATGAACTTAATTAATTTAATTTGATAATTAAAATAATAAAATAATTCAATTAAATTACTTGAACTTAATTAAATCATAATAAATCAACCAATTAACCGAAAATTATGAATAAACCCTCATTGGAAAGGTATTTTAGTGTAGAATATGTAAAAAATAAAATATATTAATTAATCTTAATAAATTAATCTTAATTTAGGTTTTAATGAAATAATTAAAATCTTAATTACACCCTATTTACATCTCTAATTAAATTGAAACTTTAGGAACATAAAATTGGCATGAAACCCTACTTGTCATAATTTTCTGAAACCCAATTGGTCTATAAATTTGGAATTCTTGAATTTCCAAATCTCTAGGTCAATATGAACTAAATAATAATTAAGAATAATAATTAATTCATTAAATCAACAAATAAATTGAACCAATGTAAACATAAAAAGGTAATTCATTAAACTTTCTAAAGAATTTAATCAAATATCAAAATTAAGAAAATCACTTAATGAAATTCAAACATAACAAACAAGTTAAATTTAATTCATCCATAATAAATTTAAGTAATGAACTTAAAACCTGATTAATCAAATCGATCAAGTAATTAACCTAAGTACTTTAGGTTAAGAATAATCTATGAAAAACCTAAGACATTAATTCATTAATGACTTAAAACTTAAGCTTACAAATTCATAATTTAATCTTAAGTTAAATTGAATGAAATTAAACAAAAAAAAATTAAACTCTTTAAAGTAACATAGCCAAATCAAATGAAATCTATATAAATTAATTTAAATGAAATAAATCAAACAATGCAATTAAATAAATGAAATAACATAAATCAAACCCAAATAAAAAAAATCAAAAGGATTAATTAAAATATTTAAGGATTTCAATTAGACTTTGGAAACTTCATTAGGATTTAGATGTGGAATGTGTGAGTTTCACCTAAAAATGAAATTTCTATTTCTCATTCTTGAAAACTTAAATATAACTTTAACCAAATAAAATGAACATAAAAATAGAATTAAATCATTAAATCATTTGAATTGAAAAGCAACCAATGGTAAAAAATTAAACTAATTTCAAATTTCAAACTTCAAAACTTAAACTTAAAGGCTAGAAAGACTTACCACACAAACCCACCACACTAGATTATTTAGGTCAATTAGATCTAGGTTAGATCTTAATTTCTTTTAATCTCTGTGATATGTTGTCTGTGCTTCAATGTGGTGTATTAGACTAGATGCTAGGTTTGTTTGTTATAAATGTTAGGGCATTCTTTCTAGATTTAACATTAAGGGATGTTAAAGGGATGTAATAAATAAATCATAAAATTAGTTTGCATGCTAAAAAATCTTAACATAGTCATGATTACTTGGCAAGCAACTAATGCTAAGCCTATATTTGAAAATATAAATTGTGCGTGTGTATTTCCTAACATTTATTTTTCTTGATTTTCAAATTTTAAATGTAAATTTGATCTTAGAATTATAGATCTAGAATTAAAGGATTCAACCAGAGATGGGTGGTCCCCTGGAGCCCATGGATGTCCCTCAAGAAGGAGACTTTCTTGAAAGAAGACCCATAGATCTAAACTTGTAGTTCTAGTCTAAAACTCACGCTCAATTTTCTTTCTTCCGGATGAAGATAGGCCTTTTCTTATAAATTTAATTTGATTTCTTGATTTATTTTCGCAATAGAAACATCATGCTTTTCTTAGGTTTCTTCTATGTTTATCGATGATGTATACATAAGCATATATAAACTAAATTTTCTATCCAACTAAATCAATCAAATATAAAATAAATACAACTCATAATATTCACATAAAACCTAGTATTAAAATAAGATAAAATATGTAGCAACTCCTTAGTTGATGTCATATCATATTGTTTCACTCTGATTAATGAAGGAATTCCATCTTTACCAGTTTGACCTTTGAGAGCCTATGATGGAAGTACACCTTATTCTATTTTGATTTGTCCCATGATCTTTTTCTAATTGCACGCATTAGGCATAAATTGTGTTCCTATGGCCTAAAATGAATCGTGAGTCAAAAAATATTAAAATCAAAAATGTGCATTATATGCATCTTCATACCTACATGATCTTAGATTAGGGAGTAAGTCTAGGTTCATAGATTTCTTTCTAAAATTGCACCATCTTGCATTCATAATGACTTAGCCTCATGATTTTAAAATCATTAGTGGTATGCCTTCTCCATTGTAAGTCTAAGAGTCGTGGATAGGTTAGTTCCTCAAGTGAAGAGCCACCAATGATTCCCAAAAATAGAACTAGTCAGCATCCGACATGTGTAAGCACTGACTAGGTTCAAGCATCCTTTAGAATAAGTCTTCAACCCTAGGCATTTCGCTTCTTGCGCTAGAATCTAAGTCCTAGATTTCAAAGAAAATGACAACTTGAAATTTAAAATTAAATCCCAAATTTAAGCTAATCATAGATGATGAAATGTCAGGCATCCCAGATCAATAGCATTTCCTACTCTTCCATTTGACTTTAAAAATAAATTCTCTTTTGGACCTCTAATGAATTTCCAAAAATGAATTCTTTGAAAGCTACCTTAGTCTTGAATAACCACTTATTTCGAGTATTCTGAAGAGACCCTTCCTAAGATAAATTAACTATAGGCCTTTATAAAACCAAGATCCTGTGGATAAAATTGACCTGTCTACTTTTCTATGGGGAAAATACTTTACATGAAAGACCATTATCCTTAGAGTCTTTTATTGAAATGATTGAATCCATTATAGAAAGCATGTTTATCTCGAGATAATATGTATTCATTAATGTTGTATTTAATCATCTAAATAAAATATTCCTAAACTCTATGTTGTCATTTCTCTATTCAACAGAGAAAAGAAAACTAACAAGTAAGCCAACACTTAGATGTCTCAGACAAAAATGTTGAAATTTTATCTAATTTCTAGACTTTAAAAGAGGGGAAGGGATGAATATATATTGTATATCTTCTTTCGTTTGAAGGCTCGTGTGCTAAGATGCGAGAGATAAAAAATATCAGGTGTCGAAGACACCACTCCTACTATCAGAGGGCATCGAGTAAGTCAACACTTGTTAGATGTCCCTCAAGCAAAAATTTTGTCTAATTTCTAGACTTGAAAAAAAAAAGAGGGAAGGGGGATGAATATATATGTATTTCTTTCAAGTTCAAGGCCTTGCTAAGAGGCTGATGAAAAATGAAACACACAATATTAAGCTACATCATGAGTTTGAAAGTCATAATCTCCATTTTACACAAGGATTATATGAGGTAAAATTTAGACTAAAATTCAAGACTTAAACAAATTCAAATGAGAATTACTTAAATTTAAGTCAACCAAAAGAATATATGACAAATATGAAGATAAATGTTAAATCAAAGAGAAATAGGGGGGAGCCTTTAAAGAAAATTTTGAAATAGAATAGAACACTCATTCAAAATGCAAGTGAAATTTAGAGACTAATATTAAACTCACAAACTCTAATCATAATTGTCTATTAAATTGAGGTAATGAGAGTTCTCTTTCTTATAAATTTCAAAATTAAACAAGCTTTAATTAGAGGGACTAATACTATGCAAAAGTTGAAATAAACTTAAAATCTAACGATGAATCCAAATTGGGTTTAATAACTCTGAAATGGAGGATTATTATGCTAACAGTAGGTAAAGCAAAACACCCAAATCAACATAACTTTCAAAATTAATGAAAATAAAAAATCAATGTTGTAATTATAAAAAACTCAACAAGTGAACTAAGTGCAAGTAATGTGTTAAACTATAATCTAAATTAAAATGCCTTCTACGCCACCAGATTCACAACACTTTTTACAAGCAAATAGAATGCGTTAATTAAGGCAATTCTTAAATACACCTGCATGGGCCTCGACACTATACTGAATGCTTAAATTCAAGTGTCTAAGAATGCTGCACAGGTTGCTTCCTGGTTTAGTCTTAGGACTGGGACCGGGTTAACAAAACCTAAAAACCCATAATAAGAGTTTCAAATCAGTGAAATATCTAAAAAATTAATTCTTGGAGGTGATAGTAGATCTAATCCTTTATTAGCAGCTAAACTGAGTTGACAGGATCTAAAGCTCTTAAACATATTCCAATCAACCAATTTTCTAAATCAAATGTCAATCTGAAACTACTTAAATGGAATTCTATCATTAAAACCTTAAATCAAACTCAATCTATCCACCTTCAATAATTATTTGTTGGGGGTGACAAACTAAGAAAACTCTAGCTCACAAAGAGCAAATGCCAAATCAAGTGTTATGCTATGTTCACTCTCAATCAATCTATTGCTAGTAAGGATGTGGCTCTGTCCTCGACATGTGGCTTGGCCAATAGCTCTATATGAATTATGAGTCCTCTCTATTGGGTGGTTTTGGCCGCTCCATTATATTACTCATGTTAGCTCTGTATGCTATAATGGCTCTTTGAGGTGAATCATAGGGTATACTTGATAGGGCAAACAACCCTCTATCAGCTAAGGTAAACTTAAGATTGTCTCCTTAGATAAACACCACCCGTTTTAAAGAATTTTTGGATGACGAACCCATGTGTTGTTGATATATCCTTTGTCACAAACTACCTCCTATGACTAAGTAGAAGGACCGGATTGCGGATGATGGAACCATGTGATCTAGATCGGGCACGTCATCATTCCCCAACCATCCATTTTAAGCTAAAATGAAGAATTTCATAACTTAAATTCTAAAACTCTATATGCTGCTACTATATGCTATGCATTAAATGATTTAATGACTAGCCTAAATCAAAAGATCTCTCTCACTTATTGAGAAGGGTAATTAACTATAGGGGCTTGCACTTATAGGAAACTTAGAACCAAATCTAAAGTTCTCACCAAATGAGGATGAAATCTCTAGGTATTGTCTTATCTACTATTCCATCCACCTTTTGAAAATTACATCGACACATTCAATCATATAATCTTCAATATTCAAAAATTTTTGCGAGGTCGATGGCTAATTTTTGGAGCCCAATTTCTCGACTCATGGGAGATTCTCTTCCATCTTTGGCTAGTCATATATGTGTTATAGTAGTAATAAATTTTTTGAAAATTCAAAACAAAAATGATGATTTAAGTGTGTAATAAATTCAATATGAGGCTCTATGTATAATGAATCATTATGTAGAGTATATATTTATTACACTATTATTTTGTTCTGTAGCGCCTCTATATCTTGAAAGTATGGGGTAAAATAATAATTGCTAATTACTAATCCTCATCTTTCACTTTTGCAGAAATGGATCTACAAAGCACTCTTTTCACCGTTCAACTAGGTTGTGGTGTGAACATCTGCCTAGCCAACGTCATCATCAACACAGAAGATGTCAGTGCCACCATTCAATTTGGTAGCTTAAATTTCTCGGCTATCATAGCTTCAACTCCTAGGTACCCACCCATGGTACATTTGTATGAGGCCATGCTGGAAGGCCTCAACTCTATTCCTGGCCCATGTAATCACCAATGACCAAACACCGTATGAGTTCCACAGAACTTTTCAAAAGGCTAAGTCAATCAAGCTCTGATGAAAAGAAAAGGGATAAACTGTGTCTTTAATTCCTCATGGTACAACTTGTCAATGAACCTTTGTACTAGAAAGCATGATCATGAAGCTTCCTCATCGAAGCAAATTAACCGAAGGTAGAGAAGAAGGAGAATATTGAACAGGGCTCATGATCCCTTTGAATGACTTAGAAACAAGCACACCGCCAGAAAGTATTCCTACCCACAATAATTTTGACAATCTAAAGTTGGTAAAGAGGAATAGCTCTACTAGCAAAATAAAATAATCCTTCTAGAACCAACCATGTCAAGCTCCACCACCACAGAGGAGATAGCTTGAAACATTGCCTGCCAGGATACATAAAGTTCTCAAAGTAGCCAAGGATAGAGGCCTAATGAAAAGAAGATTTCAAAGGCCTGTGGTGATGAAAAATACTGAAGCTCCACCAAGAACGTTGCCATCTCTTCTGGTAACTAGACAACGAGCCCAATATGCTTCGCATGGTGAGCATCGGAGCGTGATCCTTTAATAGAAGAAGTTGTTGTTCCGCACATTAAACTAGAGGTCCACTGGAAACGTTGATCAAAAATTCGTGTGCAAGAAGAAAATAATAAAAATGATTCTATGGAAATAGAAGTCGTCTATATGGTCAGAGATATAGATGAACTCTCCGACCATCAATGTGAATCCGTGGAATCAACGAATTTGATGCTTATGAAGAAGAGTCTTCATAGAAGAAATAGAGGATGGATCTTCGATCTTTGCTGAAGATGAAAAAGAAGAAGACCAGAATAAAAAGAGATCATGGGTGTCGAAGCTGTCTATATGGTTGAACCAGAAAATGATCATCCTGGTACACGCTTTTATAATCAACATTGTCGTACAACCCCAGCAACAGCTGTCTCTACAAATGCATAAGGAGAAGGGTAGTCAAGTTCTACCCTTGAAAATGAGCAAGGAGCAAAACAACAACAAGAAATAGAAGAAGAAGAAGAGCCTGTACTGATTGACGCTATGGCGCTAGCTAAAGAGAAAAGAGAACTACAGCATCAAATGGAGGTCAAAGACAAAGAGATTGCACAGCTTGGTACTAAAATGAATGATGGTATGAATGAACATCATGATGGAGATGTTATAGAAGAATATCATATCAAGTGCAGCACCTGCTTTATCTGCTAATCAACAGGAAGCTAATCATACAACTTTTTTACCACCAGCCACTGTGGTACCTCAAGCTCCTATAGTATGTACATGAGCAATGTTAACCCACTACCTCTCCACCGACTACTCAAAATCTAGACACCGAATGGTAATAACCACTTTTAAACGATAATCAATGAAAAGATAAAGGCAATTATAGCCTCAGAGCAGGCTGAAAAGTTGGTGAGTAAGGGTCGCCCTTCCCTAGTAGAATATGATCAAGCGTCAAGTTACTCGGTAAATTTAATACTTTGGCTTGTAATCAAAGCAACATCGGCCCAATTTAAGGCTACTTGTGGAAATACTGAGAATGAATGCTTTTTCGCTAATTCATCAAGATTGAACCGCTTTGAATGGTATGTAGAATTGTCAAATGATTCGAAAATATTTCTGAATTAGAGACTATATTTATGAAGAGGTTAGGCAACCGAAAAAATCCAAATCTGACCTTGCTGAAAAGGAGGAAAGATGAGTCAGTGATAAAATTCATAAGTCATTGGCAAACCTAAGTATGAAGTGTGAGCAACAATTGAAGAATAAACATGCATCCAATTGCTAATGGGCAATATGGATGGTAAATGGCACCATTTCTATGCATGGTGACAACATTCTAGGACTTGCTCGATAGGGTGGCTAAATTTGAAAAGTTGAATCACCCTAAGTCTGAAGTCTATGTAGATAAAGCAAAGAGAAACAAACCTTCAGGCTCAAGAAGAAAAAAAACTCATGCCACTTCCTATAGCTCAAATGGCAAAAGCAGGTGATATACAACATGGATAAAGGAAAGCAGCTAGTGTACAATGATGATAAGGGTAAAAAGCTTGCTTATTCTAATCCACAGCCAAAATTGGTAGTAGGAGGTAATGACAAATCTCAAACTTTTTCAAGTGGTGGGGAACGTCCAAAACAAGCGATAAGAGATGATGAGAGAATGCGGCCATCTCTCAAGAAAAAGATGAACAAAGAATATTCCTTTAGAAGAGACAGTGTGGTTAAATTATTTCGGCAAGTAGTTAAAGCTGGGCTACAGTTACTAGAAATTAAGAGGCCTGAAGAAGCTGATCAAGTCAATAATCCAAATTACTATCCCTATCATCGGATGATCAATCATCCTATTGAAGACTATTATGTCTTCAAAGATTGGCTAGAAAGGAAGTATCGACGAGGTGAATTTACACTATCCGATAGTGTTCTAGTCAACCTAAAAAGAGAGTCTAGAAGGATGATTATGTCCTCTTCCGTATCATCCAAAGAAAGATAAAAGAAGAGAAATCAATTCCAAGAATGGAAAAAAGTAGTCAAAAAAGATCATGAAGATGCTGAAGAAAAGACGTCCCTAATGTTAAGTGGAAATCACCACTTGAACCTATATTGGACTTAAGAGAGATGCCTAAACTAAGTATTTGGGCTTCTGGCATGAAGGCTTCTTCACAAAGAGAAGTAAATCTAGTAAACGAGTCTCATAAATCAAAGAAGCTGGCTAAGAAAAGGGAGATCAAGAAGAGAACTATAACTCAAAAGATCATTAACAATCTAGAGGAGTATCACCAGCTGACAAGATAGCCATTTAGTCTTGCAGACTTCATGCTTAAACTTCACATTAAATGATGAAGAAGATAATTGTGAATCTTGAAAGGAATGCTGAAACCTATATCTCATTTCACGTGAGCCGATATGAGCAATACTCTATTTAAACAAGAGAACTATGCATCATCAAATTTCCATATGTCAAATGAAGAGTCAGAACTAATAAAGGATGAAATGAAAAAATGTTGAAACATCTCTTCGTAAGAATCGAGCAAGATAAGTGTGATTCAAGTTCACTTGAGAAGTGGTAAAGTCTTACCACCTTCATCAAAGAAGGGAAATAAAGATAAAAGGAAAACAAATTGAAGTCAATGAAGATATCATTCCCAGAAATCCTAGAGTGAAACCTAAATCGAGCGAGAAGATAAATTATAATATTCTATCATATCTGAGAAAGATCCCTACATAATTGAGTGTGTACGAGGCTCTCTTGATGTCAAAAGATCTCCGAGAAACTTTGATACAAGCTCTCAAAGATCTAGAGAGTTATGAAGCTTACTTTGCTAAAAAATGCATGACTGAAGCATTACAAACTCAAGATCTCCCAATAATCACATTTTCTGAGGAATACCTTATGTTGGGAACAACGGATCACAATCATCCTCTTTATGTTACCACAGAGTGTGATTGCATCTTGATCAACCGAATATTGATTGATCTAGGTTCTTCTATCAATCTTATGAGTCTAAAGGTATTAAGAGGATTATCACTGGATATCCAAGATCTTTGGAGAGATAAGTTGATGGTTCATGGATTCAATGAAAAGGAAAAAAACTCTGGGTTCTTTTATTCTCTTGCTCAAGTTTAGGGATTTATATACAGAAGCTAAGTTTCATGTAATCGATGTCGATACATCATTTAGAGCTCTCTTAGGTCGGCTGTGGCTGCATGAGTATGGCATGGTCCCATCAACTATGCATCAATGTATGAAGTATCTGAAAGATGGAGAAGAATTCAAAATTCGTAACCTACAACCATTCTCCATCAAAGCAAAGATCTATGAAGATGCAAAGTACTTCATCCTCAAAGATCCTAAGCCAGAGCCTCTTGAAGTAGATCATCCACTTCGTGAACTAAAAGCAATTTCACAAAGTGAAAGAGCGTAAGGAGAGGAAGAAAGAAGGCGCCGACTCTCCTAAAGCACTTGCACCTAAGTCAAAATTCACCCTCATTTGGGAAGTGAAGAAGAAGGAGAAAATATATCAAACCTAATGGAAACTTATAAGATCTCAAGAAATGTAGTATGAAATAAGTGATTCTAATTCACTATGATTTTGAATCTACTTATGGAAATAGAGTTCGATGGTTGCATCAAGGAGGATAGCTCACTTGGCAGAGTTAGATGACTCACTCAAAATTATACCCATCCCTCAACAGTGCTTCAAAGAAATCACTCCACTGGAAGTTCATGATATTGAAGAATTGATAACATTCTATGTGCTGCCATTGAGTGAGAGTGGCAGAACAGGAATTCTATTTTATAAATCTGAAGAGTCTCAGCCTCAAGATTTTGAGCAGCCTGCTCAACATGAAAATCCTAATGAGATAATACCAACAAGAATACCAATATACTATCCACAAAAATTACGAAGAATGATGGATAAGCTTGGAATTCATATTGGAACTAGTAAACATAGAACCCAAATCTTTAACAAGATGTGGAGCCAAAGAAGTCCTCAAGCATCACGAAGAAGTGATAAGTTTAGCACTAAAGGTCTAGAGTTCATCCAAATCTCATAAAAATAGAGTCTGTTATAATATAATAGAAGTTGAGATCGAGACTCATAGTGATGAAGAAGATGATTCCCATGAAATTATTCTTAAAAATGATGAAGAAGTAAAAGCCAAGCCTGCACCTGAAGAACTTGAAGATGGTGGAAAAATAGCTACTATGGATGAACTTAAAGAAGTCAACCTAGGAGTTGAGGATGATCCCCATCCAACTTTTGTTAGTGCACTTCTGCCTGATGAGAAATTTGAAGAGCTAAAAATGCTACTTTGTGAATTCAGGGATTGCTTTACATTAATATATTCTGAAATGCCAGGCTTATCCCCTGATGTAGCAGTTCATAAGCTAGCTATTAAACCGATGCGCTTGTTAAGCAGCTCCTAGGAATGAGATTGGAGATTGAAGAATGTAATAAAACTAAAGTTAATTGAAGTGCTTCATCCGAGAAGAGAAGTATGCAGATTGGATAGCCAACATTATCATAGTTAGGAAGAAAATGACCAAATCCGCATTGACTTCGGACCTAAATAAGTGCCCAAGATGACTTTTTGCTTCCAATATCAGAACTATTGGTGGACAACACTTTCAACTATGACATGTTCTGATTCATGGACAGATCATCGGGATATAACCAAATCAAAATGGCACCTACAGATGAAAAACATACATCATTCAGAACTTATATTGGCATATATTGTTACACGATCATGCCCTTTGGCCTGAAAAATGCTGGAGCTATGTACCAAAGAGCCATGACACATATTTTTGATGAGTTGATTCATTAAAAGGTGGAATGTTATGTTAATGACATGGTGGTGAAGAGCTTAAACCGTGGAAATCAATTCGAAGACTTGAGAATTGTACTAGAGAGAATTAAAAAATATGATCTCAAGATGAATCCTCTAAAATGTGCATTTAGGGTATCCTCTGAAAAATTCCTAGTGTACATTGTACGTCACAGAGGTATTGAAATTGATCCTGCTAAAATCAAGGCAATTGTGGAGATGCCTCCACCAAAAAGTTTGCGTCTATTCTTTACAAGGATAACTCGCATTCATCTATCGATTCATATCAAATCTATCAAGATGTTGTCAACCGTTTGCAAGGTTAATGAAGAAGGATGCTCCATTCAAGTGGGACAAAGAGTGTCAAGAAGCCTTCAATAACATTAAAAGCTACTTGTTAAATCCACCAATCTTAGCAGTGCCTATTCCTGGGAAGCCCCTCATTCTATACACAGTTGCATTAGAAGAGTCTCTCGGGGCATTATTAGCACAACACAATGAAGAAAGTAAAGAGAATGCTCTTTATTATATCAGAGTTAGATTGGAGTAGAAATGAGATACTCTTTGATATATAAGCATTGTTTAGCATTGATCTTTGTAGTCCAAAAGCTCGTCACTATATGTTATCTCACAAGATTACCCTCATCTCGAGGATTGATCCGCTGAAGTACTTGATGATAAGACCAGCGTTGACAGGTCGCTTGGCAAGATGGGCAGTATTGCTTTCGCAATTTGATATCACATACATTCCACATAAAGTAGTGAAGGGACAAGTCTTAACAGATTTTCTTGCTGCACATCCCATCCCTGTGGACTCTTCTCTTAATGACGCTTTGCCCGATGAGCAAATTATGCTCATTCATGAAAGAGAAAAATCACAAATTTGGGAAATGTACTGATTCATCGATCAAACAAGTCATCTAAATTTCCTAAGAGCAAGAGCAGGAATCGACATCATCTTCATAATACTAGAAGGAGGAATAATGAGACGATCATATGGATTGACCAAACCAAGAACTAATAATGAAGCTGAATATGAAGCATTAGTGGCAGGACTAGAAGAAGCTATTTTCATAGGCATTCAAAACCTGCACATTTTTGGTGATTCTCAGCTTATTATAAATCAAGTACTTGGCATCTATAGAATCAACAAGGTTGAGTTAGCTTTCTATCACAAGCAAGTTCTTGAGCTTATAAAGCAAATACCAAATATCACACTAACTTGAGTCTCTCAATCCGAGAATAGTAAAGCTGACTGCTTAGCAAAACTAGCTAAGGAAATGACAAGTATGAATGGTGATTATGTCATGATCGGCATATTTACTTGATGAGTTCTAGAGCCAATAAATTATCAATCCCCATGTAGGGGTTACCAAAACACAGATGTGACTCGTTACTCCTCATACTCTTCAAAATCAACATGAAAATTATACCCAAGAGCTATTGCTTTAAAAAGTCATGGGAAGTCTTTATTGTAGAAGAGTCACGTGATTGGAGGCAACCCTTCATCGACTACTTTAAAGAAGTTACCAAACAATAAATCACCGTAGCTCAAATCGAGAAGAGAATGTTACTATGCTTTCATCAATAGTTTTATATCAGATCCTAGCAAAAATGATGCCCGAATACAAATGAAGGTAAAAGTGATAGTTGAAGTTCATGAAGGACTTTGTGGTTCACATCAGTCAAGTCCCAAGATGACAGTAAAGATCAAAAGGATGGGTTATTATTGGCCTTCTATGATAAGAGACTGTATTAATCATACTAAGAAGTGTCATGAGTGTCAAGTAAATGGGAATCTCATCCATCAAACTCCAAATCCATTACACCCAACAATAGCATCTTGGCCATTCAAATATAGATGTAATTAGACCAATTGATCCATCGTCACCGACATCGCTTCATCCTAATAAACCGACTATTTCTCTATAATGGGCTACCCCATTTAAAGAAGTTACTGTTAATCGAGTGATAAACTTCTTCACACATAATGTAGCCTATAGATTTGGATTACCACACTGAATAATTTTGATAATGGCACAGCTTTCAAAAGTATAAAGATTTATAGATTCATCGATCAACATAAAATTGATTGGCGATACTCTTCAATATATAATAAGAGCAAATGGTTTGTGAGGCTTTCAACAAGACATTGGTCAAACTACTCAAGAAGATTCTTCTCAAAAATAAGAGAGAATGGCATACCAAGCTAAGAGGCTCTATGGGCATCGAACTACCTACAAAAATCGACTCAAGCCACTCCTATTCATTGGTATTTGAATGCGCTTCTTCAAAGTTGAGTTACCTTCACTTCGAGCAGCCATCCAATACAGTCTAACTGAAGATCAAAATGCCCATCTAAGAATGGAAGAACTCGACGCACTTGATGAAGTTAGATTGCAAGCTCATCAAAATCTGGAAGTTTATCGAGCAAAGATGTCCAGGGCTTTTGACTATACGGTGCAGCCTCGAACATTCCAAAATAGGAGAATTGGTTATGGTACTTAGAAGATAAATTATCCCCAATCGAAAATTTGGTGGCAAATTTGAGCCTAACTGGGAAGGCCCTTTTGTCATTGAAAAAGTATACCAAGGAGGGACATACCAACTCATCGACTTAAAGGGTGAAAGACCAATGCCGCCAATTAATGGTTGATACTTGAAAAAGTACTATACTTGATGACCACATTCTCGAGGTACAATAGAAATATTCCTGCAAGACAGGGGGCATTTTTTAGTATATCTATTTAGGTCAACATCGTGCTTCATGCCGAGATCCCTAAATAAACTTACTCCAGATGAAAAAGTTTTTTTGTGAAAATTCTCCTGTTACATAAGGGGCATTTTTTAGATTTTTATATATAGATGAAATCAATGTTGTATGTTAAAATTCCCTTTAGAGTATATCAGTTCAAATATTGATGTATTTGTGTATTTTCATCTAGAAAATTCTCCTAAATGTACTTTAGAATTCCCCTGTAAGATAGAGAGCTTTTTTTATTTTATATTAAGTTTATTTGAGTTAACATCGTGCCATAAGATGAGATCCTCAAATATATTTTGATTCAGGTTGACATCGAGTATTACGCTGAAATCAATGAATATATCTATAATTATCATTATTAAGTTGCATGTTCTTGTAGAAATAAAAAGAATCTATTTCTATGCATGAAAAGATAACCCTAAATATCAAGAAATTTATCTCCCAGATTTGCCAAATTCTAGAGATCAAGTTAAAAGAACTCCTAATTTTGGAAGCTTCAATCAATTAAGTTGGAGAAACATCAACCGATACATCAAGTGGACACGATGGAAAGGTCGACTCAACAAGCCCACAAATGGCCAAGTTGATGCTCACTCAACCGCAAGAAAAGGCCATAGTAAAAGAGCCCTCTCGGTGATGATAAAACCACCAACCCACAGCCTTAAGTCAAAGACTCAGTAGTTCTAAAGGTCAACTCAACAAGCATAAATATGGTAGGGACGCTTCCTCACTCAACAAGCCATAAGAAAAGGCCTAGTGAAAGAGCCCCCGCTCATCAATCCAATGATGATAGTTGTTCAATTTCAAACCAGATCAAGCTTAGTGATTACAAGCAACTAGGATCCAAGATATATTTCTACTTGATCAATAGATCAAGACAATCTGAGGAAATGCTCAATTCAGGGCTACCTCAAATCAATCTTCATATTACCTGCAAGGTGATAATCTATTCTCAAATGATCTGATCAAGCTTAAAGCATAGATCAAAGCCTATCTCCTCATCAAGTCCATCAAAGCAAAAAAATACAGATCGAGAAAGCAATTCCATAGTTCATACAAAATGGATGGTCGAACTAAAGAAATTTTATGGTTATTTAGTCTGTTAAAGCACATGTTGCTAAACTAATAACTCAACATTGACCCTATATAAGTCGAAAGGTCATCTATATGTATCCTTCAACGAATCAAATAAAAGCAAGTAGTTAGTGGTTTATGGTGTACATACACTTCGATAAGTCAATAGGAATAAATCGTGTCCTTCATCAAGTCCAAGCTCAAAGCTAGGACATAAGGAATTTCAAATGATCAAGCACTGGATAAACGATTCCTAGAGTCCTTCATCAAAATAAGACACCTCCATTAAACCCAACCAAGCATGAAGCTAGGGTCGGAGGAGGCTCAATCTACAAGGACATAAAAGAAAGAGGTCTTCAGCAAAGCCATTGAAGCAGATAATAGATGGTCTAAGAACTCTTATCAATCCGATAAGTCAATTCTGACAAATCGGTCAAGCCCATCATTTAGCATGTCTTGAATAAGGCAACATACTAATGACAAATCGTCAAAGTCTAAGCTATCAATCGGCTAAAATGATCCAAGCTATGGCCTAAATGGTCAACCGCAACAAATGTGAAGTTTTACATAAATCATTTGTTGGGGGGCATTTGTTGACCTCCATATGTGTGCCATAAGTCAAAGTCAAGCCTACAAATCAAATTTGACAGACTTCAGAGGTGACAATGCTCAAATTAAGGATCAAAATTCACTGTACATCCCTGAAAATGGTCGAAATGATCTTCGATCGACGAACAAACTTTTCCATCATGCTCAGAACATCGAAATTGATCATAATATAAATATTGCAAAATCTAACGAGCAATTGATTAAGCACTCAAGCTATCAATGTGTTAATGTGTATATCAGAGTCAGGAAGCTACGATGATGACCAAACAACCTCCATTCATGAAATTGATCTAATCGTTAGCTTTGAAATATTGAAATCTATCAAATGAGACTATCTATGCTCAGATGATGAAATATCGAGTGATTTGAAGTAAAGCATAAATTGAGCTAAAAATGACGTCACCAAAAATTAACTCAAATGACCTCCGATCGATGATGACGCCATCACATCAACATTCAAATATTAATATGATATTAATATTGATGACCAAACAATCAGCCGATGTCAATGTACATGCATATCGGGAGTAACGAATGATAACACCTCTTTCACAAAATTGATCATTCCATTAGCTTTGAAATGCCAAAATCATGTGAGATTGTTCACACTCAATTCGGATGAGTTTGTGCAAAAATCGAGCACTCGAAAGCGATGACGCACATTTTGAGCTGAAATGGACTCAATTTAGCACAATTTAACTAAACGCCTCTATTGCAAAATGGACTATGCCATTTTATAGAATAATAATATATATATATATATATATATATATATATATATATATATTGATTATATGCATTTACAGGCGTGAAATCCACAATAAAATGGTTTAATAAATTTAAAATTAATTAAAAAATTTCTAAATTACCCCCATGCAACAACCGATCCCCCATTTTATTTTTCAATTTTTTTCTGAATAACCTCTCCAAAAAAAAAAGAAACCCCACTTTTTCTCCTTATTCTCTCCCACATTCTTCCCTCCCACGGTTTTCTCCTCTCTCCTGCACCCTCTGTCTCATCAATAACGTAGGTAATCAATCTCTCCAGCTGAATTTTCTTCTATTCTGTACAAAACCACGCTGCCATCGTTCCGCTCGCCTGCGTTTTCTATTGCCGTGCGATCCTGACCACATGATATCTTGAATCGCGACGCCTTCTCGCCACATCAGACTTCTGTTGTTTAATACACCCTGCAGACCCAATCGTAACTGACTCGCTGCCTGAATCACTCGCGTGTTCCACTATGCAACCCGCTCCACTTTGTTCGCCCGAATTCACTGCACCGGACGTCACGTTGTTGCGCCGCCTTCCATAAATTCTTGCCACTTATGGACGCCATTGACTGCCATGACTAAACCATTTTTCTGGCTCGCTTCCATGGCTACACCAGATCAAACTACAATTTTTCTCGCCCGCTTTCCACTACACTGCAACACTGGGTAGCTATCCTACAAAATGCGCCAACCCACTGCTCCTACCGTTTCTCTCACGTTCGATACCGCGGCGCCGCACCACTTAATATCTCAGCCGCGAACCTCCTCGCTTTAGCATTCCAATTTTTGATTCGGCGCAATCGGGGGAAGAGTATTATCAACAGGCGAATTCTTCTTTCGATTTCTAGCATCGCACCCCTCTGTTTAGCTGTCCCACTTTCGCTTCACCGCAATCTGGGAAAAAACATCATCAAGAGGTGAATTCTTCTTTCGATTTCTGGAATTGCACTCCCCGTAACCCATCTAATTTTTGCTTCATCGTAATCAGGGGAAGAACATCATCAAGAGGTGAATTCTTCTTTTAATTTATGGCATCGCATTCCTCATTTTAGCCTTCCAACCTTCGCTTCGTCGCAAATCGAGGGAAGAACATCATCAAGAGGTGAATTCTTCTTTCAACTTTCGACGTCGCACTCCTTACCTTACATTCCCAATTGCATACCCAACCTTGTTCCCTTGTAGAGCATACAATGCCCCAAAAATGCTTCAGAATATGTGGGATCTATGAATGTGAATATATATATGTTTGTGTTTCTTTACAAGTCTGAAGGCCTCGTTATGCTCAAGAGGGCACGACAAGATAAAAAAATAAGTTGTGGTGTCGTAAGACACTTCTCACTATGCTTAAGAGGGTGTACCGAGTAAGCGAACACCTGTTAGATGTCGCTCCCCGTAGACGAAATACTGTGGAAATTTTGTCTAATTTCTAGACTTAGAAAAAAGAGAGGGAAGGGGATGAATATATGATGTATATCTTCTTTCAGGTTTGAAGGCCTGATTGTGCTCAAGAGGGCACAACGAGATAAAAAATTGACTGCGGTATCGCAAGACACCACTCGCTACACTCATGAGGGCGTACCGAGAAAGCCAAAAATACTCCTGATGCAGCCCCTTACATGGGGATGATGTCGGGAGCCTGCCGAAATTTAGACTAAAATTCAAGACTTAAACAAATTCAAATGGGAATTACTTAATTTAAGTCAAATAAAAGAATATATGATAAATATGAAGATAAATGTTAAATCAAAGAGAAATAGGGGGGAGCCTTTAAAGAAAATTTTGGAAAAGAATAGAACACTCATTCAAAATTCAAGTGAAATTTAGGGAGACTAATATTAAACTCACAAACTCTAATTGCAATTCTCTATGGCTTAAATTGAGGTAATGAGTGAGTTCTCTTTTCTTGTAAATTCTTTAAAATTAAACAAGCTTTAATTAGAATTTGAGGGGACTAATACTAGACTCATAACAAACTTGAAATAAACTCAAAATCTAAGGATGAATCCAAATTGGGTTTAATAACTCTTATAAGAATGTGGAGGTGATTACTATGCTAGCTAACAAGCATGAGTAGGGCTAAAGCCATAAACACTGAAATTGGCATAACTTATCAAAATTGATGTAAATTAAACATAATCAAGTTGGGAGAATTACAAAAAACTCAACAAGTGAACTAAGTGCAAGTAATATGTTAAACTATAATTTAAATCAAAATACCTTCTACACCATCAGATTCAAAACACTTTGTATAAGCGAACAGAAGGAGTTAATTAAGGTAATTCTTAAATACACCTGTATGGGTCTTGACACTATACTGAATGCTTAAATTTAAGTGTTTGAGAATGCTGTGCGGGTTGCTTCCTGGTTTAGTCTTAGACGTTAACAAAACCTAAAAACCTATAATAAGAGTTTCAAATCAGTGAAATATCTAAAAAATTAATTCTGTCAGGTGATAGTAGATCTAACCCTCTATTAGCAGCTAAACAGAGTTGACAGGATCTAAAACTCTTAAACATATTCCAATCAATAAATTTTCCAAATCAAATGTCAATTTAAACTGCTTAAATGGAATTCTATCATTAAAAACTTAAATCAAACTGAATCTATCCACCTTCCGTAACTGTTTATCGGGGGTGACAAACTAAGAAAACTCTAGCTCATAAAGGAGCTAATGTCAAATCAAGTATTTTGCTATGTTCACTCTCAATTAATCTCTTACTAGTAAGGATGTGGCCCATGTCCTCTAACTGCGTGGCTTGGCCAGTAGGCTCCACAGATGAAGTAGTTACGACCAGAGTTCTCTGATCGGTAGGTTTGGCCAGTCTGACTCCATTATATTACGATCACAACGTAGCTCATATGCTCCCAATAGATCTGTCCTTTGAGTTATGAATCATAGGGTATGCTTGATAGGCCAAACAACCCTCTGTCAGCTAAGGTAGACTTAAGATTGTCTCCTTAGATAAACACCACCCGTGTCTAAGGATTTCTTGGATGACGTAACCCATATGTTCGATAAGGATCCTTCTAAGGTTGGTCATTACCTAATACTAAGTAGATTAGGATCACTACCCGGATGACGTAACCATGGGATCTAGATCGCATGTCATCATTCCCCAACCAATAAGCAAAATGATGAATTTCATATCTTAAAGTCTAAAACTCTACATGCTGCTACAATACGCTACACATTAAGTGATCTAAGGACTAGCCTTAATTGAAAGTTCTCTCTCACTTATTGAGAGGGGTAATTGACTATAGGGGCTTGCGCCTATAGGAAACCTGAAACCGGATCTAAAGTTCTTACCAAATGAGGATGAAATCTCTGGGTAGTGTCTTATCTACTATTCTATCTTCCTTCTGAAAATTACACCGACACATTCAATCATACAATCTTCAATATTCAAAAATTGTCGAGAGGCCGGTGCGAATTTTCGGAGCTCACATATGGAAAGCGGATGGATGAATTTTTATTTAGATTTTTTAATTAATGAATTTCATTTAGGTATTTTTTTTATTTTTGTTGGAATCTTCTTAAATATTTGGTGGTTGATAGGAACTTGATTTAACATTGAAGATTTTGAGAAATTTTGATAGTAGTAAACCCCTCCGGTTGATATTCTTAATCAACACATCCATCATCAGGGTAGACCTTGTCAACTCTACTCTTTGCTCATAGAGGATCAAGTCTACAACTTTGAAATCTCATTATGTCATATTAGATCTTGTCAACTCTACTCCTATAGGAGGAGGATTGGTTCTATGGATTGAAGTATGTAAAAATTACTGATTTTAAAAATCTTAATTAAAATAATTTTTTTAATTTTTGGATTAAAGGAAGCTCCTTAATTCATGTTGAATTTAATTTTGTGTCACCTTGTTGTTATAAGAATTATTTGGTGATAATTACTTTAAATTTTCAAATGGTGCCTTCTGCCCGCTTGCACTTGAGTATTGCAAGTTCGGTGGCATATTACTTTATATTTTTGATTCAAAATATTGTGACTTTGTTTATATTTAATTTATTCATTGCATTTTTTAAGTATTAATTATTATTTAGCATGTGGTCATTAACAAGCTTTTAAATATTTATCAATTCATCATATTCAACTTTTGCTCTTGCACAAATAGCTTGTTAAGTATCCTTTGATTAAGCTTCAATGAATTCTAGCTGGTCAAATATTTATTGAAACATCACATCATGCTTAATGATGAGCTATTGAATTCACAATGAATTTCTTGAATACAGTTTAAGTACTCATTGAGAAGCTTTAGTTATATCTTCTAACTAGTTACTTAATTTTACCAAAATCTCTTGTAAATTTTTTGATTTGAATTTCATTCTTAAACTAAGCACTCAATAATAAATCCCATGTGCTTTGGTGTCGTGTTCATTTTTAGCCTTCTTCAATTCATTTTAAAATATGCATTGCAATATATAAATTAAATAAGAAGACTTGTTCTTTGTGAATTTTACTCAAGAGCTTGAATTGAGCTGTATCTCATTTAAAAAAAATAGCCTTCTAGCTTCATGTTACTTTCCTATAAGTATGACATGAATTCAAAGTCATGTTTGCATTTGGCTTATTCTCTTTCAACTATTTTCATACATGATATAACATAAGCCACAAAGTTCAATTAATTCTTCTTAGCCAACTAACCGTTATAGTCTGTTATAGCATGTAAGTGAGTTATTAAGCTTCATCTTCATTCTCCAGCTTGATTGTGTTCAATTAAAATTATTTATTTATTTTATTCACTTAGAATAAAATATTGTAACTCCAGCATTTATTGAATAAACTTTGATCATGCTCAATGGTAAGCATTCAAGTTATGTTCTTACTCGTGAATGGGCAATTAATTTTTTTGTTGGATGCAAACTCATAATAGCCTTTGTATAGATTTCCATATGCTTGCATTTTACTTGACATGTGGAATGAAGTGATTGTGACATGTTTTACACATATCATACCCATCATCATACTTAATTACTAAATTTAAATAAGAGTGGATCCCATATTGATTCTTTCCATCTCTTATAAATGAGGCTAAAGGATGGCCTTGCATTTCATTTGCTTAAGTTAATGTTTGAGATCTTTAAGGATTTTGAGGCAAGGATGAAGATTTGCTTGCTTTCAAAGTAAGCATTTTATTCTTTCATAAATTCAATTCAAGTGCTTTCTCTTTGATTATGTATTTCTTTATTTTAGATGATTTCCATTTAATTTTATTTAAGTCCAAATTTCGGCAGTATTTTGGCATAGGGGGAGTTATATCTAATAGTTTTGGCTTTCCTGTCATGCCCTGATGAGCATGAAGGTTGGTGTTTTAAAATACCTCAGTCAATTTTTCATCGCGTCACGCCCTGATGAGCATGACGAAGTCTTCAAACCTGAAAAGGAAACAAATACAATACAATTTTCACATTCATACATTCCTACACATCCACAAATTACATCTTGAAATTTTATTTTCTGCTATGGAAGAGAGAAAGAGAGGATAGTGTGGTTGTGCGGTGCGAGAAGCCAAGCTTGATTGGAGTTGTCGATGGCTAAGAAAGAGATCCACATAGCATGGATAAGAGAAGAGTTCGCCTAAGATGTGGTGGCGATTGGAGAGGAGCTCAGCTACGATGGAAGGGTACACATAATGATGAGGCAGAAAGTTTAATGACTGGGACATTGGTAAGGGTGAGGAGGACAAAGAGTGCAACGCTCTGTGGGTTGGATCACGTGCTGAGAGGAAGGGATGGCTTGGAGCTCAAGCTTGGCACAAAAAAACATAACAAAAAATGGAGAGGGAGAGGAAAGAGGTGCTGCTTGGAGCGAGAAAGACAGAATTGGTAGTTCAAGAGAGAGGTGGGAAGGGGATTTGGAAACAAGGTTGGTTGGGTGCTCAATTGTAGGGGAAATAACACTATAGCTAGAACCGATATACAATAGTCAATAATGTATAGTATAGTATAGTGTGTAGTGTACTAAATAATATATATAGTAGTAAATGGTAAAGTAAAAAAATATTATAAGCATGTCTATTGATATATATAGTATAATATAGTGTGTAGTGTATAGTATAGGATACCAATTAATAATTATACTATATATACATATATTGTATTGTATATATATATATATATATTATTCAAAATAAAGAAAGTATTTTGAATTTTATTTGTTTAATATATGTACATATATATAGAAAAGGAATACAAATGGAAGGTATAAAATATGTAGCATTCTTTAAAATGATAATTTGATTTTAATGGAAATAATAACATACTTTAATAGTCAAATTAAAATATAATGCACGTATTTAAATTTATAAAATATATATAGATATATTTATAACATAACTATGTTTATGTTTATATATATATATATATATATATATATATATATATATATATATATATATATATATATATATATATATATATATATATATATATATATATATATATAGTTTAAATTTATCATATTTTATATTTTTATTTTGGAGTTATAGAGTTTTTTTTCCCTTTTTTTGAAATTATTAGGTGGTGTTGAAAAAAAGAAAATAAAATTTTCTTATATTCAAAAAAAAATAACAAAGAGGGTCAACAAATATCCTCTAACAAATATGATATGCGCATGATGCAAATCGTATTTGTTGTGAGCTAATTGACCTCGTAGATTTTGGAGGATGATTTTTTTTATTTTTTGCATTTTTTTTAACTGCTTCTTGGTGTAGCTTAGTATTTTTTTGTTTATGTCTTATGGTGATATTACTTGTGTCCTTATATTCATTTTCTCTGATTGTTTGACATGAGAATGTTTAGCTGGAGGAGACCCAATGACTTATCATCTACTGAGCATAGTGAGGAGGCCATTTGGTACAAGGTTGATAGGCACGATCCTTGAGGATATGCTGATATCAGGGATAGGATTGAGTAACATGGCGACATGTTGAGAGGACGTCATATTTACTAAGGTTTCTTTGCATGATTCTCCATACTTCCTGACTGTACCTCAGATTCTTTTGCTTTTGAGGATCCTGTAGATTGGGTGAGTAGCATTAAACTGAAATGCGGGATTACAATCCTCTAGATAGCATAATAAATCAAGTTAGTTCTGGGTATTGTGATATATTATAGCCTGCTATTGACAGTGTTGAGAAGAAAAGGAGAGTTCAGATTATTGAGCCATCGTCAATTGTAGTCTAGCTCATCAGATTGGCTTCGAGATTCGCCAGTGGGTCATATTTCTACCCTTCCATGTGGCTATGTTACTGGTAGATACATTTAATGGGCACACAGGGATACTCTATGGGCAGCTGGCATATATGCGACAGTTTATGTGTCTATGTTTGATTTTGGTGGCATTCCCCCTGCTTGGGGTCACGGAGTTGTAGAGTTTTGGGATACAGCAACACATGTTGGATAGAGGAGTTGATAGTTACTCTTTGGGACTTACAGGCCATATTAGGTCTCCCAGTATTTGGCTACCACTATAAGAAGTGTGTTCCGCTTGATGAGGAGTTATTTCTTAGGCAGCTTTCCATTGATGGTGACCGACGAGGTTGGTTAGCCATGCCACCTATTTATATTGATCTTTTGAGCCGCTATCACTAGACTTTCAGAGCTTTTGAGTTTTCTAGGCGTTCACGTGCTACACTTCCAGTGAGTACATGGATTCCAAGTTTCTTGGAGAGGCTATGTCTGAGGAGTCTGTGATGCTATATGATCTTTTGGATTGGGAGTGTCAGATGGTAGCAGTTTATCTGAGGATACTACTGAACCTTCTTTACTAGTTGGACACGCTTCTCCAGTCATACAGGACTTGAGTGATGACTTATCTTTAACAGGGTTCATAGCTACCTGGCTTTGCATCTTTATACTGATTATAGAGAGGTTTATATGCCCAGGTGTTCTATTAGCAGCCAATAGAATTTTACGAGGTGAGTGGATCTCATTAGCCCCAGTAGTACTAGCTAGAGTTTACAGAGTTCTTAGGTCAATTTTTGAGGCAAATTCATTGGATAGACTTGACGTTACCTTGCCTTGGTATTACTTATATACTTAGATTCAGCTTCACATACATGGTGCTTTTGCTTATTTCGAGTGCCCAACATACTTTTCAGAGTGAGGATATCCCAGTTATTCAATTGTACCGAGCATTATATGCATTTGAGAGGGATGGGGCACGTTTGTTCTTCTTTACACTGCACTTGATCAGAGATTGATTTTTGCTAGTCCACTAAGAAGATACTGTTAGTTTGCCACTGTGGTGTTTATTTTTGGATATGATGTGTGTATATGAAGGGAGAGGGGGGGGACACCATGCTGATATGAGAGTGTACTTATTGAGGTGATCGGGTACAACATTAAGGAATAGTGCACTATCTCAAAAGATAGAAATCACTAACCAACAATAGACCTAATCACCTAATAAAGACTCATAAGGCATGATGGGTCTTTGAATGTACCAAAAGATTTTCTCCTACTTTACATGGATGAATAAAGTAGGGTCTATTTAAATTGGGTTCTAAAGTTCCTATGGGTGCAAGCTCCCATAATTAATTACAACCTAAGGAAGGTAAGTCCCATAGGAATACTCTCAATTAAAGTAGGCAACTGTTGTTTCCAAAGAATTAAAATATAGAACTATCAATAACTGATTAGAGACTTATTATCGAAGCCAAAGGAAGATGAGTAAGGGATGCTCATGATACTAGAACAACCTAGTGAGCATTCCAATCTATCCTATGGTTGAGCTTTATATTTTTAAAATTGAGCATAATTTTGTATTTGAGTTGAAATTTATTAGAAAGCTAGGACTTATAATCCCACAATATAAGATTATAGAAATGCCTAAGAGGTAAAGATTTATTCTTATAACCCAAAGAAAATAGCTACCTCAAATCTTAAATCTAGGGAGCTTTAGCGAGGGCCAAAGCACATCCTAAATCTAAGACAAAAAATGAGTATATTATTTACCTCCACAAGAGAGAGTAAACTACCTACTGGACTTATAACTACCTGGAGTGGTAGCCACCTAACTTCTCCTATATTTTAAAATCATGTGGTCAAGTCATATGTTTTGCAAGATGGCTAGGTTGTTATTATTTAGAAAGAAACTAAAGTCCTTAAACCCACTCCCTAAGAGACTAGAGGATGAGTGGTATGAATAATGACTTAGTCTAAAACAAATTTTATCAAATTTTATTTAACTTCAGACTCATTATTATGACACAGGCCATAGGATTTTATATGCCTAAATGTATGATGAAGTTGATTATGGGCCAAATCAGATAGAAGAAGGTGTTCTCCACCCCCAAGGGATACCCTCACAGGTCAAGCATTCCTTGATGTGCAATGGATGGAGACCCTTCATTTTCAAGAGAGGAATAAGATGATATGCATGGTGTTAAGCATACAACATTCAGCTAAGGGGTTGCTAAATATTTTAATATCTTAATTTAATGCCTAGGCTTTAGGTAAGGTTATGAGTTGTTTTAGAAAATTTAGTTATGAGTTGTGATTGGGGTAAAAAGTTTATTTTTTCCTAAGAGCCTAAATGGATCCAGGCCACACATTAAATCATCATTCAGAAAGAAACTAGAAGAGGAATTCCATTTCTAATGCATAAGCTAAACATAACATCAAACATTTTATAGCTATCATAAAAGAATAAAAGGCCGGTGTGATCGAGTACCGCCGTACAACCCAAAATGAAAAATGGGTAGCCGAGCTTTATCCTTATACATCCCGGATTACAAAAGAATAATTACAATCAAAGATTAATATATGCTATGGGGGTCTTCATTGTTCATATCTCCTTCATTTCTTCATTTGAGCTTGTTTTGGATATGCTTGCTTCAAAGGCATCACGAGGCCTCCCAGGACAAAGCCTTCTAGCCTCCGCTCATCCAAATACCCCGTAGCACTAATCATAATTCCTAATTCCAAAATTACATTTAAATGGAAAAGTAAATCTAACTACACCTGCAAAATAGAAGTTAGATAAGCATGCATTCCACCCATGTAATTATATTTATAATTTGGCTTAGCACCCTGCACATGGGTAGCCAAGCCCACCTGTCTTAACTTGGATTATGCTTAGGGGCTTAAGCAACTTGCAAAGAGAGCATTTATATTTATTTTTGAGTGGCCCCTTAAGCACAATCCCTTGCAAAAGATATAATTAGGCTAATAATGGCCTAACATCCACTCTACAAAACATACACCCAAACATCTAGTCTAAAATAATACATCACAAAACAAACATACATTAAACCATGCATCGCCCTAACATAAAGCTAGAAGTGGTGACTTAATTCTAATGTGTGTGTTAAGATTTGTGTGGTATGTCCTAACTAGGCTTTAGAGTTAAGATTTTCTAAATATGAAAGACATTTTAATTTGAAGGATGGTTTCACTTTAAGTGGCTTAGTTGATTTGTAAATTTTATTTAATGTTTTCTTTTGTTTCATCTTTACTTACACCTAACAACCAAATATTATAAAGAGAAGAAAAGAGATGATCACTTTCTTTCATCCCTATCTTAAGTCACAAACTAAAGCAAATTAATCAATCAGTTCTCTTTAGTGTGCTTATTACATGTTTTAATTAATCCTAAGTTTAGGCTCACTTTAAATGAACTCATTCAATAAGAAAGGCATCTCAAGATTAATTGAAATGAACTACCATCACATGACACATGTTTGTTTATTTCTTTCCATCATGCATGAAGTCCTAAACATACCTATACATGCAATTTATATTTTAGCACACTTGAATAATGAATGTAGGCAAATGTATTTGGAATTGAGGTTTCATTTAGTTGAATTATTTTGTCATATTAATTTAAAGCTCTATCTAAATTCTTATACAAAAATATAAGCAAAGAGCTTTAAGTTACATGACTAAGCAATCCAACCACTGATACCAAATATGAATGCATGTTTCTTTTTAATAAAAAATGAGATTTTTATTCACTAGTCAAATGCACACAAATGTATAAGAGTTTTAAACAAGTACATCGCCATTGTTCTAAACTGGAGTGAGGTAGAACCTCCTTAGGGCTACTTAAAGCCTGTGTCCTGGATGTCCGACTAATATACCTTATCCTCAAATACATATGGATGTATAAGAAACTATAAGAATGATGCAAAAGTAGAATTTGGTTTTCATCCACTAGTTGTATCATACATGCACATATACATATAAGAATTTTAAGTAGGTACGAGGCCATAATTTCGCACCAAGGGAGTGAGGTAAGAACCTCCTTAGGGCTACTTAAAGTCAGCCCTGGGGTATCCAGACTAATATACCCACCATTATTATATTTATGTGAATGTGCAAGAAACTACAGAAATGAAAACTTTACAAAAAGTTGGATTCAATTTAATTGATTTATTTGTGTAATTGAATTGAAACTTTATCTAAATTCTAATGTGAATGAAATCAAGCAAGTATGTCATCATTGTTCTGCACCAAGGGAGTGAGGTAGGAACCTCCTTGGACTTAAAGTCATGCGTCCCTGGAATGTCCAGACTAATATACACTAACATTCTTACTTATGCAAATCAACATATGAATATAAGGAAGAAACTTCACTTCATACACTAAGTTTATATTCACATGCACTTCCTATATAAACATAACTAAAGTCACAACACACATTTTTATTCATTAAGAAACTTTTGAAAATATGCTTGAGATTTAGTAGTGATAATAGGCACATATTTTTAATTTAAGCCAACACATGCAACTTGACATAAAGGAAATCATTTCATTTAATTAATTTTTGGAAGCCATTTTTACTTTCATATTTGATTTGATTTATGAAATGTGAAAGAGGTTTGCTGGTCCTAATCTCATTCCCATATATGTGAGTTAATTTGATTTAATGAAAAGCAATTAAGTTGATTTTTATGAATTGATTAAGTTAAGCATGGATTAAATCAATTAATTAACCCTTACCTATGTCACCTTAAGGTAATTAATTAAACAATTATGAGCTAATATGATATTCAACCACATAGAAAAGTAAATAGCAATGCTCCTATGAAATGAAAGGGGTCTAATGCAATTAGCTCATAACTATTAATTAATTAAACTTAAGGAGCATACTTAATTACTCTTATGATTTTTTCACACATGTGAGCTAACCATAATTTCATTAGCTCTCTTTAGGTTATTGAACACCTAAAGAGCTACCCAAGAGTTAATTAGATAAGTTCTAGAATAGTTATGATTTCAATTTAATTAATTAAGCCATTTTAATTAATGAATTAAACCATTAATTAATTCCAAATTGATTAGTTTCAAGTCAAGTGAAATGAACTTAGAGAAAAGAATGGGAAGGAGGTCCCAATCTCATTCCCCATGTCCACTCACTGTCTAATAGTGATTACCAAGCTTAATTAATTATTTTTTCCTATTTAAAATGTTAATTAATCACCTAATTAATTAAGAAAGTAATTAGGGCTAAGACAAGAAATTTTCCTAATTAACCAAGTAATAAATTCCAAGAAAATTATGAAAGACAAATGCCATTCCATTAATCAACCTCAAAAAGTTAGGGATTGATTACTTGGGTAATTAGGGAGTAATTAAGCTAACTAAATTTTCAATTAAACCTAAGTTAAGCCTTCATTATTATTCAAAATTAATTAGAATTAATTTTAAATTAATCTCTTCTAAAATACCTTCAAAATGAATGTTTATTTGAATTTTATGATTTTTTATGATTTATTATGATTTTTAGAAGTTTCAATTTATTGAAGTTATTTTCATGAAGTCTAATTTATTTTATTAAAATAAATCATTTGAAATTCAAAATTCAATATCTTTCAATACATAAGTTATTTTGATTTAAAATTTTTATGGTAGGTAGATTTTAACTTCAGTTTCAATCTTTGAAAATTTCAACTTAATATGATGTGTATTTTTGATTTAATTAATAAAATTTAATTTTTACTAAAACTCAAATTAAGCTCAAAATATCTAGTCAAATTTAGGGAGTTTAGGTTTGTTTAGATTTCTCTCAGAAAGATGAATCCAACGAGCACTTATTCGCACTTTTTAATAGGTATTTTATTTTTTATGAATTTTTGAAGTTTCAGGTGGTTTAAATAATTTTTTAAAATTCAAAAATATGAATTTTCCCACTTATCCCGCAGCACCACGAAGTGCCTAACGCGGTGCCCAGATTAGACCGCATCATTATGTGCATACGGCGCGCAATCCATTACCGCCAATGCGTGCCAAGTCGCCAACGAAAGGTGAAACCGTGGTAAAGGACGGTGATGCACGGATCATTTTAGATCGTCTGATCACAAATTAGACGATCTAGATCTGATCTATAGGATCAAAGGGCAAAAATGCTCAGATCACGTGTGATCTGAGCCATCCAATTCCGTGAATCGTGGGATCGAACAGTTGTTGTGCATTTTGGCAGCCGAACAGTAAATAGAGAAAAATGTAAAATGTAATCAAAATTTCATCAAAATGAGCTCATTTTCTTGGTGATTCACATCGAAAAACTTCATTTTGTATTAGGATTGCACAAAATAAAGAATGTGAGGGATTTCTAAGGAAAAATCCTAAAAATGCATAAAAATCTTCACAAAAGAAGAAATCCTAAGGCAAGCTATGAGTTTTTGAAGATTACTCACCGGGGATAATTTTTGGCGGCGGTGATGATCCGAGCATGCTCCTGAATGTGAGAAGAAGCTCTAAAATATATTCGAGCTCTTATCTTCCGAAACGATGTGTTCTCCATTCACCACCACTTCCTCACCAAAATCAACTTATTTTTGGTGTTTTTCATCCCAAAATGAAGTGGGAATGATTGTTGATTGACTTGGGGTGGTTGGGAATGGAAAGGAATCATCCTAAGTGGCTCATTTTGGTTGGCTAAGGCATGGAAAGTGGATGCTAGGAAGGAAAAATGGGTGTCCTAGCAAGGGGAGGTGGGAGTCCTTCATGCCAAGTGTTCCAATGAGAGAGGTGAAGTGAATTCACCTTCCCATGAGTCATGGCTGCCCCAACCACCTTTTGAGTCAGATGATCAGTGCCCTTGGTGCTTATGTGGACCAATGGATGAGTAAGTGGCCAAGGAAGAGAAATGACCATTTGGGCAAGTGTCTTTTCTCATGGGATGCTCTTGACCCAAGGGCAAATTGGTCATTTAGAATTGAATTTTATTTGAGGAATTTGAATTGAGTCAAAAGTGAGTTGGACCAAATTTCATAACATTTGGAGTTCATTTGGTTTAATTTGGGTCAATTTAAACCATTTGGGCCAAATTGGGTCAAAATGGGTTAGGTTGACCAATTGGTCAAATTGGGTCAAATCAAGGGTTGGGTCAAGTTCAAATGATCGTTTAGAGTATATTGGTTCAATTGGTTTTAATAAATTTGGTTTAATTTGGATTTTGGCCAATTTGATCCTTTAGATAAATTTGGGCTAAGTTGACCAATTTGACCCAATTGACCAAATTGTCTTGAATCATTGTTGGTATGGGTTTGGTTAATCATTTGAACATATTGTAGGCATTGGTTAAGTTCAATTTGGATTTGATTGGGTTTTATGTTGATTTGACCCTTAAATTCAATTTAGGCTAAAGTGAGTTAGGTTGATCAATTGGTAAAATTGGGCTCAATTGAGGCTTTGGTGAAGTTCAATAATCAATTTGAAATGAACTTGAGCCATTGGTAGTAATCAATTTGATTTAGGTTGCAATTTAGCTAATTTGGCTTCATATGGGTTAAAGGGTTGACTTTGTTTGGCCCAATTCATGATAATTGATTAACCTAGGATGATCAACAATCATGACATAAAGTTTGGATTGGCTTAATTCACTTTGATTTGAATTGAATTGGATTTTGGTTCATATGATAATTTCAAGTCAAAAGATGTCAACATGGGCATGACCTTGGTTAGCTTGATTTTGGCTTGTTGATTGTAGTTTATATTTATATTTATAAAGATGATTGAAGGAATGATTGTTTGAAGAGAAAATCCAAAGGTTTTGAGTTGATTTGTGTATGACTTGGCTAAGTCCAAAAAAATGGCTTAAAAGGCTTGAATTGGATTTTGGTTTAATTTTGAGTATTTGAATTTAAATTTAGTTTATATTTGGAAATATAAATGAGGATATAAATGATTCATGAGAAAATCACTTGATTTTGGAGTGAATTGGAAGCAAATTTGAGCAAGCTCATGGATGTAGATCAAAAGGGCTTAGAAAGAAATTTGATTGAGTTTGGATTTGATCATGGATTGAATCATTTAAAGTAGGATTTGAATTAAAATTTGATAGTTTGATTGAAAGATTGAATTGATATTTGAGAAAATCAAATGAATTGGGATTGATTTGGATTTGGTTAAGGCTAACTCCAGAAGATGAAATCAAAGGGCTTAGAAAGGGTTTGATCAAAGGCTTCAATCATTTGGCTTGGAATTTGATTTATGATTTGGATTTGGAATTGATTCAAGGTTTGGTTTAAGGAAGAAAGAATGGATTAGGCTTAAGCCATAGGATAGGCAAGTTTTCCTAAGTCCCTAAGGCATAACCTATTCCTATGGCTAGCCCTTCTAAGTCTCTAGGCTTAGGTTAAGTGTTCACCTAATCACTAGAAGTGTCTTATGATTAGGGAAGTCTTAGTGTCTAGAAGACTCCTAAGTCTAAGAAGAGGAGGTTGAGAACTCACTCCAAAAGTGAGGTCAACATCCACCTGACTTGATAGAGGCTGACCTTATTGATGGCTTCGATGAGAGTGGTAGAGCTTCACTACTTTACGAAAATGAGAGCCGAGTACCTTTTCAATGTTGATTGTGGTTGTTATAGGTTTGGTTAGTCAGTTATTATTGAGGGATATCAGCCCATTCGTGTTGCACGATAGTTTAGATTCTCTCAGTGTACTGCTCATGATGACCAACCATTCATTCTTGGGTTAGTGGATTTCAGGAAGACTAAGATAGTGCCTCTTGATACACGTTACTATGCTGCTTCTGTAGCTACACTTACTGAGACTCAGTACTGGTTCTCATTTTTGGATAGTTCCTCTACATAGTTACACAGGGGTCAATTATACTTATCTTACTTGGGCATTATTTTGGTCCCTTCTTGGAGCATGGTGCAAAAAGACATGAGCGCAAAGAGAGGTCTTTGGGAGTTCCTCGAGGTCAGAAGACCTATCTTCGCTCACCACCTGTAGGAGATAGCAGTATTAGAGGTATAATCATTATCTTTTTCTTTAATACTTTTGTCATCTCTCTTTTTAACCTCTTTCTTTTTAATTTGTGATAGGTGCCCAAGTTGGTGAGCAGGCTAGACCTGAGGGTACCTCCCTGGTAGAGTGTGAGCTAGAGATTCTTCTCCTAGCTATATTGAGGTTCCTTCATCGGCTCAGAAGTAGGTATAGTCAGCTTTCGGAGCTTGCCCGAGCTTCATTTGATTGGTCCATGAGTCCACTTCCATGGTGACTTCTAACTCCCGATGAGGTGCCACAAGTGTGAGCTAGCACTAGATACACTACTGAGGACTTTGGAGTTAGGTTGTCGAGTGTGCTTATCTTTGATACTACCATCTCAGATTTTGCTACTTCTTTTATGGAGTCACTTTTTCCCTACAGAGCCTTACTCTATCCACTGCCCTGGGGAGACTTCTGAGGTGAGAGATCTTGTACCTAGTGAAGCTTTTATCGAGCCAGCATATAGCCCTGAAGCTTACTAGATAGTGAGGGTCACGGAGGACTTTGCCATTTATTATGCACTGATTCAGTCAAATTCACCATGTTCAAATTTTTTTTATTTACTTGTAGTTCTTTACATTTATTGATTTACCTTATACTAATTCTTTTTATTTATTTCGTGTAGTGTGTGCGGTGGGTTATGAGTTTGAGATCTTCCATCAATATCCATCTATGCTAGATCCACGATAGGGGTATGCAGGATTATAACCTGATATTTTTGAGGGACGTGATTTATAGGCTTACTCTAGGCTCACTAGAGTCACTAGATTATTTCTCATCTTACGAACATCATTCTAGATCTTCTAGCTCATACTAGTTTAGAGGAGCAGGATATCAGGTACTGGGAGGCTCTTTGTAGAGATGCAGAGTTTTGATTCACTAGATGTGGTCACTCAGTATAGTCCACTCCAACACTTCACTAGCAGAGCTTTAGGAGCAAGTCAGGATCCGTAGAGAGGTTGCTGATCTGGCACATGATGAGTTTGAGAAGAGTTCTGAGGCTCTTTGACACTACTGCCAAAGATCGATAGATACCACTTCAGAGTTAGCAGACTACCAAGATTAAGAGTTATGGAGGGACCTCACGAGCGTGATATCCTGCAAGTCAGACTTACAGACTGAGCAGGATAGGAGAGCTCGGGCTATAGAGCGGGAGCAACACTGTTACCAAATACACCAGAGCCATGGTGGATGCTATGCTTTGACTAGAGTTGTGGAGGCTATAGTTGGTTTAGAGTGAGCATGAGTTTTTGATAGTTTTTTTAGCATAGCTTCAGGAGCTATAGTCTAGTCTTCCTTGATGTACCTCATTTCTCTTTTTTGTCTCTTTTATCAACAATGTACTATTTTATTATATTAGTGGAAAATTAGTATTCCTCTTTTTTCTTGTTTGTATTGCACTTGAGACTTCATATCTTCATCTTTGCATATCTTTGAGGTATTTTTACACAGCTACTGCTTTATGGATAAAGCATCTTCCATAATCTTGTTTATAATCCATTAGTCACTTAAGAGAACTTTTGATTCTGAATCACTTGGATATGTCAAGTCAAGTAAGCTTTAAACATAATAGCTATGGTTATCAAACTAGCAAGCCGGGGTTCTACCACCATGGCCTATTTTTATAGCTTGTTGAGTGAGAAGAGCAATCAGTGACTCAACCATATTTAGGTTTATTGAGTCTGATGGTCAGGATCCACTTGAGTCTTAGACTTGAGCTATAAATAGGCTTCTACTTTCCCAACTTAACAATATCAAAGTTTACAAAGTTAAAATCCTCTCACTTGACATTTAGAACTATTACAAGTATAGAAGATGAATCTTTTATCTGTAGAATCATCTTATGTGTAGCTTATTTAAACATACATTTTTAATATCCAGGAGAACTAAAAGTATCTTTATCACTAGGATATTAGAGTAATCAAATGGGGATCTCGGCTTAAAGTATAATATCTACTCGAATTAGAGTATATTCAAGGATCTCATCTTATAGCACGATGTCAACCCATATGAAAATAAAGAAATTTCCCTATCTTGCATGGGGAATTCTAAAACACATTTGAAAGAATTTTAAGATGAAATTAAGCAAATACATGAATATTTAAGTTGATATATTTGCTCTTACGAGAGCTTAACACATAATATTGATTTCATCTATATATAAAATCTAAAAATTCCCCTATATAACAAGGGGATTTTCATGGTGCTTTTAAAAATTTTTACCGTCTATTATCAAAGATTGTCTTCCTTTCTCTTGATTATATATATTTATTTAGGATCTTGGCAAGAAGCACGATGTCAACCTAAATAAATATATACATAAAAAATGCCCCTATCTTGTAGGGGATTTCTATAGTACCTCAAAAATATATTTATCATGTATAATATTTTTTCAAGTATCAACCATTAATTATTACATTGATCTTTCACCATTTAGGTCAATGAGTTGGTATGCCCTTTCTAGATACACCTTTTTTAATGACAAATGGGCCCTCCCAATTAGGCTCAAATTTGTCTCAATTCTTTGATTATGAATAATTGGATCTTCTTAGCACCAAGACCAATTCTCCTTCTTGGAATGTTCGAGGATGAACTATATGATTAAAGGCACTGGACATCTTTGGTCGATAAACTTCTAGATTTTGATGAGCTTGCAATCTAACTTCATCAAGTGTGTCGAGTTCCTCCATTCTGAAATGAGCATTTTGATCTTCAGTTAAATTGTATTGGATTGCTACTCGAAGTGATGACAACTCAACCTCAAGTGGAAAAACTACTTCAGCTCTAAATACCAATGAATAGGGAATGGCTTTAGTAGGTGTCTTATAGGTAGTTTGATACACTCATAATGCTTCTATCAGTTTAGCATGTCATTCTCTCTTATTTTTAGCAAGGGTTTTCTTGAGCAACTTGATTAATGTCTTATTGAAGGCTTCTGCCAAATCATTTGCCCTTGGATTATATATTAAAGAGTATCACCAATCAATTTTATGTCAATCAACAAATCTATAAATCTTTATACTTTTGAAAGCTGGGCCATTATCAAAAATTATTCGGCATGGAACTCCAAATCTATAGATCACATTATGCATAAAGAAGTTGATCAATTGATCAGTAGTAACTTCCTTAAATGGGGTAGCTTCACCCACTTAGAAAAATAATCAGTCGCTGCTAAGATGAAGCGGTGACCAGCTAATGATAGTGGATCAATCAGTCCAATTATATATGTACCCCAACATTCAAATGGCCAAGATGCTATTATTGGGTGTAGGATTTGAGGTTGTTGGATTATATTCTCATGTACTTGACATTCATGGCACCTCTTGACATGATCAATACAGTCTCTCACCATAGATGACCAGTAATAGCCCATCCTTTTGATCTTTATTGCCATCTTGGGACTTGACTGATATGCACCAAAGCCTTTCATGAATTTCAACCATTACTTTGCTAGCTTCATCTATACCTAGGCATCATAGCCACATTTGTTCGAATGATCTAGGATATAAGGTGTTATTGATGAAAGCATAGCGTAACATTCTCTTCTTAATTTGAGCTACCAATGATTTATTATTTGGTAATTTTCCTTCTTTAAAGTAATCCATGAAGGTCTACCTCCAATCATGTGGCTATTCTACTATAAAGGCTTCCCATTGCTTTTATGAAGTAATGGCATGCTTAGCTCTACTTTGTATAACTTATTGCTGATTTTAGAGAGGATGAGGAGCAACCTGAGTTGCATCCTACTAGATTGAATTTGATAACCTCTCTACCTGCGGGGATTGTAACTTTGCTGGCTCTAGAACTAGTTAAGTAGATATCCCATTCATGACATAATCATCATTCATACTTACCATCTCCTTAGCTAATTTTGCTTAGTAATCTACTTTGTTATTCTCTGATCGAGATACTCGACTTAGTGTGACATTTGGTATTTGGTTCATAAGCTTAAGAACTCGGTTGTGATAAAAAGCTAACTCAAGCTTGTTGATTTTATAGATGCCAAGTACTTGATTTATAATAAGCTGAGAATCGCCAAAAATATGTAGGTTTTGAATGCTTATGAAAATAGCTTCTTCGAGACTTGCCACCACTGCTTCATAGTTAGCTTCATTATTAGTTCTTGGCTCAGCCAACCCATATGATCATCTCATTATCTCTCCTTCTGGTGTTATGAAGATGATGATGATGCCTGCTCTTATCCTTGGGAGATTTGGAGGTTGGACCTCTTTGATTGATGAGGCTCCATCAAAATATATTTCTTAAATTTGTGATTTTTCTCTTTCATGAATGAGCATAATTTTCTCGTCAGGCAAATCATCAATAAGAGGTGAGTCTATAGGAATTGGATGTGCAGCAAGAAAATTTGCTAAAATTTATCCCTTCACTACTTTCTATGGAACGTATGTGATATCAAATTGTAAAAGCAATGCTACCCATCTTGCCAAACGACCTGTCAATGTTGGTATTATCGTCAAATACTTCAGCGGATCGATCCTTGAGATGAGAGTAATTTTATGAGATAACATGTAATGGTGGAGCTTTTGGGCTGCAAAGATCAATGCCAAATAATGCTTCTCTATTAGTGAGTATCTCATTTTGCTTCCAATCAACCTTCGACTGCTATAATAAAGAGTGTTCTCTTTACCTTCTACATTATGTTGTGGCAATAGTTCTCTAAGGTACTCTTCTAAGGTATTAGAGAGTATCCCATTTTTGCTCCAATCCTGGAGTAGGCACTGCAAGGATTGGTGGATTTAACAGACATCTTTTAATGCTATTGAAGGCTTCTTGGCACTCCTTATCCCATTTGAATGGAATGTTCTTTTTCATCAGCTTTAAAAATGGTTGGCAGTGCCCTGATAGGTTTGATATAAATCAATGGATGAATGTAAGTTGTCCTTGTAAAGAATAAAGTTAACGTAAACTCTTCGTCGGAGGCATCTTAACAATTACCTTAATTTTGGTAGGATTGATCTCAATTCCTTGGTCATGTACAATGTATCCAAGAAATTTTCTAGAAGACACCCCAAATGCATATTTTAGGGGATTCATCTTGAGATCATATTTTATGATTCTTTTAAACACAATTCTTAAGTCTTCAAAGTGAATTTCATGACTTAAGCTCTTGACCACCAAATCATCAACATAACATTCCACCTTCTGGTGAATCAGCTTATCAAAAATATGCATCATAGCCCTTTGGTATGTAGCTCTAGGATTTCTCAAACCAAAAGGCATGATCGTGTATCAATAGATGCCAATAAATGCTTTGGAGGATGTTTGTCTTTCATCTTCAAGTGCCATCTTAATCTGATTATATCTCCACGATCCATCCATAAAAGAAAATATGTCATAGTTAGATGTATTGTCAACTGGTAATTTTGATATAGGAAGTGGGAAGTCATCTCTTGGGCAAGCTTTATTAAGTTCAGTCAATACATATATGAATTTGATCATTTTTCATCTTCACGGGCACTATATTGGTTATCTAATCAGGATACTTTTCTTCACATATAAATCCTGCTTCAATTAGCTTTTTAGTTTCAATGATTACCTATTCTTCAATTTCTATCTCATTTGCCTTAGAGCTTGTTTAATAGGTCTAATTTATGAATAATCACGTCAGGAGATAAGCCAGGAATTTCAACATATGTCTAGGCAAAGTAATCTCTGAATTCACAAAGTAGCACTTTTAGCTCTTCAACTTTCTCATCAGGTAGAAGGGCACCGACGAAAGTTGGATGGGGCTCATCCTCAATTCCTAAGTTGATTTCTTTGAGCTCATCAATAGTAATTGTGTGCCCATCTTCTACTTTTCCATCACTTGTTAGAAGAACTTCATAAAGATCATTTTTTTCATCACTAATAATTTCAATTTGAGCTTCTATTATATCATAACATGCTTTATTTTATTTTGACGAGATTTGGATGAACTCAAGAACCTTTAGTGACAAACTTATCACTTCTTCATGATGTTTGAGGACTTCTTTGACTCCACATCTTACTAAAGACTTGAGTTCTATGTTTAGTAGTTCCAATATGAATTCCAAGCTTATGCATCATTCTTCGCAAATTTTGTGGATAATATACTGGTATTCTCATTGGCACCACCTCATCAGAATTATCATGTTGAGTAGATCAATCAAAATTGTGAGTTGAGACTCCTCAGATTTATAAAATAAAGTTCCTATTCATTATCAGGCAACGATGACACACATACTGTTATCAATTCTTCAATATTATGAACCTCGAGTGAAGAATTTCTTTGAAACAGTGTTGTGGGGTGGGTATAATTGTGAAGGAGTCATCTAACACTGCCAAGCGAGCTATCCTTCTTGAGATGACTCTCTGTACCCTATTTTTATAAGTAGATTCAAAGTCATAGTCTGAATCAAACTTATTTATTTTATGCTTTACCTTTCTAAAAAGCTTATAAGTTTCCTTAGGTTTGACAAGGATGTCTTCTTCTTCTTGTGTGTTACTTCCCAAATGAGGAACTGGCCTTCTTAATTTAAATGTTGAATCAAGTGCTTTAGGAATAGTCAGCATTGCCTTCTTTCTTCCTTTTTTTTCCTTTGTTCTTTATCTTTATGAGGTTATTTTTTAGTTCCTGAAGTGGATGCTACTGCCTTAAGAGGCATTACTGGCTTAGGCTCTTTAGATTAAAATATTTTGCATCTTAATAAATCTTTACTTCATGGACAGAGAATGGTTCTAGGTTGCCAGGAATTCTAAACTCTTCTCTATCTCTCAGATACTTCATACACTGATGCATAGTTGATGGGACCATGACGTACTCATGCAACCATTGCCAACATAAAAGAGCTCTGAATGATGTATCAGCATCGATCACATGAAACTTGGATTCTATATACAAATTCTAAAATTTGAGTGGAATGATGAAAGAACCTAAAGTTTTCTGCCCTTTCTCATTGAAATCGTGAAACATCAACTTATCCCTTCCAAGATGTTGGATATCAAGTGATAATCCCCTTAGTGCTTTCAAACTCATAAGATTAATAGAAGAACATGGATCATTCAGTATTCGATTAATCAAGATACCATCACTCTTTATAGTAACATATAGAGGATGATTGTGATCTGCTGTTCCCAACATAAGATCTTTTTTAGAAAATATGATTGCTGGGAGATCTTAAGTTTGCAATGATTCAGTCATACTTTTTTTTTGGAAAAATAAGCTTCATATCTCTCTAGGTCTTTAAGAGCCTGTATTAAAGTTTCTCAAAGATCTTTTGACATGAAGAGAGCCTCATATACATTTAATTGTGTAGGGATCATTCTTAGATATGATAAATTATTATAGTCTATCTTTTCACTTGATTTAGATTTCTTTTTAGGATCTTTGGGAATGATATCTTCATTGATTTCAGTTTGTTAGCATTTATCTTATTTGAATTTCTCTTCTTTGATTATGATGATAATACTTTACCACCCCTCAACTAAACTTGAATCACCTTGTCTTATTCAGATTCATTTGAAGAAGTAGTTTCTTCCAATTCACTTTTCATTTTGGAAGACTAGACAAAAGAACTAGAGTCATTTTTTTAACTTTAAACATTTCATATGTGATGTTGTTGATAAGTCTGACTCTCTCCATCAAGAAAACATAAATCCTAATCTGAATTATCATCTTTTTGATAATTCATTAGACAAAATTTAGATGTTAACTCCTCAGGCTCTTCTTTCTTTTCTATGAAGAATTTTGATGGGTTGGTCGAGTCTGTTTGACTATCATTATCATTTTAGAGTGACTTGTGCTGAAGAACATCCGATATCACATAGATGATTTATCATTTCTCTACTGGGAAAAATTCACTATCATCTTCTTTATCCAACTCAATAATGTGGAGTTTAGGCATAAAGTCTGAAAGACTGACTAGTTGTCTTGTCAGTTGGTGATACTCCTCTAAATTATTAATAATCTTTTAAGTTGAAGTCTTCTTCTTCTTCTTCTTTATTTTATTTGATTTGATTGGCTTCTTTGAGAGATTTGAAAGAAATTATGCCAGTTGCTTTTCTTTTTGAGATGAGTTAGCAGTATTAGATTGTCTCTAAGTTGACAACATGGAGGTTGACGCATATGATCTCGGCATTACTTTCAGATCAATCACTGGTTCAAGGGATGATTTTCACCTAACACTAGGAACTCCTTCAAGTTGTTTCAACATCTTTGTTATCTTTTTAGAGATTGCAGTCTCCCATTCTTCAATCTGAACTAATTTTTCTTTCTTCTTGTCTATAATGGATGATACAGAAGAGGACATAATCATCCTTGTAGACTCTCTTTTTGGGTTGATTAGAATACTATTAGATAATGTAAATTCACCTTATTGATACTTTTTTTAGCCAATCTTTGAAGACATAACAATCCTCAATAGAATGACTGATCACTCGATGATACTGGATAATAATTTGAATAATTAACTTGACCAGCTTCTTCAGGCCTTTTACTTTCTGGTAATTATAGACCAGCTTTAACTGCTTGTCAAAATAGTTTGGCCACACTGTCCCTTCTAAAGGAATATTCTATATTCATCTTTTTCTTAAGATATGGCTGCATTCGCTCATCATCTCTTGTTGTTCATTTCAGATGCTCCACCACATAGAAAAGTCTTCGATTTATTATTGCCTCCTAACACTAATTTTGGCTGTGGATTAGAATGGACATGCCTATTTCCTTTATCATAACTATATATTGGCTATTTTCCTTTATCTACATTATAGATCACCCATTTTTCACCACTTGAGTTATAAGAAGTGGCATGAGTTTCATTTCTTCTTGAATCTAAAGGCTTATTTTTCTTTGATTTATCTGTGGAGATTTTAGAGATCTCTTTTCAAATTTTCCACCCTATCTTGTAAGTCTTGGAATGTTGTGATTGACACCATACATAAAAAATGGTACCATTTTATCATCAATATTTCCCATTAACAATTGGATCACATGCTCTTCTTCCAACTATTGTTTATATTTCATGCTTAGGTTACGCCAACGACTTATGAATTTTGTCACTAACTCATCTTTTCTTCTTTTTAGCAAAGTGAGGTTAGCGGTCATTTTTTATTGCACTAGCAAACCTTTTTATGAACATTGCCTCTAGCTCAACAAAAATTTTTGCAAAATCATTCAGCAATTCTGTGTACCACTCAAAAGTAGTTGAAATCAGGCTGTTGACAAACTGGTGAAAAAGCAGTGCATCATTCCCTCCAAGATACCATAAGTAGCTTTGAATTGGGCAAAATGTTATTTTGGATTACCATACCCACTAAAAGAATTAAATTTTGGTACTGAGTAACCTTTCAGGTATGACAATTGATCATATTTAGTCGGGTATGATCCTTACTGCATTTTCGCCTTGCTCTAAAGCTATAACTACCATAATCTTTTTATTGATTATCATTTCTAGTTGAGCAGCTATTACTATTCTAGATGTGCTAAACATATTTTGAATTATCGGTTGAAGAAATAGCTGATTAACTTCACTCCACCCTTCAGGTATTGCATGTATTGTAGGAGCTTGAGATATCGAGTGACAGTGATAGTATAGTAATATTATCTACTTATTGATTAGTAGGTAGAACTGGTGCTACATTTGATGTGATGTTCTTCTGCAACATATCCATCATAATATTCATTTGTTCCATCATCTCATGCATCTTAGCACAAAGCAGTAAAATTTTCCTATCTTTAGCTTCCATTTTACGTTGCATTTATCTTTGCTCTATAGGTAGCGCAACGACATCAATAAATATAAGTTCTTCTTGTTCCTTTATTTCTTTTTATTTTTCTCCTCCATGCTCATCTTCAGAGGAAGAACTTGACTATCCTTCTCACTATGCATTTGTAGACGCTTGTTCCTGACAGCATGATGCTAATTATAAAAGTGTGTATCGATCACCTCGTTCAACCATATAAAGCCTTCAACTCCCATAATCTTCTTTCATTTTAGTCTTCTTCTTTTCCTTCAGAGAGTTTGAAGATCCATCTTGTACTTTTTTGTGATGACTCTCCTTCATAAACATCAAATTTAGGTTCAGTTCACTAGATTCATGTGTCATTAGTTGAAAAAGTTCATCTATATGTCTCAGCATATAGATGACTTCTACATCCATAATGTCCTCTTCATCCTCCTCTTCTTGTACATAAATTTTAGATCAACGCCTCCACTGAATCTCTGGCTCAGTGTGCGGAACAAACATTTCATCGATTGGGGGACTATGAATAAAGTCAACTTTCTACCACATGGATGAATATGATTGATGATGGGATCCCATAAAGGGTTCTCCAGGGTGTTGACCATCATAAGTTTTATCCCCAACATCTCTTCTTTTAGGTATCCACTTTTGACGAGTTATTTCTGAGATGGATTTTTTAATATGTACATGTCACACCTCTTCCTTTCTTCAAGGTAATTTCATCTGCTTTGGCCTCCATGCTTACCCTTTTGTGGACCTTTCGACCGGATTATTAGACATATGGTCCAAGTGTCATGTGTGGATGCTTAGCGTGCGAAGCATACTTTGCTTGATGACTAGTTACCATAAGAGATGGCAACCTTTTTGGCATGGCTTCAGTATTTTCAATCACCACAAGCTTTTGAAATTTTCTTTTCATTAAGCCTTTTTTCTTGGCTACTTTGAGAACTTTGTTGTATTCTAGAAGACAGTGTTTTAGGCTATCTCTTTTGTGGTGTTGGGGTATGATGTTGCTAAGCCCAAAAGGATTGCTTCACCTCATCAATAGCGCTATTCTTTTTTGCCCATTTAAATTGTCAAAGTTATTGTGGGTAGAAATACTCACTTATGGCAATAATATTGCTTATTCACTGGGTTGTTCAGGTAGGATCTATTGAGCCCTCAACTCAGTATTCCTTCTTCTACTTGCCTCACATTAATTCCAATGAGGAAGCCTTAAAATCATATCTCCCAAGTAAAAGTTTCGCTTGGTAATGCAGCAACCATGAGGCATTAGAGATAGCTTGCCCAATGACCCTTCATCATATTTTAAGACTTAGTTTTTTAAAAATCAAAGCTATCTTTCGAGGGACCTCCCTAGCAGAGGTTAATTTTTTGCATGGGTTGGCAAGCATGATGCATAGGAGCTTCACTAAACTAAGGCCTTTTGGCATGCCCTCGGATAAATGCACCACGGGTTGGTACTTCAAAAGTTATAGCTACAAAGGATGGGAAATCCACGCTACCAAATTGAATGGTAGCCCCAGCATCTCCTATGTTGATGATGGTGTTTACTAAATGGATGTTTGCTCTATGCCTTAGTAGAACTGTGAAAGGAGTGTGTGGTGAAAATTATTCTATGCATCTCTGCCTTCATCTATCTCACTTTCTTTTTAAGGAAAAGAAAAATAAAAGAAAACAAAAATATATAAAACACATTTTGTTGGATGCCAGAGATCCCAGATATGTTCTTATTAGGATGATCGAATATGACATTGAGGGAAGGTGTACTATCTCGAGAGATAGACATCACCACCCTACATTGGACCTAATCACCTCAACAAGGACTCCTAAGGACTATGGGTCTTCAGAATATACTAGAGATTCTTCTCCTACTTTACATGAAAAAGTAAAACAGAGTTAATTTTAAACCGAGTTCATTAAGTTCCTTACAGGGGCAAGCCCTAGTTAATTACATCAAGAATGAGATTCCTTAGAATACTTTTGATTAAGGTAAATGATCATTATCTCCAAAGATTTTGAAAAGTAGGACTATCAATTGATTGCTTTATTATTTAGAAAGCTAAGTGGGATCGATCAAGAAGAGGGAGTTCTTATCAAAGTCAAATTAAAATAAGTAATGGATACTTAAGATATTAGAAAGCCTAGTAAGTACCTCGGACTACCCTCTGGTTGGGCTTTACATTTTTTAAATTGAATTATTATGTTTGAGTTGAATTTTTATTAGAATGTCAAGGCTTATGATTCCTTGACATAAGATCATGAAATTGCCTAAGAAATGAGGATTTATGCTCATAGCCCGCAAAGGGAAGTAACAACCTTTGAAGCTAAATCTATGGAGCTTTTGCAAGGGCCAAAAGCATGACCTAAATCTAAGGCAAAAATGAGTATTTGGTCTACCTCCAGAAGAGAGGATAAACCATCTGATTGTTGGACTTACAATCCTTGGGTAAAACTAACTCCTCCACATTTTAAATTCATGTATAAAGTCATGTTTATGCAAGATAGCAAGGTTCTTATTTATTTAGAAAGAGACTCTACTCTTATACAACCCATCACACAAACTCGAAAACAAATTGGGTAGCTGAGCTCTACTCTTATACAACCTGGATTACAAATGAATTAATTACAATTAAGCGAAGAATTCATGATATGGGTGGGTGGGAGGGGGTGGGGGAGTGGTCTTCATTCTTCACTTCTTCTTTCTTCTTTTCCTCTTTTGTTCTTTCTTCTTTTGGTTCCTTCTTTTGGATGGTTGGAATGTGGTTGCTCCAAAGGCGTCACATGGTACATAAGATGAAATCTTATGAACAATGCTCATCATAACCCCCCATAACAATCATTCCAAGAATCCTAATTGCAAAATTACATGAAAAGAAAATGTAAATCTAACAAACACCTAAAAAATAGAGATTAGCTAAACAAATCATATAAATCCCAAGCATATATATTAGACTTAACACCCCACACATGGGTAATCAAGTCCACCTAGTTATTGGATTATGCTTAGGGGTATAAACACTTACACAAAAGCATTTATATTTATATTTATTAAGCACAATCCTCTGCAAAAGATAATGATTAGACCAAATTATCCTTATGCACATACACCCTAACATTTAGACTAGAAACAATACATCATAGAATAAAAGCAAGCATCAAACCATGCACTGCCTTAATCTAAAGCTAGAAATGGTGACATAGCCTAATGTGTGTGCCATTTAAGGTTTGTGTGGTATGTTTAGCTATGGGTTTAAGGTTTAGATTTTCTAAGTATGAAAATGTTTAACTTAGAGGATGGTTTCAATTTAAGTTGTTTAGTTATTTTGGGTTAATTTTATTTTGTATTTTTGATTTGCTTTAGGTGAATCCTACAATTAATTTATAAGTTGTAAAGAGAGGGAAAAGAGAAGATAATTTCTCTTTCCTTTCGTACCCTAAGTAATTTCTAAAGTATATTCATATTTGATTTTATTTAGTGAATATTTTCTTATGTGTTTTAATTAATCCTAAGTTTTGATTTTTCTTAAATAAACCTATTCAAAAGGAAAGGTATTTTAAGATTAAGTAAAGTGAAATAATATCACAAAATACACACCACTTTATTTCTTTCCCAACATATTTAACATACATATGGATGAATCTTAAGCATATCTATACATACAAAATGAGAATATTTAGCACACCTTAATGATGAATGCTAAGTAGTGTTACTTAAGAGAATTTATATGCTTTATGATGCATGATTTTCATTAAGTGGAAAAGGGGGTATTCTTTTATCCTTTATTCATATACACATGTGTATGTATGAAAGGCATAAGTGAGTATGACACCATTGTTAGCACCAGGGGTGTAAAGTGCAAGACCTACTTAGGGCTACTTAAAGCCTCGCAACCTCGGGGTTATCCTGACTAATATACCACTTTCCATAAATATATATGCATGTACAAAAGAAATAAATGGAAAAAGAAAGATGCAAAGTTTATATTTATTTGATTTTTGGTTTGGTTATTTAATTTATATTCGTGATGTGAAATTCTTTCTTAAGTCATGACATAGAAGTGCATAGGAATGGATTTGAGCAAGTGTTATGTCCTTTTCAAATGGACTGTACACTTTTCCAATCCTATACAATTCTATGTTAAGAAAGAGAGGAAGAATCAAAGAAAAATAATACATATCTTTATATTTCTCACATGCAAGCTAATAAATAATTATAAGTAGCATACCTTTCAGTATTAATGTTTGATTTATAAATTTTGAAAATAATTTTGATTTTAATAGTGATAATATCCATTCATATTCTTACTTTAGCCAAGACATGCAATTTGACATAAAAGAAATATTTCATTTTAATTTTGATTTTTAAAAGGAATGGATGCATGTCTTTCATATGACATACACATGTAGTATGCTAGAAAATAAATAAAGTGATAAAGTAATGTAAATTCATTCACCCTAATTATTTCTTAAAGACAATCCTATGTAATAGAATTATTTAAAGCAAGTCAAATTTGTTTTAAAGAGAGTTTGAATTTTGTTTGAGTTTGATTTCAATTTGAGAAATGTGAGATGAGTTTGATGATCCTAACCCATTCCCACATGTATATGTTATTTTTTTTGTTTAACTTAGGTGATTAGGTCAATTTTATGTTCTAGTTAGGTTAGGGTGTACATTAAGTGTATTAATTACCCGTTACCTATACCACCTTAGTATAGTTAACCAAATAATTATGAGCCAATGATATGACATAAAACAACACAAGAAATTTAAATCAGCAATGCACCTAGGAAGAAAAGGGCCTAATGCATTTGGCTCATAATTAATGATTAATTAAGCTAATGAGTTTAATTTAAATACTTTCACAACCCTTCCTACACATGTGGATTAGGTTTTGATTTCCTTAAGCCACTTAGGTTATTAAACACCTAAGCATATACCTAAGATGGATTGCTTAAGTTCTGGAATGGTTTTTTAAAAATTTTATCAAGTTAATTAAGTAAGTAATTACTGGGTTAATCCTTAATTAAGTTTTGATTAAGGAAGGAAAGGGGTTTAGGGAATGGCTTAGGAATAATTCCCTAAATCTATTCCATAAACCTCTTCTCTACTTAAGCAAGGCTTAATTAACTTAATAAAGGGATTAAACCACTATTCATATGCTTAATTATCCTTAATTATGTAAAAGAGTAATTAAGGATTCATCAATTGATCTCCCTAATTAACCCATCAATAAATCCCAAGAAAATTAGGGGAGGCAGAAGTCATCCCCCTAAATGCACATGAGAAGTTTGAGATTAATTAATGAGATAATTAGGGTTATTAGATTTCTATTAAACCCCAAATTTAGAGAAATGCACTATTCAAAATCCATTGGAAATAATTTTATATTATTCTACATTGAAATATCTTTTATATGCATTTTTTACTTTATATTTTAAGAATTTTTTTTTGAATTAGTTATGAAATTATGAAGTTTCCATGATTAAGGATAATTAAATAAATCCTACATTAAATAAATCTCCATGTGGAGGCTGACGTGGCATGCACTTTCCACGTGGTGCGACAGGAGAGGCTATTTAAGTTGTCACATCGTAGCATCGCATCAGCGGCGGTGCTACATGCTTTCTCCCCATCCGTCCAATCAAAGATCGGACGGTTGAGATTAAGCCCATGGTATTAAAGGATTAAATTGAATATCCTGCACATCTTGATTATGGCCGTCCATTCAAAATGTGTGGATGGACGACTTATGATCCATCCCTAATCTTCCTTGTGGGAAGTGGCCACCGTCCATCTTCTAAGGGAAGATCTGAGCTCGATTGAGCTTAGATTGAAACCAAATTCAACCCACACCATCTAAGAGTAAAGGGGAACACATCCAACGGCTAAATTCTCATGAGGTGAGAATTTGTTTCACAATTGATCACACTATGGATAAATTAAGCTCGATTAATGTCATACCTCAACGGAGGCTATCACCGATGCTCGAGTTCTATAAGGTAGCTTCATCTAGTGGAGATGAAGCCCTGTTCAAAGTTTCAAGCCTTGGGGTTGAGTAGATCTCTCTATGGACCAAGCTCTCCTTCAATTGGGATTGATCTTGATCAAGAGCACTCCTCCCTTGCCTTGAGAACTTGGGAAAAGGTTTAGGCAAGTTTGATTGAGTCCTCTGATGAAGCTTGTAAGAGGAATTAACTTGATATGGAGTATTGACTAAGTTGGATTTTCACTTGAGCTCTCCTATTTTCACTCTAAGAAAACTGAGAAAAAGGTAAAATGGAAGATGCTTAGGAAACCTTGGGGGATCTTGTAATCACCTCCTCTGAGTTCCTATGCTTCAATTAAATAGGGGAAAAAGAAATTCAAGTGAAATTAGGGGGAGTATATCTCCCCCAAGGTGAATCGGATGACCGCAAGCTTCCTTGCCATTTTGATCCAATACACCTCCTTGAGTGGGTTTGTTAGAGTGTTAGAGGTGGCATGGCATTCAGTTTGGTCAGAGGAGTGGAGTAGTGAAGCTTGCCATATGCTTAATTAAACGGAGGAAGGTTCCATGTGCTCAATTTGAAGGAAGTGGTTAATTTTGACCTTGGGTTTCGTTTGGCTGACCCAAACCCAATGAATCATGTGCGCAATGTCCATTAGTGACATTTGGGTACTAAGCAAATGCCAAGTGTCTATGAAAAGGAATTGACCAAATTCCAAGTGAATTTGATTTTAGGTTACCCTATGGCTTAGGGGTAAAATGGTCATTTGAACTTGATTTTAGTTTGAATATGTTTGGTATGATTCAAAAATGGTTTGGGTAAAGTTTCATTGAATTTAGAGTTAGTTTGATGTGATTTGGATCATGTTGACCCATTAGGTGAAATGGGTCAACTTGGGTCAAGTTGACCAATAGGTCAAATTGGGTCAAACTAAGGGTTGGGTCAAGTTCATATGACCATTTGAAATATGTTGGCATCTTCAGTTTGGTCCAATTTGATTCATATTTGAATTTGGTTCATTTGATTTCGTTTAGGTCAAATGGGTCAAGTTGACCAATTTGACCCATTTGACCTATTTGGGTTAGTTCATCAGTTAGTTTATGTTTAGTTAGTCATTTGAAATGGATTGGTATCTTTATTTTCAATCAATTTGGTTTATATTTGAATTTTTCTCAATTTGACCCTTTAGGTCAAGTTGGGTTCACAATTAATTGGGCTAAGTTAGGTCTAGTAGGCTAATTGGGACTTTGTTCAAGTTCAGCAAGTGGTGTGGAACGAACTTGACCCATTGGTTTCAATCAATTTGGCTTAGATCAAGTTTTAACACATTTTTGACTTTTTAAGTCAAGTTGGGTCAAGTGGCCAATTGGGCTAGGTTAAGCTCAAATGATGACTTGGTCAAGTTCAAACATTGATCATTAATGAGTTTTGATTAATGGTTTCAATCAATTTGGCCTATGGTAGATTTTGGCTAGTTTAGATTTCATTTTGGCTAAGTGTTGATTTGGTCAACCCTTAGGTTTGACTTGGTTTGACCCAATTTGAGTGATTGATCATCTCATGATAATTGTTGCTCACAATGTGAGGCTTAGATGGGCTTATAAGGGTACTTTAGGTCAATTTGGGTCAAGTGAGCCTAAGTGGGTCAAATGGCTTGGTCAAAGTTGATTTGAGTTTGGTTGAACTCACATATGGACTTATGATTGAAATATAAATCCATTTGCAATTGGTTTGAAGTCAAATGGATTTTGATTCACTTGACAATTCCAAGTTCAAAGGGTGAACATGAGTTTGATTTGGGTTTGATTTTTGAATATAGTTTTGGTTTGATGATTAAAGTTTATGTTTATATTTAGATTCATGATTGAATGATTGATTTAATCATGAAGAAAAATCAAGGGTTTGACTTTATTTGAATTTGATTTGGTTAAGTTCAAGAATTTGACTTTAAAGGTTTAGGTTGAATTTTGATTGAATTTGGATTTGATTTTTGAATTTAGTTTTGGATATTTGAATTTATATTTCATTTATATTTGTGATATAAATGAGAATATAAATGGCTTATGAGAAAATTCCTTGAATTTGAATTGATTTAGATTTGATTTAGGCAAAGATAGAATCAAAGTGACTTAGGAAAGATTTTTTTTATTTTTTTATTTGGAATCTAATCATGGGATTCAATCATAGATTTCAATTATTTGGAATTGATTCATGATTTGAGAAAATCCATTGAATTGGTTCAAGGTTTGAGTTAGAGTTGGAGTTGATATGAGTTTAGAGTTTGACTTGGAGGAAGGAAGTGAGGATTTGGTTCAAGCTATAGGTTAGGCAAATTTTCCTAACAACCCTAAGGCATGACCTATTCCTATGGCTAACTCTTCTAAGTCTCTAGGGCTAAGTTGAGTGTCCACCTATTCACTAGATGTGTATTAAGACTAAGGAACTCTTAAAGCCTAAGAGAAGTCCTATGTCTAAGATGGAGGGGTTGAGAGCTCATCCTAAAAATGAGGTCAACAGAGTATTTTGTAGATCCATTTTGTACAAATGAAAGATGAGGATTAGTAATTAGTAATTATTATTTTACCCCACACTTTCAAAATACAGAGGTACTACAAAATAAGAAAATAGTGTAATAAAAGTATACTTTATAGAATCATTCATTCAACATAAAGCCTCATCCATTAACAATTTGAGTTTATTACACATTTAAATCGTCACTTTTTTATTTTGAATTTTCGATTGTAGACATTTTGTTGCTACTATAGCATTTATATGACTAGCTATTGGCCTCACTTTTGGAGTGATCTATCAAACTCATTTCTTAAACTTAGGACTATTCTAGTCATTAAGAGCTCCTTAGTCATAAGACACTTCTAGTGATTAGGTGAACACTTAACCTAAGCTTAGATACTTAGAAGGGTTAATCATAGGATTAGGCTATGCTTTAGGACTTCAGGAAATCACCTATCCTGTAGCCTAAACCTAATCCATGTGCACTTTCTTAAATCCAATCAAAATCAAAATCTCAAACCAAACCTCAAATTCAAATTTAAATTCCAAATCTAAATCCAAATTTTAAATCAAATGATTGAAATCTATGATCAAATCCAAATTCAAAACTCTTCCTAAGCCCTATGATTTTATCTTATAGTCTTAGCCTTAGCCAAATATTCCTTCAACTCACTTCAAACTCAATTTATTTTCTTATAAATCATTTGTTCCTTTTATTATCTTCTCAATTATAAATGAAATCTACATTCAAATGACCAAAACCAAAACCAAAATCAAATCATAACCCAATCTAAGCCCTTTGAACCGATTCTTTGGACTTAGCCAAATACTACCCAAATCAAGTCAAAACCAATGAATTTTCTCTTGAATCAATCATTCCTCCAATCACTTACCCAGATATAAATAAAATCTATAGTTATCAAACCAAATTCAAGTAAACCCAAGCCAAGCCCAACTTAGCCCTTTTGACTTAAAAATTTCAAATGAACCAAAACCCATTGGACTCCAAATTAATTGTAGTTGAATTTATATTTCAATCCTAGGCTCATATATAAGTTCATCTAAACTAAAATCAAATCAAAACCAAGCTAATTGACCTACTTAGGCTCACTTGACCAACTCAGAGTAATCAATTGCCATGGATTGGGTCAAACCAAGTAAACTTGGTCATTTGACTAAGTCAATCCTTAGCCCAAATGAACCAAAGCTAGCCAAAACTCACCCTACACCAAATTGGTTGAAACCATTGATTCAAATTAACCCATGATCAGTAATTAAAGATGACTTGACTATAAATTGTGCTAAACTAAACCCAATTGGCCATTTAACCCGAGTTGTCCCAAATTGGCCTAAAAGGCCAAAATGGGTCAAATCATGATCCAACCCAAATTGATGCAACCAATGGCTTAAGTTCAATCCAAGTTCATTGTTGAACTTGACCAAAGCTCCAAATTTAATCAATTGAACCCAACTTATCCCAATTGACTTAGCCCAAATTGACCTAAAAGATCAATTTGGCCTAAATCCAAATTAAATCCAAATTGAACTAAACCAAAGGGTACATTAATCTTCAATTAAGCAATTAAACTTGAATAAACCCATAACCCAAGCCAATTTGGCCAACTTGACCCATTTGACTAATTTGATTCCAAATTAGCCAAAGTCAATTCTAGGCCAATTTAAATCAAATTGATCACACCAAAATACTACAAATCATCATTTGAACCTAACCTAAGCCTTGATTGACCCAATTTGACCAATTGGTCAACCTAACCCAACATAACCCAATGTGACCCAAATGATCCAAATTGAGCCAAATCCTTCGAAACCAACCCATGATATCTTGGGAGCTGATCAAACTCAATCCAAACCCACTTAGGATCAGTCTAAAGTTAGTTCAACCCAATAAAATCCCTCATGGATCCTCTCCTACATAGGATTCCACCCAATCTCATTCAATCCTCCCATCACTTGATTTTAATCCTCCCTATTACTTGTATTCAATGAGGACTGACTCCACAACCCCAAAGGAAGACTTTGGAGCTAAATCCAAAGTCCCCAATCAAGCCATCACCCCCAACGATCTGCCCATCACCTTTAACGATGATTTTCAACCATCCCAAAAAGATAAGAAATTAAAGCCTCCATGTTTTTCCTCCTACCATTATTCAGCTCCCAAGAGCTTCCCCAAGCAAAGAACATCCCTTCCCCACTTCCTTTGAGCCATTTGGACTGAAAAAATATCAAAGTTAAGTGGATTCCAATGAAGGTTGTTGATCACGATGTTCTAAAGTAAACCAAAGGTTCAAACTTATTCTAAGGCCCTCTCACACCTAGGAGCTCGCTCGGATCTTCACTACCATTGAAAACCATTCTTGGTGAGATAATTTCTTCAAACTTTAGTCGACATTAAGGAGCTTTATTTGTGGTAATGTATATGCAATTTTAGGAATTTTTCTTAGATTACCCTTGTATTTTTCATTTTACATCATCCCCACACATTTTGGGACATTTTCTGGCGAAGATCGACAAAAAATCGAGCCTAAAATGAAGTTTTCAGTTTAGTTTTTTTTTGCAAAAATTGCAAAAATTCTATCAAAATAGTGTTTCCGTCCATCCATTTTGCAGGATCGCCTGCCAGCAGTCAGATCTCCAGCTCAGGGAGATGAATGGCTTAGATCGCACGAATCACATGACTTGGATCCCATCACTTTCATAAAAAATCCTTTAATTTTGGCCTTTGGATTGTGTGTATCAGATCTGACCGTCCAATCCACGATCAGATGGTTTGATTTTATTTGCGCATCCCTATCTCTATTCTGCCAGCATTCTCGCTCCTTTATTGATGGGGCACCGCGCCAGCCAGTTGCGTAGGGCTGCGTGGCACCACGTGCCATGCGGAACCGCACAGCCAATCATATGACTCCATGTGGCACCGCATCACCGCGTCAGTGCCGCATGGTGCTAACTAGTTTAAGTGGGAAAATCACCTATTTTTTATTTTAAAAATTATTTAAATTATCTAAAGCTTCAAAAATTCATAGAAAATAAAATACTTAACAAAAAATTGTAAATAAGGCTTGTTGGATTCATCTTTCTGAGAAAAATCAAACAAACCCAAAATCCATCAATTTCACTAAATATTTTGAGCTTAATTTGAGTTTTACTAAAAATTGAATTTTATAAATTACTCTAAAAATACAAATTGAATTGAGTTGAAATTTCTAAAGATTGAAATTGAAGTTAAGATCTACCTACCATAAAAATTTCAAACCTAAATGACTTCTGGATTAGGAGATATTGAATTTTGAAGTTCATATACTCTATTTTAATAAAATAAATTAATAGGCTTTATAAAATTATTTAAATCAGTTGAAACTTTAAAAATCATAACAAATTATTACAAAATCATAAAAATGCAAATAAATATTCATTTTGAAGGTAGTTTAGAGGAGAATTTAATAAAAATATTCCCAATTTAGTTTAAATAGTAATTAAGCTTAATTTAGATTTAATTAAAAACTTAATTAGCTTAATTACTCTCTAATGACTCGAGTAATTAATTCCAAACTTTTTGAGGTTAATTAATGGGATGTACCCTGCATCCCACAGTTGTTTTTAGATTTATTGCTTGGTTAATTAGGAAAATTGATTGTCTTAGCCTTAATTACTTTTTAAATTAACTAGGTGATAAATTAACATGTTAAACAGTAAGGAAACCATTAATTAAACTTGACAATCATTGTATAATAGTGAATGTATGAGGAATGAGATTGAGACCTCTTCCCTAATCTATTATCCTAAGTTCATTTCATTTGAGTGGAAATTAACTAATTTGGGATCAATTAATGGTTTAATTTATTAATTAAAATAGCTTAATTAATCAAATTAAAATCATAATTATTCCAAAACTCATCTAATTAAGTTTCTTGGGTAGACTCTTAGGTGTTCAATAACCTAAGAAAATCTTAAGGAATTTATTATTAGCCCACATGTGTAGGAGAATTATAAAAGTACATAATTAAGTTCCTTAACTTAAGTATTAATTATTAGCTAATTGCAAGCCTTTTATTTTTAGGGTCATTACAGATTTAAATTCCAATTCATGTGCATATCATGTTGGCTTATATTTATTTGATTAATTACTTTAAGGTAACATAGGTAAGGGTTAATTAATGGACTTAAATCATATTAGAGCCTAATTAACCCATAAAATCAACCTAATTACCATTTTCATTAAACTAAATTAAAGAAAAATTATGGGAATGGATTAGGATCAGCAAATTTTCTAGCATTTCTTTAAATCAAGTCCAAACATAAAATGAAAGATGGTATTAACAAGCTTTGGTTTCCTTTAAATGCTTTTATTTAATATGATTGTCCTTAGGAATTAGCTTGATTGAATGTAATTATATTCTTATATTTAGTATTTACTTTTCCATCATATTAAATGTTGTATGTCATTTGACTCCATGCATCCATCTCTTTTTAAAATTAATTAAATAAAATGAAATTTTTTTATGTTAAACTTACTTGTGTTGACTTAACTTAATATATGTGTGGCTATTATCACTAATAAATCCAAATTATTTTTCCAAAATCTATAAATCAATTGCATTGATTAGAGTGATAGTAGTTATGATTACATATAGGTTTACATTGCTTATAGCTTAGGTATGTGAAGTAAAACTTTCTTTTCCTTAATTCATATGTAGTTTTACTTGTTCTTGAATGTTAATAAGTATATAGTCCAGACATCCCAGGAACATGAGGCTTTAGTTAACCCCAAGGAGGTCATTTGATTACCTCACTTCCCTAGTTAACAGTGACATGTACTTATTTGATTTCATTTACATGTATTTCTATATTAGAATTTGGATAGTACTTTAATCCATATGTATAAATATTTCAATTGAATAAAAATTCAACTTTTGCATGATTTTCTATTCTTATAGTCATTTGTACATTCATGTGTATTTAAGAATAGTGAGTATATCTAGTATGGATATTCTGGGGATGCAAAGATCTAAGTAGCTCCAAGGACATTTTTACCTCACTCCCTTGGTTAACAATGGAGTGAAAATCCAATTTTATATGAAATACACATATGCATCTTTCATTTAAAGTATACTAAAAGAAATATATTTCATGTGTAATTGTACTTAGAATTAAGTCAAATGCATGCTACATGTGATGGAAAGGATTATATATATATATATATATATATATATATATATATATATATATATATATATATATATATATATATCATGTGATAGTAATTCAATCAAATTAATCTTAAGATGCCCTTCATATTGAATAGAATCATTTAAAGTGAACCTAAACTTACGATTAATTTAAAATGTGTAATAAGCCATTCACTAAATAGAATAAATTAAATTAACATACTTTAGAAAGTGGCTTAGGATAGAGATTAAAGAGAGAAATTCTCTTTCCTCTCTTTATAACACTTAGTTGCTAAGTGTAAGGCGTATGAAACAAAATAAAACACTAAGTAAAAAATTATCAAATCAATTAAACAACTTAAAGTGAAATCAACCTCTTATGACTAGACACCCTTTCACATTTTGAAATTCATATCCTTAATGCCTAGTTAGGACTTACCATACAAGCCTTAGCACACATTAGAATTAAGTCGCTACTTTTAGCCCTAAGTTAGGATGGTGTATGTTTGGTGTATATTTTATTTTGTGATGTAATATTTTAGACTAGATGTTAGTGTTATGTTTCACAGATTGGATGGTAGGTCGTGATTAGCCTAATCTTATTTTATGCAGGGAATAATGCTTAAAGGGGCTACTTAAAAATAAATATTAATGCTCTCTTTGCAGGTTGCTTAAGCCCCTAAGCATAATCCAAGTTAGGACATGTAGGCTTGGTCACTCATGTGCAGGGTACTAAGTCCAAATTATAAATATAACTGCTTAGGTTGTATGTATGTTTAGCTAACACTTATTTTCCAGGTGTTGTTACATTTACTTTATCTATTTTTAATGTAATTTTGCATTTGGAATCAGGGTTAGTGTTATATGGGTTTAGGATGAGCATTGGCCAGAAGACTTAGTCCTACTATTCCATGTGATGCCTTGAATCCTACCAAATCAAAGGAGGAAATATATGAAGAAATGAAGGAGACATGAATACTTGAAGATTTGAAGACCCCTAATAGCATTTATCATTTGTAAATTATAATTATTATTTCATTTTTCTAGTTGTATAAGGGTAGAGCTCGGCTACCCATCTTTTCTATTGTACGACGATACCCGACTGCACCGGCCTTTTATTCTTTTACTCTGGTTTTCTTTTTATATAAAATTGATTGATGTTATGTTTAGTTTATGCAATAGAAATGACATGCTTTTCTTAGTTTCTTCAATGTTTGATGTTTGAATGTGTGTTCTCGATGCGATTAGGCTCTTAGGATAAAAGTACTTTTTCTACCCCAATTAATCGCTCGTAATTAAAAATTCTACAACTCATAATCTCACATAAAGCCTAGGACATAAATGAGATAATTAAAAGATTTAGCAACCCTTAGCTGAATGTTGTATGTTTAACATCATGAATATCATATTATTTCACTCTTACTAAGAGAGGGTTTCCATCCTTGCACGATAGGGGAAGGCTTGACCTTTGAGGGCCTCCTCTGTGGTGGAAAACACGTCTTTCTCATTGATTTAGCCCATAATCCATTTTCATCATTCATCTAGGCATAGGAAATCCTATAGCCTTTATCAAAATAAAGAGTCAAAAATAAATTAAAATTTGAAAATATTTCTCATTAAACTAAGTCATTATTCATACCACTCATGCTCTAGCGTCTTAGGGAGTGGGTTTAGGATCTTAGTTTCTATCTAATTAAATAATAGCCCAACTATCTTACAATCTATAAGACTTGCCTATATGGATTTAAATCATAGGTTAGTGGGCCACTGTGTTATAAGCTAATATGGTTTACTCTCTCTTGTGGAGGTAAACCTTATACCAACTTCACCTAGATTTAAGTTATGCTTTAGCTTATGTCAAAGCTCCCTTGATTTAGGACCTGAGGTAGCTATTTCCTTCGGGATATAAGCATAAATCCTCACCTCTTAGGCATTTCCATAATCTTGTGTTGAAGGATTATAAGCCTTAGCAATCTAATAAGAGTTTAACTCAAACAAATAATTTTCTTCAATTTAAAATACATAAAGCCTAATCATAGAATAGATTGGAATGATCATTAGGTTTCCTAGTATCACGATGATTTCCTTTGGCTTCCAAAAATAAGTCTTCTCCTTGAACAATCTCACTTGATTTTTCAATATAACCAATCTATTGATAGTCTAGCCTTGAACTCTTTGGATACTTTAATTGAGAGTAATCCTAAGGAATTCACTTTCCTTAAGATGTAATTAACTTTGGAGGCTTGCTCCATGGTGAACTTAACAAACCTACCTTAAAATAAGCCCTGATTTACTTTTCCATATAAAGTAGAGGAAAAATTTCTAGTACATTCGAAGATCAATCATGTCATAAGAGTTTTTATTACGTGATTAGGTCCATTATAGGATGATGACTTTTATCTTTTGAGATAGTGCATCATTCCTAAATGTAGTGCTTGATCACTTCAATAAGTACCCCCTCAGGTCTGCGTGGTGTCCCATATCTCAAAAAATAAACACCATAGATTATTCTGGTGACTCCACTGGGGAGAGTTCCTCTCTCCATATTTAGTAGACATTTTTTTCTCCAAGCATCGATAGTGGAATTATATTTTATATAAGTCCAAGACTATCTTTCTTTCCATTGGCACTTAGCTTATTTCATCCTTAAGCAAAGTTAGCCAACATCCTTTAAATTTTAGGACCTCACTCCATGTAGGTCTTAAAATTCCTATTGGGTCTCCCAATAGGTAAAAATGAACTAACTAAATAAAAGAGATGACAAAATACAAATTTTTGAACCTCTTTACCACTAGCTTGGTGAGGTTTTATCCCACATTTAAGAAAACTCAAACTAAAATAAATAAAGTCTTTTGCAAAATATTTTCAAAAGCACTTTTCCTAAACAAAATCATTTTTAAATTCACTCCACATGAAGTTTGAAAAAACATAAATATTTTCAAATCTCTTTAAAATATAAGAAAATCAAACCTCATTTAACATACCTAAATTTGTTAAATGAGGGTCCTCTTTCAAAAATCAAAATCAAATTTACAATCATCAAAATCCCTTTCAAGGATTCTCAAAAAGCACATTTATTAAAATAAAATCAATTAACCATCTCCATTTAACATACCCAAATTTGTTAAATGGAGTTCCATTTTTAAATTCAAAACAAAAATCAAAATCAACATATAATTGTACCTCACTTAACATACCTAAATTTCTTAAGAAAGAGTTCCCCTCTTTTCGAAAGCAATATCACACATGAAGTTAAGATATATATTTTGAATCTCATTTGGAAAACCTAAATTTGCCAAATGAGAGTTCTATTTTCAAAAGCAACCACACACAAATAATTGAACTCCATTTAGTATACCTAAAATTGCTAAGTGGAGTTTCCCTTTTTCAAAAACCAAAATAAATTGGATCCTACATAGCATACCAACATTTGCTAAGTAGAGTGCATTCTTTCAAAATTATGAAAAAAAAAATCAATGCACATTTGAATTCCATTTGACACACCCAAACTTGTCAAATGAGAATTCCTCTCTATTTAAAAATCAAAACAAATTGGACTCTACTTAACATACCCACATTTGCTAAGTAGAGCTCTCTTTTTCAAATCACAAACAAATTAAACACAATTGAATTCCATTTTTCATACCCAAATTTGTCAAATGAGAATTTCCTTTTTATAAAATCAAACATCATCATGAAAATCAAATTGAACTCCATTTAACATACCACATTCATTAGGTAAGAATCCCACTTTCAAATTACAATCAAACACATTTTTGGACCTTATTCAACATACCACATTTATTAAGTAAGAGCCCTATCTTCAAATCAAAGCAACAAAAACACTTGAGCCCTGCTTAATGTAATAAATTTATTATGGGTTTCACTTTGAGATCAAAACAAAACATCAAATATTTTGGATCTTACTTAACATACCACATTTGTTAGGTAACAATCTCACTTTCAAAAATATTAAACACACTTGAGCCCTACTTAACATACCAAATTTGTTAAGTAAGGTCTCATTTTTCAAAATCAAATCAAAATACATCAAACACATTGGGCTTCACTTAGCATACCTAAATTTGTTGAGTAAAGATACTAAATCAATCAAAATAAATCAAATACATGACAAATAATCATAATAAACAACAAAAATATTTTCAAAAATATTGTTAAACATGCACTTAGATCTCTCTTAGCATACCTAAATTTGCTAAGTGAAAGCTCCAAAATCAAAATCTCAAAACAAAGGATTAGAAAATTAAAATCATCTCCAAAATCTCTCCAAAATGGAGGAACCTCATTTAGCATATCCTAATTTATTGCATGAAGGTTCCAAAATCAACAAACCAATTCTTATGTCAAAGTCTCTCTTCAAAATTCTAAATCTCTCCAAATCAATGAACCCCACTTAGCATAATTAAATTTATTGAGTGTGGGTTCAAATTCTAAATTCAGATCAGAAATTAGTGATTGAAGGAAAATATGAAGGTCAAAGTCTGATTCAGTTATATTTTCACATGCAGAGATATTAGAGCGTGGGCTTTAGTCTCCAATCAGTACAGTTGTTATGGCTCCTAGCAAGTTTGTTTTCTCTTTCCCCTCCTATGTTGACTTGGCCTTAAGTCAAGCTAATCTCACCATGATCGAGGCCACCCACCTGATTTACTTTGGATGTAGCTTCAAAGGGGTTAGGATTACCTTTGAGGGGCAGCCCTCATAACTGTCAGCATGGAAGAGGTGGCAGAGCAGAAGCCACTCCTCTGCTTTGATGTTGAGTTGAACCCCGAGTTTTCCTCTCTGAAGAGGAAGGCTATGGAGGTCCCTGCCATTGTGCCAGTGCTAGTCAGTCTACTTCTATTGTTCATATTGTAGCTCCGGTGTGAGCGGTTACCTTCTCCTCGATCGGGAAGGTTATCTTAGCATCTAAAATAGTCTCCCATACCTTTGAAGTAGGTTCCAACTCTTGCACCGCGCAGCTCTCCTGCACCCAATGCCACAATAAAAGTAGGAAAATCATGCGGTACCATGAGAGAGCGGTCAGGGAGGTAGACACCGCATCACATATTGATGGGGAGGGTTCTCCTCAAGAGGTCTCCCCTTTCTTAGGTGGTAGTAAATTCCACCCCCTCTCCAGTTAAAATGGAGAGGAGGATGCTAGGAGGATTATTGCATCTCCTCCACCATCACCTAACTATGAGATACCAGCTAGGCAAAGGAGGAAACCCTATGCTAGCCTCAGGACAGTTCTTTGCTAGGTTGCAGAGCCCACAGATGCTCAGAGTTTGGTGTATTATTCGATATGAGATCTATGATTCCCATTTTGGTCGATCCATGTGGCCACCGAGGCTGAGACCAAGAGGGCAGTAGGGAGAAACGGAGGTACACCAACTAGTTAGTGGCCTCCACCCTAGTTGATTTCCCCTAAGGCAGGCCACCTGGGCTGGTCGCACATATAATATAGTACTCACTGGCACCACTAGCTATCGAAGGAGAGCTCTAGTTGAAGGGTAGTCGGTGTTACCCCCATCATCTCGCTTCATTCCCCATCCACTATCACCTATCTAAATTCCCCCTTCAACAACTCCCTCCAAGATTCAAAAATCTTCATATGGGGAGAGGAAATCCCCGTTGGTGATCCGGCTACGGACGAAAGATCTCACTCCATCTTCTCCACCATCTGAGGTGAGGACGAGTTCTCCCACTCAACCTCCCACTTCAGCTGTGGTGAAGAGGGAGTGGTGACCCTGAAGTTTCGTGGTCGCACCACCACCGCAATCACCACAAGCAGTAGTGACAATAGTCGAGGAGGGAGGGGACACCAGTGCAGTTCCCATGAAAGTCGAGCCTTCCAGTGAGGATGTCCCATCAGTAGGTAGCATCCATTGCATAGATTCAGACGAGCATAGTTCCACAGTTGGCCGTTAGTGAATCTTTATGCCAATTCAGCCCGACAGAGTAGGAGGTCATTCTTTAGAGGACATCCTAGAAGACTACTTTACTGAAAGTAATGGATTCTTGGGAGTGATCATTCAAATCAAGAAGAGGGCAGGGTTGCCTTTGACTCTAATAAGGATGATCTATTTGAAGACTCAACAGAAGTCCATATGGTCGATACCCGAGGATCCCTTCTTAGAGACCTTCACAGTCAAGAAGGTATTGTGGTTGAAGAGGATGATAATGTTCATTCAACCCAACACATCCTTGAATAGCTTAAGTAGAAGGATGATCATGTCAGTATAATGGAGAGGAGGATTGAAGACTTGTTAGCTATAATTCTATCACTTTAATACTAGTTCCAACATCACAGCTTAGTCCTATGGAGGCTGATAGGCCTGAGCTCCTACATGTTTTGGATCCTCCCAAGAGTGCATCTCCCATGGATCAGGATAGTGAAAACCTGCATAGGAAGGTTGAAGATAGTACCTCCATGTAGGAAAAAGACCTCAAATAAATGCTGGAATGGCAAGTGAGAGAAGCATTGGTGCCAGCCCTGGGTACCTCATCCGTTCCAAAGGGTAGGCCCTACCCAAAGGGATTTAACAAAGTTCAGTATCCCAAAGGATTTGTACCACCTTCTTTAAAGATCTTTAATGGCAGTGGGAACCCTCTGTAGCATATAGCACACTTTAGAGTTGGATGTTACAACACCGGAGATAGCGATGCACTTCTCTTTCGCTTATTCATCAGCAATTTTTCAGAGATTGCATTCAATTGGTATGCCGAACTGCCCAACAGTTCAGTAAACATATTTACTGAGTTGGAGCAACTCTTCATTAAGAGGTTTGCTAGAGCTCAATAAAGAGTAACTGTGAGTCATCTCGTTGTAGTATAATAAAATCCTGGTGAGTCCCTCATTGATTGTATTCTCAGGTGGTGAAACCTAAGCATGAAATATAGACTGCAGCTATCTGAATAACATGCCATAGAAATTCTTCTTAAGAATATTCATGGCCCAATTGCTTTCATGCTCAATGGATTTACTATCAAAATCTTTGAGAAGTTAATCAACAAGGTGGCTAGTATACAAGGAGAAGCCAAACAGTTACCTTTCTAAGACTAGTAGTCCAAGCCTAAATCAAAGAAAGCTTTTGAGAAGAAGCCATTGGCAGTGTGTTGGTTGATAGGGAGAAGCAGCCAGTTAGAGTTCAATTTGAGAGACCTAGACCTCAATAGCCTCCACATCCACCACCTCTACCACCACCTTGGCCGTCATACCGGCCACCACAACCACCTCAACGGCCATCACCACCACCTCCTCATTAGTATACTCAACAGTGATACTTCTATCTACCACTATGTAGGTACTATCCACCTACTCTTCTAGTCAAATTAAGTAAGCCAAATTATTCAAGAGGGAGGTAGTCAGGAAAATCTTTAAGAACCTCTTAAAAAAACTTGATTTCCTGCTATCAAAGCCTAAGAGGCCGGAGGAAGTGGGCAAGAGTGATGATCTTAAATTTTTCCCTACCACCACATATTAGTTCATGTCTTAAAGGACCACATCACTTTCAAGGACCTTGAGCTGAAGTTACAGTTATCCTATCCCTAAGGATTACTTATTAGAACAACCATCAAATTCTGTTATGGTAATCCTTGAGGATACATGTGATCCTCTCAAGGCAAACAGATTGTTTCTAAGATCAAGAAACTCGCCTTGCAGGTGCCTGAGGTAGCTCAAACCTTTAACATCAAAGAAGGTTTGCAAGTTTTCAAAGATAACTGAGAAAGTGGAGCTCTCAAGAGCAAAGAAATTCACACCACCCATGATAGTCAAGAAGAACCACCCCAAGTCTAGCATTGCTCCACCATTGTGTACTACTTCACTTCTTCTTCCCGACAGAGTGTTAGACAGGGCACTAAGACCCTTACCCTGCTTACTCTATTTGATTTCTATAATGTACCTCCACCTAAAAAAACTAATGAAGGAAGCAAATTCTGCTTACATCTTGTCCACTTCTAATACTCTTTATTTTATTCTTATTGAAAACTCTCCAAGTCTAAAAAATAATAATAGCTCAAATAATTCTAATCCTTTCTCTTCTGATTCAGAAGTTGTAGGTATATGATGAGCAGGTAGAACTTTTTGCAACCCACCACATGAAGTAACTGAAGTCAACCTACGCAGTGGAAAAGTTCTACCTCCTAGGGTAGCACCTTAGAATAAAGGTAAGCAAGTCATTGGTTCCAATGAGCAGATAGCCCCTCCACAAGATGCTCCACCTATGGTTATGCTTATGGAATACCAATCCAGAGTTGATTACAATGTCTTAGCTCATCTTAGAAAGTTGCCAGCTAAGTTAAGCATATATGACATTATTTTATCCAAAGAGATGAGAGAATCTCTAATCAAGGCTCTTCTTAATCCAGAGATATGCTTAGCTTAGTTGACCATTACTAAAGAGGAGGCAAACCACTCGAGGGACATCTTAAGAGTTATATTCAATGATGAATACTTGCTTTTAGGGATGATCGAGCACAACCATGCCCTCTACATGACATTGGATATGAGTAGATTTAGATTATCAAGGGTGTTAGTTGACCCAAGTGCAACAGCCAATATTGTGAGTCTAAGAACCCTTGCCTACTTGAGGATCGACGTCTCCAAACTACAAAAAGAAAGGATGATGTTAAGAGGAATCAATGAACAAGGTGAGAGTGCCTTAGGCTCCATAGTGTTGCCCTTGGAGAAAGATGATTGGAAGACTAAAGCTAAGTTTCATATTATAGACTCAGATACATATTTCAATGCTTTGCTTGGGAGACCATGGATGCATTAAACAACACACGTCCCATCCTCTGGTATAAAGCAGAGAGGTGGGATCACCTACTATGTCAAAGGAGATCTCAAGTTATTTTCAGTTCATGAGGTCAGCATATATGAGGATGCGGCCTACTACCTCCCTCAAAATTAACAAGTCTATTCTAATGAACTAGGTCGAAGCTCAAAAATAAAAGAAAAAGAAAATAAAAGAAAAATAAAAAGAAAAAGAAAAAGAAGAAAAAGAAAAAGAAAAGGAAAAAAATAAAAGAAAAAAGAAAATAAGATTGAAATTAAAAGGGAGCTAGAAATAGACTTGGAGGAGGAAGTGGAGCCCAACATTAGATTCCACCCACAATTCATTATTCCATTCGAACATATGGGTACGATGACGTGACATCCACCAAGAAGAGGAAGAGGCCAGTTCAGAGACAGACCTAGGGGTTGAAAACCTCCTTATTGGTCACATAATAGAAGATATGTCCTAGCTACCAGGAGTACACCTGCTATCCATATAGACTTAGAATCTAGTTCAGAGGATGAGTCTTATATGGTTAGACACCACCTCCATCTCTCAAAGAAAGATATTCCTTTCGAAGTGACACTTGAGCTGGACAGTGATGAAAATTGAGTTCTAAAGTAAAGCATGAGTGTATTTAAGTCTATATGTGAAACAGTCAGGCATCAGTTAGGAATCTTAGCTCTAACCCCACTATTTCTCACAAAAAGCTAAGGGCTTTGTAGTTAAGGAAGCTCCTAAGTCATCCATAGATGTGAAGACTTAGAGGTTCTTTCTGGGAGCATCATCCTTAAGTTTAGAAGTTGATGTAGAACTTGAGGATGATTCATATAAAGATTTAATAGAATTACCTTTTGACTGGTACCCGCCTTGTGTTCTAAATTTAGCAAAGAAATAATTGATTCTACATACATGGTCCAAGCACAGGTCAAATTACTTTGAAAGGTTATGGAACAATGAATGCAAAAAATTCTCAATCAAGACCAGGACTAGGATTCAGTATAGTGGGTCTAGTCGATGATGACAATACTGCCTAGTCATCACTAATCATTTGGAATTTGATAGATTCTTTTCAAATCACACTAACTTTTAAGAGGAGTTGTGCTTAGAAACTTTAGATAACCCAGATGATTTCCAAGTCAAGGATGCACCGCTAGAGTTTGAAGAAGAAATCAAATAAACCATTGATGAACAGAAAGAAATCAACTTAGGGACTGAAGAAGATCCATGCCCAACAGATAGCTCTTTGTTGAATCTAATTGAAACTAATAACTTAGTTAGGCTATTGACTGAGTTCAAGGATTGCTTCGCATGGAGTTATGAAGAGATGTGTGGATTGTCTCCTAACATAATAGTCCACAAACCAGCAATACAACTTGATGCTAACCCTATCAAGTAAGCTCCTAGACGCATGTGATTAGACATTGAACAATAGGTCATTTCTGAAGTCAAGAAATTGATCGATGCTGGCTTCATCGGAGAATAAAAATACCCTACATGGGTGGCTAGTGTCATCCTAGTTACAAAAAAGAATGACCAAATTTGCATATGCATGGATTTTAGGGATCTAAATAAGACATGTTTAAAAGACAAATTTCCATTATTGATACTATCGATGGTGGACACTCATCTCATGTAGTCTTCTTCATGGATGGCTCATCTGGATACAACCAAATAAAGATGGCCCTTGAGGATGAGAAAAATACTACCTTTTGAACCCAAATCAAGATATAAAGATGGCCCCTACCTGGTTGGCCAGTGTCATCCTAGTTAAATGAGGTTTGTTTGTATGAATTTTATGTTTTTCAAAATTTTGTGCAAAACTATTTTTTATGTGAATTTTGAAAAAGTGCTTTTGGAAAGTGGAATTTTGCAAAAGATTTTATTTTCTTAAATATTAAGATGAACCTTGCCTTAGCAAGTTAGTGGTAAGGAGGTTCTGAATTTTTGTTATCTCCTTTCATTGGTTAATTTTATTTTTTACCTATTTGGGGATCTAATAAGGGTTCCAAGACCTACAAGGAGTGAGGTCCTAAAACCTAAGGATAGTCTAGCATGAAATGCAAGTCCACTATTGATGCTTGGAGACAACAACTATCTTCTAGAGATGGAAAGAGGAACTTTCCTCAATGGAGTTGCTAAAAAAATCTATGGTGTTTATTTTTAAATATGTATATAGGGGACACCATGCAGATCTGAGGGTGTACTTATTGAGGTGATCTAGTATGACATTAAGGAATAGTGCATTATCTCAAAAGATAGAAATCACTATCCTATAATGGACCTAATCACCTAATAAGGACTCTTAAGGTATGATGGGTGTGGTGAAAATTTTTCATTCTCTTAAGTGTATACTTCCATATTCAATCTATGTGGATAAAATGAATATAGAAATATACTCTTTGCATTTTGACTTCACGTAGATCCATTGATGTTCTTATTAGGGTGATCGAGTATAATATTGAGGAGAGGTGAACTACCTCAAAAGATAGAATTCATCACCCTATAATAGACCTAATCACCTCAATAAGGGCTCCTAAGGACAATGAGTCTGCATATGTACAAAAGATTCTTCCCCTATTTTACATGAAAAAAGTAAAGTAGGGTTTATTTTAAACCATGTTCATTAACTTTCTAAGGAAGCAAGCTCTTATAGTTAATTACATCCTAAGGAATAAAATTCCTTAGGAATACTCTCGATTAAGTTAAATTATCATTATCTCTAAAGATTTTGAAAAGGTAGGACTATCAATCGATTGATTTATTTTTTAGAAAGTCAAGTGAGATCGATCAAGAGGAAGGAGTTATTATTGGAGCCAAATGAAAACAAGTAGGAGATTCTTAAGATACTAGGAAGCCTAATAAGCACCCCAGAATACCTTATGGTTGGGCTTTACATTTTTCAAATTGAATTAATGATGAATTTTCATTAGAATACTAGGGCTTACAATTCTATGGTACAAGGCTATGGAAATGTCTAAGAGGTGAGGATTTATACTTATAGCAAATGGGAGAAGCAACCTTAGAACCTAAATCTAGGGAGCTTTGGCAAGTCTAAATCTAAGGAGAAAATGGGTATTTGGTTTGATTTGGATAGGATTTGGCCAAATCCAAGAAATTGGATAAAAAGGCTTGAATTGAGTTTTGGTTTAGTTTTGGCTATTTGAATTTTTATTTTATTTATATTTGAAAATATAAATGAATATATAGATGATTCATGAGAAAATAACTTGAGTTTGGAGTGATTCAGAAGCAAATTTGACCAAGGTTAAGGACGTAGGTCAAAAGGGCTTAAGTAGGGAATTAGTTTAGTTTGATTTATTTTTGGTTATTAGAGGCTGGGTTTCATTTATTTTTATGAATATAAATGAAAGAATAATTGATTTATAAAGAAATCAATCAAGTCTGGGATAATTTAGGTGGATATTTGATAAAGCTTATGAATGTATATCCATAAGGCTTAGGGAGGGATTTGGTTAGATTTGGATTTAGTTTGATTTAGTTTTGGTCATTTGAGTATGGATTTTATTTATGTTTGTGAATATAAATAAAGGATTAATTGATTTATAAAGAAATCAATCAAGTTTGGAATAATTTTAGGTGGAGATTTGATTAAGCTTATGTGAGTGGGTCATAAGGCTTGAAAGCGAAATTTGAAACTTTGGAATTGATTTTGGATTTCAATTATTTTGAAATGGGTTTGGATTTGTATTTGATTTGATTTGAGTGATTGAATTGATCTTTGAGAAAATCAATTAAATTGGGATTAATTTGAATTTAGCTAAGGCTAAGTCCACAAGATGAAATCAAAGGGCTTAAAAATGGTTTTGGATTCAATCATGAGGTTTTATGGGGACATCTTGAGTTTCAATTTGATCATGAGATTGATTATGGGTCTTGGAAATTTGGTTTGGGTTTGGTATGAATTTGAGGTTTGGTTTTAGAAGGAAAGCATGGATCAGTTCTAGGTTATAGGGTAGGCAAGTCTTCTTAAGTCCATAAGGCATAACTTATTCTTATGGCTAACCATTCTAAGTCTCTAGGCTTAGGTTAAGCGTTCACCTAATCACTAGAAGTGTCTTAAGACTAAGAAGTTCTTAGTGTCTATAAGAGTCCTAGCACTATGATGAGAAAGTTGAGAACTCACTCCAAAAGTGCGATCAACAAAAGGACCCCCAATAGGTGTGGTGTAACAGACAAGGCACACAGCATATGTTGGCATTGACCGAGATGATCAACAACATCCGAAGGATCATAAGCACCAACAGAAATGATCTACCCCTAAAGCTGAGATGTAGATGGAATCAAGATCTTAGTGCAATGTAACTCAAATTATTCCAAAGGCATAAGAGAAAAAGAAAGGATCCACTAAGGGATTAATCATGTGAACCTTCCACTAGGAAGTAAAGTCCGCACATGATAGAATTTGACTTGGTTTAATCTTGTGGGGGCTCCACTAAGGAGAGGATTTGATTCGCTCCTCACTGAGGAAAAATTTAATTTAATTTAATTGGTGGGCTTCCACTAGGGGTGAGAATTTGATTTGTTCAGGATTTGGGGCTCCACTAGGGAGAGGATGTGATTTTGATTTTGAGGGCACATCTACTGTATGAGCTGATCCATCGGGGATAAGATGGGTTTAATATATGGATTTCTTTGGGAAGTATTGGCTGTGGATAAGAGTGGATTTAATTTAGATTCTACCGGGAGGATGGTAGATTTAAAAAATGGGCCTCAAAGATGAATCCTCTAAGAAGGGGTTATATCAGCCTAGTCATATCTTAGATTTACAAATCTAAATGGAAAGTATACCAGCCACAACGTAGAGCTAACCAACCAAAGGGGCACCTTTCGGTGTGCAACAATCAAGTTAAGAAGAAATCTTGTAGACTTACATCCTCCTAAATAAAGAACCGCTCACATCAACAAATTAAACACCTCATCGCGGATTATCGAGTGAATATCAACTCAAAAATAGTCAAGATTAAATTTCATTTTAATTTAAGATGGACCCTGTCGGTGTGAGATGGATCCACTAAGAAGCACCTAATGCCTAATCCTAATAAACAAATCCAAATAGTCTACCGACCGTAGGATTGAGCCAACCAACCTGGGGTCTGTGCAATGGTCAAGTCAAGAAGAAGGCTTGTAGACTTACATCCTTTTGAATAAGGAATCACTAGGGTGATCAGTTGACAGTACAACAAATCAAACCCGACCTAAGGCTGCCCATTGGTGCACAACGATCATGTTGGAGAGAGTGCATAATAGACTTACATCTTACAAAGCAAGGATGACTGCGGGGGTGACTCATTGGTGGCACAACAAGTCGAACTAGACCTAATGGGTGACTACTAAGAGAGTGACATCCCGGGGACTTATCTCAACTCAAACGTAGTCAGACGATTCCTATAGGGAGTTTTGCTTACACTGCCCTAAATATAGGATACTTGCTTGGGAAAGGGGAATACTAGGGTGACTACTGAGAGAGTGATGTCTGAGAGAGTGACATCTCAGGGACTTATCTTAACTCAAACATAGTCAAACGATTCTTATAGGGAGTTTTGCTGATACTGCCCTAAAGATAGGGTACTTGCTTGAGAAAAGGTACACCAAGGGGTGTCCTCCTAATTCACAAGAGAAAATATGTATTTTTTATTTTATTTATATGTTTGTGTGGACCATGTTGGAATGCGAAGGACCACACTGAGAAGGAGCTTATATCAGTCTTATCGCTTACTTACCCATGGGAGAATTTGCATAATCACAAGATGGATTCTCCAACCACCGGGGTGGCCACTAGGAATGGGGGATTGTCCAATCCAAGAGTATCCCAGGTAGTGTCTAAATAGGGTTGCTAAGGATGTTATCCAAATAGAGTGCCCACAGGAGAGGTGCCGCTATGGTCTTTATCCAGGATCCTGGAAAAGAAAACTTATAGGTCTACGGTAGCTAACTTCGGGAGAAAGCTTGTAAACTTACATATACTATGAGTGGTGTATCAACTAGGTGGTCGTCGCGATAGATGACCAACCAACCTAAGGTGTCATGCTTGTAACAATCAACTGAGAAGAAGGCTTTGTAGACTTACATCTTTATATAAAAATGATCATCGGGATAGTTTGTCATCGACGGGATAGATACTATCCAACCTAGGGCAACTACCAAGTGGGAGTCCCGTAAGAATTATACTACACTCAAGTAAGGGGATGAAAGGAGCCACCAGAGACTTATCCAGCCTCAAACTCGATCCAAATAATGTAATAAGTTCAAGAAGGAAGCATGTAGGCTTACATCTTCTTAAACAAAGTCAACATGGGTGCATCTAATCCCTACCAAATTAACAAGGTGCTCATCGGTTTACAATGGTCAAGTTAGGAAGAAAGCTTGTATACTTACATCCTCTAAACAAGTAATACACTATAAGGGTAAAGATGTCACCGACTAGAGCAATAATGAATGAGTACCACATGGGCTATATCCCATATTAAAATAGCCCGAGACAAAAGGTATGTGTTTGTTTTATGTGGTTGTGTGCAGTTTGTGTTGGTGTTGTGTTGCTAAAGGATAGGATGTCACTTGGGTTCCTTACTCCTACCCTAAACACATTGTGGCAGATTCACAAGCAAAGATATTTCTCACCAATATGAAGAGCGGGAGTTTGAGATGAAAAAAAGTTTTATTGATAATTGTTTTCAAACAAGATTTATGGAAGGTATTTCTTCAGGTTAAGCCCATTAATTGGAAGCATTGGGTGCTCTCCCTTACAATTTATGAGCTGATAAGATCCTCCTTGGTAGGCCTTCTCCATGGTAAAAGGGCCTTATCAAGTCAGATCAAACATGCCTCCCATCTTTTGACGAGCAATAATTGGTCTCTTTATAACTAAAATAAGCTCTCATACTTGAAAAGATCTAGGATGGACTAACTTGTTATAAGCTTGAATCATTTTAGCTTTGTATAACTCGAGGTTCTAGCATGCTCGGAGGCATCTCTCCTCCAAACCTTCGATCTCTTCTAACCACAACTTGGCTCTGCTCCGTGGTAATCTTGCTACCCACAGCTATCCTTAATGATGTGAGTTGGACTTCTAATAGTAGAACTACTTCAGACCCATATGCTAAGGAGAAATGAGTAGATTGAGTTTGAGTTATACATGAAAGAAGTGCTTCAACTAACCGCCATGTCATTATTGCTTGTCAGAAAGTGTCTTCTTCAATATTTAAATGAGAGTTTTGTTGAAGGCTTCGCCAAGCCATTTTCCTGCAAGTGGATGGTGTAATATCTCCAATGTGTTGTGTCTCTGGGAAAAGTCTGATTTTAGTGCTCTTGAATGCACTATTATTGAATATAATTCATCGAGGCACCCAAACCTATATATATGGTTCTTAAAAAATTGGAGCACATGTCGATGTCAGAACCTCTCGAAAGTGGAATTGCCTCTACCCACTTTGAAAAGTACTCGATGGAAGCTAGAATGAACCGATGACCCTTGGAAGAAGTAGGATTGATCGAACCACCATGTCGCATTCCCCAACACTTAAATAGCCATGAAGCTAATCTAGATGTAGAATGTTAGGTGGTTGGTAGACCACACCGGCACCGATATTGGTGGCATCTCCTAGCTACGCCCCATGATCATCAAGGCCGAGTATCTTAATCTCTTATTTCATCATCTTCGCATCAATTGATGTGCTCCACATAAACCCAATGCATTCTACGCATCTTATGGGCTTTGTGTTTATCCAAACAACGTGAACTACATATGATCAAGGATCATGACAAGGTGTCATCCACGAGTGCATTTAAAAGGGCTCTCTGCTTCACCTGATGGGCTAGTGACTTCTCTTGAGGTAATTTTCCTATATTTAGATAATCTATGAATGGTTGCCTCTAATATAACTCGTAGTCCTTTTTAGCAATGGCAACCTCCCCTTCAAGAGAGAGTCTCTCGATGAGTTTAACATCAATAATGGATAAGACTTATCTATTGTGGACCCTTATTGATATAGACTTATCTTCGGACATGCCAACTCTTTAGCATGGTTAATATATCTCATCGAGATTCTCTCATCGAGGAATCTTGTAGATGGTAACCTCTAGGATTTGAGCCAACAATGCCATAGTATACTTGTGATGATGAAGGAGCTTAAGCTTTAGAACTTTGTAGGACCCAGCGATTTGGTTGATAATTAATTGAGAATCCCTGAAGATATTGATGCTATAGATGCATAGTATAATGACTAACTCCAGATTGACAATCAGAGCCTCATATTTAGCTTCATTGTTGGTGCATGAATTAGATAGATGATATGAGAATCTCATCATATCGCAGTTCGAAGTTAGGAGAATTATTCCTACCTCTATCTTTCCTGGAAGAGTAGATTGTGGTTCTTCTCCCTTTTATAAGGAAGCTACACCATCAAAATACATCTCCCAGTGGAGAATACTAGTGTCCCCTAAGTTCATGATTTGTTCATCAAGGAGGTCATTACTAAGCACAGAAACAACAAGAATGGGTGTGCTGCTAAGAATTATATTAGTGCTTGTCCTTTCACCGCATAGAGGGATATGAAAGTGATGTCGAACTATGACAAAATCATGGACCAATGAGCCAACCGTTTGGATAGCATTAGCCATGGCATGATATATTATAGTGGATTGATCCTAGAGATCAAGTTCACCTTATGACAAACCATGTAATGCTATAGCTTTGGGATGCAAATATTAAATCTAGGCAGTGCTTTTCAATAGGTGGATAATTTACCTCAGTAGGGATTAGACGATAGCAGAGATAGTAGAGTGCATTTTCTTTCTATTCATCATTAGTTTGGGCCAATGAAGTCCAAAAGAGTCATCTAATGCAACAGTATATAGTATCAATGGCTTGCTCAGGATAAGGACTGCTAGAACTGGTAGCTTTATTAGGTAGTGCTTGATATCTTCAAAGGCATGTTGGCACTTGCCATCCCACTTAAACTTGGCATCCTTTTTGACAAGTGCTGAGAATGGGGTAGTACACTTGTCATCCCACTTATCTTCCCTTCATCCTTTTTGAATGAATATGGCTTATTCAATCTATCAACAAGAGTAGGTGGGTAATAGCTACTTGGTGGGGGATAAGAATACCACTATTGTGTAGGCTGCTGATGTGGTGGGAAAGGTTATTGTGGCGGCTAATATGATGGCCGAAGAGGTGGCAGAAAAGGTGGCAAAAGAGGCTGTTGAGCTTGGGGTCTCTCATACTGGATTTTGGCTGGCTATTTTCCTCTATCCATTGACACAAATATCCCTCGCTTCTTCTCGAACACCATCTGCAGTTTAGGTTGAGATGATTGGTTGGCAGAGGGCAGCTATTTCTAGGTTAGCCACCTTGTTGATTAGTTTCTCAAATGTCTGGATGGTAAAGCCCTTAAGCATGAAGGCAACCGGACCATGGATATTCTTGAGAAGAATCTTAATGGCATGTTGCTTGGATAGATGCGCTGATTTCATATGAGAGCCACGAGAATATAATCAATAAGGGACTCTTTGGAAACTTATTTCTTTATAATAATATCACCTATAATCACTCTTTGATGAGCTCCAGCAAACCTCTTGATGAAGAGGTGCTCCAACTTGGCAAAAGTCCCTACCAAAGTGTTGGGTAGTTTGGCATACCAATCATATGCAACCCTGCTAGGCTGCTGATAAAAAATATAAAGAAAAGTACCACACATCAAAGCAACAAATGAAATGTCTAATATGTTGCGCGGTTCACCGCCACCAAAGATCTTGAAGTAAGTGCATTACAAAACCCTGGGGTATTGAACTATCACCCTCCTGGGTCTTCCTCCTTTGGAATGGATGAGCTCCCCTAGCTTGCACCATCACTTCCTTGCTACTCTACCATATGCTTAATATCCTTTCATGCATGGAGGTGTCATCTCAGAACCTTATGCAAGCTACCAGTCATCATCTGAGGGATGCATCTAGATGATCGTGTATGTACCAACACATCCGCCATCTGAGAAGAGTAAAACCGTGTGGTTCGCAATGATGAGATTGTTGCCATCAACTTCTCAATTTTCTTCTCCATCCTCTCAATGTGATAGTCCTTTTATCTAAGCTGGTGGAGGAGGTGTTGAGTCGAGTGAGAAGTGTCACCTTCCTCGAACACACCTTCTTGCTAATCCATCCAAACGTAGTGATGAAAAGTGTCAACCATATGGACCTCAACTATCTCATCCAACATTTCATCATTAGATCAAAGTTGACTCTATCCTCATCCTAATCTAAATGGTCACTCCTAAGAATTCACTTATTCTCGGTAAAGTAGTTTGCTAATATGTCATCTATCGACCGATCTACTATGCCTAATTGGACTGGAACAAATACCCACTAACTGCTAGCCGTATGACTATACTCCTCTATCTCAATGCAACAGACACTGCTTATTGTCAAGACTTCCTCACTGGGAGGATCAACTATCATGGGGGCTATGTCTATGTCCACTCTCATCTCTATCTTTATATATTGCAGTGGTGGTGTGATGACGATACTTTTAATACTCCCTCCTACCACACCAAAGTAAAGTAGAGAAAGGTAGGGGAGCTCAATCTCACCTCAATAAGTGGAATGGATGGAGGGAATCCATGGGCCATAGCTAGATCACCAGAGGAGGAAGGTTCTCTCGGATGGGGGCTTCTAAACCTTGGGTGAATGGTGATGTTCAACTAAGGATTATGGACGCAAGGAAAAGGATGGCAACACCGACGCTTCTCAAATAGACATCTTCTCACTATGCTAAGAATAATGAGGATCGCCCCCAAGGTGTATGACATCGTGGAAATCCATGAGCTGCTGCACTCCTGCATACCTCCGTCTCTCTCTCCTACTTTCCTGGGTAGATACTTGAGCCTCCATGGATCTCTCTCTCTCTATGAATCTAACTCCTAACACTTATAGGGATCACGAATCATAAGTTAAACAAGGTACCAAACTCTGACCATCCATAATCTTTATCGACAAGATAGAATAGTCTTAAGTCTAGCATAGGGCCTCCTATGCTCCCTAGCCAGTGTCTCATGGTATGTTGGTGGTGGAGGAGAAGCAGTGATCCTCTAGTAGACTTCCTCTCTATCTAAGGCCGAGAGGGAGTGGAACCTACTACCACTCAAAAGTAGAGAGGTCTCACGGGGAGAACCTCCGCCATATAGGAAGTAGTCTCTCGCTGCTCACCACTTAACCTTCTCAACCTTTCACTTATTATGACATCGGGTGAGCTGAGTGAGAACTGGAACCTACCTCAAAGGAAGGGGAGACTATCTTAGACGCTGAGATAGCCTTCCTCTTTAGGGTGGCCAACGAGGAGGCAACAACTCTCACTGGAGCCATGGCAAGGCCAACTGAACGGGCAGGTACTAAAATTGAGATTGAACATGTCATGGGAACCACTATGGCCTTCCTCTTCAATGAGGGAAACTCATAGTCAGATGGGATATCTAAGCGGAGGAGTAAGGCTCCTGCCCGCCACCTCCTCGACTAGAGGGCTATTCCCTCAAGGCAAGGGGACCCTCAAAGCCATGGCCAAAAATAGATCAAGTGCATGGCATCAGTCATGGTGAGATTAGCCTAATCCAAGGCCAGATCTACACAAGAAGGGAAAGAGAAGATGAACTTGCTAACAACCATGATCACTGCACTAATTGGGGCTAAAAAGACTCGACTAATGTAATCTGCATTTGTAGAAATATAACGAAATGCACCTTGCCTATATTTTCCTTCAATCATTACTTATTTAACTTTTAATGAACCCCACTTAACAAATTTAGGTATGCTAAGCGAGGTTCATTGAATTTAGGAGAGATTTTTTTTTTTATATTTGGAGGGGAGACTTTGCCATATGATTTTGATTTAGAACCTATACTCAACCAATTTAAGTGGGTTGGGTAGGGTTCAAATATTTGGAGAGACCTTTGAAGATATTTGTATTGTATGACTTGTTTGAAAATTTTGATTTGGAAAACCTTTACTTAGCAAATTTAGGTATGATAAGAAGAGGTTTTGATTATATGTTTGAAAATTTTGTGAAAATATCTTAGGTTGTGATGATTGGTTATGTGTGTGATATATGTTGATTTGATTTGAAAGTGTGGCTTCTTACTTAAAAAATTTAGTATGTTAAGTAGAGGCCAAATGTGTTTTGTTTGATTTGAAAATAAGGCTCTCACTAAACAAATTTGGTATGTTAAATGTGTGTCAAGTGTGTTTTGATTTGTATTTATTTGCTTCTGAAAATAAGACTCTCACTTAAAAAAAATTTGGTATGTTAAGTGAAAGCCAAATTTGATTGATTTGTATTTGTTTGCTTTTAAAAATGATACTCCCACTTAACAAATTTGGTATGCTAAGTGGAGGTCAAATGTGATTTTATTTAGTTTTGAAAATAAGATTCTTACTTAACAAATTTGGTATGTTAAGTAGGAATCAAGTGTATTATGATTTGAAAATGAGACTCTTACTTAAAAATTTTGGTATCTTAAGTGGGAGTTAAATGTGTTATGATTTTTTTTGGTTTTTGTTTTTTGAAAATGAGATTCTTACTTAACAAATTTGATATGTTAAGCAGGAATCACGTGTGATTATGATTTACAAATGAGACTCTTAAAAAATTTGGTATGTTAAGTGGGAGTTAAATGTGTTATGATTTTTTTTTTTTTTGAAAATGAGATTCTTACTTAACAAATTTGGTATGTTAAGTAGGAATCAAGTGTGATTATGATTTTAAAATGAGACTCTTACTTAACAAATTTGGTATGTTAAGTTGGAGTCAAATGTATTATGATTTTTAAAAATGAGATTCTTACTTAACAAATTTGGTATGTTAAGTAGGAATTAAGTGTGTATTTTGAAAATGAGACTCTTACTTAACAAATTTAGTATGTTAAATAAGAGTTAAGTGTATTTATGATTTTTCAAAGGGGGAAACCTATTTAACAAATTTGGGTATGTTATATAGGGTTCAATTTGCTTTTTGTGATCTTTGAAAATGAAATTTTCATTTGACAAATTTGAGTATGTTAAATGAAATCCAAATGTGTTTTTATTTTCAAGACTTTGGAAAAGAGGAACCCTATTTGACAAATGTAAGTGTGTTAAATATATTTCAACTTCTTTTGATTTTCTAAAAGAAAAAGGGAGAACTTACATTTGACAAATTTGGGTATGTCAAATGGAGTTCAAAATATGTCTTGATTTCATGTGTGTGATTTCTTGCTATTCAAAAGAGGGAAACTTTAACTCAAGCATATGTGGAATATGTTAAGTGGAGTTTAAATTTTATGCTATGATTTTACTTGAAGATAAGATCTTCATTCAATATATTTGGGTATGTTGAATGGAGATAATTATTTTAAAAATGGTTCTTTTGAAAAATGATTTTAAAGATTTTGATTTTGATTTTAAAAAGACCCTCCATGTAACAATCATGGGGATTGTTAAATGAGGCTCGGTTGTATTAGTTTTGTGCAAAACTATTTGTTATGCGAATTTTGAAAAAAGTACTTTTGTAAAGTGGCATTTTGCAAAAGAGTTTATTTTCTTAAATATAAAGATGAACATTGCCTCAAGCTGGGTAAGGAGGTTCTAAATTTTGTCATCTCCTTTCATTAGATAATTTTATTTTACCTATTATCATCCAATAAGGGTTTCAAGGCCTATAAGGAGTGAGGTCCCAAAACCTAGAGGATGTTTTGCTTTAAGAATGAAATAAGCTACGCTTAAAAAAGATAGATAGTCTCAGACTTACATGAAATGCAAGTCTACTATCGATGCTTGGAGATAACAACTGTCTACTAGAAATGGAGATAGGAACTTTCCTCAGTGGAGTCGCTAGAAAAATCTATGGTATTTATTTTTAAATATGTATATGGGGGACACCACACAGATTTGAGGTGTACTTATTGAGGTGATCGGGTACGATATTAAGGAATAGTGCACTATCTCAAAAGATAGAAATCACTACCCTACAATGGACCTAATCACCCAATAAGGACTTTTAAGACATGATGGGTCTTCGAGTATACCAAAGATGTTTCTCCTACTTTAGATGGATGAATAAAGTAGGATTTATATTAAACTAGGTTTAAAGTTCCCTATGAGGGCAAGCTCCCATAGTTAATTATATCATAAGAAAAGTGAGTTTCTTAGGAATACTCTCGATTGAAGTAGGCAGTTGTTATCTCCAAAGATTTTAAAGATATGACTATCAATAAATTAGTTATGTTTGAAAAATCAATCGGGATAGATCAAAGAGAGAGACTTATTATTGAAGCCAAAGAAGATGAGTAAGGAATGCTCATGATACTAGGAAATCTAGTGAGCATTCCAACCTATTCTATGATTGGGCTTTATATGTTAGAAATTGAGAAGAGTTATTTGTTTGAGTTGACTTTTATTAGAAGGTTAAGACTTATAATCCCACAATACAAGATTGTGGAAATGCCTAAGAGATGAGATTTTATGCTTATAGCCTGAGGAAAATAACAACCTCAAATCCTAAATCTAGAGAGATCTAGCGAGGGCCAAAGCATGTCCTAAATCTAAGCGAAGATGAGTATACAGTTTGCCTCCACAAGATAGGGTAGACCACTAGATTGTTGGATATATAACCGCATGGAGTGGCAGCCAGCTAAGTCCTCCTATATTTTAAAATTATGTGGTCAAGTCATATGTTCTGCAAGATGGTTAGGTTGCTACTATTTAGAAAGAAACTAAAGTCCTTAAACCCACTCCCTAAGAGACTAGAGCATGAGTGATATGAATAATTACTTAGTCCAATGCAAATCTTTTCAATTATTATTGATTTTAAAATCTTTATTTTGATGAAGGTCATAGGATTTTTATATGTATAAATGCATGATGAAATAAGTTATGGGTCAAATCAAGAAAGAAGAGGGTGAAGCTCTGTCAGTAAGAGTTACTCTCACAGGTCAAGCGGTTCCCATATGTGCAAGAATAGAGGCCCTCATTTTACAAGAGTGATTCAATATGATATGCATGATGTTTAAGCATACAACATTTAGCTAAGGGGTTGCTAAATCTTTTAAATATCTTAATTTAATACTTAGGCTTTAAGTAAGGTTATGAGTTATTTAGAAAATTTATTTATGAGTTGTACCTAGGGTAAAAAGTTTATTTTTTCCTAGGAGCCTAATCAAATCTAGGCCACACATTAAAAAACCAAATATAAAGAAACTAGAAAAATACATGTCATTTCTATAACACAATTATAAACAATACATCAATCAAATTATAAACCCAACATGAAAGAAAAATAGGCTGGTGTGGCCAGGTACCGCCATACAACCCAAAAAGAGAAATGGGTATCAAAGCCCTACCCTTACACAACCCGATATATGAAATAATAATTACAATTACAAATAAATAAATGCTATGGGATGTCTTCTTATCATCAAATCTGCTTCATTTCTTCATTTAGTTTGCTTACTTTCAAGGCATCATGTGGCCTCCCAAGACAAAGCCTTCTACTAATCCCCCATAACACTAATCTTAATTCCTAATGAAAAATTACATTAAGAGTAAGAAAAGTAAATCCACTAAAGAAAAGTGTTAGCTAAACACACCATATAACCCAAGTGTATATGCTTTGGACTTATATGGGTAACCAAGTTCAGCTATCATAAATTAGATTATGTTTAGGGGTTAAGCAACTTACAAAAAAAGTATTTATATTTATTTTAAGCATCCCTTAAGCACAATCTCCTGCATAAAATTTGAATAGGCTAATCACAGCCTAACATCCAGTCTACAAAGCATACACCCTAACATCCAGTCTACAATAATACATCATAAAACTAAACATACATCAAGCCATGCACCACCCTAACATAAGGCTAAAAATGATGACTTAATGTGTGTGTGTGTGTATTGCATGCAGCGCTTAGCTAGGCTTTGTTATAATTTTCTAAGTGGGAAATGTTTTAATTTGAATTGTGGTTTCACTTTAAGTGGCTTAATTGATTTGTAAGTTTTGTGTAATATTTTTTTTATTTTATTTGGTTTACACTTAATAACTAAGTGTTATAAAGAGAAGGAAAGAGAGGATCACTCTCTTATATCCCTACCTTAAGTCAAATCTAAAGCAAATTAATTGAATGAATTCCCTTAAGTGAATGACTTATTATGCATTTTAATTATTCCTAGGTTTAGGTTCACTTTAAATAATCTCATTCAATAAGAAAGATATCTTAAGATTAATTAGAGTTAATTACTATCACACAACACATGTTTGTTCATTTCTTTCCATTGTATGTAACATGCACATGATTAAGTCCTAAGCAAATCTATACAAGGATTATGTTTTTTTTTTGGGCACACTTAAATGCAAGATGCATAAATGAGTTTCATAGAAAAAGAGGATTCTCATTCATTAGCTAAATACACATTCAAATGTATGAAAGTTCTAAGTAAGAACTTCACCATTGTTTGACTAGGAGAATGAGGTAGGAACCTCCTTGGGGCTACTTAAAGCCCTACATCCCCATGTGTCCAGACTAGTTATACCTGCTACTCTTAAATACATATGGATGTATAAGAAACTATAAGAATAGAAAATCATGCAAAAGTAGAATTTTATTTAATTGATTTATTTGTGTGAATGAATTAAAATTCTATCCAAATTCTAAAGTCAAAATATATAAGAATGAAATCAAGCGGGCATGTCATCATTGTTAGCACCAAGGGAGAGAGGTAAAGACCTCCTTGAGGCTAGTTAAAGCCTTACGTCCCTGGAATGTCCAGACTAATATACCCACTAACATTCATATTTTATGCAAATCAACATGTGAATGAAAGAAAGAAGCTTCACTTCATACACTACGCTTATATTCACATGCACCTCTTATGTATGTATAACTAATGTCACAACATGTATTATTATTTATTAATAAGCTTTTGAAAATACACTTGAGATTTAATAGTGATAATAGCCACACATATTTTTAATTAATTCACACATGCAAATTTGACATAAAGAAGATCATTTATTTTAACTAATTTTTTAAAGAAATGAATGCATGTCTACAAGTGATATACACCATTTTAATATGATTGTAAAGAAATAAAGAAACACAAGCACGTAATTTCATTCAATCCAACTAATTTCTAAGGACAATCATATCAAATAGGTTTATTTAAAATAAACCAATGCTTCTTAATGTCATTTTTAATTTTATGTTTAACTTGATTTAAGAGATGTGAGCAAGGTTTGCTAATCCTAACCTCATTCCCAAAATGTGTGAATTAATTTGATTTAATTAAAAGTAATTAGATGATTTTTATGGATTGATTAAGTTAAGCATGGATTAAGTCAATTAATTAACCCATACCTAAGTTACCTTAAGAAAATTGATTAAATAATTATGAGTCAATGTGATATGCAAATACATTGAAAAAATAAATAGCAATATTCTTATGAAATGAATTGGGCCTAATGAAATTATCATGATCATGATTTTAAAGAAACATTTTAATTACTTTCATTATTTTCTCAATACTCATTAAGCTACTTTAGGTTCTTGAACACTTAAAACCCAACCCAAGAATAGAGTAAAGAAATCAGATTTAAATAAGTTTGAGTTTCATTAATTAAACTATTAATCCATCAATTCATCACTCTTTTAATTAATTGTCGAAGTTAATAATTATCTTTTGAAATGAGATGAGATTAAGGGAAAAGGTTGGGAAGAAGGTCCCAATCTAATTCCATAAGCCACCTACAGAATCTTAGGCATGATTTGATATGTTTTGGATTTTAGTTTAGCTAATTAAGTTCTTTATTAGTTAATTAATTAATATTTAGGACTTTAGTTGAAAAGATAGGGAAAATTAAAGAAGGGATTAGGAGGGAGGCTCCAATCCACTTCCCTAAGTCTCCTTACTGTCTGACAGTGGTTAAGGAGTCCAATAATTAATTAATTACTATTCATATGCTTAATCACCCATTAATGAAGTTAAAAGGGTAATTAGAGCTTAATTAATCAAATTTCCTAATTAAGCAACTAGTAAATTCCAAAAAGATAGGGGAAGTAGAGATCATCCCCCTAAACATCCTCAAAAAGTTTAAAATCAATTAAATGATAATTTAAAGGGTAATTATGATAATTAAGTTTTTAATTAAACATTAATTAAGTTTTGTTCACTTTTTAAAATCCATTGAAAATATTTTTATTAAAGTCTTCTCTAAAATATCTTTAAAATGAGCCATCATTTATCTTTTTTGGATTTTTCTACAATTAGTTATGAATTTTAGAAATTTCAACATTAAAAATAGATTAATTAACCCTTAAAGCAATCTCACATGTATGTCATACGATGCACTTTCCATGTAGAATAATGGGATTGGTTATTTAAGTCGATCACACCTACGAAGTTACGGCAGTGGACGATTTTCTCGTGGAACTATCTGAAGATAAGAATCAGACATTAATCCCATGGTTTAGAGGGAATAATCAGGGATCTAAGCATGTTCTAATCATGACCATCCATTCCAATAATGCAAAATGGATGGCCCATGATCTTTCTCCTTCATGAGCGACGAAAGATAAATGTCATCCATCTTTCTTAGTTTGATCCGAGCTCACCAAATCTTGTATTGATTCCAAAATGATCTCACAATATCAAGGGAAGGAGAGGAACATGTCTAATGGCTAAGATCACATGCAATAAAAATTTCTTTCACAAAAGACCAAATTTGAAATCACCTAGGCTATGGTTTTAAGGAATTACCTCATCGGTGCTCAAGACCGGCGGTGGGGATCGATGGAGGTAGCTTCGTCTAGTAGAGATGAAGCCCTGTTAAGGAGCTTGGGCTTTGATTTAGGGTAGATTACCTTAGAGACCAAGATCGTTCTATTTGGCATCCGATCTTGATCAAACTCCCACTTCTGATGGCTTTGGAGTTTGGGAAATGATTCAGATGGCTTTGACTAGGTCCAAGGAAGGTGTGTGGAAGTTTGATTGAAATTTGGTGGAGGATTGAGCAAATGTGATATTGAATTGGCCTCCCCTATTTCTGCTTGATGTAAAATCAAGAGGGGGAAAAATGGGTGAGCTTGGGAGTTTGGGGAACGCCTGTGGGAGACTCTCCTTCACTCTCTCTGGCTTAAATGAGGTTGAATCAATGAATTCCCATTTGAATTGAGGGGTGGATAGATGGAATTCAATCCCATTTTCTCGTCGTCCAGATGTCGCCAAACTGCTGGACTTGTCTCCATCAGGCCCATGTGGCTCGCTAGGAGTGGGGAAAGGCTTGGGAGGTGACTCAAGGCCTAAAATGGGGAGATCTCCTTTCCTTTGTCCATAGGGTGCTCAGTTTCATAGGAGGTGAGTTAACTCACTTCCCCTTGGTCCATGGAAAGCCCTAGTGTGCTTAGGGTGGGCTAGGAAGGTTAGGCACATTTCATTTGGCAATTGGATGGCTTCCTAATCCATTTCCCCATGTGTGAATTGATTTGGTTTAATGAAGGAAACTTCAGTTGGTTTTTTGCTTTGATTAGGTTAAGGTATGAATTAAGTGAATTACTTATCCCTTACATATATCACCTTAAGTTAACTAACTAATTAATAATAAGCCAACATGATATGCAACCATATGAAATGTAAATTTGCAATGCTCCTAAGAAATGAAAAGGGCCTAATGCAATTTGCTTATGATTAATAGTTAATTAAGCTTAAGGATCTCATTTAATTACTTTTATGATTTTCTTACACATGTGAGCTAATCATAATTTCATTATCTCTCACTTTGAGTTATTGAACACCCAAAGTGCTACCCAAAAGCTAATTAGGATTGTTTAGATGAGAAGGAAATTTTAATTAAGTAATTAGGTTCATTAACCCATTTTGAATAAGCATAAATATCTCCAACCAAAGAAATGAATTGGATTAAAGGAAAGAGATCAAGAAAGAGGCCTTGATCTCAATCCTTAAGCCCTTCACTTAATAACTTAGGCTCTGATCTTTATATTTAAGCTTAATTAATTTATTAAGCTATTAATTACATCATTAATCCTTAATTATATTAATTCCAAAAAGTGAAGAGAACTTAAAAAGTGAATTAAAAAAAAATTCAATCATATTCCCTAAGCTCCTTTACTATTCAACAGAGGTAATTAAGCTTAAATAATTAATTAAATTTTGTTCATTTACTAATCATCATTAATTAAATTAGAAGTATGATTAAGGCTTAATCAAGTGATTTCCCTAATTAAGCCACCAATAAAATTTGAGAAAATTAGGAGAGGCAGAGGTCATCTCTCTAAATACCCACAGAATATTTGAGATCAATTGAGTGATTAATTAAAGAGTAATTAAGCTAATTAAGTTTTTAATAAAACCCTAATTAAGCCAACATCACTGCTCAAAATTAATTAATAATAATTTTTCTAGATTCTACTCTAAAATACCTTTAAAATGAGCCTAAGTTTGTATTTTTTTCTATAATTAGTTATGATTTTAGGAAGTTTTAGTATTAAAAACCAATTAAATAACCCTAATTAAACCCTTAATCTCGTCGGGCCATGTGGCTGCTGATGCGATACACTTTGCATGTGGCGCGATGGGATTGGTTATTTAAATTATCACATCCACGTGCTGACTCAACGGCAGTGGATGCATTTTTACTGCAGATGGTTGGGATTAAACCAGCGGTTTAGGATAAGAATCACAGCAGATCTAGCGTAATCTGATCATAGCCGTCCATTCCAGTCACACGGAACGTACGTCGCATGATCTTTCTCCTTTGCGAGCGATGAAAGACAAACACCGTTCATCTTTCCTTGTTCAATCTGAGCTCACTCTAGCTTGGATTGGGATCAAAATGATCCCACAGCTTCAGAAGGAGGGGAGATGCAAATCCAACGGTCAAAATTACATAGGATGATAATTCCCATCAAAAAAGACCAGCTAAAAATTACCTATAGCTACGATTTTGAATAATTACCTCGCCTGAGGCTATCACCGATGCTTCCAATGATAGAGGTAGCTTCGTCTAGTAGAGTCGAAGCCCTGTTAAAGAAATTTGGTCTTGATTTGAAGTGGAATGCTTGGCTGACCAAACTCCTCTTTAATGGCTATCGATCTTTATTGAAGTTGCACTTCCTGTTTCTTAGAGGCTTGGGAAATGACTCAATTGAGCTTGACGAGGTGTGGTGAGAGTGTGGGTAAAAGGAATTTGGGTTTGGTGACGTGAGGAGGGAGTATTGCTCAGAATGGGAATGAATTATTTTGGCTTTGCACATAGAGGAGAAATGCCAATCGAGGCAGCTCAGGGAGGCCTTAGGAAAGCTCTGTGAGGATTTTAATTTACTCTTGGGAGTCTCACGAAGCTATGTGTTATGTTTTTCATTTGAATTGATGGTGTATACCCCTCAATTGAGTGTGATGGATGGACGGGATTGGTCATCCATTTTGGCCCATGCACCTCCATCGGCCTGCCAGAGCTATCACCTTCGACTCCACAAGGCAGGCCATGGTTGGGGGAGTGTGTGGCAGAAGGCTCAATTGGGGATGCCATTTTTTTCCAAGCACATGTGGGTTTGTCCATGGAGGTGAGGTGCTTGGGTTGCTTCCTTTGGTCCATGGTAGGTTCTAGAGTGGCTTAAGTTGGGCTAGGGATGCTAGGGAGGCCCTCTTTGAGGAGTTTGATGGCTGCCATGGGGAGACAAGCGTGTACTATGCCATTCTTGGCAAATCCAAGGTAAAAGAGATTGACACCTTAGTTTATCCCCTTGGATGGGGTCCACCAGGTTTTGGGCTAATTTGGGAATGGGTCAGGTTTGGTTTGGGTTGGGCCTAGCCATCTCCTAAGGTCCCATGGCTTGGTTTAAAGTGATTTGGTTTCATTTGGTCAAATTGGGTCAAACCAAGGCTTGGGTTAGGTCTAAATCATGATTTGGAATGTTTATGTTTTGGTGTGATTAATTTGGTATGGTTTGGCTTAGGTTTGAATTTGACTCATTTGGATTCAAAAGAGTCAAATCGATCAAGTTGACCAATTTGACCAATTTAACCAAATTGGGTTGGGTTAAGTGTTGAGTCAAGTTCAATTGGTTGATTAAAAATGATTGTAGGTTTTGGTTTGGTTTAATTTGGAATTAATTTAATTTTTGGTCAATGTGACCTTTTAAGTCAATTTGGGCTAGGTTGGGTCAAGTTTATCAATTGGTCAACTTGGGCTATATTATGGCTTTAGTAAAGTTCAATAAGTGATTTGAGATGAACTTGAGGCATTGATTGCAATCAATTTGGATTGAATCAAGATTTGACTTATTTTGGCTTTATAGGCCAATTTGGGTCAACTTAGATCGAGCGCCAATTAGGCTTGGTTTGGCTCAATTGATGACTTGGTTGTGTTCAATTGTTGATTATGGATGGGTTTAGATCAATAGTTTCAATCAATTTGGCATGTGATGGATTTTAGCTAGTTTAAGTTTCATTTGGGCTTAGTGTTGACTTGGTCAAAGGCTAGGTTTGACTTGGTTAGGCCCAATTCAAGGTGGTTGATCATCCTATGATGATTGTTGATCATGATTGAGGTTTAGATGGGCTTGGGTCAACCCAATTTAGGTTAGATTAAAACTTGGCTCAAAAAGGTTCTTTAGGTCACTTTGGGTCTGAGCCTAAATGGGTTAATTAGCTTGATCAAGGCTTGATTCAAGGTTGGTTGAACTCTCATATGAGTTTAGGATTGAAATATAAATCCAATTACACTTGGTTTGGAGCCAAATGGATTTTGGTTCATATGACAATTTCAAGTCATAAGAGTTGGCTTGGGCCTGATTTGGGTTGACATGGTTTTGGCTTGATAATGGTGGTTTATGTTTAGATTTGGATCAATGGTTATAAGAATAAATGAATCATGAAGAAATCCATGAGTTTTGAGTTGATTTGAGTTTCATCTAGCCAAGCTCAAAAATTTGCCAAAAAGGGGTAAAATTGGGAATTTGGTTTGGTTTGATTTAATTTTGGTCATTTGAATTTATATTTCATTTATATTTGTGAATATGAATGAAGATATAAATGGGTCATGGAAAAATCACTTAAGTTTGGAGTGATTTGAAAGCAAATTTGATTAAGCTTAAGGATGTAGGTTGAAAAAGGCTAATTTAGGTTTTGATTTGGTTAGATTTATTTTTGGTCATTGGAGGGTGGGTTTTATTTCTATTTATGAATATAAGGAATGATTGATTTATAAAGAAATCAACCAAGTTTGAGTTGATTTGAAATAATTTTAGCTAAGCACGTGAAGGTGGCTCATATGGCTTAGGAAGAGATTTTTGGAATTTGGAATTGATTATGGGTTTCAATCATTTGGAATCTCAGAGTGACTCGTGATTTAGAATTTGATTTGAGATTGGATTTGATAATTGAGAAAATTAATTGGGCTGGGATTGATTTGGATTTGGTAAAGGCTAAGTATATAAGATAAAATCAAAAGGGCTTAGGAAAGGATTTGGAGTTTGAATTTGGTGATGGATTTTAATCATTAGATAGTTGGATTTGATTTTGGAATTTGTATTTGAATTTGAGGTTTGGTTTTGAAAGAAGGAAGCAAGTATCAGTTTTAGGCTATAGAGTAGGCAAGCCCTCCTAAATCCCAAAGGCATAACCTATTCCTATGGCTAACTCTTCTAAGTCTCTAGGGTTAAGTTAAGTGTTCACCTAATCACTACAAGTGTCTTAGAGCTAAGGAACTCTTAGTGTCTATAAGAGTTCTAGACCTATGATAAGGAAGTTAAAAGCTCACTCCAAAAGTGAGGTCAACCAAGGGTGCCCAATAGTTATGGTGTGATTGACAAGGCACATCGTACTTGGTTGTGTTGATCGAGATGATCAACAACATCTGGAAGATCGCCAGCACTAATGGAAATGATCCCCTCCTAAACATGAGGTGTAGAAGAAATCATGATCTTAGTGCAATGTAACTCCCTCATGCCAAAGGCATAAGGGAGGAAGAAGAGATCCACCAAGGGATCAAACATGTGAGCCTTCCACTAGGGAAACATATTCAAGTTATCCACTAGGGATAAGGATTTGAATTTGGATGCAAAATATGATTTTGATAGAGTATCCACTAGGGATTAGAATGTTTAACCCACCAAGAATAGATGCATGAACCTTCCACTAGAGAAGCAGGTTTAGGTTTCTCCACTAGGGATAAGGAGGGAATGGGTAGATTTCTTTTAAGGGTGCACTCACTGTGGCACATAAGTTTGAATTAGGTTTGACTGACTCCATCGAGAAAGTTGGAATGATTGATGTCTCACTGGGGAGAAATTGATTTGATCTATTGATTTATGATTTGGTGCTCCACTAAGGAGAGGATATGATTTGATTTTGAGGGCACATCTCCTAGAGATGTGAGCTCGAATCCGCTGGAAATATGATTGATTTGATTTGGACTCCACTGGAGGGAGGATGATAGATTTGATGAGATGGACCATGTCAGTGTGCAATGGATCCACTAAGAAAGGGCTAATATCAACCTGGACCTATCTTAGATTTACAAATCCAAAGGGATAGTCTACCAGCCATTAGGTAGGGCTATCCAAACTAAGGGGTGCCTTTCAGTGTGTAATTGTCAAGTCATGAAGAAAGCGTGGGGACTCACATCCTCCTATACAAGGAACCACTTGGGAGATCGATTGATAGCATAATAAATTAAACCCGACCTAAGATGACTATTCAAACGAATTCCACAGTGGACTCACATCGACTCAAGGATAATCAGAATTAATTCAATTTAGGATGAACCCTACTGGTGTGTGACAGATCTACTAAGAAGGAGCTAATATTAGCCTATACTTGTCTTAGATTTACAAATCTAAAGGGATAGTCTACCGGCCGTGAGGTAGAGCTAACCAACCAAAAGGGTTCCCTTCAATGTGCAATGGTCGAGTTAGGAAGAAAGTGAGGGGACTCACAACTTCCTACACCAGGAACCATTGAGGTGATCAATTATTTGTGCAACAAATCAAACCCGACCTAAGCCTGCCTGTCAGTTTGTGATGGTGGTGCTTGAAAGAATGTGTAATAGACTTATATCTTTCGAAGCAAAGATGACTGCCAGGGTGACTCGTTGGTGGCACAACAAGTCGAACCCGACCTAAGGGCGACTATTGAGAGAGTGCCAACTCAGGGACTTATCTCAACTCAAAGTATTCAGGCAATTCCTATAGGGAGCTTTGCTGACACTGCCCTAAAGATAAGATGTTTGCTTGGGAAAGAGGCTATTGGGGCTTGAATTCCTAATCCACAAGAAAAGATATATTTTGTTTATTTTGTTTATCATGGACCATGTTGATTTGTGAGGGACCACACTAAGAAGGAGCTCATATCAGCCTAGTCCTATCTCAGATTTACTGGACCAAGAGAGAATCTACGCATCTGCTGAACAAATTCTCCAACAATAAGGGTGGCTACTAGGAAAGGGGGACTGTCCAATCCAAGAGTAACTGGGGTAGTGTTTAAAAGCGGTTGCTAAGGACGTGATCCAAATAGAGTGCCCATAGGGGAGTTGTCACTGGCAGCATTATCCAAAATCTTGTAAAAGAAAGCCTATAGGTATTCGTTGGCCAACTCAAGGAGAAAGTGTAGGGACTCACTTCTGCCAAGAGTGATGTACCCACTGGGTGGGTCACCATCAGTATTGTGATAACCAACCAACCTAAGGTTCTTGTCGATTTGCAACAATCAGCCTAGAAAGAAGGTGTGTAGGCTTATATCTCTCTAAAGTGGAACTAATCACTAGAACAAACTGCCTTCTACCAATGGGGCTATCCAACCTAGGGCGATGTGGTGAAATTTTCATATATAGTATGAATGTTTTAAAGAAGAAAAATATATACTTCCATCTTCACTATATGCAGGATAAAATGAAGATGGAAATATACATCTTCTTCTTATACATTTTTGACACTATATAGATCAACATATATTCTTATTGAGGGTGATCGAGTATGACATTGAAGAGAGGTGTACTATCTCAAAAGATAGAAATCACCACCCTACAATGGACCTAATCACCTCAACAAGGACTCCTAAGGACAATAAGTCTGCATATGTACTAGAGATTCTTCCGCTACTTTACATGAAAAAGTAAAGTAGGATTTATTTTAAATTGAGTTTGTTAAGTTCCCTACAGGAGTAAGCCCTCATAGTTAATTACATCCTAAGGAATGAGATTTCTTAGGAATACTCTCGATTAAGGTAAATGATCATTTTCTTCAAATATTTTAAAAGGTAGGACTATCAATCGATTAGTTTATTTTGGAAGATCAAATGGTATTGATCAAAGAAAATGATTTATTATTGAAGCCAAAAAAAGATAAGTAGGAGATGTTCACGATGCTAGGAAAACTAGCGAGCATCTCAAACTATCCTATGGTTGGGCTTTACATTTTTGAAGTTGAATTATTCATTTGAGTTAAATTTTTATTAAAATTTTAGGGGTTATGATTCCACAATACGAGGTTATGGAAATGCCTAAGAGATGAGGGTTTATGCTTATGGCCCATAGAAGGGAAAAATAGTCTCAAAACCAAAAATTTAGGGAGCTTTAGCCAGGACCAAATGCACGACCTAAATCTAAGGAGAAAATGGGTATTTGGTTTGCCTCCACAAGAGAGGACAAACCACCCGACTGCTTGGACTTACAACCGCCTGAGGGTGGCCTCCAACTAACTCCTACGATTTTAAATTCATGTAGGCAAGTCATATGCTTTATGCAAGATAGCTAGGTAGTTATTTATTTAAAAAGAGACTAAGTCCTTAAACTCACTCCATAAAGAGACTAGATCATGTAAGGGCATACTTCAAATAACCTAAATCTAATGAAAATCATATTACATGTTATTCTCAATTTTTTTGGACAATCATTTGACTCACGCTTATAGGATTCATATCCCTAATACATGAGAAATAAGATTATAGGCCAAAATCAGTGAGAAGGGAGGAGGTGTGTTTCCACCATGGCTCTCAAAGGTCAAGCCAAGTTTCTCTAGAAAAGGTGGAAGCCCTCCAATCAAGAGTAAAAATAATATGCATTTGTGCATGATTTTATAAAAGAAATACTCATCGAGCTAAGGAGTTGCTAATTCTTTTATCCTGGCTTTTTTAGCCTAAGGAGTTGCTAATTCTTTTATCCTGGCTTTTTTAGCCTAAGCTTTTAGTGAGGTTATGAGTTCATTATTTTAATTTTAAATTGTTAAATTTGGTAGAAGATTTATTTTTCCTTAAGAGCATAATCCACATCCACGCCATACATCAAGTAAGAAAGAAACTAGAAAAAAGATGTTATTTTAGTGCACAAGCTAAATAAATCATCAATCAATTTATAAAGCTAACGTAAAAGAATAAGATGTCATTTGTGGTCGGGCACCACTGCACAAACCTGTAAACAAATTAGGTAACTGAGCTCTACCCTTATACAACCCGGATTACAAATTAATTAAGTATAATTAAGCAAGGAATTCATTATTATGGGGTTTTTCAAGTTTCATTTCTTCATTCTTCTTCTCCTCTTTCTTCTTCTTTTCTTCTTTCTTCTTTAGGTCCTTCTTTTGGATGGTTGGAAGGTGGTTTCTCTAAAGGCTTCACATGGTACATATGATGAGATCTTTTGACCAATGCTCATCCTAAACCCCATAACAATCATTCCAAAATCCTAATTGCAAAAATACATGAAAAGGGAAAGTAAATCTAACTAACACCTGCAAAATAGAGATTAGTTAAACAAACCATACAAATCCCAAGCATTTATATTGGACTTAGCACCCCACACATGGATAACCAAGTTCACCTGGCCTATTGGATTATTCTTAGGGGTATGAGCACTTGCACGACAAAAGTAATTATATTTTTTTATTATAGCGTCCGTTAAGCACAATCCCTTGCAGAAAATAATGATTAAACTAAATTATCCTACCATTCATTCTACGCTCATTCACCCTAACATCCAAACTAAAAAATATATCACAAAATAAAAGCAAACATCAAATCATGCACAGCTCTAACCTAAAGCTAGAAGTGATGACTTAGTCTAAATGTGTGTGCTTTAGAAGGTTTGTGTGATATACTTAACTATGGCTTTAGGGTTTGTACTTTCTAAATATGAAAGTGTTCAACTTAGAGGATTATTTCATTTAAGTTATTTTACTTGATTTGGGTTGATTTTATTTTATATTTTTATTTGGTTTGAATGAATCCTACAATTAATTACTAAGTTTTAAAGAGAGGGAAAAGAGAAGAGAACTTCTCTTTCCTTCCCTACCTTAAGTAATTTTTAAAGTGGATTCATATTTAGTTTTAATTAGTGAATGTTTTATTATGTGTTTTAATTAATTCTATGTTTAGATCAATTCTAAACAAACCTATTCAAAAAGAAAGGTATTTTAAGATTAAGTAAAGTGAACTAAATTCACAAAACATACATCCCTTCATTTTTCCCCAACATGTATAACATGCATATGAAAGAATCCTAAGCATATCTATGCATACAAATGAAAATGTTTAGCACACTTTATAATGAATGTTAAGTAGTTTACTTAAGAAAATTTGAATGCTCATGATGCATGATTTTCTTTAAGTATAAAAGGGGTTTCTTATCCAATTTTCACATGCACAAATGAATGTATGAAAGGCATAAGTGAGTACAATGCCATTGTTAACAAGGGGTGAAAGATATAAGACCTAGTTAGGGATACTTAAAGTCTCGTAACCCCGGGTTGTCCAGACTAATATAACATTTTTCTTAAATACAAACATATGTACAAAAGAAATGAATGAAAAAGAAAGGATGCAAAAGTTTATGTTGGTTGATTTATTTTTTTATGCAATTTATATGTACAAGGGTAGATGTCCTTCTTGGGTAATAGCATAGGAATGAATAGGAATGAGATTAGGCAAGTTTTGTGTTATTTTCACATGAACTATATACTTTGCCAAATCCTATTCAAAATCATACCAGGAGGGGTGAAGGAAAACTACACTAAGCACATCATTATATTTTACTCACATGCAAGCTTTTAAATAAAATGTAAGTAACACACTTTTAGTTTTGATAATTAATTCATATATTTTGAAAGTTATTTGAATTTAATAGTGATAATAGCCACTCATATTTCTATTTTAGCCAAAATATCCAATTTGACATAAAAGAAATATTTCACTTTCATTTTGATTTTTGAAAAGAATGAATGCATGAAATTCATATGACATACACATTTAGCATGTTGGGAAGGAATTAAAATGATGAAATCATGTAAACACATTCACCCTAATTAATTCCTAAAGACAATCTTATGAAATAATAAAACTTAAAGCAAATCAATTTATTTTTAAAGAAGGTTTGGTTTTGTTTTAAATTTGATTTAATTTGAGAAATGTTAGGTGAATTTGTTGTTCCTAACCCATTCCCACATATATTGGTTATTTTAGTTCAATTTTGAGATAATTATATCCATTTTTATATTTTGATTAGGCTAAGGTATGAATTAAGTGTATTAATTATCCCTTACCTATATCACCTTAGCATAGTTAATCAAATAATTATGAGCCAATGGGTTGACATAAAATCTCAAAAATAATTTAAATTTGCAATGCACATAAGAAGAAAAGGGACTAATGCAATTTGGCTCATGATTAATGATTAATTAAACTAAAGGATTTAACTTAAGTAATTTCATAACCGCTCTCACACATGTGAGTTGGATTTTGATTTCCTTAATGTACTTAGGCTCTTAAACACCTAAGCATCTATCCAAGATAGATTAATTGAGTTATCAAAAGTTTTAGAATTTTATGAAGTTAATTAAGGGGTAATTAGTGAATTAACCCTTAATAAAGGATGGATTAAGGAAGAAAAGGGGGTTTAGGGAATATCTCAAAGAAAGTATCCCAAAATTATTCCCTAAACCTCACATTCAATTAATCAAAACTTAATTGACTCAATCATAGGGTTAAACCACTAATTATGTCCTTAATTAAGCTTAATTACATTGAGGAAGTAATTAAGAACTAAACTACCAATTCCCCTAATTAAGCCACCAATAAATTTGAAGAAAATTAGGGGAGGCAGGAGTCATCCCACTAATTAAGCACAAAAGATTTGGGATTAATCAACGGAGTAATTAAAGGGTAATTAGAAAATTACTATTCTCAATAAAACCCAAATTCAGAGAAAAGAACTATTCAAAATCAATTAAAATCAATTTTAAAATATTATATGTTCAATTATCTTTCAAATGCAATTTATTTCATTTTTTTATTTTTATACACTTAAATATGAATTTTTGAAGATTTAGTACTTAATTAGAAATTAAATAATCCCTACTTATATTATTAATCTCGTCAGCACCACATGTGTCGCTGACGTGATGGCATTGGGTACTTAACCTATCACATCGTAGCACCCCATGGTGGCAACGCTATGCACTTTTTCCTCAGCCGCCTAATCAAGGATTAGATGATTGAGATTAAAGTCGCAGATCTGAGGGGGGAAATTATGGATGCTATGTGTTTTAATCTTGGCCGTCCATCCAAAATGTGTCAATGGACAACCAGAGATTCATCCCTGAAATCCTCTATGAGCCATGGAAACTGTCCATATTTGAGGCCATGATCCACGCTTGGTTGAGCTTGGATTGGAATGAAAATTAACCCACACCATCTAAGCAGGAATACAAGAACATCCAATGGCTAGATCAACCTAGGATTGAAGTGCACTTCACAAAGGACCAACATACATTGAACTTAAGCTCGAAAAAATGGCATACCTCACTGGAGGTGATCGTTGGTGCTTGAATCCCTTGGAGAAGCTTCATCTGGTTAAGACGAAGCTTTGCTAAAAGGTTGAGCTCTTCAGATTGAGTAGATGCTTCTATGGGTCAACTCCTCCTTACCCTGAGCTCGGCCTTGATGGAATTGGATCCTCCCTTGCCTTTGGAGCTTGGGAAAGAGCTTGGAAAAGTTTGACTTGGTCCTCTGATGGAGCTTGAAGAAGGAATTGGGTTGATGTTTAGTGTGGAGTAATTTCAAATTTCAATCATGCTCCCATATTTTCAAGTGATGAAAATTGAGAAAACCAACTTTCAAATCCTCTCTAGGAAGCTTAGAAAGACTCTCTAAGGCTTGCTCTGGGTTCCTATGCTTCAATTGATAGAGGGAGAGTGAAGATTGAATTGAATTAGGGGAGTATATCTCTCCTTTGAGCAATCAGACTGCCAAGAAGGATTGTGCCAATTTTGAGCAATACCCCTCATGAATTGAGTTAGTTTGGCTATTTTGAATTGCATGTGGTTCAATTTTGGCAGAGAAGGAGCGAGTGAGGTGGCCATGTGCTTGAATTGAGTGGAAGGAGTATTTTCATGTAGTCATTTCAATGGGAGTGGTCAGTTTGGCCATTGGGCTAAGTTGGATGACCTAAACCCATTGGGTTGGGTGCACCACACTCCCTAGTGTTCACTTGATCCACCAAGAGGGTGTCATGTGGTTACGGAGAGGATTTTACCAAATTCCAAATGGATTTGGCCAAAATTTACCCTATGGTCTAAGGGTAAAATGGTCATTTGATCTTGATTTCTATTTGGGTATGTTTGATATGATGAGAAAATAGGTTTGGCCAAGTTTCATTAGATTTGGAGTTGGTTTGATGTGATTTGGCTCATGTTGACCCATTTATGCAAAATGGGTCAACTTGGATCAAGTTGACGAAATTGTCAAATTAGGTCAAACCAAGGGTTGGGTCAAGTTCATATGGCCATTTCAAATGTTTTGGTTGCTTTGGTTTGATTCTATTTTGTTTAGGTTTGAAATTGGTTCATATGAATTCATTTAGATCAAATGGGTCAACTTAACCAATTCGACCCATTATACCTATTTGAGCTAGGTCATGGGTAAGTTTAGGTCTGGTTGGTCATATGAAAGGGATTTGTATCTTTGTTTTCAATAAATTTTAGTTAAGTTTGAATTTGGCTCAATTTGACCCTTTAGATCAAATTGGGTTCATGGTCAATTGGGCTAAATTGGGTCTAGTTAGCCAATTAGGACTTTGGTCAAGTTCAATAATCATTTTGGAATGAACTTGACCATTAGTTTCAATTGATTTGGCTTAGATCAAGTTTTGACCCATTTTGACTTTTTAAGTCAAGTTAGGTCAACTTAAATGCCCAACTCGCAAGTTAGGCTCAAATGTTGACTAGGTCAAGTTCAAACATTGATCATGAATGAACTTAGATTATTGGTTTCAATCAATTTAGTCAATGATGGATTTTGGCTATGTTGGCTAGTGTTGACTTGGTCAACCCTTAGTTTGATTAGTTTGACCCAATTTGATTGATTCATCTCATGATCATGATGAGAGGCTTAGGTGGGCTTAGTTTAATCCAATTTGGTTAGGATTAGAATTTGCTCATAAGGGTACTTTAGGTCACTTTAGGTCAAGTGAGCCTAAGTGGGTATAAATATATAAATAAGAATATGATTTGATTTGATTTGATTGATTTGAATTTATATTTCATTTATATATTAGAATATAAATGAGAATATAAATAAGTTGTGAGAAAATTTTATGAATTTGAATTGATTTGAAGATGATTTAGGCTAAGTCTTTAAGAGAGAAAATTTCAATCATGTGGTATTGATTTGAGTTTGCGAAAAGTCAATTAGGCTAGAATTGATTTGGGTTTGATGTTGATTTGATTTGGAGTTTGACTTGAAGGAAGGAAGTAAGGAATGTGGTTCAAGCTATAAGGTAGGCAGATTTTCCTTATACCCCTAAGGCATGACTTATTCATATGGCTAACTCTTCTAAGTCGCTAGGGATAGGTTGAGTGTCCACCTAATCACTAGATGTGTCTTAAGACTAAGGATCACTTAAAGTCAAAGAGGAGTCCTATGTTTAAGATGGAGGAGCTGAGAGCTCATCCTAAAAATGAGGTCAACAAAAGGCGCCCAATAGGTGTGGTGTGATTGATATGGAACATCACACGTATTGGTGTTGACCGCTACGACCGACCAATCACAAGCACTAATAGAGATGATCTACTCCTAACCCAAGGTATAGAATGAATCCAGAGCTTAGTACAATGTGGTTCTACTTATGTCAAGGACATAAGAGAGGGAAGGAGAGATCCACTATGGATAGAGTATGTGAACCTTCTACTAGGGAAGCAGGTTCAAATCATCCACAAGGGGATGAGAGATTTGATTTGATTTGAGTCTCGCTAAGGAGAAATTGATTTGATTTGTTTAATTAAGTCCTATTGGGGAAGAGGGTTGAATTTTTTTCAATTTTTAGATTTGGATTTTTGAGATGGACCCTGTTAGTTTACGATAGACTGTATTGAGTAGGAGCCATGGATCCCTAGACCTAATTCAGATTTACCAATCCAAAGGAGTAGTCTACTAAACACATAGTAGGACTAGCCAACCTAATGCAGCTGTACTAGAAAGAAAGCATAGTAGACTTACATCCTCCAAAGTAGAGACGCTTGTTCGGGTAATCCATTGGGCAACGATTGAACCAACCTGTGAAATTATTGAGTGAATGTCGCTGGGGGACTTAGATCAACTCAAAGATAGTCAAGATTAATTTTATTTTTAGTTTATTTTAATGGATTTTGTTAGTTTGCGATGGATCATACTGAGAAAGAGCTTATATCAGCATAGGCCTATCTCAGATTTACTGAATCAAAGGGAGTAGCTTCTCGGCCAATGGGATAACTATCCGACCAAAGGAGTGTATTTTAGTTTGAAATGATCAATTGATGGGAAGAAAGCTCGGGGAATCACATCTTTCACTACAAAAGACCACTAGGGTGATTGGTTGTTTTGGGAAGCAAATCAAACCTGACCTAAGGCTGCCCATCAGTTTGCGACAATCATGCTGAAAGAATGCGTCATAGTCTTAGATCTTATAAAGTGGAATGATTCTTGGGGTAACCTGCTTTTAAAAAAACATATTGAACCTGACCTAAAGGAGACTATGGAGCGAGTACCAACCCGGTGATTTATCTCAACTCAGGTAGTCAGGCAATTCCAATAGGGAGTTCTGCTGACACTGCCCTAAAGATAAGATGCCTGCTTGGGAAAAGGGGTCATTTGGGGGCTTGAATTCCTAATCCACAAGTGAATGAAATTTGTTTATTTTGTTTAGTTTGTTTATCATGGACCCTATTAGTTTGTGAGGGATCAAACTGAGAATGAGCTTATATTAGCCTAGACCTATCTCAGATTTATTTAACCAAGGGAGAATTTGAGCATCCGCTGAATAAATTCTCCAACCATAGGGGTGACTACTATGAAAGGGGGACTGTCCAATCCAAGAGTAACATAGGTAGTGTCTAAATCGGGTCGCAAAGAATGTGATCCAAATAGAGTGCCTGTAGGGGATGGGGCCACTAAGGGCATAATCCAAAACCCTATAGAAGATGACATGGTTAGTCATATATCAAATGGGTATTCGGTGGACAACTCAAGGAGAAAGCGCGGGGACTCACATCTATCAAGAGTGGTGTATCCACCAGGTGAGTCACTGCTAGCATAATGAACATCAACCAACCTAAGGTGCCCATCGGTTTGTAATAACTAGCCTAGGAAGAAAGCTCAGGGACTCACATCCTCCTATAGCAGAACTGATTGCTAGGATAGTCTATTTTTGACTTGATAGGTGATATCCGACCTAGGGCGACTACTGAGTGAATGCCACTGGGGGACTTATATCAACTCAAATATAGTTAAAAGGAAAGGAGCCTTTAGGGGACTTATCATAAACTTTAAATACACTCGACCTAGTTAGATCATGATGATTAGTTCAAGAAGAAAGCACGAGGACTCACACTTAAACAAAATCAACACGATGTAGCTTACTGGCTGGGTAGAAAAGTCTACCATACTAACAAGGCGCTCTTTAGTTTGTAATGGTGAAATTAGGAAGAAAGCGCGAGGACTCACATCCTCCAAACAGGTGACCATTGGGGTGACATACTAGTGAGGTAGCATATAGACCTAACCTAGAGCAGCTAATGAGTGAGTGCTATAGGGGGCTTGCTCCCACATCAAAATAACTTCAGATAAAAGATATGTGTTTATTTTTGTGCATGTGTTAAAATGGAATAGGATGTCACTCGAGACTCTTACACCTACCTTAAACACACTTGGGGATTTTGGTGGAACGGTGTCATGGATGGCAACCGAGAATTCCCACTAAGGAAGGATGCCACTTGGGTTCTCTTACACCTAACTTAATTGTGCTAATAAAAATAGGATGCCTCTCAAGTTCTCTCACACCCATTCTAATAGTGCCAGGAGATTGTGTTTGTGTTGTGAAAGAGGGATAGGATGCCACTGGGGGACTCTTACAATGCTTCAAAAGAAGAGAAGATTTCGATGTATGGAATATGATTTTGTTCTTTTTATTAATAATTATTTTTAAATATGATTTATTTCATTGGGAATATTTCTTTAAATAGAGTCCATTAATTAGAAGCAACAGGTGTTCCCCTTTACAATCAATAAGCTGGTACGATCCTCATTGGTAGGCCTTCTCTATGAGATAGGGGCCATCCCAAGTGGGTTCAAACTTGCCTCCTATATTTCAAAGGACAATAATTGGTCTCCTTAGGACTAACACAAGTTCTCCTTCTCGGAAGGACCTAGGGCGAACCAGCTTATTGTGAGCTTGAATCATTTTGGCCTTGTACAACTCGAGGTTTTGGCAAGCACGTAGGCGACTCTCCTCCAAACCTTCGAGCTCTTCTAACTACAACTTTGTATTCTGCTTTGTAATAATCTTGCTACCCAATACTATCCTTAGTGATGGGAGTTGAACTTCTAAAGGTAGAACAACTTCAGACCAATACACTAAGAAAAATGATGTGGACTGAGTTGGAGTTCGGTATGTTGTGCGGTAGGCCCACAAGGCTTCAACCAACTAGTCGTTCCACTGCTGCTTGTTGTCATCAAGAGTCTTCTTTAATATTTGGATGAGAGTTTGTTGAATGCTTCTGCTAAGCCATTTTCTCTGGATAGTAGATGGTGGAGTATCTATAATCTATACTATGTATTCTAGCAAAGCTATTGATCTTGGTGCTTTTGAATGTAGTACCATTATCGAATATAATTCATCGAGGCCTCAACCCCATATACTATATAAGATGAAGATGCCTTGGAAGAAGGACGATCGATCCGACCCATAATGTCAGTACCCCAACACTCGAATTGCCATGAGGCCAATGTAGGGTGTAGAATGTTGGGTGGTTGGTGGAGGACCATGTCGTGTACCTAACACTGATGACATCTCCCAACTACATCTATACAGTATGTAAACATCGAAGGCCAGTAGTATCCTAGTCTCTTGATCTTCATCTTCATCTTTCAACTAGATTGATGTGCTCTTAATAGACCTGAATGTACCTCATTTACAATGCCATGGGCTTCATGTTTGTCTAAATAATGTAACCACATTTGGTCAAAGTACTGGTGGTACAGGGTGCCATCAACGAGAGCATAGAAGAGAGCTATCTATTTCACCTGATGGGCTTGTGACTTTCCTTAAGGTAGTTTTCCAGTGATCAAATAATCTATGAACGGTTGCCTCCAACCCAGCTCCTAGTCCTTATAGGCAATGGAAACCTCCCCTTCAAGAGAAAGTCTCTCGATGAGTTCAGCATCAATAAAGGATATGACTTATCTATTTTGGACCCTTATTGAAATGGACTCATCTTCCGGACATGCTAATTCTTTGGCAAGTTTGGCCAAAGAATCTACTACTTCGTTCTCTCTCGAGGAACCTTGTAGATGGTGACTTCAGGGATTTGGGCCAATAGCTTCATGGTATACTCATGGTAATGATGAAGCTTGGATTTGAGAACCTTATAGGACCCGTCAATCTGGTTGATGACCAACTGAGAATCCACGAAGATGTGGATGCTCTTGACACTGATAGTGATGGCTAACTCCATATCGGCAATCAAAGCCTCATACTTGGCTTCATTGTTGGTGCAGGGGTTGGAATGATAGTATGAGAATCTCATCACATTGCGGCCTGGAGTTAGAAGGACTATTCCTACCCCTGCCTTTTCGGGAAGAGTAGATCGTGGTGCTTTCCCTTTATGAAAAGAAGCTACACCAGCAAAATATATCTCCCATCGGTGGTTGTAAACCTCCCCTAAGTTCATGATTTGTTTATCAGGGAGATCATCAATAAGCGGAGAATCAGCAGGAAGTGGGTGTGCTGCTAAGAAATCCACTAGTGCTTGTCCTTTTATCGTACGGAGGGGTAGGAATATGTTATCAAACTGTGAGAGAATCATGGACCATCCTACGAAATGTTGGATAGCATTGGTCGTGTCATGAGATACTGTAGTGGATTTGTTCTAGAGATCAAGTTCACCTTATATAAAAGCATATAGTGTTGTAACTTTTAAGAGGCAAAAATTAAGGCTAGGCAATGTTTCTCAATAGATGGATAGTTTGCTTCAGTAGGAATCAGACGATGGCTGAGGTAGTAGAGAGCATACTCCATCCCTTCATTTCGAACTGAGCACCAAGAGAGTCGCAATATAGTAGGATGAAGTGGCTACTAGAATGACTTCACCAAATACTTCTTGATGTCTTCAAAGGCATGTTGACACTTATCATCCTACTTAAACTTAGCATCCTTTTTGATAAGTGTTGAAAATGGCTTGCATCTCTCCGATTGGTTGGAGATAAAGCATCCGACATATTCCAACCATCCTTGGAAGAATCTGAATTAAATTAAACTCTTAGGAGGTGGCATTTCTAAGATAGCTTTAATCTTTTATGGATCTATTTCTATTCCTTGGTGTCGGACAATAAACCCAATGAATTTCCTCGAAGCTACTCCGAATGCACACTTCAGGGGATTCATTTTAAGGTTATATTATCTTAATCATTCGAAAACTACTCTCAAGTCAAAGAGATGGTCTTCCTTTTTTCTGCTCTTAACTACTAGATCATCAACGTAGCACTCAACCTGATGATGGATCAGTTCATTAAAGGTCTGAGTCATGGCACGTTGGTATATAGCACTAGCATTTTTAAGGTCAAAAGACATGACCTTATAGAAAATGTTGAAAAGTAGTATTTCTTTTATCTTGGAGACATCTGGTTGTAGGATGACCATCCATGAAAATTGCATGAGATGAGGCGATGCCCACCATTAATTAGTATAGGAAGAGGAAACTCATCCTTAGGAAATGCCTTTAAGTCTCAAATCATATACAAATTTGGCCATTCTTCTTCTTAATGACAAGCTAACCAAGTAGGAGATTTTTCTTCCCGATGAAACCAGCATCGCTTGACTTGAGTAAATGATTTTGATTTCTAATAATGCATCTTAGAGCTTGCTCGATAGGGTAGCGAATTCTGTTATTGTAATGTCAAGAGATAATCGAATTTCTTCATAACTCCATGCAAAGCTCTTTAAATTTAGTCAATAGCCTAACTAAGTCAGTTTCTTCTTCATTCATGAGAAATGATGTATTTGTGGATTTTCATCCCTAGGTTAATTTCTTTAAGTTTGTCAATTATTCAATGGATCTCCTCTTCAAATTCTGGCAGTGCATCTTTGATTTGGAGATTATCTGGATCATCTAAGGTTTCTAAATACACATTCTCATAAAGTGCTAGCATTGTGTGAAAAGAAACTATCAGACTCTAAATGATTGGTAATAACTAAACAGTAATCGTCATCATCGACTGGACCCATTGTACCGAATCCTATTCCTGCTCTTGATTGAGCTTTCCTGCTTATATTGTTCCACAACTTTTCAAAGTACTTTAACCTGTACCTGGACCATGTGTGAGAAACCAAACCTTTCTTTTAAGATTATGAACACAAGGCGAGTAAAAGTCAAATGGTAATTTCATGAATTTTTTAAATGAATCCTCCTCAAGTTCTACATCAACTTCAGGACTTGAGGATGAAGATCCCAAAAAGAATCTACTCAGCTTCATATCACTGGAAGACTTAGGGGCTTCCTTAACTACTAAACCTTCAACTTTTTGAGATGAAAGTGAGGTTAGAGCTAAGGTTCCCAGTTGCTGCCTAATAGTCTCACATAAACCTGATTCAAATATGTTGCTTTGTCTAGAGGCCTAGGGTTCGTCTCTATTTAGATCGAAAGTCACCTCCAATGGAACCCACTGAGATGGGTTGCCTGGTATGCTAATCACATTAGACTCATCCTTCGAGCTGGATTCCAAGTCAATGTGAATACTAGGGGTACTCCTAGGAACTGGAACATGACCTATGTTGGTTAATGGCTAACCAGGGGGTCTTCCACCTCTGGAACTACCTCTGTTCCTACCTCTACCTCTGCCTGGTGGAGGTTGAGTCATCCTACCCACATGTCCATATGATGGAATGAACTATGGGTGGAATGTCATGTGCGAATCTATTTCTTCTTCAATTCCCCTTTCTTGTCCACTTACATTTTTATTTTTCTTTTCTTTCTCTTTTTCCTTTTCTTTTTCTTCATTTTCTTTTTCTTTTGATTTTGATTTTTGTCCAAGTTCACAAGAAAGGGTATTTTAAAGAAGTAATAGGTCGCATCCTCATAAATCTCAACCTCTCTAACTGAAAATGGCTTTTCATCTCCATTAACATGATATTCAATCCCATCTTTGAACTTGATGCATTAATGGAGGGAGGATGGAATTATCTTATTTTGATGTATCTAAGGCCTACTAAACAAAGATTTGAAGTATTCAAATCAATGATGTAAAACTTGGCTTCAGTCTTCCAGTCACCTATCTCCAAAGGTAACACTATAGAACCTAAAGCCTGCTCACCTTGTTCATTGAATCCTCTCAACATAATCCGATCTCCTAGGAGTGTGGAGATGTCAATCCTCAAATAGGCAAGGGTCTTTAGACTCATAATGTTCATTAATGCACCTAGATCAATGAGAATTCTGGCTAGTCTGAATCTTCCCATGTCAACTGTGATGTAGAGGGGATGGTTGTGCACCAAGTCCCCTAGAAGAAGGTCTTCATCTGTGAAAGTGATCCCCTGAGCTCCTTTTGTGTAATGTGCCTCCTCACTAATAGCATTTAGCTGAGCTAAGCATATCTTAGGATAAAAGAAAGCCTTGATTAATGATTCCCTCATCTCTTTGGATAAGACAAGGGCATCATATATGCTTAGTTTAGATGACAACATTCTTAGATGAGAGAGGATATTGTAGTCCACCTTAGGCTGATCCTCTAAAAGCATATCCAAGGGTGGAGCATCCTGTGGAGGGGCTTCTCGATCCTCTATACCAATGACTTATTTTTTCTATCTTGAGGTGCTTCCCTAGGAGGTAGAACCTTGCCACTACGGAGGTTTACTTCGATGATCTCTTATGGCAAGGTAATGAAAGGTTCTACCTACACATCAGTCTCACCTACAGCTTCTCCTATAGGACCCTCTAAATCGGATGATTCCAAGTCTATCTCAAGAGGTGAACCCGTAGCATTTAGAGTAGGAAAGTCAAACTTTGAATCAAAAAGAGAAGATCATAATTATTATAGTTATTTTGACTTGAAGAGTTATCATTAAGAATATAAGTAGACAACCCATCATAAGTGACAAAGATGTAATTCAAGTTAGCTTTATTTAGGAGGTACAAAGTAGAAATCAAGTAAAGTAAGAGGGGTAAGAGATTTGATGCCCTTATCTGTCGATACAAGAGTTCTACTAATAGAAGAAGAAGAACTAGCTGAAGTAGAGGAAGTCATCGATGTGGTAGCTACAATAGTATACTAAAGGTTGGACTCGATCGGTGGTTGCACTGGGAAATCTTGGGCTGGCCCATGCTGCTGCTGCTGTTGAGCTGCCCTTTCCCCGAGTTGGCACTAGAAACCTGCAAACCTTCCTTGATGTTGGAGGTTTGAGCTGACTCAAGTACTTGCAAGAAAAGTTTCATGATCTTCTGGACAATCTTTTTAGAGGTTTTGGATAAGAAGATATCCTAACCTTCTTTAGTTTCTGAAGGATCACAAGTATCCCTAAGGATTATCCTAATGGAACTGGATGGTTGTTCCATAAGGTATTCCTTCAGGATAACTATAGCACTGATCTTGAAGCTATGTTCAAGCCAATTTTTAAATATTAAGCAATCCTCCAAAACATATCCTAGCATATGGTGGTAGGGGAAAAAGTTAGGATCATGGCTTTTGCCCACTTCCTCCGGTCTGCTAGGCTCAGGTAGCTAAAAATCAGGTTTCTTTAAGAGATTCTTAAAGATCTTCTTGATTATCTCCCTCTTAAATGAATAAGGTTTGTTAAGTTTATCCAAAAGAGTAGGTGGACCATAGCTACCTGGCGATAGATATGCATGCCATCGTTGATGATGATATGGCTGAGGGGACAGCGGTGCTGGCCGGGGAGGCTGCTGTGGAGGCCGTAGGGCTACCTCGATGGTGGTAGAGAAGGTGGAAGTGAAGGCTACTGAGATTGTGGTCTCTCAGACTGATATCTAGCTGGTTGCTTCCCCTTATCCACTATTATCACTATTCTCGGCTTCTTCTCATAGACCTTCTGCAGCTTTACTTTGGGCAACTGGTCTTGAAAAGGCAACTGCTTGGCCTCTCCTTGTAGACTAGCCGCTTTACTGATTAGCTTCTCAAAGGTTTTGATGGTGAAGCCTTTAAGCATGAAGGTGATCGGGTCATGTATATTCTCTAGGAAAATCTCAATGGCATGCGGCTCAGACAATTACGGCTCGTATTTCATACTCAAGTTATGACATTTGAGAATGTAGTCAACAAGGGACTCACCTGGGTGTTGTGCTACAACAAGATTACTAACAATAACCTTTTGTTGAGCTCCAGCAAACCTCTTGATAAAAAGTTGCTCCAACTCAGCAAATATCTTTACTGAACCATTAGGAAGTTCAACATACTAATCGAAATCAATTACTAGGCTACTGATGAAGAGACGGAATAGCAAAGCATTGCTGCCACCGGCATTGCAATAATTGGCAATGAAGTGTGCGATATGCTTTCTCGGGTTTCCACTGCCATCAAAATGCTTGAAGGAAGGTGGCACAAAACCCTTGGGATATTGGATTGCATAAAATTCTTCTGGGTAGGGTCTACCCTTTGGAACTGACTTGAGCCAACGCTTCCTTCACCTACTGCTCAACCATAGACTTGATATCTTTCTTCTGTATGGAGGTACTTTCTACTACCTTCCTATACATGCTAGTGATACATTGCTCGACGGGAGGTAAGGTCTTGGCTAGGTCCAAGACATGCACTAACTCTGGCTGATTAGTCTCAACTATAGTATGATGAATTGTTGGGGCTTATTTCTGAAGTACTAAGACTGCTGCTAACAAGTCCTCAAGCTGCCTTATCATTCTATCTATTTGTTCATCTTTCTTCTTTAATTGATATCGGAGGTGTTAGGCTAATTGGACTGTGTCTTCCTGCTCAACCTTATCACCTTTCATAGCATGCTGCTCTTTGAGGAGGGATCCCCTGGTATCTACCATGCAAACCCAAGCTGAGTCTTCTAATAAATCATCTTCATTGGGATCAAAGTTGATCTTCTCCTCATCAGACCAGTTGTATCCTAAGATCTCCTTCTTTTTCATGAAATAGTGAGCTACTATGTCATCTAAAGATCGATCTGTCAGAACTAGTATAAATGCTTTCAGCTTACTGGTGATGGGATCCACATCGTGAACTATGAGGCACCGGACCTCCTCTATTATTGGAGAATCAATCTTGTGAGGACTGTACTCGCTAAATGAAATGCACTCTTGGCTGTCATTGACTCTTTAATAGGTGACACTCCTATGAGGCTCTACTATCATAAGTGCAATTGGGCTATCATTTCCTCCCTCTACAACTGCTACCACCATCTCTGTGTCCTATTGAACTGGTGGTGTTGGTGAAGGGACGACCACTATGCTTCAGGGTCGCTATTCCCTCCGCACCATAACTAGGGCAGCAGGTCGAGCAAGAGAGCTCAGCCTCGCCACAATAGGCGGTTAGATGGATTGGGATCCTTTGGTGGTAGCTGAATCACCAACAGGGTTCTTTCTCCATGGATGTGGCCTTCATGGCCTTCAGCAGAACTGGAGATGCTGCAACATGAACGGGTGACGATGGACGGGGGGTAGAGCGGTGTGGTGGATACACCACTAACTCTCTCAGGATAGAGACCCTCTTCCTATGATGAGTTATTCCTGTAAGCAAAATACTATTTGTGTGATCGATGCAGGTAGCGCACCGATCAGGGAAATCACTGAGTGAGGAGGCTACTAACTACCGACCAAATCTCTGCCTCTCTCAGCTAGTGATATGCACTGAAGTGCGGGCCTCTCTGGCCCTCTCTTGCCATAAGTGTTTCCCCATGCTGCGGGGGATAACAGATCTCAAATTGAATTGAGCTGACTAACGCGTCAGCGCCACCAACTAGCGTAGACTCATCGAGGCCGATACCACCTCTGCCGCTCAAGTGTAATCGCTAGCGGAGGTGAAGTATTGATCCTCTTATCATCCTCTCTATCAGACCTAGAGAGAGGATGAATTGGGTTCTCTACATCCAATGGGGAAATCAGAGTGGGAACCTCCTCCACAACTCATTGTGTAGTGGCCTCTATCTCCCTAGCAATACGTGTATGATACCACTTAATCATGCAGTTTTTTTCCTCCTTTAAGTCCTAGTATGGTGAGTGGAGTAAGAATTAGACCTAATCTCAAAAGCTGGGGAGGCAATCTCTGAGATCAGAGGAGCCTTACCCTTTGAGGGTGCCACAAGTGGTGCTAGCTTAGGGCAAAGACGGAAACCAAGGTGCCCAAGAACTATTAGCCAGCAGAGACTGCTAAAACTAATGGAACTACCACTGCCTTCCTCTTTAGTGAGGGGATGTCAGAATCTTATGGCAAATTAATCTAAATGACTGCTTCTGCCCGACCACTGCGGTCCTGCTAATAGTTGCGAGGAGAGTGCCCTCACAAGTGATCCTCACCCCCTTGAAACCTCTACCAAAATGGATGAGATGGGTGTGATCAGCTCAGGGGAGATTGGCATGATTCAAGGCCAAGTCCATGCCATATGGGAAAGTAAACACAAACTTTTGTGAAACTGTCATTATAGTCAATTGAAAATTAAAAAATGAACTATAGCTACAACTGAGACTGATGCTGAGAATCTGCAATGTTGGAAACAAGTTTGGATCAGATTTCTATTTTGTTGATTTTTGAACTTGAATTTTAAAATTTGAACCCACATCCAACATCTTGGAAGTGTTAAGTGGGGTTCAAATGGATTTAGAGAGGATTTAGAGATTTTATTGGAAAGAGAAATTTTTGAATATGAATCAAATTTCAACAAATTTGGGTACGTTGAAAATGGGTTCAAATATTTTTAGAAAGATGCTTCCATAGGCTCCCTTTCCTTTAACAAATTTGGGTATGTTAAAGTAAGGGCTAATTGGTTTTGTTTTTGATTTGGTATTTTAGAATTCACTCACTTAGAAAATTTGGGTATGCTAACTGAGGTGTTTGAAAATAATTATTTCTTTTTTTTCCTTTGTTTGTTTTATCTTTTGAATTATTGGTGATTTGAAAATTAGAATTCTCACTTAACAAATTTAGGTATGCTAAGTGAAGAACCCAAGTGTGTTTTATTTTTTGAAAGATTTTTGAAAATAGGATTCTTAGAAAATTTGAGTATGCTAAGAAAATCCCAAAGTGTTTCATTTGTTTTGGCCTAAGGGGGAGATATACTCCCCCTAATTCACTTCAATTCCAGCAGAGCCATATTCGATTGAGTAAGGGAGAGTGATAGGAGCCATTCTTGAGTGAGCTTAAGCTCTCTAGAGGAAGTTAGAAGTTGCCATTTCTCAGTTTCCCTTAAGTAAAAATATGGGAGCTCCAAGGATTTTCCAACTTTCTCTACACACCAAATCAAGTCAATTCCCTTTGCACACTCCCTCAGGGGACCAAGTCGAGCTTGCCCAAGCTCTCTCTCAAGTTCCAAAGGCAAGGGGAGATCTACTTCAATCAAAGCCACAAGGAAGCTAAAGAGGGGTTGGTCCATAGAGCTATCCACTTAACCTTAAGAGCTAAGACTTTCACCAAAGCTTCATCTCAACCAAACGAAGCTCCTCCAAGGGAATCGAGTGATCACCTCCCGCAAGGTTAGACATTTTTCGATCACTAAACTCCATGTGTGTTGGTCCTTTGTGAAAAAAATGTGTTAATGGCATGAGATTTCAACCATTAGATGTGCTTTCCATTAGGGTTAGATGGTGTGTGAAAAATTTCAATTCAATCCGAGCTCGATCGAGCTCGAATCTTCCCTTTGAAAGTGGACGGTCTCCATTATTCCTCAGGGAAGAACAGGGATGATCTCTAGCCATCCATCTGAGCATTTTGGATGGATGGCTGAGATTAAACACACGCTTTACATCTGATTTTATCCTTTTAAAATCGTGGATTAAATCCTAGCAGTTCGATCCTTGATCAAACGACGGGGGCAAATCATGTAGCGTTGCCGCCACGTGGTGCTATGATGTGATGTTTAAGTGGCAGCTCATAGGATGACATGTGTAAAGTGCAACCTCGTCAGCGCTTACATGGCGCGCCGTTGGATTAAGAGATTAATTAAGGTTTAAATAATTTTAATTAATCCTCTAAACTTCTAAAATTCATATCTCTCTAAAGAAAAATTAAAAAAATATGAGATCAAATTGCCACTGAAAGATAATTCAACCTAGAATATTCTAAAATTAGTTTTAATGGATTTTAAATATTGTGCTTCTCTAATTTTGGGTTTTATTGGAAATCTTAATTTACTAATTACTCCCTAATTAATCCATTGATTAATTTCAAACTTCTTGAGTATATTTTGGGGGATGACTTCTACCTCCCCTAATTTTCTTGGGATATATTGGTGGCTTAATTAGGAAAATTATTAATTCATTTTTTAATTTCCCCCTTTATGCTAATTTATTAGTGGGTTAGGAACAGTCAACTCACTTCATATTTTCAAAAATTCAACCAAATTCTAAATCAAACAAAAATCATATTAAATAAACTTTGATTTACTTTAAACTTTCTTATTTCATAAGATTGTCTTTAGGATTTAATTAAAGTGAATATGTTTACACACTTTCATTACTTTAGTTCTTCCCCAACATGCTAAGTATGTGTGTCGTATGGTTTCATGCATCCATGCTTTTCAAAAATCAAATTTAAAATAAAAATATTTCCTTTATGCCAAATTACATGAGTTGGCTATAGTAAGAATGAGTGGCTATTATCAGTATTAAATCCAAATTATTTTCAAAGTATATGAATCAATTATCAAAACTGAAAGTTTGTTACTTATAAGTTAGCATGTGAGTAAAATATAAGGATGTGCTTAGTAGGTTTTCCTTCTCCTCTTTTAGTATAGTATAGATTTGAAAGTGTTTGGTAAAGTGTATGGTTCATTTGAAAAGAACCTAACACTTTCCTAATTCCATATCCTATTCATTCATATACTATCTCTTAAGAAGGATACCTATGATTGCACATATAAATTGCATAAACAAAAATAAATCAACCAACACAAATTTTTGAATCTTTTTTTCCATTCATTTCTTTTGTACATATGCTTGTATTTAAAGAAAGTGGTATATTAATCAGGACAACCCCAAGGTTGTGAGGCTTTAAGAAGCCCTAAGTAGGTCTTGTACCTCACACCTCTGGTTAGTAATGGTGATGTACTAACTTATGCCTTTCATACATTCATATGTGCATGTGAAAATTGGATAAGAAATCCTTTTGCTACTTAATGAAAATCATGCATCATAAATATCCAAATTTTCTTAAGTAAATTACCTAGCATGGATCATAAAGTGTGCTAAATATTCCCATTTGCATGTATAGATATGTTTAAGACTCATTCATATGCATGTTATATATGTTGGGAAGGAAGTGAAGTGATGTATGCTTTGTGAATTTAGTTCATTTTACTTAATCTTAAAATGCCTTTCTTTTTTGAAAAGGTTTGTTTAAAGTTTATCTAAAACTTAAGATTAATTAAAACACTTAATTAAAACATTCACTAGATAAAACTAAAATATGAATCCACTTTAGAAATTACTTAGGTTAGGGAGAAGTTCTCCTCTTTCTCTCTTTATAACTTAGTAATTAATTATAGATTCACTTAAACCCAACATAAAATAAAATCAATCCAAAATAATCAAAACACTTAAATGAAACCCTCCTCTATGTTGAACATTCTTCACACTTAGAAAATTCTAACTTAAAGCCATAGCTAAGCATACCACACAAACCTCTAAAGCACACACATTAGGCTAAGTCACAACTTCTAGCTTTAGGTTAGGATGGTGCATAGTTTGATGCTTACTTTTATTTTATGATATATGTTTTAGTTTGGATGTTAGGATGTATGTGCATAGAATGAATTGATGGGAGATCTTAGTCTAACCATTATTTCCAGGATTGTGAGTGGGCAATGTAATAAATAAAGATATAAATACTTTTTTTGTGCAGGTGCTTATACCCCTAAGCATAATCCAATAGGCCAGGTGGACTTAGTCACCCATGTGTAGGGTGATAAGTCCAATAAACATGATTGGGATTTGGTGGTTTGTTTAGCTAAACTTTATTTTGCAGGTATTAGTTTAGGGTTTAGGGTTTAGGGTTTAGGGGATTATAGTATTTCAGATTCTGTATTTTAGATTTCAAATTTCATGTAATTTTTATAATTAGGATTTTAGAATGAATGTTATGGGGATTACAATGAGCATTGGTCATAAGATCTCATCTTATGCACCATGTGAAGCCTTTGGAGCATCCACCTTCCAACCATCCGAAAGAAGGAACCAAAGAAGAAAGAAGAAAAGAAGAATGAAGAAATGAAGCTTGAAGACCTCAAAATAATGAGTTTTTTGCTTAATTATATGTAATTCATTTGTAATCCGGTTTGTATAAGGGTAGAGCTCGGCTATCCAATTTATTTTCGGGTTTGTGCGGTGATACTCAACCACAATGGCCTCTTATTCTTTTGTGATTAGCTTTATAGATTGATTGATGATTTGTTTAGCTTATGCATTAAGTGGCATCCTTTTCCTAGTTTTTTCCTTGATTTATGTATGACCTAGATGTGGATTAGACTCTAGGGAAAATAAACCTTTTATCAAATTTAACAATTCAAAACTAAAATTAAAGAACTCATAACCTCACCTAAAGCTTAAGCTAAAAATTAAGATAAAAGAATTAGCAACCCCTTAGCTAGATGAGTACTTCTTTTATAACATCATGTACAAATGCATATTATTTTCACTCTTGATTGGAGGGCTTCCACCTTTGCCAAAGAAACTTAGCTTGACCTTTGAGAGCCATGGTAAAAACACACCTCCCTTCTCACTGATTTTGTCCAATAATCTCATTTCTCATGTATTAGGCATATGAATCCTATTAGCCTAAGTCAAAATGATTGTCTAAAAAAAATGAAATTTGAATTGCATTAGATTTAGGTCATTTGAAACATGCCCTTACATGATCTAGTCTCTTTAGAGAGTGAGTTTAAGGACTTAGTCTCTTTCTAAATAAATAACAGCCTAGCTATCTTACATAAAGAATATAAGTTGCCTACATGAATTTAAAATTATATGAGGAGTTAGTTGGCGACCCCCAAAGTTGTGTAAGTCCAAGCCGGATTTGTCTCTCTTGTGGAGGCAAACCAAATGCTCACCTTAGATTTAGTCATGTTTTCTGCCTCAAAGCTCCCTAGATTAAGGTTCTGAGATTGCTACTCCATTGTGGGCCATAAGCTTAAATCTATGCCTCTTAGGTATTTCCATACTCTTATGTTATGGAATCATAAGCCCTAAATTTCTAATGAAAAATTCAACTCAAATAAATTAAATCAATTTCAAAAATATAAATCCCAATCATAGGATAGTTTGAGATACTCACTAGGTTTCCTAACATTGTGGGCATCTCCTACTTATCTTCTTTTAGCTTCGATAATAACTCCCTCTCCTTGATTAATCCCATTTGATCTTTTAAAATAAACTAATCGATTGATAGTCCTTCCTATCGAAATCTTTGGAGACAACGATCATTTACCTTAATCGAGAGTATTCTAAGATCTCATTCCTATAAATGCAACTATGGGGCTTGCCCCTATAGGGAACTTAAGGAACCTGCTTAAAATAAACCATACTTTACTTTTTGTAAAGGGGAAAAATCTTTGATGCATGCACCATTATCCTGGGGAGTCTATTCTGGGATTAGTCTATTGTAGGCGAACTTCTATCTCTCGAGATAGTACACCTCTCCTCAACGTCATACCTGATCACCTTAATAAGAACATATGTGGATCTACGTGGCATCCCAAAAAGGTGTATTTTATATATTTTTATTTTCATTTATCCTCTTTTCTAAAAGGGGGATAGATGAAGGCAGGAATTGTATAAAATTTTCATCGCAACCACTAATAAAATCTCAAAAAATTAGGGGAGGTAGAGGTCATCTCCCTAAATCCCATAAAAAGTTTGAGACCAATTGGGTGATTAATTAAGGAGTAATTAAAGTAATTAATTTTTTAATAAAACTCTAATTAAGCTAAAATCATTATTCAAAATTAATTAATAATATTTCTAGAATCTACTCTGAAATACCTTTAAAATGAGTCTAAGTTTGTATTTTTTTTTATTTTTCTATAATTAGTTATGATTTCAGGAAGTTTTAGTATTAAAAACTAATTAAATAACCCTAATTAAACTATTTATCCTGCGATGAATACGATGCGCCAACGATCGCTTTCCATGCATGACGGATTGGTTATTTAAGTGACATCGCGACGACTTGGCGCCAGACACATTTTCTCCGCTGGCGGTCTGATCTAAGATCAGACGGTTGAGATTAAACCTAGAGTTTAGGGTAAGAATCACAGTGAATCTAGTGTGATCTGATCATAGCCATCCGTTCCAGTCACATAGAATAGACAGCACATGATCCTTCTCCTTCATGAGTGATGAAAGGTGAACACCGTTCATCTTCCTCATTCGATCAGCTCACCGAGCTCGACAGATCAAAATGATCCCACGCCTTTAAAAGGAGGGGGGGATGCAAACCAACGGTCAAAATTACATGGGATGATAATTCCCTTCGAAAAAGACCAATTGAAAATTTCCTATAGCTACAATTTTGAACAATTACCTCACCAGAGGCTATCACCGATGCCTCCAACGATAGGTAGCTGCCTAGTGAGACGAAGCCACTGAAGAAATCGGTCTTGATATGATGTGGAATGCTCAGTTGACCAAGTGCCTCTTCAATGGCGATCGGTCTTGATAGCACTTCCCATGGCTTGGAGGCATGGGAAATGACTCGATTAAGCTCAGCGAAGTGTGGTGAGGGTGTGGGTAAAAGGAATTTGGGTTTGGTGAAATGATGAGGAGTATTGCTCAGAATGGGGATGCCCTATTTCAGCTTTGCACGCAGAGGAGAAATGTCGATCGAGGGCACTGGGATTGGGAAAGCTCGAGGATTCAAATTCTCTGAGTCTCTGAGCTCTATATTGTGTTTTTTGTTTGAATTGAGGGTGTATACCCCTCAATTAAGTGTGATGGATGGATGAGATAGGTCATCCAGTTTTGACCCGTGCGCCTCCGTCGGCCTGTCGGAGCTATCACCTTCAACTCCACATGGCACGCCATGGTTGAGGGAGTGTGTGGTAGGAGGCTTAAGGCCTGATTTGGGGAGTTGGGGTTGTCATTTTCCCCCAAGAACCTGTGGGTTCGTCCATGAGGTGAGGTGCTTGGGTTGGTTCTATTGGTCCATGATAGGTTCTAGACTGGCTTAGGTTGGGCTAGGGATTCTAGGGAGGCCCTCTTTGAGGAGTTTGATGGCTTCCATGGGGAGACAAGGGTAGACTTTCCCATTCTAGGCAAGAATCCAAGCTAGAGGAGCTTGACACCTTAGTTTATCCCCTTGGGTGGGGTCTATCAGGCTTTGGGCTGATTTGGGAATGGGTTAGTCCGGTTTCAATGATCTAGCTAGCTCCTAAGGTCCCATGGCTTGGTTTGAAGTGATTTGGCTTCATTTGGTCAAATAGGTTAGTTTGGGTTAGGTTAGGTTGGGTTGACCAATTGGTCAAATTAGCTCAAACCAAGGCTTGAGGTAGGTTTAAATCATGATTTGGAATATTTTGGTGTGATTAATTTGGTATGGTTTGGCTTAGGTTTGAATTTGACTCATTTGGATTCAAAAGGGTCAAATCAAGTTAAATCAACCAAAATGGGTTGTTTGGTGTCAGTCAAGTTCAATTGGTTGATTAAAATGATTGTAGCTTTGGTTTGATTTAATTTAGAATTAATTTGAATGTTGGTCAATGTGACCTTTTAGGTCAATTTGGGCTAGGTTGGGTCAAGTTTATCAATTGGTCAACTCAATTATAGCTAAGTTCAATAAGTGATTTGGGATGAACTTGAGCCATTTAATCAATAATCAGATCAATTTGACCTATTTTGGCTTTAAATTTGGCTTAGGTCAAGTGGTCAATTGGCTTGACTCAATTTGACATGTTCAATTGTTGATCATTGATGCGTTTAGATCTATAGTTTCAATCAATTTGACATGTGGTGAATTTTGGTTAGTTTTGGTTTCATTTGGGCTTAATGTTGACTTGGTCAAAGGCTAGGTATGACTTTGTTTGACCCAATTCAACGTGGTTGATCACCCTATGATGATTGTTGATCATGATTGAGGCTTAGATAGGCTTGGTTCAATCTGATGTAGGTTACATTAGAACTTAGCTCAAAAAGATCATTTATGTCACTTTGGGTCAAGTGAGCCTAAATGGGCCAATTAGTTTGTTCAAGGCTTGATTCAAGTTTGGTTGAATTCACATATGAGTTTAGGATTGAAATATAAATCCAATTGCACTTGGTTTGGAGCTAAATGGGTTTTGGTTCATATGACAATTTCAAGTCATAATTTAAATTGATTTCGACTTAGTTTTGGTTTGATAATGGTGGTTTATGTTTATATTTGGATCAATGATTATAGGAATAAATGAATCATGAAGAAATCCATGAGTTTTGAGTTGATTTGAATTTCATCTAGCCAAGTTCAATTTTTTGACTAAAAGGGATAAAATTGGGAATTTGGTTTGGTTTGAGTTTAGTTTTGGTCATTTGAATTTATATTTCATTTATATTTGTGAATATGAATGAAGATATAAATGGAAAAATCACTTGAGTTTGGAGAAAAGCAAATTTGATTTAGCTTAAGGATGTAGGTTGAAAGCGCTAATTTGGGTTTTGATTTGGTCTGATTTATATTTGGTCATTGGAGAGTGTGTTTCATTAATATTTATGAATATAAATAAAGGAATGATTGATTTATAAAGAAGTCAACCAAGTTTGAGTTTATTTGAAGAAATTTTGGCTAAGCACATGAAGGTGGCTCATATGGCTTAGGAAGAGATTTTTGGAATTGGGAATTTATTATGGGTTTCAATCATTTGGAATCTGGGATTGACTTGTGATTTGGAATTTGATTTGAAATTGGATTTGATAATTGAGAAAATTATTTGGGTTGGGGTTGATTTGGATTTGGTTAAGGTTAAGTCCATAAGATAACGTCAAAATCGCTTAGGAAGGAATTTGGAGTTTGAATTTGGTGATGGATTTCAATCATTGGATAGTTGGATTTGATTTTGGAATTTGAATTCGAATTTGAGGTTTGGTTTTGAAAGAAGGAAACAAGGATCGAGTTTAGGCTATAGGGTAGGCAAGTCCTCCTAAATTCTTAAAGACAACCAATTCTGCTAACTCTTCTTAAGTCTTTTGTTGCTCACCAATCACTGTAAGTTTTAGTTAAGAACTCTTCTATAAGAAATTCTAGATTATGGGAGTTCTAGACTTATGATGAGTGGTTGTGACATGTTTTACACATGTTATACCCATCGTCATACTTAATTACTAAGTTTAAACAAGAGTGGGTCCCATATTGATTCTTTCTATCTCTTATAAATGAGGCTAAGGGAGGGTCTTTTATTTCATATCATTTGCTTGAGTTAATGTTTTGAGATCTTTAAGAATTTTGAGGCAAGAAGGAAGATTTACTTGCGTTCAAAGTAAGCATTTTATTCTTTTATAAATTCCCTTTTAAGTTCTTTCCCTCTTCTCTTTGATTATGTATTTTTTTTATTTAATTTCAGTTTACATGATTTTCATTTAATTTAATTTAAGTCTTGAATTTCAATCCAAATTTCAACAACATTTTGACATAGGAGGAGTTAAATCTAATAATTTTAGTCTACCCGCCACACCCTGATGAGCATGAAGAGATCTTCAAACTTGCAAAATAAAATAAATACAATATAATTTCCACATTCATATAATCCTACACATCCACAAATTACATCTTCAAATTTTATTTTTTGTTTTTGAAGACAGAAAGAGAGGATAGTGTGGTTGTGTGGTGCGAGAAGTCAAGCTTGATTGGAGTTGCCTATGGCTAAGAAAGAAATCCACATAGCATGGATAAGAGAAAAGGAGTTCGCCTAAGATGTAGGTTGATTGCTGCTGTATTGGAGAGGAGCTCGGCTTGGCTACGTGCGAAGGGTTCACATAATGATGAGGCAGAAAGTTTAATCGGTCTGGGGACTTTGGCAGCAGGATAGAGGAGGACAAAGAGTGCAACCAGCTGGTGTGGGTTGGATCACTGGCAAGTGCAGACAGGAAGGGATGGCTTGGAGCTCAAGCTTGGGCACAAAAACAAAGCAAAACGGAGAGCAAGAGAGGAAAGCTGTCCAGCATGCACCTCAGAACAGCACAGGGAGACAGGAATTGGAAGTTCAAGAGAGGGCTGGGAAGCGGATTTGGAAACAAGGTTGGGTTCTCGATTGAGGAAATGGCACTATAGCCAAAACCGAGAGGGAGAAAGAGGAGTAGATGGGGAAATACATCGACGTATGGAGATAATCGGAAGAGGAATCGTGCGGCTGTGTGCTCGATTGAAAGATGAGTCATGAAGCTGTGTGCTTAATTGGATGAGTCGGATTTGGACGAGAGAGACGAGCAAAAGAAATGGGAAAATGCTTGTCTAATTGAGAGGTACCTGTCGTGATAGAGTTCCTTCTCGGTTGTGACAAAAGGAATGATTGGAAGAGGAATCATGCGTGTGCGGGCTCGATTGGAAGAGGAATCGGAAAAGGCATGCCGGTCGAGAGGAATCCGCCTGATGATGAAATTGCCTCTCGGCTGCCCTCATTTGAATAAAGGAGAGGCCGGAGAAGGAAGACGGGGCATACGGTTTGAGGGGACGAGAGCGGATGCTTGCGGCTTGCTTGCGGCTTGCGGCTTGCGTCTTGAAGGCTGGCGGACAAGAGCTAGGTTACAGAAACGGAGAATCTGTGAGGAGACGAATGCGTCTTGAAGGAATTCGGGCTTTTGGATCGATTGTGTCTATGAGGGATCGAGCCGGGTGCGAGAGATAGGAAAGGAAAATAAAATAAAATTCCTTTTTTTTGTGTTTTATCGAATGAGATTAAATCAGGGCCATTAAAAAAATTTTGTCATTTTGTAAAACGGCCAAGGACGAGTGAGTGGGGAAATTGTTTTATTTTTATTTTTTTAAAATTAAATTTACACAGATTTTGAATTTTATTAAAATTAGATTTAATTAATTTACATAATAAAATTTTTACATATTTTATATATAGTTAATTTATCTTAATTAACTCATTTCCATTTCATTTTTATTTTCATTTTTTATTTTATTTTATTTTATTTATTTATATATATACATATATATATATATATATATATATATATATATATATATATATATATATATATATATATATATATATATATATATATATATATATATATATCAAAATGTTGGCCTTCTTGAAATTAGAATTGGAATTGAAGAGTGCCTTTCAAAAATATAAGGCAAGGGAGGAAAGGATTCACAATCAGTTGTTAGGCAGCCTCCTCCAATTTCATCCCTTATCCTAGAAATTTCATATGCAAGCTCAAAAAACCTATTCACCTTACGAACTCCGACAAGCTAAAGCATGATATGAATGATGTATGCACGGACAGAAGTAACTGCTTAGGTTTTAGGTAATGTAATATGAATTCCAAATTGAATTTAAAGAATAGAATCCACGGCTATTGATATGGAATACGCCTTGCTGGGTAAGCAAAGTAGAACTTTTTACGGTGCTTAGCTTAGCTTTGCTATTGATAGGATAATGAATCAGATTGGTGCAATAGTAGCAGACATGTATGGATGGAAGGTCCTAGTCTTAACTATAAGCACAACACGGATCATCGAATGCAGAAGAGGATGAGGAAGGAAGCATAAAAAGGTTTAGCCTTCTCTATTATCCATGAAGTGGAAGTGACATATGTTATCTCTAGAAAAGGGGTAGCGGTATTGTTTTGACTTCATCCCCTACTTTGGCCTGGAAGGAAAGGTACATAGCAAGGACCAGCAGATGCCATTTTCATTTCAAGAAAATAGTCATTCTCATTGCATTCGAGCTAATAGAATTACCTTTCTAGAAATTCCCTCTTCGTTTGTTTTTGGTCACTCCATCTCTCACTCCGCTATAAGAATCTTGAAGGCAGCTACCTTGGATGTGGGTCCATCCGAGCCTCATGGAGAGCTAAGCCTCCGCCCCCATTTTTTTTTTTTTTTTTGCTAGAATATTGACTTTTCTAGAGCACCTCTAGAAGGTGTAGAAGAATGCCTTTCATTACATATATGCATATATACATACATCTATACATATATAAATACATACATATATACATATATAAATACATATATATATATATATATATATATATATATATATATATATATATATATATATATATATATAAATACATATATATACATATATACATACATACATACATACATACATATACATAAATAGATACATACATATACATATATCTATAAATATATGCATACATATACATATACATATACATATATATACACATATATATACATATATATACACATATATATATCGGCGATTTCAAATATCTTTCAAGCTTCAAAATCACATGATTTAAGCAAGTTGTAATCTTATATGTGCAACAATTTACATAGATACTAGAAGATTTAGGAGTTTTAGTTAGAGAGCATAACAAAATCTTTGTAAATCCCATTATCAAACTAGATGTATCTAAAGGTGACCTCTTAACTGATGCATCATCAACATCTAGTGGTGCGATTAAGTCAATTTTTAGCATAATTTGATACTCCACACATGATACCAACCATCTATCTTCTTTGTTATCTCAATGGGGACCCCACCATAGGGTATCTTTCCCTCTCTCTTCTTCTTTACAACTAAATGACTTCTTTATACAAATTGGAGACTATGCTATTTACATAGAGTTGCATCATTAGGTCTTGCAACTTCTTGAAAGATTCATTAATTTTTTTATAGAAATATAAGAATATCATAATGATTACATCCATTAAATATGCATAATATCTATTTACCTACTATTGTTATTGAATTGATTTCGCTCGTCTAGATATTCTGCGACTTTAATGTGAGCTACTTTTTCTGATGCTCGTCTTCTATCACAATTAAGTAACTATCTATCACTATCAATCCAACTTTTCACGAATGTATTGAGCATCTTAAAATAAATTACATATGACTTCATCAAATTCGTACCCATCACCTAGCACCACAACTTGTGGATAGCTTTAGCAACAACTTTCTCTTCGAAACCATTCTCCTCAATATCAAAGATGTTTTTTTTAAGAATATCAACCATCCATCTCGAAGAGGTAAGTAGTATTAAAAATATCAATTCACTCACATATTTCATCTCACCAAGCTGTCAAGTATTACGAGGATAAATCAAAATTAATGAATTGGTCCAAAAAAAATTGTGCAAAAAAAAATTTCTTATTTATGAATATCCTAAATTTAAATTCTATCTAAGTTAAAAGTTAAAATTTCACACACATATTTTTTTTAATTCTATTGAATAACTATATTATTTAAATCTTTTTGATACCATTTAAATCTTTTAAATTGATTCTTAATTTAATAAAATTATGTGATAAATATTTTTAATTTTAATCTTTGTTGACCTAATCAATTATTCTTAAATGATTAAAAATCTTATTAAAATAAAAATAAAAATTCATCTTGAATATTATATTAATTAAAAATATAGCATACAATCAGTTACTCAAAAATAAGCATGATATTAATTATAGTAAGGGCATGATTAAATATAAATCAATTTTTATGATGAGAATTATTTAATATTTACTATAAATATCAATCTCAATTTGATATTAAAGCATGTGAATGTTAGATAATGAGGTGTCGTGAATTTGCTTACATATATTAATGCCTCATCAATCATTTGCAAATAATGATAAAATGTTGCTAATAGATTATCAAAAACTTCATCCGATTAAATGCTAAGTATTTGAATTAAAAAATTTCAAAATTAATTTCAAGGTCATCAAAATTATAATTTAAATGAATATTTTTATTATCAAAATGCAATAATACTAAAAATTTCTTGATATAAATGAACCTAAATCAAGCACTTAAATAAAGAATTGATAATTTTACAGCAATATTTGAGAGATCACAAAATTTTAATTTTATGTGCTCACAATCAAAATTAGCTTATTAACAAGAGGAATTAAGATGCCCAAAAAATATAATATATTAAGAAGAATTAGAGAAAAATGATCAAAATGTCTCTTCCCAACAATCTATAAATTAGAACAAAGAATTTATATATATATATATATATATATATATATATATATAAGAAATTATTCAAATAAGAGAATGTAGAGTTTTACTTATAAGTTCTAGATGCTTGTTATCGCGGCAAAGTTGATAACTATTGTGACATTTGGGCGACGTGCCATTGATTTTAATGCTAATCTAATCATAGCTAATGTTGATCTTTCTTATTATATGGATGTTATGTAAATCACTTGAATAATTTATCACAAAAAGCTCGGATGATGTCAACATTAATATGGTCGTTTGTTTATTAAAGATTAAGTATATGAGATGACACATGTCATCAATACCAATACTAATATTTGCTATCACTAATACTATTGATGTTTCTTACAACAAACAAGACTAACATGCTCTAACAATATCGATGACATCTACCAATGACAACTATTAATATTAACATTGACATCTAAAGTTGCCCACAATATTGTTGCCAGTAATAGCTAATAATATTGATACCTACTAATCAATATAAATATTAATACCCTGTTTTGCCAAAAAAAAAGGGCAACATTCACCATAAAATCAAACACTATGAACATTTGCAAATTTCTATATAATTTTTTTATCTTTTTTTTAAGATTAGTTTATTACAGAAGAAAAGGCATCACACTTGTAGGGATTACATATGGACCTAGGGTTGCAAATAAATCGAGCCAAGCTGATCCTATGCTTGTTCGAGTTAAAGCTTGTTTATCATTATCGAGCCCAAGATCTTAGAATGGTTTTCAAGATTGAGCTTATGTGAGTTTGGCTAAAGTTTGTTTATGAGCTTGATTCAAATTGAGATTATTAATCCTATTAACAAGTAGTTTGTTTCATGACATAAATGAGCTTTAATCAAGTCTTAATTGAGTTTGTTCATGAGTAGCTTGTTGATAAATATACACAAGCTATATTAATTAATGATTATTAAGCCCAAAAAATTTAAAATTAAAAAATATTGTTCACAAACAAGCTCTAATTGAGCCTTAATTAAGCTCCTTGACGAGTCATAAACGATATCATTTATGAATATAAATGAACGAAATAAAAAGTTGTTTAAACTAGTAATCAAATATATATAAGCATTAAATTAGCTAATCAAATGATTATAAATGAGCTCTAATCAAATCGAGTCATAAATAGCTTATTGACGCTCAATTCATTTGCAGTCCTATATGAAATATTCATCAATCGTAGTTAGAATATACAGCCAAATTTTCTTATGCAAATTTACTTGCTGCAAATTCTATTCCACCAAATTTCCATCAAAAAAATTCTTAGGTACATATTTGTAATTTCAATTTCAGATTTTCATCGTAAAATTTGTTGCTACATGCAGAGTTAATGTCGAAGCATCAAGTTATATATAACTACGAACAATTTCTAAAAATTATGTATGACTTAATAAACTAGATTTGTAATACTATCGTAGATCACAAGTTAAATAATTGACATATACACAAATTCAAAACTGTATATGGTTAAACAATATTTTATTTTAGCACATCAAATATAAACATAATAATGAAAAGTTACAATTATCATTATAATTAATACAAACTTCGATTAATGCTTAGACTTCTCTGAGATCAAATTTACTCTTATCTATATATATATATATATATATATATATATATATATATATATATATATACATATATATATATATATATATGCATCTGTACCTATTTTTCTTCTGCTTCTCGTCACGAAAGCGATGCTCTCGTAGTTTTTTGAGCATTCTCTTCGCAAGGATAATAAGCCGAAAGAAAGATAATAGTCTAATTCTTTTCACTTTTTTGATAGTCGAACATTAAATTTATTGATGATGTTGAGTGTCTAATTATTTCACTTAAAATCTTTCTATAGCATCTAAGCTTATTTAGATATATGAAATAATTTTTTTTTATTTTCTTAATTATGCAGTGTTCTATAAGCATATTAATAATTTTAATGATATAGAAATTGGTTGATATTAGAAACATTCCTTCATCTTATTGAGATGCTCTTTTTTTCTTAGAAATTTATAATAATTATAGATCATTTAGTTTCTTAAATAATATTATAAAATTTTCAATTATATTTTTAAGCTCATAATTTAGCTTCCTTGGAGTCAAATAAAAACATTACTATTGAGCTCATTTCATCTAAAAACTATTTTGACTATAAATATACTGAAATTAGACTTTGAATGTTCTCAAAATTTAAGTTGAGAATTTTTCTTCAAATATGTTAAAAAAGTTTTAGTTGTGTATTACTATTAATTAATTTTCTTGGCATAAAATTATGAACATATTGAAAGTTGCATTAAAAGAAACAAAAGTCAATTTTAATAGGGGTTGTTATAAGGAGTAATCATGTTACTTGAATCAAGATAAACAATTGGAAGGATATACTAATAATAGTTTTTTGAGATATTAGCATTAATTAGGCTTAAATAGACAGACACCCAATTTCATGGTTATATAAAGGAGAGAGATACAACATTTTAAATGCAAGCTAGAACATCTATAAGTATGCTAAAAATAAGATCATAAAATTAATATAATAAGAGATGCTCATAAGCACTTGCAAATATGTCAATATTAGATGAAATAGTGAGATATTAGCGTAATTATTTAAAGATTAAACTGGTTGAGAGTTTGGCTTTCCAGAGATCTTAAGTTTAAATCCTTGCACATGTGTTGTGTGTGTGAGTTTGCGATTAACTTTATTTAAATGTCCAAAAAAAGATATTAGCATTAATTAGGCTTAAATAGCTGTACGAATGATTGAGGACAAACACCCAATTTCATGGCTATATAAAGAAGTGAGATGCAAAGTTTTAAATGCAAGCCAGAACAACTGTAAATATGCTAAAAATAAGATCAAAAAATTAAAATAGTAAGAGATGCACTTAAGCTCCAGCAAGTACTACATCAATATTAGATGAAATAGTATATTGAGATATTAGCATTAATTGTGGAAGGCATCTTGGTTGAGAGCTTTAGTCAACAAAGGTCAAATCCTCACGTGTTGTGTGTGAGTTTGCAATTAAATTAGCTTAAATGTCCCAAAAAAAAAATAGCATTAATTAGGCTTAAATAGATGTACAAACGATTGAAGACAAACACCCAATTTCATGGCTATATAAAGGAGTGAGATACAAAGTTTTAAATGTATGCTAAAAATATGATCATAAAATTAATATAGTAAGAGATACACTTAAGCACGAGCAAGTACTATGTCAATATTAGAGATTAAAAAAAAAAACAACCCCGCTCAGAGTTGAAAATTAAAAAAAATCTTTCAATTAGGAGTGCGCACTAATCGATTTAAACTTAAAAATCAAATCGAACCAACATTATTTCATCAATTTGATTTAGTTTGTAATCTCATGATTCTATTTTTAGTTGTAAATACATAATTATTTGATTTTTAATTTTAGGTTCAGTTAAAAAAAAGAGATCAATTAAATCAAATAAATTGAATAAATTATAAAGTTAAATATAAATATATAATTTCTATGATAAATTCTAAATTATTTACATAAATTAATAGATTTTTAATTATCTAAGAAATTTTTAACGTACAAAATTTATTAAATTGTGTTTTAATTATCTAGTTTATTAAAATATAAAATTTTTTATTTTTTTTATATGCTATTTTCTTTAAACAAAAATCAAGCAGGATAAACCAAGTCATAATTCAGTTCTATTGGATCTATTTTATAGCTTATTTGGATGATTTGATTATTCTAAATTATTTAGTTTGATTTATTCAATTTAATAAAAACTTTAATTGAACCTACTAAAGCACACTCCTACTTTCAACTGAAGATTGAGAAAAAACTAAAAACAACTCACCGACTGGAACGATTTCTCCATCAACTATAACATATTTTGTAATTGGATTTTATCCTTCTTTTTTCAAGTAGAAATTTAAAACTGTTGATTTTTTTGCCAAATAATCTAACTTTTCTTCTCTGTCAGCAGAAATATTTCAATACAATCAACAATAACAACAACAAGTCTTAATCCCATTAGGTGGGATCGGCTACATGAATCTTTCGTCTCTATTGTGTCCTATTATGTTACAAATGACAGGATAAAATAAATTCTTAGAACTGCCAGAATCATGATTCATATTCTTAATATATGATAAAATCTGAACCACATTTGGCTTAAGAAGAGAAGAATTGGTCTACAGAAAGCATTTGGCGAGAACACTGAAACAAAATGAGAATTCAAGAAATAGATGATATTTAGATTGAGGATCCAAATGACGAAGAAAAGCGTGTCAAAGGAGAGTAAATATGATGAATATTTTAAATAATTGCAGTATTCAAACTATCCAATATATATAAATATGGTGAATATGATGCATGATTGTTTATGCCACATTTGAGAAAACCAATTGATTAGCTCGTGAGGCATGTTACTGTAGAAAAATTTAATAAATATTTTGTGAAGATGGTTCAGAAAATTATTCTAGCAAATGGAGTTATAGCCGTTAGAATTAATGGGTGCTGGCTTAATTGCCTCATTTACAGAGATCCCAATTATGTTATTGTTGCGTGCTAGAGAATTTTATTCCGGTAGATGCGAGATCTTCGTCGTAGCCCAAAAATTATCCAACACACAAGCAGGAGATATGAACACAGGGGTTATACGTGGAAAACCCGTTAAGGGAAAAAACCACCTTGCCCGCCTCAGAGAGAACTTATGTGTTCAAAAGATATGGTCCGCTTCTCGTTAGTTCGAGAAGAAGAAGGTGCGGAAACAATATTCCGAGTGTAGACACCGGTCAACTCCAACCCAAGGGAGAAGTTTCCCAAAAGCGGCAGAACCGATCTTCGGGAGCAACCTCTTGATCTTCGGAGAAATGAGCAACCTTTTCTAGTCCTCAAGCGATCTCCTAAGGGCGAAGCTCGATCTTCGCACTACCTGGTGGCACGGTGATGGGATCGTCACGCCAAGGTCGACCGCTGTCTCGGTCTTCAAAATCGATTCCGGTCCTCTAAGGTGAGAATGAAGCTCTATTTATAGATTTTGGGAGTGCCTTGTAAATTCGGAAAACTCCAACCACTCCCATCGACGCTGCATCGATCGACGGTGTATTTTGATGATCCGGGTGCCTTAATGACGTCTAATTGGGTGATCTTGGATTCTGGATTCGTTGAAGCCGCGACCGACTATATAAATATGTCGCTTGGTGACCATTTGGATCGGATCCATTTTCATGCTCGATAGCTTGATCGAGTCGATTCGACTTCGATCGACTATGCATGTTGCTATGTTCGCTCATCGAGATTCGGGCTTGACTATAAGTTGAAATTGAAATTGGGATCAAGCATTTCAAAATGCCTTGAGATTCGTGCTTAATCGATTAATTCGAGGATGTATCGTTGCCCTATTTTTGGGTGATTATCTCACCATCCAAAATATATGTCAAATACTTGAAAATAACAAATTCTTCAATGAAATTTGAGAGTCCATCAATCGCATGATTGAGACAGATCTTCATAACAAAGACAATATTATAACTGGAAGTGATGTACGTGCAAATACACATGTATGTGTGGTGCGATATTTTGAGGTTACTTGATCGATCCGGAACGGTTCATGGCGGCGCACGGGCGCAAGCCAATGGGCTCGGCGTGGCGTTGGCTAAGATGCACCGGCACGCGGCACGCCAGGCTGGTTGGCGGCAATGGGTCGCAGGAGCCGACGTTCATGGCCGCCAGAGCTTCGGGTCAAGGAACCGGAATCGTCGGGTCTGGCTCGGTATCGCTGGGTCAACGGGTCGATAGTGACGGCCATGCGCTGACCGGAGGTTCACGCGACCGACGGCGGCCGCGGATCATGGCTTGACCCGCGGACCGAGGCTCCGCCGCTGGATCGCGCTGACCGACTGGACCGCCCGTATGTCGGGCGGTCGACTTTCTACCGGCTGAAGGAAGCCGGGCGGCTGGTGTCGGCTGCTGGGAGTGGCGCTCATAGCGCTGGCGAAGGCGATGCTGGCGCTTATGGCTCGGGCGGTAGCCCCACGGGCCCAACGCTGTCTGCTTTTGAGCGCGCACGCTGCTTTTGGGGGGTCTATAAAACCCCTGGGGTAAGAGGGAAAGGCACACTTTTCTCATCTCCTCTCCTCTTAGAGTGCATAGCCCTCCCCCTAGTGGGAGTTTGGGCACTCTTTTTGGTTCCACCTCTACCCCCGAGCCGAGTGCATAGCCTCCCCCGGTGGGAGTTCACTCTTCTTGGAATAATTTTCATCTCGACTGCACGAAGTTGTTTGTAGATGGGTGAGAATCTTTGAAAGAGACACGTTCAGTAACTGAGGCAAATGAGGTGGGAACCTTCTAAAATGGGAGGACCAAGATCTGGGAGTCGCCGATGGAGACACATTGATCGCTTCGAAAAAATATTATTTTTCAATGATTTGGTTCTTAAGTGTCCAAGAAGTTTGATAGAGCCCAATCTCCTCACGGGGTATTTCACCACTTACTTAGATGAGTCTGGATTGCGTTTCCCATCCCCAGATGATCGCCATTTTGTCAAGATGAGGTTTGCATTTCCCGCCGAAACGGCAATGACGATCGGATGGGACTTATCTTTTTCGGATGCGAATTTTGACATCGACACTCGCGACCTGATGTGTTTACTGATGCACATATCGACACCGCGCAGGAGTTACTTGACCTCCTGACAAGGATCCTCCCAAGAGTTGGGCAAGATTTTTTTGTGAAGAATGACTGGTCTTCGAGAAATGGGGAAATGAGAGAGATTTACCCATTCCCCTTTGGTGATGAAGATATCGCGACGAAATTGAATATTGAAGATCTTCGATTTGAGATTCGATATCAACAGATTTCGGGAGGAATCTTGTCTGGGACTTTCTATTCATCCCAGCCCTCTTATGCGCTGAGAAAGCCCAACAAAGAGGTTTCCACATCTCCCAAGCTGCCCTCCCGCTTCTTCCAAGGACCCGCCTCCAATAGAGAAGAGGAAAAGGAGCAAAGAGGTGATGGTGATATCAGATACCCGAAAAGAGTCGGGTCCTTCGAGTAGTCGTCCCCCAAGGATCTTCATTCCCAGGACGTGTTGAATCATTCTCAGTCGCGATGCCAAGAACCGGTAATCCTTCTTATTCATCATCTTTATTTCCCATTTCCTTGGCTTAACGTTTTTTTTTCTTATTTCGACATCGAAGAAGCAAGAACTTGACTTCAAAATGAACATCAGCAATGACCGAATTCGAGTTCGTGAAGGTCAAGTTTCTCCATGGTGAATATAATGTGGAGAAAGTAAAAGAGATATCCGTGTTGGAGAATCAACTTGATGAGTGCTGAACTACCTCGCTTTTCTCTTCTTTTCGCCGAAGTTGACTGGATGAATTAGTGGAGGCTAGAACAGGTTCGCCGATCCAAGATCTTTTCCGAGAAGGTTTCGTGTCTGAGGCAAAGAACCAAGAGTTACGCCTTTTTCGAGAAAGAGGTCGCCTTTATCTCTGTAAGCGGAGCGTGTCGGGAGGACTTCAAGAACTCGACCCTTCAAGAGTATCATACAGATCACGCTCTGAGGCCGAGACCACGTATATGATGTAGAGGTGAAGGCTTTGAGCGCAGGTGTTGATGAAGGCTTCATCCGAGGTTTCTTGAAGGGGACACGCACGTATCGCAAGCTGTGAGTCGGTGTTGAGGTCCTTTCTCCAGCCTAGCTTCCCGACCCTTCTAATGACGAGGATGACTGATAGTTCTTCATCATCTACCATGAGACCATCAAGACCGTAGTTGTAGTTCCTTTATGCAAACTGCTCGTTGTATATTATTTCGGTTGATTGTACTTGTATGTCAGAAATATTAACAATCCACAAAATTATTTGTGAATATTTTGAGTTGTGTGTCAAAGTGATGATAAAGATTCGCATAGAAGAGATCATCGAATCCCTTTAGATAATTCGATCTATTCTAAGATCATTACATGCTACTTGATGACAAACTTGCGGAATATATTTATAGGTTCTCTCGTAACCTCTCGATCTATCCTAGGTTGTATCTGAGACCGATGATGTTAACATGTTATGGAGAAAGTTAGGCGCCTATAGAGGATTGCCAACTTATCCAAGGTTGTTTATCGAGTGCTACTCGACGATGTTAACTCAGATAGAAGATCGATCAATTCTGGGATCGATCTACCTGAATGAGATACAACAATCGTCTCTTGAGTGTTTTAAAATGCAAGCATAAGCAAGAAAAAGTCACAATAAGTATGAGAACTTTAACATAGATAGAAACATAAATCCAAACACCTTGATGCCAAGGTTGGACAATAAGTACGACAAACAGAGTATCGATAAATGTTTAATTCGATAACAACAATTGCAATACAAACATACACGATGATAATGTTTTCCACATTCACTAGAATAAAAAAAGTACGATCACCGGTAGTATTTTTTGTAGAGCATTCCGTGCAATGCGGAGAGTCTTCCCATACTATCATCCTTAAGCTTGAACGCGTGCTTGATTTTAGACACCACCACATACCGCCTTCCCAAACCGGTGAGAGTTTGTTCGTGGGCCTTTTCCGCCGAAGTCGAGACTGAGGATGAGGTCCCCAACAGATATTGGTCGTGGCTTTACCCTTCGGTTGAAACCTCGAGCAATCCTTTGTTGATAGGAAGCCATTCGGAGTGCTGACATGTCGCGGGTCTGCAGAGATCCGATGGAATCGCTTATCATCGCCGCATCAAAGTTATGGGTTCTAGGCTCGAGACCCCATGTCGACCGGAATAATGCCCAAACACGATTGTACACGCTTTCTCCAAGTAGGGTCCTTGATGTAAGGCGGTAAGCCCAAAGAACATTGATAGTTCTTCGCCCATTGCTCTACGGGTTCGCGTGTCTTTAGCCCTTTAGTATTGTCCCATTTGGTGACTTGCCCATTTGCCCTGGATGGGATATACCGTGGATTAACTGATATGCGCCGCGTAAAGATGTGAATGTCTTCCCGTGAACTCCCCATTATCGGTGATGATTTTCCGGAATGTAAAAACGAGAATAATATTTTTTTCCGCATAAATTGCTTGGCATTTGTTTCGTGATTTTACCAATGGCTCGCCTTTCCACCCACTTCGGAAGTAATCAACGCCAAGATTATGAATTTTCGCTTGCCCAGGCAATGGGAAAGGGTCCATTATATCGATCCCCCATTGAGCAAAGGGTCATGGGCTCTGGATTGTGGTGAGTTCTACAGATGGTGTATGAGTGAGATTGGAATGTAACTGACACTTGTTACATTTCTTTACAAACTCCAATGCATCCTTCTTCATTGTAGGCCAAGAAAACTTTGCCTCATGATTTTGAGGGCTTTTTTCCTCCCAAATGTTCACCACAAATTCTGAATGAACCTCTCGCATTGCATAGTTAGCCTAAGGTGGTGGACACTTTGGGCCCTAAGAAGGACCGCCAGAGTTCATCACCGACATGGTGAAGTTCGTTTCTACGCCTGAGACGGATAGACGGTAATCACTGGCAAGGCCCCGCTTTGAAGAAAGGACATGATCAGTCAATCCATGAAGATTCTTTTGGGTCCTCAGAGATTGTATCACCCAAGGGCCTTGAATATTGGGAAAGTGGATGTCCTCTATGTATTTTCTCTTGAAAAGATCTCCATTGTTGTGGCTAACTTGAGAGGGCATCCGCCGCCGCGGTTCTCGCCTCCTTAGAATATGAGTTATCCGATGGGTCTCGACCGCAAGAAGTGACTTTGCCAAAAGACGATCGAGCAAGCTGGATGACCTGCATCAAGTCTCCTGAGGCCACAAGTCGTGAGTCCGGTAGATGGCTAAGTTCGACCTCACAATGGTGAGCCTTAGTCCACTTTAGGGCCTCGCGACATTATTGGTGGTCGGAACTTTAGTCGGGTCAGACTCTAAAGTTATTTTACTTGGGAGATAAGCAAAATTCCGCCCCGCACCGGAAGTACCAAGCTCCATCAACATATAATGTCCATTGATTTGTCATGGAGTGATGAATGATCTGCTCGTGGTGATGGGATGGTACATTCTACAACGTCACGAGCACTTGTGACTTTATATCGACGCGGAAGAAAATGGATGTCAAACTCTCCAAGCTCGACCACTTCATCATCAACCTTCCGTGATACATCGCTTTTGCATAGTTCTTAATGGAAGATGAGGTGACGCTTGATGGTGGGCTTGAAAGTACGTCGCAATTTTCGTGCGTAATGCAGGGCCAATCCGTCTTATCTGCTGGATAGCCCTTCGGTGATCGAAAGGATTTTCGACATATAGTAAATGGGTCGCTGTAATGAATTCTCCTCACATCAACACGGAGCTTACGGCATGAGAAGAAATAGCAAGATAGATGTACAGCTTCTCTCCTTGGATATGCTTTGATAGAGGGGAAGCTAAATAGACTGAAGTTGCTCAAAATCGACATTCATCCGTCTAACCGAATCCATTTCCTCATGCACCTTAAGATTTTGAAGAATGGTAGATACTTATCTCCGAGCCAAGAATCGCGGATAAAGCCGCAATCCTTCCACAAACGCTGGACTTCTTGATCGTTTGAGGTGACATGTCCTTGAGTACTTTTATCTTCTCGGGGTTGGCCTCTATCTCCTTTGAACGTTAGCCAACCAGGTGGGGTAGTAGACTTCTCGAATGAACTTGACTTCCAGAAGTTTGGTGATTTCTTGTTCTATGACATGCAATCGTTCAAAAGCGAAGGTTCTTTTCTTCAGACACCGCTTGTAGGTTGAGTCAACTTTGAGGGAGTGTGTAATTACTTCCCGTCAATGCCCGTAATATCGATGCGCAAAGATATCTTGATTTTACGCGTAAAATCTGATTCTCGATTTCGACAAAGAACCCATCCCACCTTCACCTTTCGCGATGGATCAACTTCTGAGATAGGAAGACAAATTACATCTTCAACTGGAGAAGCCCTTTCAGAGGCATCCTCATCTCGTAGATCAAAGTTCTCGATGTTGAGGGTTACCGACGAAATGGTCGGTTGTTTGATATAGACGCCAGGTTATCTGCTGATTCCCACTTACCATGCCGATGCCCCGTGTGGAATTTCATCTTGAGGTGAGGCACGATGTGACTGCTCCGAATATAGACTGGAGAGGTCTCCCAAATATTGCATTGTACGTGGACTCAGACTTGATTATAATAAATTGTATCAAGTGGGTTGCGTGTCGGGAAAATTCTCCAAGAGTTACGGGAAGGCGGTGTCCCTTCCACTATCGTCGATTATCAAATCCATACGATTGGGACGCGGTTGAAGCTTCTCTCTTTTATACCCATGCTAAGGAAAGTGGGTAAAAGAACATCGAACTCCCATTGTTGATCAATATCCTTTTAATATTGAAGCATGGATCACCGACCCACTTGCGATGACAAGGGGATCTTGATGTGGGATCTGAAGCCCCTCAGATCTAAATCATCAAAGGTGATAGAATGGTCAACCGAGACTTCTTGACTCACGGCTCTTGAAGGCGGCAATGAATATTTGACTAGATAACAGCGGCCCTCACGCAATTGTTTCTATCTCTCCAGCTTGGCGGTTCCTCTCTGGTTGCCCCGGCATTTCTTTGGGCGGGTTGGTTTTGTATAAAATGGCCTAGATACCCACGGCGTATTAGTCTTTCAATCTCCTCCTTGATTGGTGGCACTCTTGATTGGTGTGCCCTTGCGGTGAAAGTGGCGAATTTCTCTTGATTTCCAATTCCGGGCTTTAAAGGTGGTGGCCACTTGGCCTATCCTCTTCACGAATTGAGGATGTTCGCATGGCGTGTTGAGAGCGTATATTTCCTCTCATTGAGTCATCGAGGTCTGAGGAGGTTTTGGGGGAGGTTCGCCTCTCTTCTTTTACGAGATGTTTGAACATAACCTTTGGGAACCTTCTTCCGCTTGCTTGGTGGTTCAAGCATTTGAGATGAGCATAACCGTCGGGTGGAGATTTGTGCCTCTATTTGGTGGACAGTCGACATAGGAATGGGTGTCTCCATTAATGATGAATAGAAGTATCTGGCGGAGTCCTCAGAAAGCACCCTCAAAAGTTACGGATCTACTCACGGTATCGACTTGAGAGGAGAACCTCGGAAGTATTCTTTGAGGACTCTCCATCGTTACGGATTAGGAGAGATGTGATGAATCCGATGATTCTCTTGTTCGCCAGACTGTTACAAAAAAATCGGCGAGCTCTCCAAATGATCGGACGGACCCCAGCGGCGAATAGAACCAATCTGAGCTGTCCTTTGAGAGTCGGAATACCTACACAAGACAGAGTCATTTACAGAATGTGTATGATCGTTCGAAAGTGATCGATATGCTATCTCGGATCGGTTGTGCCATCGTAGGGTCCATCTTTGGGAAGCTTGAATCTCATCAAGTATTGCGAGATGATCTCGGTGGCGGGGGCGAAGTTTTGGAAGAAGGCGGGAGAATGGATCATTGATTGTTCTGGGAACTCTTCACGCCGTCATTCATAGTTCATGCGTAGGTGGCGTGGAGTTTCACCGTCAGTGAAACCATTCATTCGGTGGGGTGAGTAGCGGTATCGAAGTTCGTCGGATGTGGTGCCAAGGGTTCTCTACTTGATCCGCATTCCGGGTAATCATTCTCGGGAAGAAAATGGATTATCTTGAGTGCGGAACCTTTCGGCTGTTGGAGCGTTTTGCGGTCCTCTCGCGGAGTCGAAGAATTTCGTTGGGAATCCTCCATCCTTGATCTTCCAAGAGGGGCTGTGGGACCCTCACACGGGACAGTCTGTTATGTAGAGAAGTGTTGGAGACTTGGCATCCTTGATCCTATGAGAATGAGGAGCGTTGGAGCGCAAACCCCGTTTACCAACCATATTGGAGATATAGCAATGGGGGAACTGTTTTCCCATGACTGTAAAGCTTGCGTCTTAGAGAATTTTATTCCGTAGATCGAGATCTTAAGCCCAAAATTATCCAACACAAGCGGAGATATGAACACAGGGTTATCGTGGAAAACCCGTTAAGGAAAAAACCACGGGGCCTTGCTCTGTAGAACTTTCTATGTGTTCAAAGATACAGTCCTTGCTTCGTTAGTTGAGAAGAAGGTGTTTGAGGAAATAATATTCGAGTGTAGAAAAATACAATTGACTCCAACCCAAGGGAGAAGTTTCCCAAAAGAGGCGAGGATCTTGGGAGCAACCTCTTGATCTTTAGGAGAAAGGAGCGGCAAGCGGTCTTTTCTAGTCCTCAGGCGATCTCTAAGGCGAGCTCCGATCTTAGAACTTCTTGGTGGTGGTGGTGATAGATGCGTGGCGTCAAGGTCAGTGGTTCTCGAGCTCTCGGTCTTCAAATCAATTGGTCCCCTAAGGTGAGAATGAAGCTCTATTTATAGATTTTGGGAGTGGCGGGCGCCTTGTAAAGTGGAAAACTCCAACCACTCCCATCGGACGGCCATGTGATCCCTCGATCGAGCGGTGTATTTTGATGATCCGGTGCCTTAATGATGTGAATTGGGTGATCTTGGATTCGTTGGATTAGTCGAGCCGATCTATAAATATGTCTTTGGTGACCATTTGGCGGATCGGATCCATTTTTCGTCTCAGATAGCTTGATGAGTCGATTCGAGCTCGGATCGACTATGCTTGATGTTGCTATGTTTCGTCTCGCGAGGCAGTCGGTTGTTGTAAGTTCTGAAATCGGTAATTAGATCGAAGCATTTCTGAAAATGCCTTGAGATTCATGCTTGATCAGATTAATTTTCTGAGGATGTATCAGTTATCACAATATTTGCAATCCACTGCAAACGATAACATCAATGGTTTCACATTTTACAGGTATGTGCATTTCTATCGGTGTTATAGGACCGAGATCACCCCTCGGATGCATCATTTCTTTGTCTTTCTATAATTATGCAACCCGTGATTAACTTCACGGTTAGTTTGCCTAATCACGCAAATTCATGTTAGTTAATGTGGTGATATTAAGCTAACTGATAATCTTAATATATACGTATTATTTATCCGGAATTTTGATTTAATTTTGCTCTTTCATTAGATTAACAAGGAATGCAAAGTATTCCAAATGCAAAAGTTTTAAGAATTTTGGAGCTTGATTTGAATAATTTAAATTGCAGTGTAAATTTTAAATGTATTTCAAATTCAACTTATAGCTCAAATTTAATGTATTTGTAATTCGCCTAAATTTGAGCAAATTTTGAATTCACTATTCAATATAAAATGAGGCTGATCACTCACTATCACCCGTCGCCAATTAAAGACCAACCACAACTTGCTTGTAGCCACCCTCCAACCACCACTACATGCTATTACCACCACTAGCCACCCTCATTTTGCAGAAGCGCCACCCATTGGCTCATCATCAAAATCATAGATGTTTTATCATGTATTACGTGACTTTATAAAACAAAAAATAAAAAATAAACCTCTCTATTTAAAGAATTTTCAAACAAATAAATAAAAAGTGATACAAGTATATTACCTTTATCTTATACTATATTTCAAATTCGGGTAACCAAATAATCCTTATTTTCTGTGATTGCTCTTTCTACAGTGTAGAAAGTTATTGTGATGTCCATCAATGGCCATTTTTATCATTTAGGAAGCATACAATAGGACGTTGATTGGCAAAGGTAAAAATCTCGGGAGATCACTATCTTTTAGATTCAGATAATCATCATGTAAATTTGTATTTTAACAACATTTAAATTCATATGTGTCATATTAACTTTGGACATCCTTCAAATAAATTATTACACAACATATAAAATTAATTGACAATCAGGATTATGTCAGGTCCATCCTCTATCTCATGTAGAATGCCTCATCAACTTAATACAATGCAACATATAAGATTATTACCATATTCATGCAAAATTAGGATGCATCTATTTTCACACTATATTCGATAATTACATCAGATTTTCCTCTCTCTCTCTCTCTCCCTCTCTTTATATATATATATATATATATATATATATATATATATTACTCAAATGAGATTTTATTATAATATAGATGAATTTTGTTCTCAAGAACTTGACAAAAATTTTTAAAATAATTATCGATCAAATTAATTAACATTAATAAAATATATAAATTATATGATGCAGAATAAAAAAATCTTTGTATCCAAATTATGTCTGGTGATGAACATTTATTTTTTAGTTTAATCAATATTATAGATAACTCAGCTATGGATTTTGTGCTTTATGATTGAGAGCATCTTGTTGATGCTCACTAATCGACTTAAGATCTGTTTAAAGCACATGAAATATTTTATAAAGATGATTGTAAAGTTATTACGAAGAAAATAATTTTTTAAAAATTATTGTGGGTATTGTAAATATTTTTTTCTAAAAAAATTAGACAATAGTTTTATGAAAACTACTATATTTTAATAACTTTAATTCTTAAAAATAAAATTTTCACTGTAATTCTTTTTAAAGACCAAATGAAAAAAATAGAAGTTAAATACAATTATAATTAATTTCTTAAAAGTAAAACAACAAATTGTCTCTAAAGCACCCTTATTTTCGCCAAACTTCCAATGCTAGACAACATGCTTAATAACTTGATTATTATCACTTTAATCATCAATCAATCACCTTAGAACAACACTCAGAGACTGTGGGCTCCGAAAATTCATCATTGACTTCTCAATAAAGTGAGTATGATTTAATATCGGTCAAATCTTCAGAAGGCAGATGGAATAGTAGATAAGACACTACCGAGAGATTTCACCCTCATTTTGTTAGGACTTTAGATTTGGTTTGATGTTTTCTATAGGCGCAAGCACCTATAGTTAATTACCCCTCCCAATACTTAGAGAGAATTTTCAATTAAGGTTAGTCGTTAGATTATTAAATGCATATATAGTAGCACCATGTGGAGTATAAAATTATGAATTTATGAAATTCATCATATTAACTTAAAACAAATGGTTGGGGGAACGATGATGAGCTCGATCAAGATCTCATGATTTCGTCATCCCGCGCTGTCGTGGTCCCTAGTCAAATTAGTCGAGTGGTAGCGACAAAGGATCCTTGTTGATAGTCATGGGTTATGTCATCCAAGAAAATCTTGTAGACCTAGGATGATGTTTGTCTAAGGAGACAAGCTTAAGTTCACTTTAATAAACAAAGAGCTTTTTTCCTACCAAGTGCACCCTATAATTAACATCTCAAGGGGCAGAGCTATTAGAGAGCATATAGGCTACAATCGTGACTGTAATATAATGGTGTCATTTGGTGCCGACCACCCGGTCAGAGGATTTTGGTCGTAACCGCATCATATGTGGAGCTTAATGGCCAAACCACACAGACAAATGATACGAATCACATCCTTACTGGCTTAAGATTATTTGAGAGTGAACATAGTTGTGTACTTGACTTGATATTGACTCTTTTGTGAGCTAAAGTTTTCTTAATTTATCACCTCTGACAAATGGTTACGGAACGTGGATGGATTGAATTTTGCTTTAAGTTTTGGATATTGAATTTCATTCAAACATTTAAAACTTATCCAAATTTATATTTATATTGATCCTTAATTTTGATTAATTTGATTCAAGCTTACAAGTAAATTTTGATGGTAAGTATCCCCTATGGTTGAAATCTCCATTCAACATAGCCATCATCGAGATATATAAGTCTACTTAATTATTTAATTTATTATTTCAGATCTCGTTGACTCTATTAATTTAATAATAGAGGAACCAACCTAGATTTATATTTTTAGGATTTTGAATTTGAGAATATTGAATATAATATCTTAAATATTTTGATAATGATTACCATCATCATTAAGTAATTATGAGATAGTTGTTATACTATCATTTGATAGAATTAGCTTTTCAAAGATTTTCTCAAGTGGAGAAAGTTAAAACAACATTATTAAGTTTTGTTAACCTGGACCTAGTCCATAGACCCAACCGGGGATCAACTCATCCAGCATCCTCAAACACTAAGTTTAAGCATCCAGCGTAGTGTCGGGGCCCATGCGGGTTATTTAATTTAATATTGATTTAATCTTAAGAGATTTGAATAATGTTACTTATTTTGATTGAGTCTTCATTACGAGTATAAAGTTTTATACAAAATTTTGACAACATTTCGGCACCATTCCGGTATCATCCCCGTATATGGGGCAACATCGGGAGCTGGGCTTGCCCACCATGCCAAGAAAGGCATGTATGGGTGGTGTAAATACCACGTCTAAATGTATCATCTTACTATGCCAAGAAAGGCATGTATGGGTCTCTAAACCACTTGCATTTAACACAGATTTTCCTATCATGCCAAGAAAGGTGTGTACAGGTACTCATATACTCGTAAGCATCACACACTTTCTTTATCGCGTCAAGAAAGATACGTATGAGTACTTAAAACTCGATGGCTTTGTGTCTTTTGTCCCCCACCACGCTACCATGAGCACGTATGGGGCTTACCAGCTCCGGCGTGAGTGTCATTTACCAGTTTCTCCTGCTGGCTACAAAGAGCGCATATGGGTTCCACTTGTTGCACCAAATGCATCGTATACTGAGTTTTGGTGACATTCGAGACTAAGCATTTTTATACCTGTCAGGAGAGGGTCAAACAGACGGAACATGTGGCTCACCGGAACAGGACGGTCGGTTCAACTCACCGGAGGAGGACAGACGGGAAGGCTACAATGCTCTGCTGGGTCGCATTAATGGTGGAGCGGGATGGGCGTGAGAATGAGAGGGGTTATGGATGTGGATGGGTGTAGTAATGTTAGGGTTATGTATTAGGATGTATATAATGGCTTGTTTATTTAAATGAAAAATTAACCCTGATTTTGATTTTTGTCATGACAAAATTGTATAGTTGATACATATGTCAATCTTAGGTTATTCTGATGTTCTAAACGCAATAGCGCAGTCCATTTCATGATTGGAGGTCGTTTAGTTCCAATCACTCGATATTTATGTAGACTCATTTGAATTAAGTGCAAATAATCTCATTTGATAGATTAGGATATTTTGACGCAAATGACGTGATCAATTTCACGAATGGAGCTCATTTAATCATCGGCGTAACCTTCCGACTCTGATATATGTGTAGGTGTGTAGATATATTTCCTTCTTGATTGGTCGACCATTGAATTGTGCAATATGTATATTCCAATCATTTTTGATGTTCTGAATGCGATGACAATGTCCGGTTGTCAATCGAAAGTCATTTCGACTAGTTTTGGTGATGTCTGATGCATTTTCGCTTTGATTTGGACATTATTACATCCGAAGTCAGTCGAATTTGGCTTGTGAGCTCGACTCGACTGATTCAGCATGCATGAATGTCAATAGAGACTGTAGCATTCCTTCCACCAGGACTACTAAAACACTTCATATCTATAGAAATTTTAACTTAATATGCTTTTACTAACAACAACATGGATTCAAAAACTCTTCCAAATGCATGCTATGAGATGCGAGTAATAGTAATCCCAAATCTAACATTAATTCCTAAAATTCTATTGTCCACATCTTAACAAAATTTTGTTCCAAGTGTGTTTTCCTAGCTTGAACCACAGGACGATCATCAAGAAATTAGATTATATGCAAATTAATATATAAAGTTAAGTATAATTTTGATGGATCAGTAAATATATATGAATATGAGGGAGCATACTGCATTAAAATCTTCACACGAATTGCCAAAATGGTGAATTATGGTGCTTTTGGCCCTAGCTGCTATCTAGGATTGAATTAGCTTTCAATTTTGCATATATATTTGTTAATTACGTGGTGATTTGCTTTTAGTGCTTCACATATACTTGTCACCCAGATTCACCATTAAGGGTGTGTGGTGTTTATTTTTGGTTATGTGTATGTGTGTGGGTATGACATCAAGGAATAGTGCACCATCTCAAAAGATGGAAATCACTATCCTATGATGGACTTAATCACCTAATAAGGATTCCTAAGGCGTAATGGGTCTTCGAATGTACCAAAGATTTTTTCACTACTTTACATGAATATATAAACTAAGGTTTATTTAAATCGGGTTATAAAAATTCCCATGGGCAAAACTATAATTACATTCTAAGGAAGGTGAGTTCCTTAAGAATTCTCATTAAGAGTATTGTCTTCAAAAATATCAATAAATTGGTTATATTTGGAAGATCAAATGGGATAAGAAAGGATCAAAAAAAAAAAAAAAAGATGATAGACATCAATAGTGCACCATCTCAAAAGATGGAAATCACTATCTATGAGACTTAATCACTAATAAGTATCTAAGGTCTTCAAATGTACCAAAGATTTTTTCACTACATGAATATATAAACCAAGGTTTATTTAAAGTTCTAAAGTTTCACAGCAAGCCCTAGTTAATTACATCCTAGGAAGGTGAGTTCCTTAAGAATACTCTCGATTAAAGTAGGCAATTGTTGTCTCCAAAGAATTCAAAGATAGGACTATCAATAAATTGGTTATATTTGGAAGATCAAATGGGATAGATCGAAAGGAGAGATTTATTATTAAAGTCAAAAGGAGATGAGTAGGGGATGCTTATGATACTAGGAAGCATAGTGAGCATCCCAAATTATCCTATGGTTGGGCTTTATATGTTTGAAATTGAGGAGAATTATAAATTTGAGTTAAAAATTTATTAGAAATCTAGGACTTATAATTTCACAATACAATATTGTGAAAATGTCTAAGATGTGAGGATTTATGCTTGTAGCCCCAAACAACAGTCTCAAAGATAAGACTTACAAATCTAGAGAGCTTTAGCGAGGGCCAAAGCACGACCTAAATTTAAGGTGAAAGTGGGTATAATGTTTGCCTCTATAAGAGAAAGTAAACCACCCGACTACTGGACTTATAACCGCTTGGAGTGGTAGCTAGCTAACTCCTCCCACATTTTAAAATCATATGGTCAAGTCATATATTTGGCAAGATAACCAGGCTATTTTTATTTTGAAAGAAACTAAGGTCCTTAAACTCACTCCCTAAGAAACTAGAGCATGAATGGTATAAATAATGACTTAGTCTAATACAAATTTTATCAAATTTTATTTGATTTTAACATTTTTATTTTTGACATAGGATATTGGATTTTATATGTCTAAATGTATGATTAAGTTGATTATGGGCTAAGTCAGAAGAGAAAGAGATGTTTACCATCATAGGCTCTCAAATGGTCAAGCATTTTTCTTATCTAACAAAGATGAAAAACCCTTTCTTAGCAAGAGTGAAATAAAATGACATGCATGATATTAAGCATACAACATTCGGCTAAGGAATTGTTAAATATTTTATTATCTTGATTTAATGCCTTGGCTTTATATGAGGTTATGAGTTATTTTAAAAAATTCAGTTATGAGTTGTAGTTAAGGTAGAAATAATTAATTTTATCCTAAGAGCCTAATAGCATCCATGCCACACATTAAATCGTCAAACATGAAGAAATTAGAAAAATACATGCCATCTCTATTGCACAATGTAAACAATTCATCTAAAAATTTATAACCTTAATGTGAAAGAATAACAGGCTGGTGCGGTCAGGAATCGTAGTACAACCAGAAAATGTGGGTAGCCAAGCTCTACCCTTATACAACCCGATATATGAAATAATAATTACAAATTATAAATGATAAGTATTATGAGGGATCTTCAAGTCATCATGCTCTTTCCATTTCTTCATTTGATTTGCTCCATTTGATTTGGTAGGCTTATAGGCATCACACGACACTCTAGGGTTAAACCTTCTAGCCAATGTTCATTTGTAACCCTCATAACATCAAGGAATAGTGCACCATCTCAAAAGATGAAAATCACTATCCTATGATGGAGTTAATCACCTAATAAGGACTCCTAAGGCGTGATGGGTCTTCGAATGTACCAAAGATTTTTTCACTACTTTACATGGATGTATAAACTAGGGTTTATTTAAATTGGGTTCTAAAGTTCCCTATGGGGGCAAGCCCCTGTAGTTAATTACATCTTAAGGAAGGTGAGTTTCTTAAGAATACTCTCGATTAAAGTAGGCAATTGTTGTCTCCAAAGATATGATTATTAATAAATTGGTTATATTTGGAAGATCAAATGGGATAGATTGAAAGGAGAGATTTATTATTGAAGTCAAAAGGAGATGAGTAGGGGATGCTCATAATACTATGAAGCATAGTGAGCATCCCAAACTATCCTATGGTTGGGCTTTATATGTTTGAAATTGAAGAGAATTATATCTTTGAGTTAAAAATTTATTAGAAATCTAGGACTTATACTTTCACAATACATTATTGTGGAAATGCCTAAGATGTGAAGATTTATGCTTGTAGCCCCAAACAACAGTCTCAAAGATAGGACTTATAAATCTAGGGAGCTTTAGAGAGAGCCGAAGCACGACCTAAATCTAAGGTGAAAGTGGGTATATTATTTATCTCTATAAGAGAGAGTAAATCACCCGACCGCTGGACTTATAACCACCTGGAGTGGTAGCCAACTAACTCCTCCTATATTTTAAAATCATATGGTTAAGTCATATGTTTTGCAAGATGACTAGGTTGTTTTTATTTTGAAAGAAACTAATGTCCTTAAACTCACTCCCTAAGAAACCAGAGCATGAGTAGTATAAATAATTACTTAGTTTAATGCAAATTTTATCAAATTTTATTTGATTTTGACTTTTTTTATTTATTTTTGACATAGGCTATAGGATTTCATATGCCTAAATGTATGATGAAGTTGATTATGGGCTAAGTCAGAAGAGAAAGAGGTGTTTTCCATCATAGGCTCTTAAAGGTAAATCATTTTCCCTATATAACAAAGATGAAAACCCTCTCTTAGCAAGAGTGAAATAAAATGACATGCATGATATTAAGCATACAACATTCAATTAAGAGGTTGCTAAATATTTTATTATCTTGATTTAATGCCTATACTTTATGTGAGGTTATGAGTTATTTTAGAAAATTCAGTTATGAGTTGTAGTTAAGGTAGAAAAAATTAATTTTATCCTAAGAGCCTAATAGCATCCATGCCACACATTAAATCGTCATACAAGAAGAAACTAGAAAAATACATGTCATCTCTATTGCACAATGTAAATAATTCATCAAACAATTTATAACCTTAACGTGAAAGAATAACAGGCCGGTGTGGTCGGGAACTACAGTACAACCAGAAAAAGAAATGTGGGTAGCCAAGCTCTACACTTATACAACTCGATATATGAAACAATAATTACAAATTATAAATGATAAGTATTATGAGGGATGTTCAAGTCTTCATGCTCCTTCCATTTCTTCATGTGACCTGCCCCATTTGATTTGGTAGGCTTATAGGCATCACACATCACCCTAGGGTTAAACCTTCTGGCCAATGTTCATCCTTAACCCTCATAACACTTAACCAAATTCCTAATGCACAATTATATTAAAAGAATGAAAAAGTAAATCTAACTACACCTGCAAAATAAGTGTTAGCTAAACACACCATACAACCTAACCAATTATATGAATACTTTGGACTTAGCACCATGCACATGAGTAACCAAGTCCACCTGTCCTAATATAGATTATGCTTAGGGGTTAAGCAACCTGTAAAATAGAGCATTTATAATTATTTTAAGCATCCCTTAAGCATAATCTTCTACATAAAATATGATTAGGCTAATGACGGCCTAACATCCAATCCACTAAGCATACACCCTAACATCCAGTCTACGACAGTACATCACAAAACAAGCATACATCAAACCATACACCGTCTTAACATAAAGCTAGAAGTAGTGACATAATTTAATGTGTGTGTTAAGGTTTGTATGGTTTGTCCTAACTAGGCTTTAGAGTTAATATTTTCTAAGTATGAAGAACGTTAATTATAAAGGGTGATTTCACTTTAAATGGTTTAATTAATTTGCAAACTTTACTTAATGTTTTCTTTTATTTCATTTGACGTACACTTAACAACTAAATATTATGAAGAGAAAGAAAGAGAGGATCACTCTCCTTTATCCCTACCTTAAGTTACGTCTAAAGCAAGTTAATTAATCAATTCCCCTTAGTGAATGACTTATTACATGTTTTTAATTAGTCATAAGTTTAGGTTCACTTTAAATAAACTCATTTAATAAGAAAGACATCTTAAGATTAGTTTAAATGAATTACTATCACATAACACATATTTGTTCATTTATTTTCATCATGTATATCATGCATATGATTAAATCCTAACATAGTTATACATGCAATTTATATCTTAGCACACTTAAATGATGAATATGAGTAAATATATTTAGAATTAATGTTCCATTTGGTTGAATGATTTTGTCATATTAATTTAAAGCTCTATCTAAATTCTTATGCAAAAGTATAGGGAAAGAACCTTAAATCACATGAGTAATCAGATCAACCAATTAAACAGAGTATGAATGCATGTTGTTTTTTAATAGAAAAGGGGTTTTTCATTCATTGGCTAAGTACACATTCACATGTATAAAAATTTTAAGCAAGTATGTCACCATTATTCTACAACAAGGGAACGAGGTAAGAACCTCTTTGGTGCTACTTAAACTCGTGCGTCCCTGGAATGTCCAAACTAATATATCCGCTATCCTTAGATACATATGGATGTATAAACAACTACAAGAATAGGAAGCCATGCAAAGATTATATTTTTGTTTGATTGATTTATTTTGTGTAAATCAGTTAAAGCTTTATCTAAATTTTGATGTCTAAATGCATAAGAATAAAATCAAGCAAGTACGTCGCCATTGTTTCACACCAAGGGAATGAGGTAGGAACCTCCTTATAGCTACTTAAATACGTCCCTGGATGTATAGACTAATATACCCGCTAACATTCTTACTTATACAAATCGACGCATGAATGTGAGGAAGAGACTTCATTTCCTACACTAAATTTATATTCACTTGCATTTTCTATGTATAAATAACTAAAATTATAATATATATGTATATTCATCCATTAATAGACTTTTAAAAATATATTTGAGATTTAATAGTGTTACTAGCCACACATATTTTTAATTAAGCCAACACATGCAAATTAACATAAAGGAAATCATTTTTTATTTGATTAATTTGAAAGACATGAATGCATGAATACAAGTTACATACAATATTTAGCATGATAGGAAAGAAATAAAATAACACAAGTATGTGATTTCATTCAAATCAATTAATTCCCAAGGACAATCAAACTAAATAAGATTATTTAAAACAAACCAAAATTTTTTAATGTCATTTCATTTTCATGTTTGATTTGATTTATAAAATGTGAAAGAGGTTTGCTAATCCTAATCTCATCCCCCATGTGTGAGTTAATTTAGTGTAATGAAGAATATTTAAGTTTATTTTAAGTCTTAATTAGGTTAGGGTATGAATTAAATTAATTAATTAACCCTTACCTATATCGCCTTAAGTTAATTAACTAATTAATAATGAGCTAATATAATATGCAACCATATGAAAAGTAAATTAGCAATGCTCCTAAGAAATGAAAGGGGTCTATTACAATTGGCTCATGATTAATAGTTAATTAGATTTAAGAGATGTAATTAATTACTTTTAAGAATTTCTTACACATGTAAGCTAACCATAATTTCATTAAATTCTTTTAGACTATTAAACATCTAAAGGGCTACTCAAAATTGATTAAAGGTAATTAAATTGTGAATTGGATTTTATATTGAGTTAATTAAGCTCATTAATCTATTTAGTAAAGCATTAAGCATGTTCAATTAATGAAATGAAATTAACTTAAGAAAAGAGATCAAGAAAGAGGCCTTAATCTCAATCCCTAAGTCACTTAAGCTGATTTTATTGTGAAGAATAATTAATTAATTAAGCAATTAATTACCTCATTAATCATTAATTAATTTGATTCCAAAAAGTAAAGAAAACTTAGGAAATAAATTTGAAAAAAATATCTCAATCACATTCCCTAAGCTCCCTTACTATTCAACAGAAGTAATTAGACTTAAATAATTAATTAAGTCACTATTCATTCAATAATTATCACTAACAAAATTAAGAGAGTGATTAAGGCTTAATCAATTAATTTTCTAATTAAGCAACCAATAAAATCTCAATTCAATAAAGGAAGCAGAGGTCATTCCCCTAAACATCCACATAAAATTTGAGATTAATTGGGTAATTAATTAGAGAGTAATTAAGCTAATTAAAATTTTAATTGAACCTCAATTAAGTCAAAATAACTATTTAAAATTAATTAATAATAATTTTTCTAGATTCTACTCTAAAATATCTTCAAAGTGAGCTATAGTTTGTATTCTTTTAATTTTTCTATAATTAATTATGAATTTTAGAAGTTTCAGGCTTAAAAATAAATTAATTACGCATAATTAAATCCTTAATCCCATCGAGCCACGTGGCAGCTGACGCATCGTGCTTTCTATGTAGCGCAATGGGATTGGTCATTTAAGTGATCACATCCACCGCTGACTCGGATTGTTGCAGACATGTTATCTCCATGGACCGTCTGATCTAAGATTGGTTGGCCATGATTCGATTCATGATTTAGAGGAGAAATCAAAGGATCTAATGCAGGATTTGATCATGGTCGTCCATTCTAATCACGTGGAATGGATGACCCGTGATCTTTCTCCTTCGTGAGTGGCGAAAGACAAATGTTGTCCATCTTTCCCCATTCGATTCGAGCTCAGTTTGTCTCCAAATTCATCCCACACCTTCGGGGAAGGGAGATGCACACATCCAATGGCTAAGATTCACTCGAATGCATATTCACTTCACAAAGGAGCGACCTGTTTTCACTAGGGAGCTCGATTTTGCAAAATTATCTCACCGGAGCTAATGTCTGGCAGTGGGATTGATGGAGGTAGCTTCTTCTAGTAGAGACAAAGCCCTATTGAGAAGATTCGAGGTTGATTTGATGTAGAGCTCTCAGTCGACCATGCCACGCACGTAGGAGCCTCGACTTCTATCGAACTCTGGTCTCTAGTGGTCGGGAAGGCTCAGGGATGATTCGGTTGGCTTTGACGGTATATCAGGATGGTGTGGGTGCAAGGAATTGGTATTTGATCAAGTGGAGGAGGATTGCACGGGAAAGGGGTGTCCTATTTTGGCTTTGCTTGGGGAGGAGGAAAGACCGATTGAGGAAGCTCGGGAATGCTTGGAATTTCTTTGAGGCATTTTGAAATGACTTAGAGAACTCAGAGAATTCCAAATGTGATGTTTGTAGCTCGAATTGAGGGGGTGTACCCCTCAATTGCATTTTATGGACGGACGGGATCATTTCCGAATTTGGTCGATCTCCCTACCAGTCATCGCTAATGGTGCCATGGCTCATCATGAGTGGCCATGCCACCCAAGGGAGTATTTGGGTAGATGGTGGGTGATTGCCTCCTCCTTATGTCCATGGTGGGCTCAGCCATGAGAGGAAGAAAGGGAAGAGATTATGTTTGGTCCATGGAAAGTGCTAAGTGCTTAGAGTGGGCTAAGGTGTCTTAGGAATGCCTCATTTGGCAAGTGGATGGCTATTATGGGAAAGGCAAGGTGGACTTTGCCATTTATGGCAAGAATCCTATGCAAAGAGCTTTGCACATTGATCAATTCACTTGGATTGTGTCCCACTTAGATTTTGGCTAGCTTGGGCTAACCTAGGGTCATTTTGGGTCAGGCTAGGTCAGCCACCAAGGTTCCATAAGGTGACTTCCGGTGATTTGGCTTCACATGGTCAAAATAGGCTCATTTGGGTAAGGCTGGATTAGGTTGACCAATTAGTCACATTGGGTTAAACCAAGGCTTGGATTAAGTTCATATGATGATTTGAGATATTTTGGTTCAATTGGTTTTGATTAATTTGACTTAGGTTTGAATTTGACTCATTTAGATTCAAAAGGGTCAAATGGATCAAGTTGACCAATTTGACCAAATTAGGTTGGGTTAGGTGTTGTTGAGTCAAGTTAAATTGGTTGATTGAAAGTAATTGTAGGCTTTGGTTTGGTTTGATTTGGGTTTAATTTAAATTTTGGCCACTTTGACCCTTTAGGCCAATTTAGGCTAGGTTGGGTCAAGTTGACCAATTAGTAAAATTAGGCTCAATCATAGTTTTGGTCAAGTTTAATAAGTGGTTTAGAATGAACTTGAGCCATTAGTTACAATCAATTTGGATCAAATCATGATTTGACCCCTTTTGACTTTTTGGGCCAATTTGGGTCAACTTAGGTCAAATGGCCAATTAGACTTGGTTTGGCTCAATTGATGGTTTGGTCATGTTCAAATCATTGATCATGAGTGGGTTTGAGTCAATGGTTTCAATCAATTTGGCAGGTGATGGGTTTTCGACTAGTTTAGGCTTTATTTGGGCTAAAGGTTGACTTGGTCAAAGGATCAAGTTGACTTGGTTTGACCCAATCCAAGGTAGTTGATCACCCTAGGATTATTGTTGATCATGATGTGAGGTTTGGATGGGCTTAGTTCAATCCAATTTGGGTTGGATTAGAACTTAGCTCAAAAATAGTCTTTAGGTCACTTTGGGTCAAGTGGACCTAAATGGGTCAATTGGCTTGATATTGGCTTGATTCAAGTTTAATTGAACTCGCATATGGGCTTAGGATGGAAATATAAATCCAATTTCAAGTTGTTTGAAGTCAAATGAATTTTGGTTCATATGACAATTTTAAGTCAAAAAGGGCTAACTTGGGCTTGACTTGGGTTAGGTTTGATGATTATAGTTTGTGTTTATATTTGAGATAATGATTGAAGGAATGTTTGAATCACTAAGAAATACATGGGTTTTGAGTTGATTTGGGTGTCATTTAGCCAAGTTCAAGAATTTGGCTAAAAAGGCTAAAATTGAAAATTTGATTTGATTTAGGTTTGGTTTTGTCCACTTGGATTTCTATTTCATTTATATTTGTGAACATAGATGAAGATATAAATGGTTTATGAGAAAATCACTTGGATTTGGAGTGATTTGTAAGCAAATTTGACCAAGTTGAGGGATGTAGGTCAAAAGGGCTTAAGTAAGGAATAGATTTGGTTTGATTTAGTTTGATTTGTTTTGAATGGTTTGATTTAGATTTCATTTATATTTATGAATATAAATAAAGTAATGATTGATTTATAAAGAAATCAACCAAGTTTGATTTGGTTTGAAGGGGGTTTTGGCTAAGCATATGAAGGTGGTTCATATAGCTTAGGAAGGGATTTTGGAGTTTGAATTTAATCATGGGGTTCAATCATTTGGTGTTGGATTTGATTTGAAATTTGGGTTGGGATTTGATTTGAGATTGAATTTGATATTTGAGAAAATCAATTGAATTGGGGTTGATTTGAATTTGCTTAAGGCTAAGTCCATAAGATAAAATCAAAGGGCTTAGGAAGGGATTTTGGAGTTTGAATTTAATCATGGGTTTTAATCATTTGGTTTGGAATTGGTTTTATGATCTTGGATTTGAATTTGAGGTTTTTTTTGAAAGAAGGAAGTAAGGATTGGGTTTAAGGCTATAAGGTAGGAAAATCTTCCTAAATCCCTAAGGCATAACATCTTCCTATGGCTAACCCTTCCAAGTCTCTAGTCTTAGGTTAAGTGTTCACCTAATCACTAGAAGTGTCTTAAGACTAAGAAGCTCTTAGTGTCTACAACTGTCCAAGATCTATGATGAGGAAGTTGAGAGCTCACTCTAAAAGTGAGTCAACAGGGTGACAAAGTGTAGGAAAATAGTATGTTAGTTTGCAAATTTCATAAGTCGATCTAATAATCCAAACAATCATCATGCCATCGGTACTCTATATTCTTTACAACATTAATTAGATTTGACTTCACAAGATTTCTCTGTGCTTTCATTGTATTATTAGTTTATGTAAACTACATCATAACCACTAGAAGATTTGGGAGTTTTAGCTAGCAAGCATAACAAAATCCTTGTAAATCCCATTATCAAACTAGATGCCTCGACGGTGATCTCTTAACTGATACATCATCAACATCTAGTGAGGTGATTAAATCAATTTTTATCACAACTTGAGACTCCACACGTGATAATAGCCATCTATCTTTTTTTGTTATCTCATTGGGGACCCCAGGATAAAGTATCTTTTTCTCTCTCTTCTTTTTTACATCTAAATGATTTCCTTACACAAATAGGAGGTTATGCTATTTACACAGAGTTGCATCATTAGGTTTAGCATGTTCTTGAAACATTCATTAAATTTTTGAAAGAAATAGAAGAATATCATAATAATTACATCCATTAAATAAGCATAATGTCTATTTTCCTACTATTGTTATTGAATTGATTTGGCTAGTCTAGATATTTTGCGACTTTAATGTGAGCAACTTTTTCTGATGTCCGTCTTTTATCACAATCAAGCAACTGTCTACGTCTCCATCAATCCAACTTTTCAGGAATGCTTTGAACATCTTAAAATACATGATCATTTCATTTGGGACAAAATTACATATGATTTCATCAAATTCATGCCCATCAGCTAGCACCATAGCTTATGGATAGCTTTAGCAACAACAATCTCTTTACCACACTATCCTCCTTATTATCCAAAATGTTTTTTTTAAGAATATCCATTTAAAAATATAGCATACAATCAGTTACGCATAAATAAGCATGATATCAATTATAGTAAGGACATGATTAAATATAAATCAATTTTTATGAAGAGGATATTTAATATTTACTATAAATATCAGACTCGATTTGATATTAAAGCATGTGAATGTTAGATAATGATGTATTGTGAATTTTCTTACATATATTAATGCCTCGTCAATCATATACAAATAATGATGAAACATTGCTAATAGATTATCAGAAACTTCATCCGATTAAATGCTTAAAGTATTTGAATTAAAAATTTTCAAAATTAATTTCAAGGTCATGAAAATTATATTTTTAGTAAAATTATAATTTAAATGCATATTTTAATTAGAGAAATGCAATAATACTAAAAATTTCTTGATACAAATGAATTTGAGAGATCAAATAATTTAAATTTTATGTGCTTATAATCAAAATTATCTTATTAACAAGAGGAATTAAGATGCCTCAGAAGAATTAGAATAGAAATGATCAAAATGTCTCTTTCCAACAATCTATAAACATAGAAGTTCTATATATTTGAGAAGGTTGGGAGGTTGACATAATAAAATTTCAAAGAAGAGAATCTAGAGTTTTTCTTACAAATTTTAGATGCTTATTATTGCTGCAACATTGATGGCCATTATGGACATTTGGGTCGACGCCTGCCATTGATTTTAATGCTAATGCTCGTCATAACCAGTATTGATAATGATTGCTATTGCTAATTATGGAGGCATATGTTATTGACACCATCACTTAGAATAGCCATCACAAGTAAAACCCAGATGATTTCAACATTAATATTGTCACATATTGTCATCGATTAAGTGTATGAGACGATGCAAGTCATCAATATCAATATCAATATTTGTTATCACTAATACTATTGATGTTTCTTACTGCAAACAAGATTAACGTGCTCTAACAACACCGATGACATCCACCAATGACAACTATTAACATTAACATGGATATCTAAAGTTGCCCACAACATTCTTTCCAATAATAGCTAATAATATTGATATTTACTAATCAATATAATTATTAACACCTACTTTTACCAAAAAAAAAGAGGCAACATTCACCATAAAATCATACATTATGAACTTTTGCATATTACTATAGCCTTTTCCTCTATAACGAACTCAGAATCCATCAAAAATATAAGTTTTGACCATTTTTTTTAAGATTAGTTTATTACAGAAGAAAAGGCATCATACTTGTAGGGATCACATATGGACTTAGGGTTGCAAATAAATCGACCCAAGCTGATCCTATTCTTGTTCAAGTTAAAGCTTGTTTATCATTATCGAGCCCAAACTTTTAGAATGATTTTCAAGTTTGAGCTCATGGGACTTTGGCTCAAGTTTGTTAATGACCAAGATTGAAATTGAGATTATTAATCAGTAACTTATTTCATGATATAAATGCGCTTGAGCTTCTTCACGAGTAGCTTTTTGATAAATATACACAAGCTATATTAATTAATGCTTACTAAGCCTAAAAAATAACAAATTAAAAAAATATTGTTCACTAACAAGCTCTAATTGAGCTTTAATTGAGCTCCTTGAGGAGTCATAGATGATACTATTTATGAGTATAAATAAACGAAATAAAAAGTTGTTCAAATTTATTCATTTAGCATCCTCTCTCATATTTTTGTAATGATTATATTCGTCCAAATGACTTATCTCTGATCCTAAAATTTATGTTAAATATTTTATTTTAATCTGTATAACTTTTCAATCAAAACTACTCTGATAGAAATGAATTCTACGTTGACATCTGGAACAGAATGGTTCACTGGGATGGTGTGATCACGTAGTGCAATAATTATGATAATTGAACCTTAGATTTGTAAATTATTTCACCGTTCATTTTAGAGATTATTTTGAACCTTCCTTCTTCCTCCACTAGCTGAGATCATCTGAACCTGACTAGCATCTCTCCGATCTTTATTTTGGTAACAAACATCTCATCAATCTCGAACTCAAGAATATGATACATTCAGTGGATTTCTCAGATTTTCTTTTTTCACATTAAGATCATAATTATTTATGATAGTTCTCCGAAAGAGAAAAAACTTTTATAGTGTTCGCATAACGAATCAATTTTTCTTGGCATTGGACAAATCAGAAATCTTAACAAAGATTGACGGTGATGATGGTGAGCTAGGTTCTATCAGGGCCGGCGAATGACGACAAAAGAGGCGAGGGGTGACAAAATTTATTTTTTTTAAAGGCGAGTAGTATTTTTGTTAGATTTATAAGTTTTTAATGTCATGAGTGTAATATTTATTTTTTGGATGTTAAATATATAATATAAAAAGTTTTGAGTGCTATGTATGTAATCCCCTAATATATAAATTAAAAATATATAAAAAAATTATCAAATAAATATATTTTAAAAAATAACATAAAATAAAAACAAAATTTCAAAATAAAATTGATCCAAATAAGCCCTAAAGATTTCAAAATTATTCTCTATATTTTTCAACCAAATTTGAGATTGGTATTGATAATTTTTTTTAAAAAAACATTTAACTTTTAATATAACCAATAAAATAAAAATTAATAAAAAATTTATAATTAAGAGCATCACAAACAAATTTTTTTTCATATAAATAAAATTGTTAAGTGATAAATTCTATTATTAGAGTAGTAAAAGTCATCACATATGATGACAACAAATTCACATCAACCAAAGTAATTGTTTAAACTATGTATAAAATTAATGTATATTGCTATATATTTGATACAGAGTATATAGAGTATATATATATATATATATATACACTAATACCAAATAATCTGAAAGGTCTGACTCCACGCATAGTAATTTATTCATTGAGGGATATCGGGGTAATTTCTCCATTGAGGGATAGTGGATATTAGTACTTCTGAAGTGGAAACCCTAGATTAAGTGGACTGTGACGGTGGTCCGGTATTCAAATTTGTTTGGCAGCAGTAGCCATGGCCTCAAGTGGAGAAGCCATGACAAGCGTGAGGCCAACCTTCTCCTTGAGATCCAAATCCTTAGGCGCCATTCCTTCCGGCAAACTCCATTCAAAGGATTGAATGAGTGAGGCCAGCACGAGCTGCACCATCCGGCCTTGCAGGTCTATTGGAGCCAACAAAGGGAAGAAGTCGGAGAGGTTCGGTCTTCCCGCCTCCTCCATCATCTCCCACATCAAATCCTTCAACTCTTGAGCTGATTCAGATTTGAAATCTACCATATCGGTGGACAAGAAGGTGGTCGATATCAGATTGAGCACGGTGCAGAACGCTGCTCAAGCAATGCGCACGACCTCCCCCTCCTTCCCCCTAATATATGCGATGAGTTCCTGAACCTTTCGCTGGCGAAGGAGTTGGTTTGCATCGAGGGACTGTGTGCTGAAGAGGTGGGTCTTCATAAGAGTGCGGAGATTCCTCCATGATTGGTTTGGCGGCGACCATACCACGGAGACCTCGTGGTGGCCAAAGGCTTGCAAAACATCAGGGATTTCTGGCCGGATATGTAATGCGCTTTTGTTTTAAGTACTTTTGCGGAGCTTGGTTAGGAGATGACTACTGTGTTGATCCTGCCAAGCTGGAGATACATGACTGGTCCATGATTTCAGGCAAGGCAGGCCAAGGAGCGGTGGGGATTTTGGCCTAGTTCGAGTAGGTTGCGCAACACCGACAGCGATCTTGGCCCTGAAGGAAGCGGTAAGTCTCTCGAAGATCCACGTCTTAGAAAAAGTTTGGCGACGGCGGTGAAGAAGACCGATCGTAGAAGATATTGAGTTAACTCTTCCATTATCTTGTTTACAGATTAGGGGAATATCTCCGGCTTTCATCTGGAGACACTTTTTATAAGCCTGGGGAGGAAGGGCAATCCGACATGGCCTCTCGCCGATTCTATTTATCGAGCTTAAATTTAAAAAAAAAGGTTAATTATTCACGGCCACATGATGCATTTAATAAATGAATTTATATTTTTAAATTTTTTTTAATATATTTTTGTTTTCTAAATTAGTTTTTCTATAAATCAAATCATATTTTTTCTTCTATTAAATATTTTTAATTCTCAAACTGCATTTAAGAAGCTATTAAAGAAAAATTTAGACGTTATAGCTCTCACTATTAATATCAAGAGAGGACACTATTTATTTTGCATCAGTATTGATTTCGTAAGCAGACATTAAATTTGATGATGTTGAGTGTCTGTTTATTTCACTTGAAATCTTTCTATAGCATCTAGGTTTATTTTCATATATGAAACAATTTATTTTGATTTTCTTGATTATGCAGTGTTCTATAAGCATATTAATATTTTAATGATATAGTAATTGGTTGATATTAGAAGCATTCAATTCACCTTATTTACTTGCTCTTTTTGTCTTAGAAATTTATAATAATTATAGATCATTTAGTTTCTTAAATAATATTATAAAATATTCAACTATATTTTTAAGTGCATAATTTAGTTTCCTTGGAGTCAGATAAAAATATTACTATTGAGTTCATTTCATCGAATAACTACTTTGGTTATGAATATATTAAAATTAGACTTTGAATGATCTCAAAATTGAAGTTAAGAATTTTTTCCTCAAATATGTTAAAAAAATTTTAGTGGTGTATTACTATTAATCTATATTCTTGGCATAAAATTCTTAACATATTTGAAGTTGCATTAAAAAAACAAAAGTCAATTTTAAGAGGGGTTGTTATAAGGAGCAATCATGTTACTTGAATCAAGATAAACAATTCAAAGGATATACTAATAATATCATATTGAAATATTAGCATTAATTAGGCTTAAAGGACGATTGAGGTCAGACACTCAATTTTATGGCTATATGAAAGAGAGAGATACAAAGTTTTAAATGCAAGATAGAACATCAGTAAGTATGCTAAACATATGATCATAAAGTTAATATAGTAAGAGATGCTCTTAAGCACTAGAAAGTATTGCGTCAATATTAGAGATTAAAACCAGAAAACAACTAGATTCAGAGTTGAAAATTAAAAAATATATATTTCAATTAGGGTGCGCATTAGTCAGTTTAAACTGAAAAATTGAATCAAATCGACATTATTTGATCAATTTGATTTAGTTTGTAATCTGAAGGTTTAATTTTTAGTTGTAATTATTGATGTCATTTTTGAAAGAAGTCATTTTAGAATTGAAAAGATCTCCAGTTCAAATAGAGATTTCTTAATTTACTATTTAAGTCACTATGCTTAATAACTTAGGAAATATATTTTGAGCTAAATCCAATCTACTTGGTTTGATGCAAAATCAAGTCAAATATCCAACATAAATTAAATCAAGTAAATCAATAAAAAATGGAAGTTCAAAATCAAACCTAAAGTCAACCTAAATTGACTTTAGTGGGCCAACTTGGTCAAAAAGTCAACCCACTAAATTTGACCAAATCAAATTATCAAAAATATTTTAAATGATCAAATAAATACGTTTGATCATAATAACAAAGAAATTTGAGTCGATTAAGGCATAGATAGGTAAATTAAATTCCTTAAATCAAAATGACCTAAATAGATTACATCAAACTCAAACACAAAGAAAATTAAAATAAACGTAAGATGATTGTCTTAAATTATTTGAAAATGATGATGAGACTAACCTAATTCTCTATTAGGTATCATTGGGTCAAATGAGTCATTTACCCATGTAAAATCAAGATTAATTCACTTAACCCCATTTGGGTTAAGTGAGTTAAATAAAGAGAAATTAATGGGGAAGCAATTAAAATATTTTAGAAACTGATTAACTACTAATAAAACCTCTTAATTACTCCATGCTAGGCTCCAAAAAGGAAGAAGCCAAGTGCAAAGTCAAAGGGAAACTAAGGAAAATGAAAAGTACCACAAAGTAAAATGCCATTTACCTAGCTTCTTCCCCTCCACCTCTTCATTTAAAATAGGTGGAGTGTGAGGAATGAGCATGGCAGCAACTCTCCAAAGTTTGCTATCAACCTAGCAATTAAAACAAGGCAATTCAAAGATAGAACTCATGACCATATAAGAAAATCCAATATAGACATAAAAATAAGTCTAATTGAGGATTTCATTACCTTCACGAGTGAAAACTGAAATCAAAGCACCCTTCCCCACTTCCGAAGCTACTAAAAAGTAGGAGAAGCAGTAAAACTGACGTGTAGGAGGCCTAGCTTGGTCTAGGGATCAAGTTACAAGAAATTGATCCAATTCCTTTGGCACAAGACCTTCCCTTGAGTAGGAGGGGCTGTTCTAGAATTTCTTTTAGGGAACGATCTAACTATATCGACACAAATATGCACTGCTGACCGATGGAGGGGTTGTGCTCACTGATGGAGATGCACTTAACATTGCCTATCATTGGAGTGATGGCTCTGGGAGGGACATGACTGCTGGAAGAGACATGCTCATGGCTGCTCATGGGTGGAGTAGTGTCCCTGGGGAAATCCACTGCCATGGGGACTACAACTGTCCCCTTCCCCTTCTACGGCTGCTACTGTCACTACCTCTGATAGTGGTGGTGCGACCATGATACTACGGGGCCTCCACTCCTTCTTCACCAAGACTGAAGTAGGAGGCCAAGTAGGGGAACTCGCCCTCACCTCAGTCAGTGGAGTAGATTAAGTGGGACCCTTTGGCCGTAGCTGGATCACCAATGAGGCTTTCTTTTCTTCAGATGTTATCTTCTGTGCCTTTGTAGGCATGGTGAATGGCGGGACCTGAATAGGTGATGGTGGGTGAGGAGTGGATCGGTGTGGTGGAGGCAACACCTGCTTTCTCTGGGCAGGATCTCCTCTCCTATGGTGTGTAGTACCTGTCAATAGAATGCTATCAACATGATCAGCACAGGTAACACTTCGATCAGGATTGTCCACGAGGGTTGAGGCTATTTGCGTTACCAGCGTCTCTCTTATAGTAATCTATTCTTTAATACAGCATCCACGGCCCTCTCACGTATGATGTGTCTACTTATGAGGGATAGAATGGAAATCAAATTGAGCCCAGATTGTCAGTAAGCTCACCACTTCGAGAGGCGATCTAAGGCGGCATATGACCTTCTCCTGTCACTGATAAGAGCCTTAAAATGAACTATGAGTGGAGGTGAAACTGAGATCCTCCTAATGTCTTCCTCTCCATCAGAACTAGAGAGGGCGTGAAACTTGTTCTCTATGATAAGAGGAGACACTATCCTAAGTAACTCCTCTACTGTAGACTGGGAAGCTGCCTCTTGTTCCTTGGCTATGCGATCGTGATGCCGCTTAATCTTGCGGCACTAGTTGCGGTGCTGAGTCTTACTAGGAGGGGCAACATGAGAACTAGACCCAACCTCATAGGTGGGGGAGACTATCCCGGAAGATAGGGTAGTCTTCCCCTTGGAAGGAGCCAACGAGTGGGTGCTAGCTGTCTTGGGTGAAAGGGAACCACTAAGTGCCGGCACTCAAGCTGCAATTTGCAGGCGCCACCTTCTCCTCTTGATGAGGGAAACTTTGAGTCAGAAAGCATCTCAACCTGGATGATTAGCTCCTGCCCGATCAACACACTTCTACTAACGGTTGTGAGGGTGGTCCCCCACAAGTTATCCTAGCCCCCTTGAAACCTCGGCCAAAATGAATGAGGTGGGAAAAGTCATTCTGTGGGAGGCTGGCCTGATCCAAGGCCAATCCATCCCAAAGAAAAAATAAACACGCAACGAGCTTATGTGTGAAAGCGCAAAGCGCAGCTGTCAGGTATATCGCATTTATGAAAATATAACTTGTATCAGATTTCTGCCTTAATATTTGTTCCATGCAAGTAATAGAAGGTTGGAGTTTTGAACCCACACTCAATGATTCAAGTGTGTTAAGTGGGGTTCATTTGAGAGATTTTGATATTGTGGAGAGTCTTTTCCATTTGATTTCGATTTAGAACCCATACTCAACCGATTTAGGTAGGTTGGGTGGGGTTCTAAAATTTGAGGAGAGATTTTCTTGGAGATATTTATGTTTTGTGCATCTTGTTTAAAAATATTGATAATTTTAAAGACCTTTACTTAGTAAATTTGGGTATGCTAAAAAGAGGTGGTGATTATATATTTGAAATATTTTTGTTTGTTAACATTTGATTATGTGATATTTTGATTTGAAAATGGAGCTTCTTACTTAACAAATTTGGTATGTTAAGTAAAGGTCACTTATGTTTGATATGATTTGATCTGAAAGTGAAGCTCTTACTCAACAAAATTGATATGTTAAGTAGGAGCCACTTGTGTTCGTGACTTGAAAGTGAGACTTCCACTTAACAAATATGGTATGTTAAGTGAAAGTCAAGTATTTTTTAATTTTTTTGAAAATGAAACTTTTACTTAACAAATTTGGTATGTTAAGTAAAAGCCAAATGTATTTTTTTGATTTTTTTTCTTTTGAAAATGAAACTCTCACTTAACAAATTTGGTATGCTAAGAGAAAGTCAAATGTGTTTATGATTTTGAAAATGAAACTCTCACTTAACAAATTTGGTATGTTATGTGAAAGTCAAATGTGCTTATGATTTTGAAGATAAAACTCTCGCTTAATAAATTTGATATGTTAAGTGAAAGCTAAATGTGTTTATGACTTTTTTGAAAATTAAACTCTCACTTAACAAATTTGGTATGTTAAGTGAAAGTCAAATGTGTTTATGATTTTTGAGAATGAAATTCTCACTTAACAAATTTGTTATGTTAAGTGAAAGTCAAATGTGTTTATGATTTTGAAAATGAAACTCTCACTTAATAAATTTGGTATGTTAAGTTAAAGTCAAATGTGTTTATGATTTTAAAATTGAAACTCTCACTTAATAAATTTCTTATGTTAAGTGAAAGTCAAATCTGTTTATGATTTTTGAAAGAAAAAGAACTTATTTAACACACTTAGGTATCTTAAATGGAGTTCAATTTGTTCTTATGATTTTCAAAAAGGGGGTTCTCATTTGACGTACTTGGACATGTAAAATGAACTTCAAATGTATCTTGAAGTCCAAGACTTTGGCAAGAAGGAGTTTTATCAGATAAATGCAAATGGTGTCAAATAGAATTCAATTTGCTTTATCTTCTCCAAGGGAAGGGGAACTCTCATTTGACAAATTTGGGTATGTCAAGTAGGGGGTTCAAATATGTCTTGACTTCTCTTTTGTGTATGTATGATTTATTGCTTTTCGAAAAGGGGGAAAAACTTCAACTCTAGCACATGTGAAGTATGCTAAGTGGAGTTTCAATTTTATATTATGATTTAATTCAAAAATAGAATCTCCATCCAATAAATTTGAGTGCGTGGGATGGGGATAGCTATTTCCCAAGAAAATGTGCTTTTGAAAAAGACATTAAAAATTATTGATTTTGATTTTGAAAAGAACCTCTATGTAACAATCATAGGATTTGTTAAACGAGGTTTGGTTATATGTGTTTTGTGCCTTTTGAAAATTTCTTACAAATTTTTTTTTTGTGTAAAGAACTTTTATTATGTGAATTTTGAAAAAGTGCTTTTGGAAAGACATGTTATTTTGTAGAAGAATTTTATTTTTTTATTGTTCATGGGATGAACCTTGCCCCACCATCAGGATGGTGAAGAGGTTCTTAATTTTGTTCATCTCCTTTGTTTGATTAATTTTAATTTTCACATATTGGGGGAACCCAATAGGAATTTTAAGACCTACATGGAGTGAGGTCCTAAAACCTAAAGGATGTTGGCGAGCTTTGCTTAAGGATGAAATAAGCTAAGTGCCAATAGAAAGAATGATAGTCTCGGGCATATATAAAATATAAGTCCACTATCGATGCTTGTAGACAATAATTATCTATTAAAGATGGAGAGATGAATCATCCCCAGCGGAGTTGCCAGAAAAATCTGTGGTGTTTATTTTTGAGGATATGGGACACCATGTAGATCTTAGGGGGTACTTATTGAAATGGTTGGGTACGACATTAAGGAATGATGTACTATCTCAAAATATATAAATCACCACCCTATAATAGACCTAATCACCTAATAAGGACTCCTAAGGCATGATGGGTCTTTGAATGTACCAGAGATCTTTCCCCTACTTTACATAAAAAATAAAGTAGGTTTTATTTTAAGTCAGGTTTGTTAAGTTCCCTATGGAGGCAAGCCCCCATAGTTAATTACATCATAAAAAATGAGAATTCCTTAATAATACTCTTGATTAAAGTAGCCAATTAGGGTCTCCAAAGATTTCAAGGTTAAGACTATCAAAAGATTGGCTATTTTAGAAAATTAAATGAGATAGATTAAGTAGAAGACTTATTTTTGGAATCTAAAGGGAGAAAGTAAGAAATGCTCATGATCTAGGAAACCTAGTGAGCATTCCGATCTACCCTATAATTGGGCTTTATATTTTTGAAATTGAAGAGAGTTAATTATTTGATTTGATATTTTATTAGATTGCTAGGGCTTATAATTCCACAACATAAGATTGTGGAAATACTTAAGAGGTGAGGATTTATGCTTGTAGCCCATAAAGGGAAATAACAACCTTAGATCCTAAATCTAGGGAGCTTTGGCGAGGACTAAAGCACGACCTAAATCTAAGATAAAAATAGGTATATGGTGTACCTCCACAAGAAATAATAAACTACCTAACTGTTGAACTTATTACCGCATGAGTGACAGCTAACTAACTCCTCGTACGCTTTAAATCCATGTAGGAAAGTCTTATGCTTTGCAAGATGACTAGACAATAGTTTATTTAAAAAGGAAACTAAGTCCTTAAACTCCCTAAGAGACTAGAGCATGAGTGGTATGAAACTATGATTTAATCTAATACAAATTTTATCAAATTTATTTGATTCTTTTGGACTCTTTATTTTGACACATGCTATGAGATTTTGTATGCTTAAATGTATGAGAACTTGATTATGGGCCAAATCAAGAGAGAAAGAGGTGTTCTTCCATCGAAGGCTCTCACAGGTTAAGCCTTCATTCTCTGGCACACATGGAAGCCCCCTCTTAACAAGAGTGGAAGAATATGATATGCATGATATAATACATTCATTCATCCAGCAAAGGGGTTGTTAAAAATTTTATTATCTTGATTTAATTCCTAGGCTATATGGTGAGGTTATGAGTTTATTTTAAATTTTAATTACAAGTTATTAATTGGGGTAGAAAAGTTAATTTTATCCTAAGAGCTTACCGCATCCAGGCCACACATTCAAACATCAAACATGAAGAAACTAGGTAAAGCATGATGTTCTAGTGCATAATCTAAACACAACATCAAACATTTTTATAGACTACCATAAAAGAATAAAAGGTCACTACGGTCGGGTTCCACTTTACACCCCGAAAAGAAAAAAAGGATGGGTAGCTGAGCTTGACCCTTATACAACCCGGATTATGAAAATAATACATGCTATGGGGGTCCTCTTTTCTTCATTTCTTCCTTCACTTCTTTTTGATTTGATTTGCTCTAAAGGCATCATAGGGCACCCCAAAAACTAAACCTTCTGGCCACTACTCATCATAATCCCCCATAACACTAATCCTAATTTCTAATGCAAAATTATATTAAAAATAGGAAAAGTAAATCTAGCTACACCTACAAAATAAATATTAACTAAACACACTATACAACCTAAGGAGTTATATGAATAATTTGGACTTAGCACCCCACATATGAGTAACTAAGCCCACCTGTCCTAACATGGGTCATGCTTAGGGGCTAAGCAACTTACACAGGAAAAGTATTTATATTTTTATTACAGCGGCCCCTTAAGCACAACCCCCCTACAAAAAATATGATTAGGCTAATCACGGCCTACCATCTAGTCTACGAGGCAAACACCCTAACATCCAATCTAAAATATTACATCACAAAAAAAATATAACATCATACATACAACGCCCTAACTTAGCACTAGAGGTGGTGACTTAGTATTCTAATGTGTGTGCTTAAGGCTTATGTGATAAGAATTTACTAGGCTTCTTTAGTTTAAGTTTCAATTTGGAGTTTGAATTTTTTTAAAATTTTACCTTTAGGTAATTTTAATTTAAATGATTTAAAGATTTATTTTTCATTTTTATTTCACTTTTATTCGGCTAAAATGATGTTTAAGTTTTCAAGAATGAAGAGTAGAATGAATTTCATTTGTAGGCATAACTCACCCTACATCCTAACTCCTAAAAAATCTAACTAATGTCCTTAAGTATCTTAATTAGCCCATTTGAATTTGTGTAATTCATTTGATTTGGATTTAGAATTAGAATTTGAGTTTGTTTAAGTATTTGATTGATTTATTTTAATTTAGATGTTTTGGTTTAATTACATCTTGATAATTCAATATCCTTAATATCTAATGAAGTTTAAGTTTATTTAAAGTCATGTATTTTTTATTGATTAATTTTAGATTAGATGTCTTGGTTTAATTAAATCTTGATAATTCAATATCCTTGATCTCTAATGAAGTTTAAGTTTGTTTGAATTTATGTATTTTTGATTGATTAATTTTAGATTAGATGTTTTAGTTTAATTAAATCTAGATAACTCAATATCCAAGATCTCTAATGAAGTTTAAGTTTGTTTAAATTCATGTATTTTTGATTGATTAATTTCAGATTAGATGTTTTGGTTTAATTAAATCTTGATAATTCAATATCCTTTTAAATTAATATTTAATTCTTTTCTTTCATTATGGTTATGTGATTAATTTTATGCTTATTTGATTTGATTATGGTTCATTTATTTGTAGTTTGATCATATTAGATTAATTGAGATTTTATTTTGATTTTAATTGAGTCTGATTCTTTGTAATTAGGATTTTATTTTTAATCTCATCCATTTGTCATGTTTATCAAATTTTGGTTTGTATTTTGATTTCAAACATTGGATAGTTAATTAGTTTATCTGATTTAAGTAGGTTGAATGAGATTTGATTTGATTACATATTAAATTGATGCGAGTCTTTCTTAATTTAATTTAATTTGATTTAATTTGATTTCTTTTATTAGTTTATGGGTTGCTTCAATGTGATTATGTGATTAGTTTAATTAAGAAGTATATTTATATTAATTATAAAGATTTGTTTAATTTTTAATTTAATTTCATATTTGTTTAGGTTAATGATATAATTAATGACTTAATAATTTAGGTTTAATTTAGGCTTTGATTTGTATTTAATTGCATTTATGTTTGATTAAGTTTTAGTTTAATATGATTAATTTGATTAACTTAATTAGCTTATTTAAGATGTGTGATCATATTAATTAGTAGATTAATTAAGTGTTTTATTTGAATTTGATTTAAAAAGTTAATTTGGTTCATTAAGATGATGGATTAATTCATTAGGTTTGCATTAATTAGGTGTTTAATCAATTGGATTAGCTAAAGAGAAATTAGTTTAATTAAGAAGTGTGTTTAAAGTTAATTATTAAATTAAATGAGGATTTATTTAATTTTTAATTACATTTTATATTTATTTAGATTAATGATGTAATTAATGATTTAATGATTTATGTTTAATTTAAGATTTGATTGGTATTTAATTGTATTTATGTTTGATTAAGCTTGGGTTTAATATGATTAATTTAATTGACTTAATTAGTTTATTTAATAGGTCTGATTAAATTAATTAGTATATTAATTAAGTGTTTGATTTGAATTAATTTTAATGTGATTTATAAAATTAATTTGGTTCATTAAGATGATAGATTAACTCATTAAGTTTGCATTAATTAAATATTTAATTAATTAAGTTTGATTAAGGGTAATTAAACTTTTTTTAAATCATTAGATTAATCAAAGATTTATTTAATTAATGATTTAAATTCCCACATGTGAGTGATTTGATTTAGTTAAGTGTTTTACTTAAGTTTGATTTGATTAAAGGATTATTGTTATTATCATTTGATTAGATTAAGTGATTAATTATTTATTTTTATTTCAGTTAAACCTGATTATTCATAATCATAGTTAGGTTTGATTTTCTTCATTTATTATGTTCATTAGATTTCATTCATGTTCGATTTAGTTGTTAGGTTTATGTATTAATGGCTAATTAATTATCTTATTCCAAATGGTTGTTTAATCATATGTTAATTAAGTTTACTTTAACTTTATTTGATTTAATTTGATTAATATCAAATGATTATGTTGAATTGGTTTGTTAATCAATTTGATTTTTTAGTTTATTTAATGATTAATTAGTTTCAGTTTAATTATATTCATTAGGGATTTCATATGATTAAGACTCCATGCTTAGTGTAGGTTTAGTTATACTAGTTTGACCCATGTTAAAGTTTCCTAGATTTGTTGAATTTTAAGTTTGATTTAAGATTTAATAGTTTAATTGGGTTTTATTGATTTAAATAGGTTTAATCATATTTCATTTAATTACTTAGGATGATGATATTTTTTTGATTTGAGGTTTGATTAATGATTGCTTAAGTGTTATTTCATTTCTGATTTTGATTTTGATATTTAAATTATTTTTAAAATATATTTTAATTAAGTCTTTAATTGATTAAACTTTGATCTTAAGTGTTTGTTTGGGGTTCATTAGGATTCAAAAAATCATATTATTTTCTTAAGAGTCATAGATATCAGTTGAGGTGATTTAAGCCATTTTGAAGATTTTTGTAAATTTCTGAAATTTTATTTGATTTATTTTATTAAAATAGACAATCTGAATTCTAAAATTTAATTTCTCTCAATCCAGAAGTTCTTTTCACTTGAGATTTTTATAGTATGTGTGTTTTAACTTTAATTTCAATCCTTGAAAATTTCAACTTAATCTTATGTATATTTTTGGTTTGATTAATAAAATTTTATTTTTACTAAAACTCAAATTAAGCTCAAAATACTTAGTGAAATTTGGGGATTTTGGGTTCGTTGTAATCCTCTCGAAAAGATGAATCCAATGAGCTCTTGTTTGTAATTTTTTAGTAATGTATTTTATTTTTTTATGAATTTTTGAAGTTTTAGGTGATTTAAATTAACTTTTCAAATTAGAAAATTCGTGCGGCTCTGATGTGGCAACGCGACGCCACATGGCATAGCAAGATTGGAAGCGAACGTGCGTGCCATGTGACGACGTATGATTCATGCGCGGTGCTGCGTCAACCATTTGGGTGGGAAGATTGGTCAACGGTCTGGAGAGCGACCTAGGGTTCACTTTAGACCGTCCGATCACAGATCGGATGGTCCAGATCAGATCGCATGATTTAGAGGCCAAGATTACGCATGACGCTGCGTGATCCGATGAACCGATCGCATGAACCATGCGATCGGATGGTCCATCGCATCGCGAGGGATTGCCCATCCACGCATGCGTCCGAGCCATATCCGCAAACCATGAGATCGGATACCGGCCTAAAATAGTAAAATAACTATTTTTTTTAGAAAAATGTGGGTTTTTAAGTGAAAACTTGTTCAGATGGACTCATTTTTGCGTCAATTCACACCGAAAAATTAGATTTTCTAATTGGGATAATTTAAAGTAAAAATGCAGGATTATATAGGGTAGATTCCTAAAAAGCATGCAAAAACTATTAAAAAATGAGGGATCCTAAGGCTGGCTATGGTTTTTGAAGGTTACCTCACCTGGGATGATTTTCAGCGATGGTGATGACTTGAGTGCACTGTCGAGTGAGGGAAGAGGCCTTGGACTGAGCTTAGATCCTCACTTTCATGTCAAAATGAAGTATTTTTTGGTGCTTGCCATTTCCTCACTAAAATCCACTCGATTTTGATGTTTTTGGTTGAAGAGAGGTGGAGAAGTGGTGGTTAGTTGCTTTGGGGAGTTCTTGGGGGCTGAATAGAGGTAGGAGGAAGTGGGGTGAAGCCTCATTTGCCCCTTTTTTTATAATGGCCAAAAATCCACCCTTTTTTGAATTTTTTTGGCTACAAAGTATTATCATCTTTCTTGGGGTGGTTGGGATGGGTGATGGATTGATTGAGGACTTTGAATTTTTGCACCAAAGTTCTCTCTTGCTACCACATGATCAACTTTATTCAATACAAATGTTGGAGAGGAGTTAAGTGCCTGTGATGGGAGAGAATTAAATGAGGTTGGGTGGAATCATATGTGGGGGAGGATCCATGAGGGATTTAATTGGGTTGGGTTAATTTTGGGCTGATCCTAAATGGGTTTGGGTCAGGTTTGATTAGTCCCTAATGGGTCATGGCTTGGTTTCAAGGGATTTGGCTCAATTTGGGTCAAGTTGACCAATTTGATCAAAATTGGCCAAATTGGCTTGGGTTATGGGTTGATTCATGTTAAATTGGATAATTGAAGATAAATGTCATCTTTAGTTTGAATCAATTTGGATTTAATTTAGATTTAGGCCAATTTGGGCTAGGTTGGGTCAAGTTGACCAATTGGTCAAATTAGGCTCAATTATGGCTTTGGTCAAGTTCAATAATCAATTTGGAATGAACTTGAGCTATTGGTTGCAATCAATTTAGGTTAAATCATGATTTGATCCAATTTGATCCTTTAGGCCAATTTGGGTCAACTTGGATCAAATGGCCAATTGGACTTGGTTTGGCTTAATTGATGGTCAAGTCATATTTAAATATTGATTTTGGGTTGATTCAAATCATTAGTTTCAATTAATTTGATGTAGGATGAGTTTTGGCTAGTGTTGATTCATTTGGGCAAATGGTTGACTTGTTCAAATGACTAAGTTGACTTGATTTGACCCAATTGATTGTAATTGATCATCCTAGGGTGATCAACAATCATTGTGGAAGGTTTTGGTGAGCTTGGTTCAATCTGATTTGGGTTGGATTGGAAGTTGGCTCAAATGGGTCCTTTAGGTCCCTTTGGATCAAGTGGACCAAAGTGGGTCAATTGATTTGGTTTTGGGTTGATTCGAGTTTAGTTGAAGTTATATATGAGCCTTGGATTGAAATATAAATTCAGCGACAATCAATTTGGAGTCCAATAAGTTTTGGCTCAATTGAAAGTTTTAAGTCAAAAGGGCTAAGTTAGGCTTGACTTGGGTTGACTTGAATTTGGTTTGATGATTGTAAATTTTATTTATATTTGGATAAATGATTGAATGAATGATTGATTTGAGAGAAAATCTATTAGTTTTGACTTGATTTCGATATAATTTGGCTAAGTCCAAAGAATTGACTTAAAGGGCTTAGATTGAGTTTCGATTTGATTTTTGATATAGTTTTAGTCATTTTAATTTGGATTTCATTTATATTTATGTATATAAATGAAAGAATAATTGATTTATAAAGAAATCAATTGAGTTTGATTTGATCTAAAGGGAATCTTGGCAAAGCTTATGAATGTGGTTCATATAGCTTAGGAAGGGTCTTAGGATTTGAATTTGATTTTAGGTTTCAATCATTTGGAGTGAAATTTGAAATTAGATTTGGAATTTAAATTTGAATTTGAGATTTGGTTTGAGATTTGAATTTAGGTTTGATTTGAGAAGGTGTATATGGAGTGGGTTTAGGCTATAGGATAGATGATTTCTTTAAGCCACAAGACAAAGCCTAATCCTATGATTAAACTTTTAATGTCACTAGGCTTAGGTTAAGTGTTCACTTAATCACTACAAGTGTCTTATGACTAAGGAGTTCTTAGTGTCTAAAAGATTCCTAAGTCTAATAGGACTCACTCCAAAACTGAGGTCAATAGAATGCATGTATTTTTAGTAACAAAAGGAGATCTTCATCTTTTAGTTAAACACACTTACACATGTATAAAAGATGTAAGCAAGTATGTGCCATTGTTAACCAAGGAAGTGAGGTAATTAAATGACCTCCTTGGGGCTAGCTAAAGCCTCGTATTCCTAGGATGTTCAGATAAAACACTTGCTATCTTAAATATATATGAATGTATACACAACTATAAAGATGAAAATCATGCAAAGATTATATTTTCTTTAATTAAGTCATTTAAGCATATGATTTAAAACTCTATCCAAATTCTAATATCAAGATACATAAGAATGAAACCAAATGAGTACATGTCATTATTAAACCAGTGAAGTGAGGTAATCAAATGTCCTCTTTACTTAAAGCCTCATATTCCCAGGATGTGTAGATTATATACTCATTATTGATCAAACTTATATAAGTCTATATATGAATCATAAGAAAGAGAGCTTTAATTAATATGCTTAAGCTATAAACACATGCAAATCTTATGTATATTCATAATTATCAACACTCTAAGTATTATAATTTATTTGTAAACTTTGGAAAATAGTTTTGAATTTATTAGTGATAATAACCACGCATATATTAAATTAAGCTAACACATGCAAGCATACATAAAAGAAATTCATTTGATTCATTTATATTTGAAAACATGAATGCATGAAATCAATGGCATATAACATTTAATGCACTTAGAAAGAAATGACTAAACATAACCGCATGATTTCATTCAATTACATTAAGCCCTAAGGACAATCACATTAAATATCATTATTTAAGGAAAACTAAAGTTCATTATTGATTTACGATTTGGAATTTTGGGTAATTTTAAAGAGGAGAAGAATTACTTGTTGTTTTAATCCCATTTCCATGTTGGTACACTTAATTGGTTTAAGAAAAGGTGATTAAATAAATTTTATGAATTAATTAAGTTGGATCTTTAATTAAATCAATTAATTACCCTTACCTATATTTCTTTAATTTGATTAACCACTTAATTATGAGCCCCAAATGACATGAACATGTGAGGAAATAAAATTGCAGTGCTCTTACAAGAACCTAATGTAAATGGTTCATAATTAAGAGTTAATTAAATCAAAGAACCTAATAAAGTACTTTTATGATTTTCCCACACTCATGGGCTAATCATAATTTCTTAACACATAAAGAGGAACCCTTAATTCCATTGTTAGTTACCTAATATAAACATGATTTTAATTTGATTAATTAAGCCACTTAATTAACTAAGTAAACTCTTAATTAACCTCATTTTAAATTATTTTCCTTTAACAAGAAATGGACTTAGGAGAGGAGGTTAGGAAGGAGGTCCTAACCCCATTCCCCTTTCCCATGAACTTTTCAACAGTTATTAGTGCACTTAATTAATTAATTTTACTATTTGGAAGATTAATTAATCAATTAGATTAATTAAGGGAGTAATTAGGGCTTAAATAGTTCATTCCCTTAATTAACCAAGCAATAAGTCCAAAAAAAATTATGAGACATAGAGGTCATCCCATTGGACTAACACACAAAGTTTGGGATTAATTACTCAAGTAATTAAGGGTAATTAAGCTATTTAAGTTTGTAATTAAACTATAATTAAGCTTTAATTACTATTCAAGATTAATTAGATTTAAATTTAAATGATTTTCCTCTAAAATACCTTCAAAATAGGTATTTATTTTTATTTTTTAGATTTTCCTATAATTTATTATGAAATTTTGAAATTTTAGCCATTAAATCCATTAATTAAGCCTTAATTAAGTGTTATCCCATTGGCACCACGCAGGCTACATATGTGGTGTGCTTTCTAGGTGGCACTGTGGGATTGGTTTGACATGGCACCTACGTGGAAACAAGGGACACGCTTTCTTATCTATCATCCGATCTAAGATTAGACGGTCAAGATCAATGCCGCAATTTTAATAAGATTAAATTGGATTTTATCTAGCGAATAATCATGACAACATATTCCGATCAAGCGGAACGGACGGTGTGTGATCCATCAACTCCTAAGCGACGAGAGACAGACACCATCCACTTTTCGTTGCTCGATTCAAACTCACCCGAGCTCAGATCAATTCAGGATTTAACCCACACCATCCTAGGGTAGATCCAAAGGGATCTACCGGTCAAATTTGTGTGACATACAAATTTTCTTTAAAAAGGCCTAGAAATTTTTCACAAAATCATGGTTTGAAGTGAATTTCCTCATCGAAGCTCAAGACCGTGACGCAACACTTAAGGTTGCTTCGTCTAGTAGAGACGAGGCCCTGTTGATCAACACGCATGAGGATTCCTTGTCGTTAGCTCGATGGACCATGAATTGATGAAATGCAAGCAATCATTAATCGAACTCATACTTCTGGTGGTCGGGGAGCTCAGGAGATGATTCATTCATGCTCGACGGTGGTAGGGGAAGGTGTGGCTTAAATTAATTTGAGTTCGATGGAGATTTAAGAGAATTGGGTTGGAAATCAGGTTGCCCTATTTTGAAACAGTGAAGTCCGTTGTTGGGACGACTTGGGAGACTTGGGGAGAGCTCTAGGGATTTTGAAATCACTCCTCAAAATGCTCTGAGTGTGAATGGTGGTCTTTTGGATTGAAATGAAGGGACATATCCCCTTCTCCCATGGATTGAATGGATGAGATTCAATCCCTATTATCAGTCAGTCAGCCATTGTTCGGGTGCCGAAGTTGTCATGGTCAGTCTCATGTGGCTCGATTTGGTTGGTGGCTCAAGGCAACAGCCTCAACGTTAGGATCCATTGAAATTTGACTAGTGTGGGAGGTGAGTTAACTCACCTCCCCTTGGTCCATGGATGACCTAGCCCATTAGGGTTGGGCTAGGCATGTAGGTTAGGTCCTCATTTTGGGAGGTTGATGGCTGCCAAGGGAAAAAGGGGAGGGTTGACTTGCTAATTTTGGGTTTGATCTCATGTGGGGAAGAAAATATAATAGGTAAGGCTTTGGATTGGATCCAATTTGGGTTGGGCTAGTTTAGGGTTGAACCAAGGTGAGTTTGTGATGGGTTGGGTTAGGTCTCATTGGGTATTGGCTTGGTTTAAGTGGGTTTGGCTCAATTTGACCTTTATAGGTCAAATTGGGCTATGTTTGGTTAGATTGACCAATTGATCAAATTTAGTCAAACCAAGACTTAAGTCATATTCAAATGTGTATTTGGGATGTTTAGGTTCAATTGGTTTGAGTTAATTTGGCTTAGATTTAGTTTTGGTTCATTAAGAGTCATATTGGTCAAATGGGTCAAGTTGATCAATTTGACCAAATTGGTCAAATTGTCTTGGTTTAGGGTTGATTTAGGTTTGATTGACCAATTGAAGTTGATTATAGGCTTTAATTTCAATTAATTTGAATTTGGAAATGATTTAGGCCAAATTGACTTTTTAGGCCAATTTGGGCTAAATTGACCCTTTAGGACAATTTGGGCTAAATTGATCAATTGGTTAAGTTGGGTTCAATTAGGGCTTTGGTCAAGTTTAACAATCAATTTGGAATGAACCTGAGCCATTGGTTACAATCAATTTGTCTTAGATCATGATTTTACCCAATTTGGTCTTTTAGGTCAAATTGGGTCAACTTGGAACAAAGGGCCAATTGGGTTAAGTTTGGCTTAATTGATGGTCAAGTCATGTTCAATCATTGATCATAGGTTGGTGTAAATCAATGGTTTTGATTAATTTATCTGGGGTTGAGATTTGGCTAGTTTGGCTCATGTAGGTTAAGAGGGTTAACTTGGTCAAATGACTAAGTTGACTTGGTTTCATCCAATTGATGATAATTGATCAATCATGGGTGATTGATGATCATCATAGAAGGTTTAGGTAAGCTTGGTTCAATCCAATGATGGTAAGATTGAAATTTGGTTCAAATATGTTAAATTGGTCACTTTGGGTCAAGTGCATGAATTGAGTTTAGTTGAATCAATTTTGGGTTGAATTGAGTTTTGTTGGATTTATATCTAGATTTAGAATTGATATATAGCATTGATTGTAATTAATTTGGGTTCAAATGGGTTTTGGTACACTTTAATATTTCAAGTCAAATGGGTTAGGTTAGGTTTGATTAGATTGATTTGATTGTAGATTTAGTTTATACTTGGGATGATGATTGAGGGAATAGTTGATCCATGAGAAAATCAATAGATGTTGGATTTGAATTGAAGGAGTTTTGGCTAAGTCCATAGGATCAAAATCATATGGCTTAAGAAGGGTTGATTTGATTTGATATTGGTTCTTGGTTTAGGACATGTGAAAGTAGATTTTATTTATATTTGGGAAGATGATTGAAGAAATAGTTGATTCATGAGAAAAGCAATTGAAATCGATTTGAGTTGAAGGGGATTTCAGCTAAGTCCATACAAACACATCATATGGCTTAGAATATGTTTGGTTTGATTTTGGTTTGGTTGATTTTATTATATATTGGTATGGGTTGATTGGAGAGTTGAATTGACTTTGAGAAAAATTAATTGAGTTTGGCTTGGTTTGAATTTGTCTTGGCTAAGTCCATAGGATTGAATTGTGGTCTTAGGATAGGTTTGAATTTTATTTGAATTTGGTTTATAGATTCCAATCATTTAGTTTGGAATTTGAGTTCAGAATTGGATGTGAATTTGGATGAATTAAATTTGAGGTTTGGTTTAGGCCAAAGAGTTAAGCATATATTGGGTTTAGGCTATAGGGTAGGTAAACCTCTCTAAGTATTAATGCATAGCCTAATCCTATGATCAACTCTTCTATATCTCTAGGCTTAGGTTAAGTGTTCACCTAATTGCTAGAAGGGTCTTATGACTAAGGAGAACCTAGTGTTTAGAAGGCTTCTAAATCTAAGAAGAGGAGATTAAATCCTCACTCCAAAAGTAAGGTCAATAGTAACTTTGAAAATTCAATTGGGGATCTTGGTCTTAAGCATGATGTCAACCCAATATACTGGGGATCTGACATTAGACACAATCCCAACCCAACTATAAAGTAAAGGCCCCCTACCTAGTGAGGGAATTTTAATGATGCTTTAGAACTGCTGCCTTTATTTCCTTAAAAATTATTTTTTATGCAAATATATTAGGGATCTCCGCGTAAGGCACGATGCCAACCTAATAAAATAAAATTATAATAAATGATTAATCAATCTATATATATATATATATATATATATATTTTATATATATTTTAAAATTATTGTATTATATATATATATATATATATATATATATATATATATATATATATATATATATATATATATATGATTCTCGTCATAAAGCATGATGTCAACCTAAATAAATATATTAAAAGAAATGCCCCTTGTCTTGCAGGGGGATTCTCAAAGCAATTATCATGTATAGTACCCTTTTGTTTTAATTTGGGTAATTGATTTTGACATTGATCATTAGCCATTCATATTGATGTGTCTATAGACTCTTCCTTGATAAGTCTTCTTGGTGACATAAGAGTCTTTCAAATATACTTTAGATTTTCGAATCAATCTTTCAATAATGAGTAATTGATCTTCTCAACTCTAGGAATTTAATTATTTCTTAAACATTGTAGCCACAATTGATCAAAAGCTTCAATATAGAGGTGTTGATGTAAGCACATTGTAAAGCCTTTCTCTTGGCTGATATGCATTTATGTTTTTTTTTTTAATTTTACCCTCCATAAAGTAGTTGATGAAGGAATGTTGCCAATCATCTATTCTTTTAGCATGTGAGCTTTTGTCAACTGCTTGAAATTGGCTTAAACTTATGTTCTTCATGAATAGGTTGAAAATATTCTATTTGACTTCAATTAATAACTTGCAATTAGAATGAAGAATAATCGAGGTTGTATCATTTGGCTTTCTTTTGATGACTCCTCTTTTAACAAAGTTATAAATAGTTGATGATGAGATTCTATAGATAATTCTTTAAGGTGTCAACCATCTAGAGTTTCAATGATAGATACTTTCTTCTTTTGAGGCAAGTATTTATGAATTTTGTTAATGGTGGATCTCTTAGAGTATATGCCAGATGTCACACCTTCTCTTTTCTCAATAGCTTCTGCTTCATAAAGCTTCAACCTTCGTATTTATTATTTTTTTCAACTAGGACCTTTTGATGGTAGAATCTTTAATCTAAAGTTCAAGGGTCACATCTTGATGTTCACCTTGTGGATATTGCTTAGATTGGTGATGAGTCACCATGAGAAGTGGACCTTTGAGAGTGCATACTAGATGTGACACCTTTTATTGCGGACAATCCCTTCATGGAGCTTTAGCCTCTATGTTGGCTGTATTCTTTCATCGAGACCTTTCGGAAGCAAATTCTTGAACCTAGAGTTCAAGTGTCCCGCTCTGATGCTCATCGTGCAGGACATGCTTGGCTTAGTAGCTAGTCACCGTGAGAGGTGGTTGTCATCCGAGTTGATCTTCAATATTTTCAGTCACCATAATCCTTTGACATTTTCTTTTCATTGTGCCTCTTTTCTTGTCTTGTATAAGTACTCAATGAACTTTGGCAAATAGACTTTCAGATTGTCTCCTCCACGATGCTGGAGCTTGAAGTTGCTGAGCCTAGAATGATTGCTTTACTTTTCTAGTAGAGTTATTCCTTTTGACCCATTTTAAATTATCAAAATTATTATAGATAATAATACTACTGGGTATTCACGGGGTCGTTCAAGTAGAATCTGCTAAAACCTCAACTCAACATTTATTTTCTTCTTCGCCCACTGGTTAATTTGTTTCTTGATGAGGAATGTTCAGAATCTTTTCTCCCTAATGCGAAGGTCAGGTTCAGCTGAGAGAGTAGTTGCACTGTGAGATACTAGATATACAGTTTGTCAAATAGCGACTCTTTTCATCATAGGGATTTTAGATTAACACAACCTTTTAAATACTGAAGTTCTTTCTCAAGAGACTTTCTTGGTAGGACTTAGCTACTACATGGGCTGACACGCACAACATGTAGGAGCTTCAATAAAGTGAGGTCTTCTAGCATGACATTGAAAGAGTGTACCATGGGAAATTATTTTAGTAGTTGTAGCAACAATAACTGTGAAGTCTATACCACCAAATTGAAAGGTAGCACCATAATTTCATGCATTGATAATTGTGTTGGTAAAATAAATATTAGCACCACGCCTAAGCTAAAGAGTGAAAAAGTGTTATGTAGATCCATTCTTTTAAATGAAGATGGATTAGTAATCAATAATTGATATTTCACCCACACTTTCCCAAATGCAGAGGTACTATATAATAAAATAATAATATAAAATAAAATCAAGCTCTATATGATTATTCATTAAACTTAGAGCATGATCCAATAAAATTTTAGTTTATTACTCACTTGAATAATCATTTTTTTATTTTTTAGTTTGATTTTTGATTGTAGAAAATTTGTTGCTGCTATAGCATTTATATGACTAGCCAAAGATGGAAAGAGAAACCTATCCCCAACGAAGTCACTAGAAATCTATGGGCTCCAAAAATTCGTGCTCGACTCCGATGAAATGAGAGTATAGATTTTGTACCGAACAAAATTTTAGAAGGCAAATGATTATTTGTAGTGGATAAATAAGGCACTACCTAGAGATTTTGCCCTCATTTGATGAGGACTTTAGATTTGGTTCCAGGTTTCCTATAGGCGCAAGCACCTATAGTTAATTATCCCTCCCTAATCAGTGAAAGGGAATTTTTGATTAAAGCTAGTCATAGGTTGCTAATTTTTAGGATATAACAATAATAATTCAGATTTAAAATTTAATGAAATTCATCATCATTTTTTTATGCTTGAAGCATATAATTGGGGGAATGATGACACGCCTGATTAAGATCTCATGGTTCCGTCATTCCGGACTATCATGATCCCTAGTCCACCTAGTCATAGGATGTAGTCGACCCAACCTGACAAAAAATCCTTAAGAACCATGGGTTGCATCATCTAGGGAAACCTTGTGGACTAGGGTTGATATTTGTCAAAGGGGAAAATCTTAAGTCCACCCTAGCTAACAACAGGCTTTCTGCCATACTAGGTATGCCTTATGATTCACAATTCAAAGGGGTAGAAAACTATCAGGGAGCATACTGGCTACAACCATGATCGTAATATAGTGGAGCCTACTGGCAAAAGCTCCCGGTCAAAGGGCTCTGGTCGTAACCTCTTCATATGTGGAGCCTACTAGTCAAATCACATGAACAATAGACACGGGCCATGTCCTTACTAGTGTAGAATATTTAGAGTGTGAATATAATGGTATACATAATATGAATTAGTTCCTTTGGTTAGCTTGGGTTAATATTAAATTTTTCACCCATGACAAATAATTATGGAACATAGATGGATAAATTTATTATTATTATTATTATTATTATTATTATTATTAGTATTATTATTATTATCATTATTATTATTTATGATGAATTTTCATTTAATTAATTCTCTTATTTTGAAATTTTCTTGAATATTTGATAGTTGATAGAAATTTCACTTGACATTGAAAATTTTAAAAAATTTTGATAATAGTAAACTCCTCCGGTTGATATTCGCAATCCACACAACTATCATCGGGTAGACCTTGTCAACTCTACTATTTTCTCATAGAGGATCGAGTCTATAATTTTTAGATCTCACTATATCACATTAGATCTTGTCAAATCTACCCTTATAGGAGGATGATTGGATTTATGGATTGAAGCTTGAAATTGTATCATAAGATTTTTGAAATTAAATATTTGAATCTCTAAGATTGAAATAGTTATATTAATTTATTAAAGGCTTTTTGAAAGTAGTAAGAGTAGGCTTAATGTGTTCAACTTGAAGGTATCATTTTATATTAATTTTTATATACAACCTTACCGAGATTAATTTTTTAATTTTCTATTAAAATAATCAATTTTATCAACTCCAGTCCTTATGGGGAGGAGGTCAAAATAAGACTCAACTTTCACCATAAATGTGTTGAATTGTTAAACTACATACATAAGTATATATTTAGAATGTTAACTTTTAAAAATATGCTCAATATTTCACAATGATTGTCTTCCTCTTAAAATATTTGCATAATTTATAGTATAAGATGTTTAAGTCAACCTAGTTTTAACTCGCACAGCATCCTCAAATACTTGAATTTAAATATTCAACATTGTGTTGGGCCCATTTAGGGATTTAATAATTTAGATAATTTTATTTCTAAATTATAAGATTAGTTTCATTTTTTATTTAATTCCAACTTAACCCGCGCAACCTTTTCATACATTAAAATTTGCACTATAAATCCCTATGTCTGAGCACATGCATGTATTAATAATTTGGATAATCATATTTTTAAATTATGAGATTAATTTTATATTTTTATTTAATCTCAACTTAGCCTACGTAGCCTTTTCAAATAATATAATTGTATTCTGAATTCCTTAGTCCGAGCACATGTAAGCATTTTTAGCTTAGATAATTTCAACTAATTAATTAAATCATTGATTTTGAAAATCATAATTAAAATAAAAATTTTCTAATTTTTTGATTGAAGGAAGTTCCATAATTCGTGCAGAATTTGATTTAGTGTCTCTTTTTGTCTACTTGTACGAAGAGTTACATATTGATGTGAAGAAGAAAAAAGGAGGAGGAAGGATTAAGTAAGAATTGAGTGGCTCGGTTCAGTTCACTCCCACCACTTTATTTACATCTCAATTTTGTAATTGAATGTTGCGAGGATTACTTTCAAGCTATTGATGAGCTACCAAATTATATGCCAGCCTCATTTAAATTTATTCAACTCTCTTTCATCTTGCCCAGTGTAAGCTTAAAAAAAAAAAGAAGAACAATTCACTTGTTCATCAAATGCCCTTCTTATGCTAGTCAATAAATTATTTAAGCTCACCATAGGTCTTTATTCATGTTCATTAACAAATGATTAAATTTGTTAGAAATCTTCTTTCAACCTGTAAGTGAACATTAAATTTGTGAGGATTCATATTCAATTTCATTTGATTTTGCATTTATGGCTTTCCATCACTTTATACTCAACCAAATTAATCATCAGAGGCTTGACTGAGCATATTTAGAAGTTTTGGAACCATCGTTGTAGTACTTTTCATAAATCAACACCATTAAGGTAGTCTTTACAATGATCAAAGCCATTTTAGTTACAGTTGAGGCATATTTAGACTCAATTTGCTTAATGTCAAGCTTATCGTAAGTCAACCTTGCTAGTATCACTTGATTCAAATTATGAAATTAGTGTAAAGGTCAACAAGGTAGATAGCCGAGGAGATTATTATCTTTTATATTCAAATAATCATCATGCAAATTTGTATTTTAACAACGTTTAGATTCATATGTGTCACATTAACTTCAAACATCTTTCAAATAATTTATTACATTAAATTAATTGACAATCAGGACCATGTCAGGTCTGCCCCTTAGTCAAATAATGCATTTTGCCCTCTATCTCACATCACAGAATGTCTTATACTGCCATCAACTTAATACAATGCGACATATGAGATTATTATCATATTCATGCACAATAAGGATACCTTTATTTTCACACTATATTTGATAATTACACCATATGTGTGTGTGTGTATATATCTCTCTCTCTCTCTCTCTCTCTCTCTCTCTCTGATTTTATTATGATATAGGTGAAATTCAATCTGAAGAATTTTACAATAATTTTTAAAATCATTACCAATCAAATTAATTGGCACCAATAAAAGATATAAATTATATGATGTAGAATATAAAATATTTTATATCCATATTTAATCAATATTATATATAACTCAATTGTGAATTTTGTGCTTTATGGCTGAACAAATCTTATTGATTCTCTAATCCACTTATGTTTAAAGCACATGTAATATTTTATAAAGATGATTATAAAGTTGCTACGAAGAAAACAAAATTTTGAAAGCTACTATGGGTCTTACAAATATATTTTTTTCTAAAAAAGTTAGGAGCAAATCAAAAGCTAGTAGCAAAATACAATTATAATTAATTTCTTGTGGTCCTCACTTTTGAAGTGAGTTCTCAATGTCCTCACTATAGATTCAGGACTCTGTTGACCTTACTTTTGGAGTGAGCTCTCAACCTCCTCCTCTTGGATGTAGGACTCTTCTAGACACTAAGAGTTCCTTAGTCATAAGACACTTCTAGTGATTAGGCAAATACTTAACCTAAGCCTAGAGACTTTGAAGAGTTAATCATAAGATTAGGCCATACTTTAGGACTTAAGGAAATCACTTACCTTATAGCCTAAACTCAATCCATATACACCTTCTCAAATCAAACCCAGATTAAAATCTCAAACCAAACCTTAAATTCAAATTCAAATTCCAAATCTAATTCCAAATTTGACTCCAAATGATTGAAACCCAAAATCAAATTAAAATTCTAAGACCCTTCCTAAGCCATATGAACCACCTTTATAAGCTTAGCCAAAACCCCTTTAAATCAAATCAAATTAAATTGATGTCTTTATAAATCAATTATTCCTTCATTTATATTCACAAATATAAATGAATTCCATATCCAAATGACCAAAAATATATCCAAAATCATATCTAAACCCAATCTAAGTCATTCGAGCCAATTCTTTGGACTTAGCCAAATTTCATCCAAATCAAGTCAAAACCAATGGATTTTCTCTTGAATCAATCATTCCTTCAATCATCTATCCAAATATAAATGAAACTTACAATCATCAAACCAAATTCAAGATAACCCAAGTCAAGCATAACTTAGCCCTTTTGACTTCAAACTTTCAATTGATCCAAACCTATTGGACTACAAATTAATTGTAATTGGATTTATATTTCAATCCTAGACTCACATATAAGTCCCACTAAACCTAAATCAAGCCAAAACCAAATCAATTGATGAACTTAGGTCCACTTGACCCTGACCCATTTGAGCCAACTTCCAATCTAACCCAAATTGGATTGAATTAAGCTCACCAAAATCTTCCACCAAGATTATTGATCACCTAGGATGATCAATTGCAATCAATTGGGTCAAATCAAGTCAATTTGATCTTTTGACCAAGTCAACATTTAACCCAAATGAAACTTAAACTAGCCAAAACCCATCATATACCAAATTAATTAAAACCATTAATCCAAACACACTCATAATCAATGATTAAACATGACCAAACTCTTAATTGAGCCAAATCAAATCCAATTGACCATTTAACCCAAGTTGACCCAAATTGGCCTAAAAAGTCAAAATGGGTAAAATCCCAATCTAACCTAAATTGATTGCAACCAATGGCTCAAGTTCATTCCAAAATTATTATTGACCTTGACCAAAGTCATAATTGAGCCTACATTAACCAATTGGTCAACTTGACCCAACCTAGCCCAAATTGACCCAAAGGGTCAAACTAAATCCAAATTGATCCAAATCAAAGGCTATGTTCATTTTTAATTAGCTAATTGAACATGAATCAACTCATAACCCAAGCCAATTTGACCAATTTTGGTCAAATTGGTCAACTTGACCCATTTGACCCATTTGATTCCAAATGAGCCAAAATCAATTCTAAGCCAAATTAAATCAAATTGATCATACCAAAAATACTTCAAATTATCATTTGAACCTAACCTAAGCCTTGGTTTGATCTAGTTTGATCAATTGGTCAACCTAACCCGATATGACCCAATGTGACCCATATGATCAAAATTGAGCCAAATCCTTTGAAACCAAGCCATGACCCATTGGGGGCTGATCAAACCCAACCCAAACCCATTTGGGATTAGCCCCAAATCAACCCAACCTAATTAAATCTCTCATATATCCTCCCCCATATAGGATTCCACCCAACCTCATTTAAATCTCCACATCACATGCATTCAACTCCTCCCCAACATTTGCATTCAATGGAGTAGATCCTATGGCAGTAAATGAAGACTTTGGGAGCAAAATCCAAAGTCTCTAATCAGCCATCACCATCCAACAAACCTTCTCATCACCCTTTAATGAGAAATTTCGGCCACCATTAAAATAGGGAGAATAGAGATAGTAAAGTGATCTGATTTTAGCATTAAAGAGTCTTTTAGAGCTCCCAAAGCAACCATCAATCACCTTCCCACTTCTCTTGAGCTAAAAATACCAAAACTGGGTGGATTTCAGTGAGGAAGTGGTGACAATTGAAAAATACATCATTTCGAAGAGAAGGTGAAAGTCTATGCTCATTCGAAGGCTTCCTCTCACACATAAGAGCTCGCTTGGATCTTCACCGTCACCGAAAACCATCCTCGAAGGTAATTTCATCAAACTTTAGCTAGGCTTAAGGAGCTTTGTTTATGATAATATATGCATGATTTTAGAAAATTTTCTTAGATTATCCTCACAATTTTCATTTTATATCATCCACATGTGAATCAAAAAAATTTTCGGTGAAGATCGCTACAAGATCGAGCCTAATCGGATGAAATTTTGTTCAAAATCATAAAAATAGCAAGAAATTACTGTTCCGTCTGCCAAATTTCCCGACCATCGATTTCATTGTTAGGGATTGGGCTTTCGGATCGCATGAGCGTTGGTTCATCTGCGGATTCGAGGTCCTCGTCACAGCGTCCTATCCCTTTCCCACTTGTTGTGCCTTGCATCGCGCAGCTAATCGCTTCGATGCGTGTGCCATGCCAATTATGCAGTTCCATGTGGCACCGCATTGCCCCGTAAGCGCCCGTGTAGTGCTGACTGCGTTAAGTGGGAAAATTGCCTATTTTATGATTTTAAAAATTATCTAAGTTGCCTAAAACTTTGAACATTTATAAAAAATAAAATACTTAATAAAAAAATTATAAATAAGAGCTCGTTGGATTAGTCTTTCCGAGATGAATCCAGAAAAATAAAATTCCTTAAATGCCACTAAATGGTTTTAGCTTAATTTAGGTTTCAGTGAAAATCAAATTTCATTAATTAGTCTAAAAATACAAGTCAGATTGAGTTGAAATTTTTAGGAATTAAAACTAAAGTTAAAACATATCAATCATAAAAATCTCAAGTAAAAAGAACTTTTGGAATAGTAGAAATTAAATTTTGAAACTCATATTGTCCATTTTAATAAAATAAACCAAATAAAAATCCATAAGATTACAAAAAAAAAAACTATTCAAAATAACTTAAATCACTTCAGTTGACATCTGGAACTCTTAAGAAAATAATGTGATTTTCTAAATCCTAATGAACCCTAAACAAATACTTAAGATTAAAATTTAATCAATTAAAGAATTAATTAGAACATAATCTAAAAATAATTTAAATATCAAATCAAAATCAGAAATGATGTAATACTCAAATGATTGGTAATCAATCCTTAAATCAAAAAAATATCATGTATCCCTCAAATAAAATTAAGTTTAAACATAATTGAACCTAATTGAGTTAATGAAATTCAGTTAAATGATTAGATTTTTAAATTAAACTCATAATTAAATAAATCAATAAAGCTTTAATATAAACTCAAACTAATCTTGTTAAACCAACACCAAGTATTGAATCTTAATTATATGAAACTACTTAACAAATTTAAACAAATTGAACATTAATTAATCATTAAATAAAGTAAAAATCAAATTGATTAATAAACCAATTCAATATAATCATTTGATGTTAATCAAATTAAACCAAATAAAGCTAAAATAAACTTAATTAACATATGATTAAATCACATCCATTTGGAATAAGATAATTAATTAGCCATTAATACATAAACTTAACAATTAAATCAAATATAAATTCATAATTAAAGCATTAAATAAAATTCAATGAACAAAATGAATGAAATAAAACTTAACTATAATTATGAATAATTAAGTTTAAATGAAATAAAAATAAACAATTAACTCACTCTAATCAAACAATTAATTAAATAAAATTTAAGTAAAACAATTAATTAAACTTATTAAATCAAGCCATTCACATGTGGTCAATTAAGTCATCAATTTATAATTAAATAAATCTTTAATTAATCTAATAATTCAAAATTTTAATTATCTTTAATTAAACCAAATTAGTCAAACATCTAATTAATGCAAACTTAATGAATTAATCAATCATCTTAATGAATAAAATTAATTTAAATAAATTAAATTAAAACTAACTCTTAAATTAAGCTTAAATCAAACCCCTAATTAAATTTGCTAATTAATTACACCCCTCAAGTAAGCTAATTAAGTTAATCAAATTAATCATATTAAACTTAATCTTAATCAAACATAAATTTGAACATAATTAAAATGCAATTAAATGCCAATCAAATCCTAAATTAAATCTAAATCATTAAGTCATTAATTACATCATTAACCTAAATAAATATGAAACCAAATTAAAAATTAAACAAATTTTTATTTAATTTAATAATTAACTTAAACACATTTCTAAATTAAACTAATTATATAATCATACTGAACCTAAGTAAATCTATAAATTAATAAAGCTAATCAAATCAAATTAAATCAAATAAAGAAAGACTCTCATCAATTTAATACATGATCAAATTAAATCTAATTCAACACTTTAAATAAGATAAACTAATTAATTTAAAATGTGTAAAATCAAAACATAAACTAAAATATAATAAACATGATAAATGAATGAAATTAAAATGAAATTCTAATCATAAATAATCAAACTCAATTAAAATCAAATCAAGCTTTCAATTCATTTTATCCAATCGAACTATAAATAAATAAACCATAATCAAATCAAATAAACATAAAATTAAATATAAACTCTAAAGTTATTAAATCATATCCAATTACTCTTAATTTCAAATAATATCAAAATAAGTCAAACAAAAATAAAACTCAAATAAAATAAACCTATTGAATTAAGATAAGAGATAAATCATCAAACTAAAGAGATAATCTATACATAAACTAAACGGCTAAATTCAATAAGTTAAATCCATAATTGAAATTAAAATAAAAAATACATTAAACTTCAAATAAATCATAAGTAAATTAAAATACATTCACCAATCTAAATCAAACTTAAATGGAATAATGAAATCAATAAATTTAAACAACATCGAAATGATATTAATCATATGAAATCAAGGAATTAAATTAAAACCCAAGGGAAAGAAACTAGAGATTGAATTATTGAAATATCAATTAAATCAAACATCTAATATAAAATTAATCAATCAAAAACACATGGATTTAAACAAACTTAAACTTCATTAGATATTAAGAATATTGAATCATCAAAATTTAATTAAATCAACACATTTAATCTAAAATTAATCAATTAAATACGTGAAGATTAAACAAACTCAAATTCTAAAATCTAAATCAAATCAAATAAATTACACAAATTCAAATGGGCTAATTAAGATACTTAAGGACCTTAGTTAAACTCTTTAGGAGTTAGGATGTGGAATATGGTGAGTTCCGTCTACAAATAGAATTCATTCTTGAAAACAAATTCTTAAACATCACTTTAATCAAATAAAAGTGAAATAAAAAATAAATCATTAAATCATTTAAATTGAAATCACCCAAAGGTAAAATTTAAACAAATTCAAACTCCAAATTGAAACTTAAACTAAAGAAGTATAGTAAAGTCTTGCTACATAAGCCTTCTTTTCACACACTAGAGTATTAGGTCACTGACCCTAGAATTAGGCTAGGTCTATATATTGATTGTATGTATGATATTGTGTTTTATTTTGTAATAAAATTTTTAGACTGGATGTTAGGGTGTATATTCATAGACTAGATGTTAGGCCATTATTAACCTAATCATATTTTCTACAGATGGTTGTGCTTAAGGGGCCACTGTAATAAAAATATAAATATTTTTTTTGTGCAGGTTTCTTAGCCCCTAAGCATAACCCACGTTAGGACATGTGGGCTTAGTTACCCATGTGTGGGATACTAAGTCCAAATTATTCATATAACTAATTGGGTTGTATGGTGTGCTTAGCTAACACTTATTTTGCAGGTGTAGCTAGAATTACTTTTCTTCTTTTAATGTAATTTTGCATTAAGAATTATGATTGGTGATATGAGGGATTATGATGAGCAGAGGCTAGAATGCTTTGTCCTGGGAGGCCCTGTGATGCCTTTGAATCAAGAACATCCAAAGCAAGTTCAAATAAAGAAATGGAGGAGATATGAAGAATGAAGACCCCCATAGCATTTGTTCATTCATGTAATTGTAATTATTCTTTTGTAATCTGGGTTGTATAAGGGTAGAGCTCAGCTACCTATTTTTATTTTCGGTAGTACAGTGGTACCCAGCACCGACCTTTTTTTTCTTTTGTGTTAGCTTCATAAAATTTTTTGATGATTTATTTAGCTTGTGCATTAAAAAAACCATGCATTTTCATAGTTTGTTTATGATTAGTGATTGTTGTATGGCCTGGATGTGATTAGGCTCTTAGGATAAAAATAAAATTTCTATCCCATTAATAATTCATAATTAAACTTTTAAAACAGCTAATAATCTCACATAAAAGCCTAGGCAATAAGTCAAGAAAATAAAATATTTAGCAACCCCTTAGCTAGATGATTGTATGTTCAACATCATGCATAACCATCTTATTCACTCTTGTTAATAGAGGGCTTCCATCTGTGTTAGAGAATAAAGGCTTGACCTGTAAGAGCCTTTGATGGAAAGACACCTCTTTCTCTTCTAATTTGGCCCATAATCAATTTCTCATGCATTTAGGCATATAAAATCTTATAGCCTATGCTAAAATAAAAAAGTCCAAAAATTAAATAAAACTTATTAAAATTTTTTATTAGATTAAGCCATTATTTATGTCCGTCATGATCTAGTCTCTTAGGGAGTAAGTGTAAGGAATTATTTTCTCTTCTAAATAAATAATGGCATAATCATCTTGCAGAACATATGACTTTCTTACATGGATTTAAAGCGTAGGAAGAGTTAGCTGGCTGCCACTCCAGGAGGTAATAAATTCAGCAGTCGGGTGGTTTATTCTCTCTTGTGGAGGTAAACCATATACCTATTTTCTCCTTAGATTTAGTTTGTGCTTTGGCCCTCGCCAAAGTCCCCTAGATTTAAGATCCGAGGTTGTTGTTTCTCTTTGCGAGCTACAAGTATGAATCCTCACCTCTTAGGCATTTTCACAATCTTGTATTGTGGAATTATAAGTCCTAAATTTCTAATAAACTTTTAACTCAAACAAATAAATCTCATCAAATTCAAATATATATAGCCCAACCATAGGATAGATTTGAGTGCTCACTAGGCTTCCTAGTATCATGAGCACTCCCTACTCATCTCCTTTGGTTTCGATAAGTACTCTTCCCTTTTGATCTCTCCCACTCGATTTCCAAAAAATACAACCAATCCTTTGATAGTCCTATCTTTGAATTCTTTGGAGACAATAATCGCTTACTTTAATTGAGAGTATTCTTAAGGGATTCACTTCCCTTAAGATATAATTAACTATGGAGGCTTGCCTCCATAAGGAACTTAACGAAGCGATTTAAATAAACCCTGCTTTACTTTTCCATGTAAAGTAGGGGAAAAATCTCTTCTATAATCATAGATCCATCATGCTTTAGGAGTCCTTATTAGGTGATTAGGTCCATTGTAGGGTAGTGACTTCTATCTCTCAAGATAGTACACTATTTCTTAATGTAATACACAATAATCCTAATAAGTACATATGCAGATCTACGTGGTGTCCCCTCACATATACACAAACCACATCCAAAAATAAACACCATAAACTCTTATAGACACTAAGATTTCCTTAGCCTTTAGACACTTCTAGTGATTAGGTAAACCCTTAACCTAAGACTAGAGACTTAGAAGGGTTAGTCAAAGGGGTAGGTTATGCCTTAGGGATTTATGGAGACTTGCCCATCTTATTGCCTAAACTCAACCTATGTTCACCTTCTCGAACCAAACCTCAAATTCAAATCAACTATCAAATCCAAATCCAAACTCAATTCCAAATGATTGAAACTCATGATCAAATCCAAAATCAAAATTCTACCTAAGCCTTATGATTTTATCTTATGGACTTGGCCCTTAATTGAATTCAAATCAATCCAAATTCAATTGATTTTCTCCAAGATCGATTCAATCCCTCAATCATTTATCATATTCAAGTCCAAACTCAACTCTAAATGATTGAAACCTAAGATCAAATTCAAACTCCCAAATCCTCCTTAAGCCATATGGATCTACCTTCATGAGCTTAGCCAAATTTGCCTCCAAATCACTCCAAATTCAATTGATTTTCTCATAAATTATATCTTCATTTATATTCACAAATATAAATAAAATATAAATTTAAATGACCAAAACCAAATCAAACTAAATCCAAATCCAATCAAATCCCAAGCTAACCCACATGGGCCTACCTCTATGAGCTTAGCCAAATCCCACTCAATTCAATCCAAACTTGATTGATTTCTTCATGAATCAATTATTCCATCATTTATATTCACAAATATAAATGAAACCCACATTTCAGTGATCAAAACTAAATCAAACTCCCTTCTAAGCCTTATGGACCTACCTTAATGAGCTTAGTCAAATTTATCTTCAAACCACTGCAAATTTAATGAATTTTCTCATAAATCATATATATCTTCATTTATATTCACAAATATAAATGAAATATAAATTCAAATAGCCAAAACTAAATGCAAAATCAAATCAAATTCCATTTTAAGCTTTTTGAGCCAATTCCTTGAACTTAGCCAAATCCTATCTAAATCAAGTCAAAATTAATGGATTTTCTCTTGAATCAATCATTCCTTCTATCATCTGTCCAAATATAAATGAAACTGACCAAAATCAAGCCAAATTAAAATCAACCCAAGTCAAGCCCAACTTATCCCTTTTGACTTGAAAATTCCAATTGAACTAAAACCTATCATATCCCAAATTGATTGCAGTTGGATTTATATTTCAATTCTAAACTCATATATAAATCCAAATAAATCTCAATCAAACCAAAACCAAGCCAATTGACCCATTTAAGTCCACTTGACCCAAGTGCCTAAATAATCGATATGAACTAAGTTCTAATCCAACCCAAATTGGATTAAATCAAGCCCATCCAAACCTCACACCATGATCATTGATCACCCTAGGATGATCAATTGCCTTGAATTGGGTCAAACCAAGTCAACCCACTATGAAACCCAAAATACTCACCATACACCAAATTGATTGAAACTATTGATTCACACCAACTCATAATCAATGATTGAACACTTAACCATCAATTGAGCCAAACCAAACCCAATTGGCCATTTTTGACCCAAATTAACCTAAAGGCCAAATTGGGCCAAATCATGATCCAACCCAAATTGATTGCAACCAATGGCTCAAGTTCATTCCAAATTCATTGAACTGAACTTGACCAATTTGATCAATTGGACCAAACCTAGCCCAATTGACCCAATTAGCCCACCTAAGGAGGGCGATTTGGCCAAAATCAAATTAAATCCAAATTAATGCAAAAAGCCTACAACTTTTTCAATTTCAAATTGAGCTTGCTTGAACACCCATCAACACCAAGCCAATTTGAATTGGGTCAAATTGGTCAAAACATTTTCAAATCATAATTTGAACTAGAAAACCAATTTGACCAAATTGGTCATGACCAACCCAATTTGACCAATTTGACCAATTGGGACTTAAAACCCATTACCAGGTGGAGCCATCCCTTTTGGATATGCCTCCCTATGTGGGATTTTGCCAAAATTGGCAAAGTCCACTTTCCTATCACCTTTGGTAGCCATCAAACACCCATTTTGGGGTCTCACCTACCCAGTTAGCTCACCCTAAGTGAGCTAGGCTTTCCATGGACCAAATGGAGGTGAGTTAACTCACCTCCCTCCCAAGCCAAGAAACCAAAGGATTAAGGGAGATGCCATCAGCCATGTCAAGCCTTCAGCCACCTCTAATGCATTCCTCCACTCAAATCGAGCCACATGACTCGATTGCAACCCCTTCGGTGCCCTGACGGTGGCTGGCTGATCAAAATTGAGAAAGCAATCCCTTTCATCCACCTCAGCTAAATGAGGGGTAGACCCCCTCAATTCTCATGTGAAATCACATAATTCGCATTATCTGAGCCTCCCAAGCATTTTCAAAACTCCCTAGCACTCCCAAGAGCTTCCCTAAGGCCTCCTCTCTCAAATTTCTTCCTCCTCGAGCGAAGTTGAAGTAGGGCAGCCTCCTTTCAATCCTAACTTTGCCAATACCCCATCTCAATCAAATTTCTCCAACATACACCTTCCACACACCTCGTCAAAGCTACCCAAGCCATTTCCCGAGCTCCAAATCAACCGGAGGCAGGAGTATTATCAAGAACAAGTGTCTAAAGAGGAAATCTTAGTGTCCGGAGCCAACCACTTAGAATCAACTCAATTACTCCTCAACAAGGCTTTGTCTCTTCTAAACGAAGCTACCTCAAGTGTACAAGCCACCTCTTAGCTCCGGTGAGGTAATTGCTTCAAACCGAGCTATATGGAAAATGTATTGGAGCTTTGTGAAGGAAACTTGCATGTGAGCTGATCTTAGCTATTGGATCTTTGTGGATCTCTCGTGTGAAGGTGTGGGAGAGTTTTCGAATGAATCTGTGCTCGGGTGAGCTCGAATTGAGCGATCCACGGGGGACGGGCTCCGTCATTCATCATTCACGAGAAGAGAGATCACGGGCCATCTATTCTGCATGATTGGAACAAACAGCCATGATTAGATCACGCTAGATCATTCATTTAATCCTCCTTTTATTGTAGGTTTAATCGTGATCATCTGATCTTATATCGGACGACTCATGAGAAATTACATCCCACCACCATCCAAGTCAGCCGCGGATGTGACTACTTAAATAACCAATCATGCGGTGCCACATGAAAAGTGCGCTGCGTCTACATGCCACATGGCGTCGATGGGATTAAGGCTAATTAACTAGTTTTTAAGGCTAAAACTTCTTTATTTAATAACTAATTGTAGAAAAAACCAAAAAATATAAAGATATGCTAATTTTAAAGATTTTTCAAAGAGGAATACATTAAAATTATCCCTAATTAATTTTGAACAATAATTTTAGTTTAATTAAGGTTTAATTTAAAATTTAATTAGCCTAATTACTCCATAATTAGTTAATTAATCAATCACAAAATTTCTCTGATCATGTATGGGGATGACCTCTGACTCCCTAATTTTTTTGGGATTTATTGATTAATTAACTAGAGAAATTAACTAATTAGGCCTTAATTACTTTTCTAACTTAATTAAGGGTTAATTAAGTGCATGAATAGTAAATCAACTAATAAATTAAGGCCATTTATCACTGTTTAATAGTGAAGAGATGCAGGGAAGTGGATTGGGGCTTCTCTCCTATTCTTTTTCCTAAATTTTCTTCATTTTTAAGAGAAATTAACTAAGGATTAATTGGCTAATTAATTATTTAATTAGTTTAATTAATGTTTAAAACACATCAGGCCTAATTAATTGATGGGTAGATCTTTAGGAGTTTAATAGCCTAAAGACATTTAAGGAAATTATGATTAGCTCACATGTGTAGGAAAACCATAAATGTACTTAATTAACTTCCTTAAGCTTAATTAACTATTCATTATGAGCCAACTGCATAAGGCCCTTTCATTTTCTAAAATCATTACTAATTTACTTTTCAATGTATTTGCATATCATATTGGGTCATAATTATTTGGTTAATTACTTTAAGGTAACATAGGTAAGGGTTAATTAATTGATTTAATTCATACCTTAACATAATTAACCCATAAATCAACCTAATTCCTTCTCATTAAATCAAATTAACTCACAAACATAGGATGTGTTAGGATTAGCAAACCCTCCTCTTCCTCTCTTTCCTTAAATCAAATCAAATATGAAATTAAAATGACATTAAAAAAGCTTTGGTTTGATACAAATGATTTTATTTGATATGATTGTCCTTAAAATTAATTTGATTGAATGAAACCATATGTTTATGTTCGTTTATTCCTCTCCAATCACATTAAATATTATATGTCACTTGATTCATGCATTCATCTTTTATAAAATTAATTAAATCAAATGATTTCCTTTATGTCAAGCTTCCATGTGTTGATTTAATTTAATATATGACTATTAAATCCAAATATATTTTCTAAAGCTTATAAATGAATGATTACATATGCTATGAATGCTTATTATAAATATATAGAAAATGTATGTGATTATACCTTAAGTGTATGGAGTGAGTGAAGCTTTCTTTTCTTTGATTCATGTGTAGATTTACATGCATTTGAATGTTATTAGGTATATAGTCCGGATATCTTGGGGATACGAGACTTTAGTTAGCTCCAAGGAGGTCATTTGATTACCTCACTTCTCTGGTTAACAGTGACAAGTACTTATTTGATTTCATTTACATGTATTTCTACATTACAATTTGAATAAGAGCTTTAATTCACATGCATAAATGTTTCAATCAAATAAAAATATAATCTTTGCATGATTTTACTTCCTTTACTTATGTATACATTCACATGTATTTCAGAAAAGCAAGTGTTTAGTCTAGTCATCCCGGGAATATGAGGCTTTAGTTAGCCCCAAAAAGGTCATTTAATTATCTCACTTACTTGGTTAACAATGACATGTACTAGCTTATGTCTCTTATGCATATGTGTGTATATTTAATTATGGAACTAAACGCCTTTTCTTTTATCAAAAATCCATACATTCATAAGTGACTAAGTTATTGAATTAATTAGTCATATGATTTGCAGCTCTCTCTTTCCCATGTATTTTTATATAGGAATTTGGATAGAGCTTTAAATTAATATGATTAAATAATTTACATTCATCATATAAAGTGTGCCAAAAATATGTTGTACATATTGGTATACTTAGGATTAATACGATATACATGTTATATGTGATAGAAAAGAATAATTAAATATATGTGATGTGATAGTAGTTCAATCAAGTTAATCTTAAGGTGTCTTTCATATTGAATAGGATCATTTAAGGTGAACTTAACTTAGAATTTATTAAATCATTTAATAAGTCATTCACTAAAGAGAACTGAGTTAATTAACATGTTTTAGAAGTGGCTTAATATAGAGATGAAAGAAAGTGATCCTCTCTTTTTCTTCTCTTTATAATACTTAGTTGCCAAGTATAAGTCAAATAAAATAAAAGAAATTACTAAGTAAAATTTCCCAATCAATTAAACCACTTAAAGTGAAATCAACCTCTTATGATTAAACTTTCTTTCACACTTAGAAAATCAGAACACTAATTCTTAGTTATGACATACTACACAAGCCTTAACACACACGTTAGAACTAAGTCACCACTTCTTGCTTTATGTTAGGATGGTGCATAGTATGATAATATTTTGTGATGTATAATTTTAGACTGGATGTTAGGGTGCATATTTCATAAATTGGATGTTAGTCTGTGATTAGCCTAATCATATTTTCTATAGGGGATTATGCTTAAGGGGTGCTTAAAATAAATATATGCTCTCATTATAGGTTATTTAAACCCCTAAGCATAATCAAAGTTAGGACATGTGGGCTTAGTTACCCATATGTAGGGTGCTAAGTTCAAATTACAAACATAGCTGCTTGGGGAATGTATATTTATTTAGCTAATACTTATTTTGTAGGTATAATTAAATTTACCTTTTTCTATTTTTAATATAATTTTGCATTGGGAATTAGGATTAGTGTTGTGGGGCATAAGGATGAGCATTAGCTAGAAGGCTTAGTCCTGGGGTGCCATGTGATGCCTTGAAGCCTACCAAATCAAATGAAGAAATGAAGGAGATATGAGGACATAAAGACTTGAAGATCCCCCATAGCACTTATTCATTTAAAAATAATAATTATTCTTTTATATTCTGGGTTGTATAAGGGTAGAGCTCGGCTACCTATTTTCTCTTTTTGGGTTGTACGGTGGTACCCGACTACACTAGCCTATTATTATTTTGCATTTGATTTATAAAATTGAATGATGTTATGCTTAAATTACGTAATAAAAATGACATGCCATTTTTTAGTTTATTTATGAATGATGTCTTAATGTGTGGCCTGGATCCGATTAGGCTCTAAGAGAAAAGTAAATATTTTACCCGACTACAACTCATAACTAAAGTTTTAAATAATTCATAACCTCACATAAAGCCTAGGCATTAAATCAAGATAATTAAAGATTAAGAAACTCCTTAGCTGAATGTTGTATGTTCAACATCATGCATTCATATTGCTTCACTCTTGCTAAAAGAGGGTTTCCATCCTTGCACGATATGGGTAGACTTGACCTTTGTGGGTCTCCTTTGTGGTTGAAAATACCTCTTTCCTGTTGATTTAGCCTATAATCCATTTTCATCATGCATTTAGACATATGAAAATCCCAAAGCCTTTGTCAAAATAAAGTGTCAAAAATCAAATAAAAATTGAAAAGATTTGCATTAGATTAAGTCATTATTCATACCACTCATGCTTAGTCTTATGGGGAGTGAGTTTAAGGACCTTTGTCTCTTTCTAAATAATAATAGCCTAACTAATCTTACATATGACTTGACCACATGGATTTAAAGCGTATGAGGAGTTAGTTGGTTGCCACTCCAAGTAGTTATAAGTCCAGCAGTTTGGTGGTTTACTCTCTCTTGTGGAGGTAAACCGTATACCCATCTTCGCTTATACATAAGTCATGCTTTAGCTATTACTAAAGCTCCTTAGATTTAGAATATGAGGTTGTTATTTCCTTTGGTCTATAAGCTTATATCCTCACCTCGTAGGCATTTTCCTAACCTTGTGTTGGTGGACTATAAGCCCTAATATTCTAATAAAATTTCAACTCAAACCAAATAATTCTCCTTACTTTCCAAATTATAAAGCCCAACCATAAGATAGATTGGAATGCTCACTATGCTTTCTAGTATCATAAGCACTCCGTACCTTTTCCCTTTGGCTTCCAAAAATAAGTCTTCTCCTTAATATTTCCCATTTGATCTTCAAATATAACTAATTTATTCATAGTCTTAACCTTGAAATCTTTGGAGACAACAATTGCCTACTCTAATCGAGAGTATTCCTAAGGGAACTTTAGAAATTGATTTAATATAAACCCAACTTTATTCGTCCATGTAAAGTAGGGGAAAAATCTCAGGTATATTCGAAGACCCATCATGCCTTAGGAGTCCTTATTTGGTGATTAGGTCCATTGAAGGGTGATGTCTCTATCTTTCAAGATAGTATATCATACCTCAATGTCATACTCGATTACCTCAATAAGTATACCATCATATCTGCATGGTGTCCCACATATACATCTCAAAAATAAACACCACATTTCTTAAAAATGAAGCTACCAACAAACTGTCCCTGATGCACCTTAATTTTACCAAACTGCCAATGTGAGACAACATAACTTGATTTATATCACTTTAACCATCAATTAATCACATCAGAACAACAATCCATGACTGCAACGTTCCTTCCACCAGGATTACTGAAACAGTTCACATCTACAGAAATTTTAGCTTAATATGCTTTTACTAACAACAACATGGATTCAAAAACTCTTTGAAATGCATTCTACGAGATGTGTAACAGTTATACCAAATCTAACATTATCTCTTAAAATTCTATTGTCCACATCTTAACAAAATTTTGTTCCAAGTGAGTCTTCCTAGCTTGAACCATAGGACGATCATCAAGCAATTAGATCAGATGCAAATTAATATATAAAAAAAAACCATGTATCGAGAACCTGGTACATGAATGTTTATGCCACATTTGAGAAAACCAATTGATTAACTCGCGAGGCATGTTACTGTAGACAAATTTAATAAATATTTTGTGAAGAGGGTTCAGAAAATTATTCTAGCAGATGGAGTTATATCCGTTAGAATAAAGAGGTACTGCTTTAATTGCCTCCTTTACAGAGATCTCAGTTATGTTATTGCAATATTTTCAATCCACTGCAAACGATAACATCAATGGTTTCACATTTTACAGGTATGTGCATTACTAGCTCTGGTGTTATAGGACCAGCGAGATCACCTCCTCAGGATACATCATTTGCTGCCTTTCCTATTCTATAATTATGCAGCCCGTGATCAACTTCACGGTTTGCCTATTCACACACAAATTCATGTTAGTTATTGTGGTGATATTAAGCTAACTGATAATCTTAATATATGCAATGTATTATTTATCCCTAAATTTTGATTTAATTTAGGGGCTATTTCATTACATGAAAAAAGAAATGTTAAGTATTCCAAATGCAAGAGTTTTAAGAATTTTGGAGCTTGATTTGAATAATTTAAATTACGGTGTAAATTTTCAATATATTTGAAATTCAATTTAGTGTATTTGTAATTTGCCTAAATTTGAGTGAATTTTAAATTCATGATTAAGTATAAAATGAGGCTAACCGCTTACTATCACCCGTCACCAACTAAAGATCAACCATAGCTTGCTAGCCACCGCCACCCTCCAATCGACCACTACATGCTACTGTCACCACTAGCCACTCTCGACTGCCCACCAACTGGCCGCCACCCACGTGGTTCAGCCATCAAAATCTCGGATATTTTACTATGTATTACATGACTTTATAAAATAAAAAAATAAACCTCTCCATTTGATGAATTTTCAACAAAATAAACAAAAGGTAATATAAATATAATACCTTTATTTTACATTGTATTTCAATTTTAGGTAATTAAATAACCTTTATTTTCTGTGATTGCTCCTTTTACAGTATAGTAAGTTATTGTGATGTCAATCAATGGCCCATTTTTATTATTTAAGAAGCATACAATAGGACTATGATTGGCAAAGGTAGATAGCTCATGAGATTACTATCTTTTAGATTCACATACTCATCATGCAAATTTGTACTTTAACAATGTTTAGATTCATATGTGTCACATTAACTTCGGACATCCTTCAAATAAATTATTACATAACATATTAAATTAATTGACAATCTCAACCATGTCAGGTTTGTCCCTTAGTCAAATAATGCATCTTGCCCTCTATCTCACATCACAGAATGTCTTATACTGCCATCAACTTAATACAATGTGACATATGGGATTATTATCGTATTCATGAATAATCGGGATACCTCTATTTTCACACTATATTTGATAATTACACCAGATTTGCCTCTCTCTCTCTCTCTCTCTCTCTCTCTCTCACTCAAATGAGATTTTATTATGATATAGTTGAAATTCTATCTGAAGAATTTGGCAATAATTTTAGAAATCATTACCAATCAAATTAATTGGCACCAACAAAAGATATAAATTATATGATGCAGAATAAAAAATATTTTTATATCCATATTTACTCAATATTATATATAACTCAATTGTGAATTTTGTGCTTTATGGATGAACGATTCTTATCGATGTTCTAATCCACTTACGTTTAAAGCACATGTACATTTTATAAAGGTGATTATAAAGTTGCTGCAGAGATAACAAATTTTTGAAAGCTACTATGGGTCTTACAAATATATTTTTTTCTATTAAAGTTTGGAGCAAATCAAACGCTAGTAGCTAAATACAATTATAATTAATTTTGTAAAAATGAAGCTGCCAACAAACTGTCTTTGATGCACCCTTAATCACCAAACTGCCAATGCGAGATAAGATAACTTGATTGATATCACTTTAACCATCAATTAATCACATAAGAACAACAGTCTGTGATTGTAGCATTCCTTCCACCAGGATTACTAAAACACTTCACATCTACAGAAATTTAAACTTAATATGCTTTTACTAACAACAACATGGATTCAAAAACTCTTCCAAATGCATGATATGAGATGTGGTAATAGTTATCCCAAATTTAACATTATCTCTAAAACTTCTATTGTCCACGTCTTACCAAAATTTTGTTCCAAGTGAGTCTTCCTAGCTTACACCACAGGACGATCATCATGCAATTAGATCAGATGCAAATTAATATATAAAGGTAAGTATAATTTTTATGGATCAATAAATATATATGAATAAGAGGGAGCAGAGTGCATTAAAATCTTCACACCGATTGCCAAAACGGTGAATCATGATTGTGGTGTTTATTTTTGGATGCGTCAGCTGCACACCACATAGATTGTAGGGGATACTTATTGAAGTGATCGGGTAAGACATAAAGGTATGATGTGTTATCTTAAAAGATAGAAGTATCACCATACAATGGACCTAATCACCTAATAAGGACTCCTAAGGCATGATGGATCTTCGTATACACTAAAGATTTTTCCCCTATTTTACATGGAAAAGTAAAGCAGGGTTTATATTAAACCGGGTTCTTAAGTTTCGTATGGAAGCAAGCCTCTATAGTTAATTACATCCTAAGGAATATAGATTCCTTAAGAATACTCTTAATTAAAGTAGGTAATTATTGTCTCCAAAAAATTCAAGATTAAGACTATCAATAAATTGGCTATTTTGGAAAATCAAAAGGAATGGACCAAGTGGAAAGATATTTTGGAAGCTAAAAGGAGATAAGTAGGAAATACTCATGATACTAGGAAACCTAGTGAGCATTCTAATCTATTCTATGGTGAGGCTTTATATGTTTGAAAGTGAAGATATTTTATTCATTTGAGTTGAAATTTTATTAGATTACTAGGGCTTTAACTCTATCAGCACAAGATTATAGAAATGCTTAAGAGGTGAGGATTTATGCATATTGCCCAAAGAAAACTAGCAACCTTGGATTCTAAATCTAGAGAGCTTTAGCATAAGATAAGCACTACCTAAATCTTGGGAAAGGTGGACACGAGGGTTTATCTCTACAAGAGAGGATAAATCATCTGACTTCTGAACTTATAACCGCTTGGAGTGGCCGCTAGCTAACACCTCATACGATTCAAAATCATATATTTTGGTCTTAAGAATTGCAAGGTAGCTAGGATAGTTATTTAATTAGAAAGAGATTAAAGTCCTAAACTCACTCCCTAAGAGACTATAGCATGAGTGGTATGAGCATATGACTAAATCTACAAATGTAAAATCTTTTCAAATTTTATTTCATTTTGACTCATTATTTTGGACAAAGGCTTAGGATTTCTTTATGCCTAAATGCATGATGAATGTTGATTGTTGGCCAAATCTAAAGAGAGAGGGTGAAGCTCCATTAGAAGGGGTTGCTCTCTTGGGTCAAGCGGACCCTATAGTTGAAAGACAGAGGCCCTCATTTTTAGCAAAAGTGATAGAAGATGCATGCATGATGTGAGGAATACAATATACAGTTAAGAGGATACTAAAATTTTTAATTATCTTAGTTATAGCCTAGGTTTTATAGTTAGATTATGAGTTGTTAATTGGATAAAATTTTTTTGTCCTAAGAGCCTACTACATCCAGGCCACACATTAAAGCATCAAATATTAAGAAACTATAAGGAGGAGGAAATCCTATTGCACAATCTAAACAAATCATCAATCAATTTTATAGACTACCACAAAAGAATAAGAGGTCGGTGTGATCAAGTACCACCGTACATCCTGAAAAGAGGAAAGAAGTATAGTCGATCTCTACCCTTATACAACTTGAAAAAAATAAAAGAATAATTTTATAATTAGAATGAATACATGTTATGGGGTCATCATTCTTCACGTCTTCATATTCTTGTTTTCTTTCCTTTTGATTTGATTATGCTCTAAAGGCATCACAAGGCATCCAAAGACTGAGCCTTCTAGCAACTGTTCATCCTAACCCCCATAGCACTAATTTTAATTCCTATTGCAAACTTACATTTCATAAGAAAAAAAATCTAACTATACCTACAAAATAGAGGTTAGCTAAACATACATACAATCCTAAGCATTTGTCTTTATAATTTGGGCTTAGTACCCACGCATGGGTAACCAAGCCCACCTGTCCTAACTTAGATTATGCTTAGGTGTTTGAGCAACCTACAAAGAGAGCATTTTTATTTATTTTTAACCAACCCCTTTAGCATAAGCTCCTGCAAAAAAATATAATTAGGCTAAGAGTGACCTAACATCCAGTCTATGAAACAAACACCCAAACATCTAATCTAAAATATTACATCACAAAATAAAACATACACCACACATACACCGTTCTAACTTAAGACTAGAAGTGGTGGCTTAATTCTAATGTGTGTGCCAGGCTTTGTATAGTATGTCCCACTAAGCATTAGAGTTGTGATTTGTCAAAGTTTTAGAAATTGTTTAAGTTAACCATAAATGTTGATTTTATTTCAAGTTGTTTAGTTGATTTGTGAATTTTAATTTATGTTTTGATTTATTTCCTTTGATTTACACTTAGCACCTAAGTGTTATAAAGAGAAGAAAGAGACTTACCCTCTTTCATCCCTACCCTAAGCCATTTTCTAAAGCATATTTTGATGACTTAGTTTTCTTTAGTGAATGACTTATTAAATATATTTATTAATCCTAAGTTTAAGTGAACCTTAAATAATTCTATTCAATATGAAAGGCATCCTAAGATTAACATGATTGAACTACTATCACATAGCACATGTTGAACCATTCCTTCTCTTACATGTAGCATGCATATGATTCAATCCTTAGTATATCTGTACATACAATATATTTTAGCACGCTTAAATGATGATGGATACATACTTTTAGAATTTATATTTTGTTAATTGGATTATTTATACATGTAGATTAAAGCTCTATCGAAATTTTAATACCAAAATACACAGTATGTGTTATTGTTAACTAGGGGAGTCAGGTAATCAAATGACATCCTTAGGGCTACTTAAAGCTTCGTATTCTCGAGATGTCTAGACTATATACATATTAACATTCAAACTTATGTATATCTATATATGAACCCAAGGAAGAGAGCCTCAAATTCACATATAATGTATGTCGATGACTTAGATGATTATGGATATATGTATTTTCGATAACAAAAGGGGAATTTCATCTTTTAATTAAGCACACATACACATGTATAAATGATATAAGCAAATACGTGCCATTGTTAACTGGGAAAGTGAGATAATCAAATGACCTCTTTAGGGTTACTTAAAGCCTCGTATTCCTGGGATATCTAGACTAAACACTTGCTATCTTACATACATGCAAATGTATACACAATCATAAGGATGAAAATCATGCAAAGGTTGTATTTTCTTTAGTTAAATCATTTATACATATGGATTAAAGCTCTATCCAAATTCTAATACCAAAATACATAAGAATGAAATCAAATAAGTACGTGTCATTGTTAACCAGGGAACTGACGTAATCAAATGACCTCCTTAGGATTACTTAAAGCTTCGTACTCTCAAGATGTCCATACTATATACTTATTAACATTCAACCTTATGTAAATATATATATGAACCCAAGGAAGAGAGCTTCACGTTCACATGACTAAGCTATAAGCATATGCAAATCCTATATATATTCATAACTACCATCACTCCATATGTTATTATCAATTTATAAACTTTTAAAGATAGATTTGTATTTATTAGTGATAATAGTCACACATATAATTAAGTTAAATCAACACATACAAGCTTACATAAATAACCTTCATTTGATTCACTTAATTTTGAAAGAATGAATGCATGAGATCACATGACATACAATATTTAAAGTAATTGGAAAGGAATAACTAAACATAAACATGTGATTCACTCAACTAAATTAATCCTTGAGGACAATCACGTTAAATAAAATTTTTTAAGAAAAACCAAAACTTCTTATCAATTTAGTTTTAGGTTTGAGTTGATTTAGAAAGAGGGGAAAGTATTTGTTATTTTAATCCCATTCTCATGTTGGTAAACTTAATTGATTCAAGGAAAGGCAATTAGATAAATGTTATGATTTAATTAAGTTGAATTATTGATTAAGGGGCTAGTTGGTTGGCTGAAAAGGAATGCAGTGTAAAAGGAATGTAGTGTAAAAGGATTACTTTATAGTTGTTTGGTTGGGAGTTACAAATTAATGAGTTTGTATTTTTCTATTTGGTAGAAAAAATATAATGTAAAATATTTTGAAAGTTTTGACGCATACGTATCGCAGCCGGCCGAGTGGCTATGGTGATGGTGTGGCGATGCGGTGAGTAGTGGTGGCGTTGGCAGTGTGATGGTATGGGCGCAGCAGCGGGCGCAGTACTATGGCGGCGGGTGGCTATGATTACGATGTCGACGGTAAGGGCGGCCCGAGGGCGAACGGCCAACAGGGGGTGGTGGTATGGACGAGGGCGAGCATGGTAGTCGTAGTACTTTATTGATATTTAGAATTCATCCAAATTTGGATGAATTCCAAATACACCAAAATATAACTAAAGAATGAATTACAAATGAATTTTCTTTACTTTTACTTTACTTTGTATTCCAACAAAATGCCAAATTTTTCAAAACTCCTGCATTTACTTTACTTTACTTTACTTTACTTTGTATTCCAACCAAACAGCCCCTAAGTCATTTAATTACCCTTTCATATCTTTAATTTGATTAAACACTTAATCATGAGCAACAAATGATATGAACATTTGAGGAAATTAAAATTGCAATGCTCCTAAAGGACCTAATACATTTGGCTCATGATTAAGGATTAATTAAATTAAAGAATCTAATTAACTACTTTTATGATTTTCCCACACTTATGAGTTAATCATAATTTTTAAAAGGGTATTTATGTTATTAAACACATAAAGAAGAACCCTTAGTTTAATTATTAATTATTTGAAGTGGTTTGCATTTTAATTTGATTTAATTTGTCCATTTAATTAACTAGTTAACACTTAATTACTTTCCATATTAATTAATCTTTTTAAAATGAAATGAACTTGGGAAAAGAGACTAAGAAATGGGTCTCAATCCCTCTCCCTCATCCATTCACTATTAAATAGTAATTAATAAGCTTTAATTAATTAATTCTTACTATTTCGAATGTTAATTGATCACTTAATTAATTAAAGAGGGTAACTAAGGTTTGAATCATTAATTTTCCCTAATTACTAGGCAATAAATTCCATTAAAATCATGGGAGGCAGTGGTCATCCCATTGAATGAACATACAAAATTTAAAATCATTTTCCCAAGTAATTAAGTCTTAATTAAGCTAATTAAGTTAACATTTAAACTCTAATTAAGCCTTAATTATTGTTAAAACCAAATGAAAATAAATTTAATTCATTATCCTCTGAATTACCTTCAAAATAAGTATTTATTTGTATTTTTTATTTTTTTTATAATTTATTATGATCTTCCAAAGTTCTAGTGATTAAATCCAATTATTAAACCCTAATTAAGCCTAATCCCATCGGCACCATGTGGATCACTGACGTGGTGCACTTTTTATGTTGCACTGCATGATTTGTTATTTAAACTTATCCAAGTTAGCGCTGACGCGACAGCGACAGATGTGCTTTCATCCCTACCGTCTGATATAAGATCATATGGGGGAGATCAATCCAATGATTTCTAAGGATTAAAATAGGATTAAATCTAATGGGAGATCATGACCGTCCATTCTAATCATGCAGAATGGATGGCAGATGATCTATCATCTTTCGTGTGATGGAAGACAAACATCGCCCGACTTTTTTTGGCCAATTCAAGCTCGCTGGAGCTCGGATTGGCTCGGGATCGATCCTGCACCTTCATAAGAAGGATCCTAGGAGATATAATGAATAAATTCTTATGGCATCAACATTCTCAATGAAAGGCCAAACAAAAAAAAAATTAGAAAATCTCAATTTACTAGAAAATTGCATCGCTGGAGTTCAAGATCGGCAGCTAATTTGACCGAGGTAGCTTCGCCTCCGGTGCTTGGATCGAACATCATCGAAAAATTCATCGGAGTTATGTTTGGAGTGGCCTCAAGAGAAGGTTTGTTTCACCTCGTCGGAGCTTGGTGAACATGTGAGTGAAGTTAATTTGGTATTGGTTGGAATTTGGTGGAGTTGGATGGAGTTGAAGCTTGTCTTATTTTGGATGGGCTCAACTTCATCATTTTCGAGTGGAAAGGCTCAGGAAGCTTGGGAAATCACTCAGGTAGTTCATTTCGGGATGCTTGGGCTCTCAAAGGACTAAATTACTAGGTTTGATTTGAATGAGTGAAAGAATACCCCTTCATTCCTCAAGATGGATGAACGGGATGAGCTCTATCATTTACAGCCATCCAGTTGCTGGAGGTGGTAGGAATGGGCTTAGGTGGCTCAGTTTGAATGGCCAAGGGACTGAGAAGGCTGACTTGAGTGGTCTCCATCTCCTTTGGGTTGAGCCAATGAGGGGAGGTGGGTTAACACACCTCCCCTTGACCAAGGGCTGACCTAACCAGTTTAAGTCAGGTTAGTCACCTAGCCAGGGCTCTATTCTTGGCTTTAGGTGGCTGGTAAATGCTAAGGAGGCTTGTTGACCCCCCATTTTTGGATTTTATCCTATATGGGAGGCTTTACCCATTGGATGATGGGTTAAACTTGGTCCATAGTGGGTTGAGTTTGATTTGGGCTTACCCAAGGTGAGCTAAGGATAGTCATGCCAAATTTTATTGGATTTAGGCTTGGTTTGATTTGGATTGAAAATTGTGTTAGATTGAAAATTGGCTCAAATGGGTCCTTTAGGTTACTTCGAGTCAAGTGAGCCTAAATGAGTCAATTGGCTTGATTGAGGTTTAATTTGAGTTAAGATGAGTTTGAATATTGATTTGAAATTGGTTTATAGCTTTGGTTGCAATTGATTTGGGGTTTGAATGAATTTTAGCCCATTTGGATATTTTGGGTCAAGTGAGTTAACTTAGTTTGATTTGGATTGGTTTTATTTAATTGGTCTTGAGTGTGATTGTAGATTTTAGTTTGGAATGGTAATTGAGAAATTGAATTGAATCATGAGAAAAACAATTGAGTCTAATTTGGATTGAAGAGATTTGGCTAAGTTCATAGGGTTAAATCATAGGGTTTAGTCTTAGGTTATTTGAATTTGATTTGAGGAATTGAATTTGATTGTAGATTTGACTTAGAGGGATGATTGGAGGATTGATTGATTTATGAGAGAATCAATTAAGTTTGATTTAGATTGAAAGGAATTTGGCTAAGTCCATAGATCAAGTAATGGTCTTAAGAAAGATTATGGTGGATTTGATTTTGGGTTTGAAGATTTGAATTGGAATTGAAATTCAGTTGGAATTAGATATGTGGATTTGAGATTGAATTTTGGATAAGGAGGTAGGTATGGATTTGGTTAGGTTATAGAGTAGGTGGGTTATCTTAGTCCCTAAGGTATGATCTAAATCCTATGGCTGATCCTCCTAAGTTTCTAGGCTTAGGTTAAGTGTTCAGTTAGCCATTAGAAGTGTCTTATGACTAAGTAGCTCTTAGTGTCTGGAAGACCCTGTTGACCTCACTTTTAGAGTGAGTTCTCAATCTCCTCTTCTTAGACCTAGGAGTTTTCTAGACACTAAGACTTCCTTAGTCATAAGATACTTCTAGCAGTTAGGTGAACATTTAACCTAATTCTAGAGACTTAGAAGGGTTAATCACGGGATTAGGCTATGCCCTAACACTTAGGGAGGTCCATTTACCTTACAACCTAAACCCAACCCATGTTCACCTTCTTAATCCATAACCAAACCTCAAATTAAGTTCAAATACCAAACTTAAATCCAAATCCAAATCCAACTCAAATGATTGAAATCTATAACCAATCCAAACAAAATCAAATCAAATCAACCCTTCCTAAGCCCTATGATTTTATTCTATGGACTTAATCAAAACCCCTTTAAATCAATCTAAACTCAATTGATTTTCTCATCGATCATTTTCAATTATCTTCCCAAATATAAATCAAATCCACATTCAAATAACCTTGATCAAAGCCAAATCAAACTCAATCCAAATCTAAGCCAAGTGACCTACCTTCATGAGCTTAGCCAAATTTGCCTTCAAAATAAACCAAAGTCAATTGATTTTCTCATAAACTAATCATATCTTCAATCATCTTCACAAATATAAATGAAATAAATATTTAAATCATCAAAACTAAAACAAACTAAATCAGCCCCTTCTCTAAGCCATGTGTCCTGCCTTCATAAGCTTAGCCAAATTTGCATTCAAATCAAACCAAAATCAATTTTCTCATAAACCAATCATATCTTCAATCATCTTTGCAAATATAAATGAAATTTATATTTAAATAATCAAAACTAAATCAAACAAAATCAAGTTCTTCCAAGCCCTTTGACCCAATTTCATGAGCTTAGCCAAAATCTCATCCAAATCAAGCGAAAGTCAATTGATTTTCTCATGAATCAATCATACCTTCAATCATGTTCACAAATATAAATCAAATCTACAATCATCAAATCAAACCAAAATCAACCCAAGTTAAACCAAACTTAGCCATCTTGACTTGAAATATCCAAATAAACCAAAACTCATGCAAACCCAAATCAATTGCATTTGAATTTATATATCAATCCCAAATCTATATATAAACTCAACTAATCTCAACTCAATCCAAAATCAAGCCAACTAAACCCAATTGGTCCACTTGACCCAAAGTGGTCAATTTGACCTATTTGAGCTAAATTTAATCCTATCTAAATTGGATTGAACCAAGACCACCAAGACCTCCTGCCATGATTGTTGGTCATTCTAGGTTGATCAATTATAATAAATTGGGTCAAACCAAATCACCTTGGTCCTTTGACCAAGTCAACTCTCTTAACCCTTATGAATCCAAACTAGCCAAATTGCAACCTAAGTCAAATCCCTTGAAACCAATGATTCATACCTACTCAAACTCAATATTTGAACATGACTTAACCTTCAATTTAGCCAAACCAAACCCAATTGGCCCTCTTGACCCAAGTTAACCCAAATTGACCTAAATGACCAAATTGGGTCAAATCAAAATATAAACCAATTTGATTGCAACCAATGGCTCAAGTTTATTCTAAATTGATTGTTGAACTTGACCAAAGCCCCAATTGAAGCCAATTTGACCAATTGAAGCCAATTGACCTATTTAACCCAAATTGACCTAAAGGGTCAATTTAGTCTAAGCTTTAACCAAATCCCAATAAATTAAAACCCAAGCCTACAATCATCTTCAATTGGTCAACCAAACTCAAACCAATACCTAACCCAAGTCAATTTGGCCAATTTGGTCAAATTGGTCAACTTGACTCATTTGACCCAAATGAACTCAAATGAGCCAAAATCAAATTCAAGCTAAACTAAACCAAACCAATGACACCACCAAATCCCAAATGATCATATGAGCTTGACCCAACTCTTGGTTTGACCCAATTTAACTAATTGGCCAACTTGACCCAACCTAATCCAATTTGACCCATTTGAGTCAAATTCAACCAAACATAATCAAATCAACTCCAAATCACTTGAAATTTAGGATAACCCACTTTTGACTCATTTTAATTCTACCCAAATCAAATTAAATAACAAATGATCATTCTACCCTTCGGTCAAGGGTATCACATGAGATAAATCACCCATGTAAGTGGTCATTTTCTTTCTTTGGCCACTTGGCACTCTCCCAATGGTCCTCCTAGGCACTAAAGACACTACCCTACCTGACCCAAGGGGTTGTTGGGTCGGCCATGACCCATGGGAGGTGAACTTACCTCACCTTCCCCATTGGAGCTCTTGGCTTGCATAGAACACCCACTAATCCATCTTGGCAGCTACCTCCCAAGCTTTTGCCAACCAAATTGAGTCACCTAGGATGATTCCCTACCAACCTTGGCCACCACCAATGACCGGACATCCACTAGAAGCCAAACCCGATCGAGCTATCCGATCATGAGAAGGAGAAGGTATACCCACCCCCCACCTAATTTCAACTCCAATTGAGTACTAAAGCATTCTTAAAGCCTAACTACCCCAGATGAGCCACTAAAGCCATTTCCCAAGCTCCTAAGCTCATTCCTTCATCAAAAAACTCTGTTCCCATCCGTCTCGTAATAGGACACTTCATTTTGACCCAACTCCTCTATTTCTCAACCAAATATAAATTAACTTCGCACACACCATCCCTACACTCCGTCGAGCAAGAATGAATCTTCTCCTAAGCTTTTAACCATTGGAGGTGTGACTTTGATCAATGCCAACCTCTTAAGCTTTGGGTGTTGGTCTTCCAAGCAAATGACAAGGAATCAAAGCTTGTGCTGATCAGTAGGGCTTTATTTCTACTAGACGAAGCTTCCTTAATCATTTGCATCGCTGATCTTGAGCTCTGGCGAGGTATGCTTCCAAAATTAAGCTTTTGGAAAAAATGGGTTAGAGCTTTATGAAGGAAATGTGCATCTCGTGTGATCTTGATCATTGGATCCCCTCCAATCAATGTCGTGAAGGTGTGGGATCCTTTTGGAGTTAATCCGAGCTCTTGTAAGCTTGGATCAAGCAAGCAATGGCGGATGGACTCCCTCTCTCGTCACACATGAGATGGTATATCACGTACCATCCATTCCACATGATCGGAATAGACGATTGTGATTAGATCTGTTACTTTAATCTGACTTTATCCTAATGCCCCATGGGATTAATCATAAACGTCCGATCTTAGATGGGATGGCGGACGAGAAAATGCGTCTTGTTGCCACCACATAAGTGCTGAGTAGGATAAATTTAAGTAGCCAATCTGGCGCCAATGGAAAGTGCACGTGAAAGGCCAGTGGCAGATTAGTTTTAATTAGGGCTAATTTATTAATTTTAATAGTTAAAACTTCTAAAATTCATAACAAATCATAAAGAAATTAGAAAAATATAAATAAATACTCATTTTAAAGGTATTTTAGAGGAGAATTAATTAAAAATGGTCTTAACTGATTTTGAAAAGTAATTAAGGCTTAAATAGGGTTTAATTATAAACTTAATTAGTTTAGTTACTCCTTAATAACTTGAGCAATTAATCCCAAATTTTTTGGGTTAATTTAATGGGATGACCTCTGCCTCACATGATTTTCTTGAGATTTATTGCTCACTTAATTAGGAAATTGATTAATTAAACCCTAATTACTCTTTCAAGTTAATTAATGATTAATTAATCTAATGAATAGTAATAAATTGGTTAATTAAATTTATTAATCATTGCTCAATAGTAAATGAACTAAGGAATAGGGTTGGGACCTCTTTCCTAGCCTATTCCCCATAAGTTCACCTCACTTTTTTTAAAAATGAAATTAATTAAGGTTTAACTAATTAATTACTTCAGTTAATTAATTAAATTGAAATAATAATCACATTAAACCTTAAGTAATCAATTAATGGGTAGACCTTTAGGTGTTAAACAACCTAAAGATATCTTGAGGAAATTATGGTTAACCCACATGTGTGGGGAGGCCATAACAATACTTAATTAAGTTTCTTAACTTAATTAACCATTAATTATGAGCCAATTGCATTAGACCCCTTTTGTTTCTTAGAGTTATTGTTAATTTAATTTTTGATTCATGTGCATATCATATTGGCTCATAATTATTTGGGTAAGTATGTTAAGGTAACATAAGAAATGGTTAATTAATGTATTAAACTCATATTACAACCTAATTAACTCATAAAATCAACTTAATTATATTTCATTAAACCAAATTAATTAACAAACATGAGAATGAGCTAGGATCAACAAACCTTCTTGTCAAATCCTTAAGTTAAATTAAAACATAAAGTAAAAAAATATATTAAGAAAGCTTTGGTTTACCTTAAATAATTTTATTTGATATGATTATCTTTAGGAATTAATTTAATTGAATACAATCAATTATTTATGTTTATTTATTCCTTTCCAATCATGTTAGATATTGTTTTCCATTTAAAATCATGCATTCATCTTTTCAAAACTAATTAAATCAAATGATTTTCCTTTATGTAAGCTTGCATATGTCGGATTAATTAATAATTTGCGTGGCTATTATCATTAATAAATTTAAATTACTATCCTAAGTTTATAAATCAATTACATTGATTAGAATGATGGTAGCTATGAACACATATAAGCTTTGCATGTGCTTATAGCTTAATTATGTGAGGTAAAGCTTTCTTTTCCTTAATTCATATGTTATTTTATATGCATTTGAATGTTAATAAGTATATAGTCTGGACATCTCGAGAATATGAGGCTTTGGCTAGCCCCAAGGAGGTCATTTGATTACCTCACTTCTCTAGTTAACAATGACACGTACTTACTTGATTTCATTTCCATGCATTTTTTACATTAGAATTTGGATAGAACTTTAATTCACATGCATAAATGATTCAATCAAATAAAAAATACAATCTTTGCATGGCTTTCTTTCCTTTATTTATGTATACATTCATGTGTATTTAAGAAAAGTAAGTATATAGTCTTAACATCCCAAGAATATGAGGCTTTAACTAGCCACAAGGAGGTCATTTGATTACCTCACTTCCCTAGTTAACAATGGCATGCACTTATTTATATCTTTATACATGGAAATCCCAAGTCCGGATGCAAAAAGTGGAGGCTTGCATTAGGTAGTCGACAGCCAGCATAAAATTTGTCAAAATAATTATGACATGAATCCTTTAAATCATTGTGTTAATGCTAGCGCCTCCCTGAGTTTAATGACTGTATGGCTTGAATACGGAAAAATGTGCTAGAGCCGTACGGCCTGCGCGTGTTAAATAAGCAAGGGTTCCCACATTATGGACTGATGCGGGCTAAGAAGTTAGTCCATGAAACTAGAATTAGGCTAGGATCTTGGAATATAGGCACTCTTACAGGTAAATTAATGGAATTAATAGATATTATGGTTCATAAAAAGATAAATATTTTATGTGTTCAAGAAACAAAATGGGTTGATGAGAAGGCCAAGGAGATTGATAGTTTAGGTTTTAAACTTTGGTATTCAAGTAAAACTCGAACTAGAAATGGTGTAGGTGTGATTATAGATAAATGTTTGAAGGATAATGTTATAAGTATTAATAGATGTGGAGATAGAATTATAGCTTTAAAGATTATTGTTGATACTAAGATTATCAATGTTATAAGTGTCTATGCTCCTCAAGTAGGTTTGGAGGTAAGCTCAAAAGAAAAAATTTGGAATGAATTAGAGGGATTAATATAAAAGATATCTCTTGAAGAAAAATTATTTATTGGGGGAGATTTAAATGGACACGTTGGTAGAGTGGTAGAAGATTTTAAAAGGATTCATGGTGGTTATGGATTTGGAGTGACTAATGAAGAAGGTAGGACTATATTAGATTTTGACTTAGCTTATGATTTTGTAGTTGCTAATACTTTATTTAAGAAAAGAGATGAACATATTATTACTTATAAAAATGGATCTAATAAAACACAGATTGATTATTTTTTTATAAGAAAAATAGATCGTTTAGATTGTAAAGATTGTAAGGTCATTCCAAGTGAAATTTTAAGTACCCAACATCGACTATTAGTTTTAGATTTTCAAATGAAAGGTTGTAAGAGAAAAAATAAACTAAATTATTGTCCTAGGATTAGATGGGAACACTTAAAGAACATAAATCAAAATATTTTTAAGAGCAAGCTACAAGAAATTAGAGTTTGGGATGTTCATAAGGAAGCTAACGTTATGTGGGAAAAAATATCAAGTGATATTAAGCAAGTTGCTAAAGATTTCTTGGCAAATCAAAAGGAAAAGCTTCTTTTAATAAGAATAGTTGGTGGTGGAGTCAAAGTGTGCAAAAAAAGATAAGAAATAAGAAGCATTGTTATAAAACTTGGTTTAGATGTAAAAACTTGGAGAATTAGGATAGATATAAAATGGCCTGTAGAGATTCTAAGAAAGCAATATATGATGTAAAAAATTTAGCTTTTAGTGATTTATACAATAGATTAGATACCAAAGAAGGTGAAAGATGTATGTATAAGTTAGCCAACCAAAGAGATAGGAGAAGTAAAGACATAGTTCAAGTGAGGAGTATTAAGGATGAAAATAATAAAGTGCTTTTCTTAGAAAAAGATATTGAAAATAGGTGGATGAGGTATTTTAATAAACTTTTTGATGAAGGATCTGAAAGTATGATTGATTTTAGCAGCATTAATACCCTAAACAAAAGTAGATAATTTCATTTTTATCATCGTATTAGTAAATCTAAAGTTAGTAAAGCTTTAAAGAAAATGAAATGTGGAAAAGTAGTAGGACCGAATAATATTCCAATAGAAGTGTGGAAATGTTTAAGAGATCAAGGAATTTCTTGGCTTACAAATCTTTTTAATGTTATTTTAAAGGATAAAAAGATGTCAGATGAGTGGAGAAAGAGTTTGTTGGTTCCTATATTTCAGAATAATGGTGATGCACAAGAGTGTGAAAATTATAGAGGAATTAAGTTAATGTGCCATACATTAAAATTATGGGAGATAGTAATCGAGCATAGGTTACGATGTGATACAGAAGTTTCTCACATCGCTTTGGTTTCATTCCAGGTAGATCTACTATGGATGCTATACATTTGTTAAGAGGTTTGATGGAGAAGCATAGAGAAAATAAGAAGGATCTACATATGATATTTATTGATTTAGAGAAAGCTTATGATAAAGTCTCAAGAGATGTTCTTTGGAGAGTTCTAGAACATAAAGAAGCTAATATTGGTTATATTCAAGTCATTAAGGATATGTATACTAGAGCTATTACTTGTGTCCAAACACAAGGAGGATTGACAAAATATTTTCCTATTTCAGTTGGATTACATCAAGGATCAACATTAAGCCCTTATCTTTTTTACTTTAGTTATGGATGTTCTTACGAAGCATTTACAAGAAGATGTACCTTGGTGTATGCTTTTTGCTGATGACTTTCTTCTTGTTGATAAGACTAGAGAGGGAGTCCAACAAAAACTTGAATTATGGAGGTCAACTTTAGAGTCTAAAGGTTTTCTTTTAAGTAGATCTAAAACTAAATATATGGAGTGTAATTTTTAGTTGTAGAAGTTTTAGTGGTAGTGTTGTGACTTTAGGTGATCAATTCATTAATAAGAGTGAGCGATTCAGATATTTAGGCTCTATTGTTCAAAATGATGGTGAAATAGATGGAGATGTTATTAGTAGAATTCAAGTTGGATGGTTGAAGTGGAGGAATGCATTTGGCCTATTATGTGATAGAAAAGTTCCACTTAAACTTAAGGAAAAATTTTATAAGATGGTGGTAAGACTTGCAATGACTTATGGTGCAGAATGTTGGCCAATAAAGAGAAACATAAGACTAAGTTAGAGATGAGGATGCTGGTGGATGAGTGGCTTTACCCTTAGAGATAGAATGCAAAATGAGTATGTTTGGGAAAAAGTTGGAGTAGCTCCAGTGGTAGATAAGATTAGGGAGAGTCTCCTTAGATGGTTTGGCCACATAAAGCGTCAGCCGTCTGATGACCCGATTAGGAGAGTAGATGCATTAGATTTTTCTTATGTTAAGATAGGTAGAGGTAGACCTAAAAAGACTTGGTTAAGATGTATAAAAAATGATCTTAGTATACTTGAATTAAATGAGAATTTGACACATAATAGGACACAATGGAGATGAAGGATTCACGTAGCTGACCCCACCTAGTGGGATTAAGGCTTGTTGTTGTTGTTGTTGTTGTAAAGAATGGAAATCCCCTTTTCTATTAAAAAATGAATGCATCCATAATTATTCAAGTGATTGAATTGTTTGATCATGCGATTTGGAACTTTCTTTCTTATGTTCATGTATGCAAATTTAAATATGTTTGAATACAAACAAGTATATAGTCTGTACATTCTGGGAACACCAGGCTTTAACTAACCCCAAGGAGGTCATTTGATTACCTCACTCCCTTGGTTAATAATGACATGTACCTATTTAATTTCATCCCAATGTATTTTTGTATAAGAATTTGGATAAAGCTTTAAATTTACATATATCAAATAATTCAATCAAATAAAATGTAAACTTTAAACATACACATTCATCATCATTTAAGTGTGCTGAAATATATTGCATGTATAGATATGCTAAGTATTAAATCATATGCATGTTAGCTGTGATGGAAAGGAATGACTTAGTATACTTCATGTGATAGTAATTCAATTAGATTAACCTTAAGAAGCCTTTCATATTAGATAAGGTCATTTAAAGATAACCTAAACTTAGGATTAATTAAAAATCATATAATAAGCCAATCACTAATGAGAACTAAATCAAATTAATATAGTTTAGAAAGTGGCTTAAGGTAGGGATGGAAGAGGGTGATTCTCTTCCTTCTCTTTATAACACTTAGTTGGTAAGTGTAAATCATGTGAAATAAAATAAAATACAAATTAAAATTCATAAATACAACTTCAAGTGAAACCAACCTTATGTGAAATTAAATAGCTTCTAAACTAAAAAAAATATAACTCTAATGCCAAGTTAAGACATACCACATAAGACCTTAACACACATATTAGAATTAAGTCACCACTTCTAGCTCCATATTAGGGCAGTGCATGATGTGATGTACGGTTTTGTTATGATGTATTATTTTAGACTATATGGTAGGGTGTATGCTTTGTAGAATAGATGATAGAAAATTCTTAGTTTAATCATATTTTTTGCAGGGGATTATGCTTAATGTGTTACTTAAAAATAAATATAAATGCTCTCTTTGCAGGTTGCTTAAACCTCTAAGCACATTCCAAGTTAGGACAGGTGGGCTTGGTTGCCGATGTGCAGGGTGCTAAGTCCAAATTATGATTTAAGTGCTTGGAATTGTATGTATGTTTAGCAAACCTCTTTTTTGTAGGTGTAGTTAGATTTACTTTTCTCATTTTAATGTAATTTTGTTATTAGGAATTAAGATTAGTGCTATGAGTGATTAGAATGAGCAGTGGTTAGAATGCTTTGTCCTCGGAGGCCTTGTGATGCCTTCGGAGCAAGAACAATCAAATCAAGGAAATGGAGATATGAACAATGAAAACCCCTCATAGCATGTATTCATTTTAATTATAATTATTCTTTCATATACCGTGTTGTATAAGGGTAGAGCTCGGCTACCCATCAGACGATGGAACCCAACCGACCCTTTTATTCTTTGTGGTAGCTTATAAAATTATTTAATGATTTGTTTAGATTGTTCATTAGAGATGACATGCTATTTCATAATTTCTTATGACTGATGCTTTAATATGTGGCCTAGATGACTTAGGCTCTTACGATAAAAATAAAATTTTTATCTAAATAATCACTCATAACTAAATTTTAAACAACTCATAACTTCACCATAAAGCCTAGGCATTAAATAAGATAATTAAAAGATTTATCAACCCCTTAGTTGGGTATTTAAACTCAGTTTATCCTCCCTTGTGGAGATAAACTCTCATGTCCACTTATCGTTCAGATTTAGGTCATGCTTTAGCTTATGCTAAAGCTCTCTAGATTTACGATCTGAGATAGCAATTTTCTTTGGCTACAAGCATGAATCCTCACCTCTAAGGAATTTTCATGACCTTGTGTTGGTGGATTATAAGCCTTAGCAATCTAATAAGATTCAACTTAAGCAAATAAATCTTTTCACTTTCAAATATGTAAAGCTATGGTGTTTATTTTTGGATGTGTATGGGAGACACCATGTAGATCTGAGGGTGTACTTATTGAAGCGATTAGATACGATATTAAGATTTGGTGTATTATCTCAAAAGATAGAGACATCACTCTTTAATAGACCTAATCATCTAATAGGAACTCCTAAGGCATGATGGGTCTTCGAATATACCAGAGATCTTTTTCTACTTTACATGGATAAATAAAGTAGGGTTTATATTAAATCGAGTTCTAAAGTTCTCTATGGAGGCAAGCCTCCATAGCTAATTACATCCCAAGGAAGGGGAATTCCTTAGGAATACTCTCGATTAAAGTAAGCAATCATTATCTCCAAATATTTTAAAGCTAAGACTACCAAAGGATTGGTTATGTTGGAAAATTAAGTGGGAAAGATTATGGAGAAGACTTATTTTTGGAAGCCAATGGATTAGGTAGAGAATGATCATAATATTAGAATTTTTAGTGAGCATTCCAATATCCTATAATTGGACTTTATATATTTGAAATTGAAGAGAATTATATGTTAGAGTTGAATTTTATTAGATTGCTAGGGCTTATAATCCACTGACACAAGGTTAGGGAAATGCCTAAGAGGTGAGGATTTATGCTTGAACCCCAAAGAAAATAACTATCTCATATCATAAATCTAGGGGGGCTATAGCAAGAGCTAAAGCATGACCTAAATCTAAGCGGAGATGGGCATAAGGTTTACCTCCATAAGAGAGGATAAACCACCCAACTTCTAGACTTATAACTGCATGGAGTAGCAATCAGCTAACTCCTCCTATGCTTTAAATGCATGTGGTCTGGTCATATGATTTGTGACATAGCTAGGTCGTTGTTAATTTAGAAAGAGACTAAGTCCTTAAACCCAGTCCCTAAGAGACTAGAGCATGAGTGGTATGAGCAATGACTTAATCTATTGCAAAATCTTCACAAATTTTATTTCAATTTTGACACTTCATTTTGATAAAAGGCTTTGGGATTTTCATATGTAAAATGCATGATGAAATTGATTATTGGCCAAATCAAAAGAGAAGAGGGTGAATCTCTATCGTAGGAGTTGCTCTCATAGGTCAAGCTGTTCCCATGGTGTAAGGATGGAGACTCTCATTTTATAAGAGTGAAAGAATATGTATGCATGTTATTAGACACAACCATATAGGTGCATAATCTTTGAATTATCTTCATTTACATCCTAGGCTTTTATTATGAGATTATGAGTTATTTAAAACTTTAGTTATGAGTTGTAGTTTAGTAAAAGATTTATTTTTTCCTAAGAGCCTAATTGTATCCAGGCCATACGACAAAAACCAATCATAACGAAACTATGAAGAAGCATGTAATTTCTAATGCACAAGCTAAACATAACATTAAATATTTTATAGTTATCACAAAATAATAATCAGCCGGTGCGGTCGGATACCGTCGTACAACCCAAAAAGAGAAAATTGGTAGCCAAGTTCTACCCTTATACAATCCTGAATATGAAAGAATAATTACAATTTATAAATGAATAAATGTTATGGGGGTCTTCTTTTCTTCATTCTTCATGTCTTCTTGTGTTCATTTTATCATTTGATTTGGTAGGTTTCAAGGCATCACATGGCACCCCAAGACTAACCCTTCTGGCCAATGCTCATCCTTATCCCCCATAGCACTAATCCGAATTACTAATGCAAAATCATATTCAAAATAGGAAAAGTAAATCTAGCAACACCTATAAAAAAGCATTAACTAAACATACATACATTCTCCAAGCAGTTATGTTTATAATTTGGACTTAGCACCCTACCCATGGGTATTCAAGCCCACCTATCTTAATTTGGATTAAGCTTAGGAGCTTAAGCAACCTGCAAGCAAAATATTTATATTTATTTTTAAGCAGCCCCTTAAGCACAATCCCCTGTAGAAAATATGATTAGGCTAATATCAGTCTGACATTCAGTCTATAAAATATACACCCTATCATCTAGTCTAAAATAATACATTATAAAACAAAACACACATCACATCATACATAGCCTTAACATAGAGCTAGAAGTGGTGACTTAATTTTAATGTGTGTGTTAAGGCTTGTGTGGTATGTCTTACTAGGCATTAGTGTTGTATTTTCTAAGTTTGGAAAGGTTCAATTTAACATGAAAGGTTGGTTGCCCTTGAAGTTCTTTAATTGATTTGAGAATTTTAATTTGTGTTTTGTTTGGTTTCATATGATTTACACTTATCAACTAAGTGTTATAGAGAATTAAGAGAATTATCTTTTTCATCCCTACCTTAAGCCACTTCCTAAAGCATATTAATTTGATTTAGTTTTCTTTAGTGGATGGCTTATCATGCATTTTAAATTGATCATAAATTTAGGTTCAATTTAAATAACTCTATTCAATACGAAATAAATCTTAAGATTAATTTAATTGGATTACTATTACATGATATATTTAATTTTTTTCTCATCATATATAACATGCATATGGTTCAATCCTAAGTGTATCTATACATGCAACATATTTTAGCACACTTAAATGATGAATGTATGTGTATCTTTGAACTTATTATATATATATATATATATATATATATATATATATATATATATATATATATATATATATATATATATATATATATGATTAAATTAAGTAATCATGTTAATTCAAAGCTCTATTTGAATTCTTATGCAAAAATACATTGGGGTGAGATTAAGTGGGTACGTGTCATTGTTAACCAGGGAAGTGAGGAAATCAAATGACTTCCTTGGGGCTAGCTAAAGCCTCGTATTTCTGGGATGCCCAAACTATATACCCATTTGCATTTAAACATATGTAAAATTGCATACATGAACATAAGAAAGAAACTCCTAGATTACGTGGTTAATTATTTCAATCACTTAAGCAATTTTTGATGCATGTATTTTTAGTAGAAAAAGAGATTTCATTCATTAGCTAAATGCACATACAGGTGTATAGAAGATTTAAGCAAGTACTTCACCATTGTTAATCAGGGAAATGAGATAATCAAAGATCTCCTTGGGGCTACTTAAAGCATCGTGTTCTGGATGTCCAGACTAGATATACCCACTAATCTTAAATACACATGAATGTATAAATAACTGCAATAATAGAAAATCATGCAAAAGTTATATTTCTTTCAACTGAGTTATTTATACATGTGAGTATTTAATACAAATTTTAACATAGAAATATATAAGAATGAATTCAAATAAGTGTTGTGTCTTTTTCAGATAGACTACACACTTGTCAACAATCAAACTTATATAAATCTATGTAGGTTAAAGAAAGAGAACTTCACATCACATATTCTAAGCCATAACCACATACAAGCTTATAGATATTTATAACTATTATCATTCCAAATATTGTAGTTGATTTATAAATTTTTGAAAATAATTTTGATTTAATAGTAATAATAGCCACACATATTATACGTTTAATTCAATACATACAAGCTTAACATAAAGGAAATCTCACTTGATTTATTTTTAAAAGACATGAATGAATGATTCAAATGACATACAACATTTAACATGACTAAAAAAGAGTTATTAAATATAAACACATAATCTCATTCAATCAAAATAATTCCTAAGGACAATCATATTAAATAAAAGCATTCAAAGAAAACCAAAGTTTTTTTAATATCATTTTTAGTTTATGTTTTGATTTGACTTAATGAAATGAGAAAGAGTTTGTTGATCCTAACCCATTCCCATGTTTGTGATTTGATTTAGTTTAATGAAAAGTGATCAAGTGAATTTCATAGGTTAATTAAATTTTATTCTGCATTAAATACATTAATTAACCCCTCCCTATGTCACCTTAATATAACTAATCAAACAATTATGAGCCCACATGAAATGCATAAGAATTAGAAAGTAAATCTTTAATGATCCTAAGAAATAAAAGAACCTACTGCAATTGGGCTTATAATTAATGATTAATTAGCTTAAGGGACTTAATTAAGTACACTTATGATTTTTCAACACATGTGAGCTAATCATAATTTCCTTAAATGCCTTTAGATTATTGAACACCTAAAGATCTACCCCTCAAATAATTAATTAGGATCTGATATCTTTTAGATTTTTAATTAAGCTAATAAGTGATTAATTAGCCAATTAGCCCTTAATTAATTAATTAATTTTTTTAAAAAGAGTGAAGTGATCTTAAGAAAAGATTAGGCAAAGGGTCCCACTTTTTTGTTTTACCTCTCTGATGTTAACTGAAGTGTTTTAAAACCATCTTGATAAATTTTTATAATTTTTATAAATTTATTAATTTATTTTATTAAAATAGACACTTTGAACTTCAAAATTTGGTCTCTCCCAATACAGAAGTCATTTTGACTTGAAATATTTATGACAGGTGTAATTTAACCTTAATTTTAATTCCTGAAAAGCTTAGATCAATCTAACTGGTATTTTTAGAGTAATTAATGAAATTTAATTTTCACTTAAAACCTACATTAAACTCGAACTACTCAGTAGCAATTGGGGATTTTGAGCTTACTAGATTCCTGTCGGAAAGAAGAAAATAACGAGTCCTTATTTGCAATTTTTCACTGAATATTTTATTTTCTATAGATTTTTGAAGTTTTAAGTGATTTAAATAATTTTTAAAATTAGAAAAATCTTATTTTCTTACTTAAGTCGGCCACGGTCTTTAGATCGTGGTTCTGCGTGTAGCCAAATTGATTGACACCTCGTGGCAAATGAGTTGGAAATCACTCATTCAATCGGACCATTTTTTCCTATTAATAGGGGATCAGACGGCTATTATCTTTCTTCCTCCCAGTTGACAGGAACGAACGCATGAGGTGGGAAAACTGGATGGGAGTTCCGTCGGAACCTAATTTTTTGGCGAATCTCATCGAAAAAACTTCCCAATTTTGCGTTAGGACCATGTAAAGTAAAAAAGTGTAGTGGGCATCTATGGAAATTTTATAAAATCTTGCAAACACCATCATAAATGGAAGCTCCTATGGTTGACTATGATTTCCAAAAATTACCTCACCGGGGATGGTTTTCGGTGGCTGTGTTTATCCGAGCATGCTCCTAGGTGCAAGACAAAGCTTTGGGTTGAGTTTAGACTCTTGCCTCCACTTAGAATGTTGTATCTACCAATAGCTACTGCCTTCTTGTCGGAATCAATTTGATTTTGGTGTTCTTCAGCTCAAAGGAAGTGGGGGAAGGGTGCTAGTTGATTAGAGGATCCCTTGGAGTGTGGCTAGTGCAGAATAATTTTCTTTGGGGGCTTCTTTTTCTCCTTTCAAGAAGGTGGATGAAAATCTCATTAAAATGATGGGATGTGGGTAGTCCTAGCTCACTTAGAGTGGGCTAAGAGACTAGGAGAATCTCATTTAGGGTGTTTGATGGCTGCTAAAAGTGATGGGAGAGTTGACTTTGCCATAAATAAGTGTAATCCTATGTAGGGGGAGGATCCATGAGAGATATGCCTTGGGTTTGGTCTAATTTTGGGTTGATCCCAAGTGGATTTGGGTCAGGTTAGATCAACAACCAAAGGTGTCATGGGTTGGTTTCAAGGGATTTGGCTTAATTTGAGTCATATTGGGTTAGGTTGACTAATTCGTCAAATTAGGTCAAACCAAGGTTAGGATAGGTTCAAATAATGATTTGAAGAGTTTTGGTTCTAGTGGTTTCAATCAATTTGGCCTAGGTTTGATTTTGGCTCATTTAGAATCAAATGGGTCAAGTTGACCAATTTGACCAAATTGGCCAAATTGGCTTAAGTTGGGTGTTGGATCAAGTTCAATTAGTTAATTAAAAATGATTGTAGGTTTTGGTTTAGTTCAATTTGGGTTTAATTTGAATTTAGGCCAAATTGACCCTTTAGGTCAATTTTGGCTAAGTGGGTCAATTGGGCTAGGTTGGGTCCAATTGTTCAAATTAGAGCTTTGGCCAAGTTCAATAATGAATTTGGAAATAACTTGAGCCATTGGTTGAAATCAATTTGGGTTGGATCATGATTTGACCCATTTTGGCCTTTTAGGTCAATTTTGGTCAACTTGGGTTAAATGGCCAATTAGTTTTGATTTGGCTCAATTGATGGTCAAGTCATGTTCAATCATTGATTATGGGTTGATGTGAATCAATAGTTTCAACCAATTTAGTATAGGATGAGTTTTGGCTAGTTTTGGTTCATTTGGGCTAAAATGACCAAATTGACTTGGTTTGACCCAATTCATTGCAATTGATCATCCTAGGGTGGTTAACAATCATGATGAAAGGGTTTGATAGGCTTGGTTCAATCTCATTTGGGTTGGATTAGAACTTGGTTCAAATGGGTTCTTTAGGCCACTTTGGGTCAAGTGGACCTCAATGGGTTAATTGACTTGGTTTTTATTTGATTAAGGTTCAGTTGAATTTATATATGAGCTTAGGATTGAAATATAAATCCAACTACAATCAATTTGGGCTAGGATGGGTTGTGGTTCATTTGGAAATTTCAAGTCAAAAGGGCTAAGTTAGGTTTGACTTTGGTTGATTTTAATTTGTCTTGATGATTATAGGTTTCAATTATATTTGGATAGATGATTGAGGTAATGATTGATTCAAGAGAAAATCAATTGATTTTGGCTTGATTTAGGTGGGTTTGGCTAAATCCAAGGAATCGGCTTAAAGGGTCTAAATTAGGTTTTGATTTGATTTTGGCTATTTGAATTTATATTTCATTTATATTTGTGAATATAAATGAAGATATAAATGCCTTATGGGAAAATCAATTGAATTTGGAGTGGTTTGAAGGCAAATTTGGCTAAGCTCATGAAGTAGGTCAAAAGGGCTTAAAAGGGAATTTGAATTAGTTTGATTTAGTATCGATCATTGAAATGTGGGTTTCATTTATATTTGGGAAGATAATTGATGGAATAATTGATTTATGAGAAAATCAATTGATTTTGACTTGGTTTGAATGGGATTTGGCTAAGCTCATAGAGGTAGGTCCATATGGCTTAGCTTTGGATTTGATTGGATTTGGATTTAGTTTGATTTAGTTTTGGTTATTGAAATGAAGATTTGATTTATATTTGTGAAGATGATTGAATATATTTGTGAAGATGATTGAAGATGATTGAAATGAATATATATGAAGAAATCAATTAAAATTGGATTGAATTTGGTGGAGATTTGGCTAAGTCCATGGAATTCAATAATAAGGCTTAAGAAGGATTTGAGAGTTTTAATTTGATCATTTAGAGATGAATTTGGACTTGAATTTGATCAATGATTGAGGAGTTGAATTGATCTTGGAGAAAATCACTTGAGTTTGGATTGATTTGAATTTGGTTAAGGATAAGGGTAAGGCTAAGTCCAAAGGGGAAGGATATCTTCGCCTCTGAGATAGTCTCCCCTACCTTTGAGATAGGTTCCAGCTCTTGCTCTACCTTGGTCACCTGCACCCAGAGCCATAATAAAAATAGGAAGATCAAGCCACAAGCGAGCAACCAGGGAGATCGATGCTGCCTCCCATGTCACTTAGGAGGGTTCTCCCCGTGAGACCTCTCCACTCTTGAGTGGTAGCATGTTTCACCCCTTCTCAGCCTCGAATGGAGAGGAGGACTACAGGAGAATCATTGCATCTTCTCCACCACCAGCACACTTTGAGGTGCTGGCTTGGAAGTGGAGGAAGCCCTATATCGGCCTTAGGATAGTTCTTTGCTAGGTTGGCAGAGCCTACGGACGTTCAGAGTTTAGAGAATTATTTGATTATTTGATTTGGGGTCATGATTCCATATTGAGTTGTCCAGAGAGAGAGAGTCAGGCTCAGTGTGCAACCCAGGGCAGAGAGAGAGAGAGATGGAGGTACACCAAATAGTGACCCTCTGGACATGGATTGTCTATCAAGACCGATCATTCAGATATCATTATTCTTACGGGCATTGCAGAGGAGATCTTAGGAGAGCTGTGTCTTTATCACCTTCTCACTCCATCCACCATCACTCTTACACACCACCACCCACACCAAGCTTCAAAAGCCTCCATCCAGAGAAAGACCATCTCCATTAGTGATTTGGCTACGGCCTAAAGATCATGCACCATCTGTTCTACCTATTAAGGTGAGGTCAAGCTCCTCTACTCAATCTTCTACCTCAGCTGTGGTTAAGAAGGAGTGGTGACCCAAAAATGTCATGATCACACCATGTCTACCGCAGTCAGAGGGAGAGAAGGGAGGGGACATAAAATAGTCCCCATGGAAGTTGATCCTCCTAGTGAGAGCATCGTCAATAGAGGTGAGTCTGCAAGGCAGTGAATAATCCAATAGTCAGCCAGTGGGTTTTATACCGGTCATAAAGTAGTAGAGATCATTCATTTGATGATATCCAAAGCAACTTCTTGAAGGTGCTCTGGTCGGGAGAGGGTAGGGTAGCTTTCGACCCTAATGAGGATGACCTATTTGAGGATTCAGTAGAAATCCATATGATCGATACTCGAGGATCCCTCCACTGAGACCATTAGAGTTAGAAAGGTGTTGTGGTGGAGGAAGGAAATGTCGTTCATTCAACCGAACACCTTCTTCAGCAACTCTGGCAGAGGGATGATCATATCCATAGGATGAAGAAGAGAGTGGAAGATTTGTTAGATGTAGTTCTAACACTTCAGAGCCAAACCCCAGCATCACAACCTAGTCCTATGGAGGCCGAGTGGCCTAGACTTTAGCATGTCTTAGAACCTCCCAATACTACCTCTCCTATGGTTCAAGACAATTGTAGATTACATAGGAAGGTCATAAATAGTACCTCATACATGAAAAAGACATCAAACATATGGTGGAACAGTAGGTGAGGGAAGCGATGGCACAAGCTAGGGGAGCTCATCCATTCCAAAGGATAGGCCATACCTAAAGGAATTTGATGTACTTTAATACCCCAAGGGTTTTGTGTCACCTTCCTTCAAGATCTTTGATGGCAATGGGAACCCACAGTAGCATATTGCACACTTTATGTCTAGTTGTTACAACGTCGATGGTAGCGACACACTCTTATTCAGACATTTTGTTAGCAGCTTAGCAGGGGTTGCATTTGGTTAGTACATTGAACTGCCCAACAGTTTGGTGAAGACTTTTGTTGAGTTGGAGCACCTCTTCATCAAAAGGCTTGTTGGAGCTCAACAAAGAGTGATTGTAGGTGACCTCATTGTAGCAAAGCAAAATCTCAATGAGTCCCTTATTGATTATATTCTCAGATGGCGTAACCTAAGGATGAAATGTAAGCCACGCAGCTGTCTAATCAGCATGCCATTGAGATTCTTCTCAAGAATATCCATGGCCAGATTACCTTCATGCTTAAGGGCTTTACCATTAAAACATTCAAGAAACTAATCAACAAGGAAGCTAGCCTACAAGAGGAAGCCAAATAGTTTTCCTTTCCCGACCAGTCAAATCGACCTAAGCTGCATAAGGTGTTCGAGAAGAAGCCAAGGATAGTTGTGTTAGTGGACAGAGGGAAGCAACTAGCCAGAGCCCTATATGAGAGACCCTGAGCTAAGCAACCTCCTTTGCCACCTCCTCTACCACCACCTAGGTCATCATACTAGCCATCATAATGGCCATTTCCACCACCTTAGTAGCCAACCCAGCAGCAATTTTCATATCCACCGCTAGGTAGCTACTACCCACCTACTCTTACCTATAAATTGAATAAACCATATTTATTCAAGAGGGAGGTAGGTAGAAAATTCTTTAAGAACCTATTAAAGAAACCTGACTTTCAGTTACCAAAGCCTAAAAGGCTAGAGGAAGTGGGCAAGATCAATGATCCTAGCTATTGTCCCTACCATCGCATGTTAGGCCATGTCTTAGAGGAGTGTATTACTTTTAAGGACTGGCTTGAGTGTAACTACAAGTCGGGCGCTATAGTTATCCCAAAGGAATACTTATTAGAACAACCATCTAGTTCTATTAGGGTAATCCTTGGGGATATTTTCAATCCTCTTAAGATAAAAGAAGGTTGGACTATTTCCTTATCCTGAACCTCTAAAAAAATTGTTTCTAAGATGAAGAAACTCTCTTTACAGGTGCCTGTGGCAGCTAAAACCTCCAACATCAAGAAAGGTTTGCAAGTTGTCAATGATAACTCGAGGAAGGTGACAGCCCAGCAGCAGTAACAGCTCACCACACTTATCCTGGATAGTCCAGTAGTGCAACCACCATTCGAGTCCAGCACTCCATCCACTGTTGCAGCTACTTCTTCTTCTTCTACTAGCTCCTCTTCAATCGGTAGGAATGTTGTATCAGTGGATAAGGGCATTAAATCTCTCAGTCTGCTTACTTTAATTGATTTCTATCATGTACCTCCACCTAAAAAAAATCAATGAAGTAAATAGATTTTACTTACATCTTGCCCACTTCTGATACTCTTGATTTTATTCCTATTGAAAACTCTCCAAGTTTAGAAAATAATAATAGCTCTAGTAATTCTGATCCTCTCTCTTCTGATTCACAATCAGACTTTCCTTTTCTGAATTAATTGGGTTCATCTCTTGAGATTGACTTAAAGTCAACTGACTCTGAGGATCTCATAGGAGAAGATGTAAGTACGCCCAATGAGAAGATAGAACTTTCCATAAGTTCATCATTCCATGAAGTCACTGAAGTCAACCTACGTAGTGGTAAAGTTCTACCTCCTAGGGTAGCACCTCAGGATAAGGGTAAATAAGTCATTAGTTTTAGTGAGCAGATAGCCCCTCCATAGGATGCTCCACCTATAGATATGCTTGTAGAGGACTAATTCAGAGTTGATTACAATGTCCTAGCTCATCTTAGAAAGTTATCAGCTAAGTTAAGCATATATAGCGCCCTTATCTTATCCAAAGAGATGAGGGAATCTCTAATCAAGGCTCTTCTTAATATAGAGATATGTTTAACTCAGTTGAAAGATGCTGAAGAGGAGGCACACCGCTCAAAGGACATCTTAGGAGTTAAATTCAGTGATGAAGACTTACTTCTAAGGACAATCGAGCACAATCGTCCTTCTTATATTACAGTGGATGTTGGCAGATACAGGCTATCAAGAGTTCTGGTTGACCAAGGTGCATCAATCAACATTATGAGTCTAAGAATCTTTACCTACTTGAGGATCGACATACCTAAACTCCAAAAGAAAAGGATGATGTTGAGAGGATTCAATGAACAAGGCGAGAGGGACTTAGGCTCCATAGTGTTGTCATTGGAGATAGATGATTGGAAGACTAAAGCCAAGTTTCATATCATAAACTTGGATATATCTTTCAATGCTTTGCTGGGGAGGCCATGGATAAATGAAAATAATACAATTCCATCCTCTCTACATTAGTGCATGAAGTTCATGAGAGGTGGGATTGAATACTGCCTCAAAGGAGATCTTAAACCATTCACAGTTCATGAGGTCGTGATATATTAGGATGAGCCTATTATCTCCCCTAAAATCAACAAGTCCATTCTCATGAACCTAATCAAAATCACTGTGGGACAAAAAGAAAATAAAGAAATAGAAAATAGAAAAAAATAGAAAAAAAAGAAAAAAAGAGAAAGAAAAAGAAAATAAAAGGGAGCGATACAGGGACTCACGGAAAGATGTAGAGCCTGATATTAGATTCCACCAATAATTCATCACTCCATTCAAACATATGGGTAGGATGACTTGACCTCCACTAGCCAGAGGAAGAGGACAGTTCAAAAGCAGCCCCTGAGGTGGAAAGGCTCCCTATTGGCCACCCAATAAGAGATATACCCCAGTAACCAGGAGTACACCTGCTATCCATATAGACTTAGAATCTAGTTCAAAGGATGAGTCTTATGTGGTTAGCACATGAGCTATCTCTTCTCGACAATAGATCCCTTTCAAGGTGACACTTGAGTAGGATAGTGATGAAGACCGGGATCCAAAGCAAAGCATAAATGTATCTAAGTCTATATGTAAAATAGTCATGCATCAGTTGAGAACCTTAGCTCAAACCCCACTTTTCATACAAAAAGTTGAGGGTTTGGTAGTTAAAGAAGCCCATAAGTTATCCATGGATGTGAAAACTTAGAGGTTCTTTTTAGGAGCATCATCCTTAAGTTATGAAGTTGATGTCGAACTTGAGGATGATTCATATAAAGATTTAATAGAATTATCTTTTGATTGGTACTCATCGTGTGTTCTAAACTTAGCAAACAAAGGGTTAATCCCACATACTTGGTCAAAGCACGGGTTAGACTATTTTGAAAGAATATGAAAGAATGAATGCAAAAGCTCTTAATCAAGACTATGATTAGGATTCGGTATAGTGGATCTAGTCAATGATGATGATTACTTCTTAGTCATCACCAGTCATTTGAAATCTGATAGATTCTTTTCAAATCATGCTAACTCATATGAGGAGGTGTGTTTAAAAACTTCATATGCTCTAATTGATTTTGAAGTCAAAGATGCACCGCCAGAGTTCAAAGAGGAGATCAGATCAACCATCAACGATCTCAAAGAAATTAACTTAAAAATTAATGACAATCCACATCCAACATACATCAATTCTTTATTGAACCATATTAAAACCAACCACTTAGTTAGGCTATTGACTGAGTTTAAAGACTGCTTCGCATGGAGTTATGAAGAGATGCTTGATTTATCTTTTGATGTAGCAGTCCACAAATTAGTAATAAAGCATAGTGCTAACCCTATCAAGCAATCTCCAAGATGCATGTGATTAGACATTGAATAGTAGGTCATTTTTAAAGTCAAGAAAATGATCGATGTTGGTTTCATCCAAGAAGAAAAATACCCTACCTGGTTGGCCAGTGTCATCCTAGTTAAAAAATTGAATGGCTAAATTCACATATGCCCCAATTTTAGGGATCTAAATAAGGCATTTTCGAATGATCAATTTCTGCTATCGATACTAGAACTGATTGTGGACATTGTCACATCTCATGCAGTCTTCTCTTTCATGGATGGCTCATCTAGATATAACCAAATAAAGGTGGCCCTCGAGGATGAAAGAAACACCATTTTTTGAACCCCGATCAGAATCTTTTGCTATAAGGTCATGCCTTTTGACTTTTAAAATGTCGGTGCTACCTACCAGCGGGTCATGACTCGAATCTTTAATGAACTCATTCATCACCAAGTCAAGTGTTATGTCAATGATCTCATCATCAAAAGTAAAAAAAAAGGAAGACCATCTCTTTGACTTGAGAGTAATTTTTGAATGGTTAAGATAGTTTAGCCTCAAAATGAATCCCCTAAGGTATGCATTCGGAGTAGTTTTAGGGAAATTTCTTTGGGTTTGTTGTCCGACACTGGGGAATTAAAATCGATCTGAAGAAGATCATGGCAATTTTAAAAATTTCACCCCTTAAAAGTTTAACTCAATTGAGGTCATTTCAATGATTGTTGGCATATCTAAGATGCTTCATATCCAACCAATCAAGAAGATGTCAGCCATTTTCAGCACTTGTCAAAAAGGACACCATGTTCAAGTGGGATGATAAGTGTCAACATGCCTTTGAAGACATCAAGCACTACCTGATGACGCCGCCAGTTCTAGCAGTCCCTATCCCGGGTAAGCCATTGATTCTTTACACTGCCACATTAGATGACTCCCTTGGCGCTTTGTTGGCCCAAGCCAATGATGAAGACAAAGAGAACACACTCTACTATATCATCATCATTTAATCCCTACCAAGGCAAACTATCCACCCATTGGAAACTATTGTCTGGCTTTAATCTTTGCATCCCAAAAGCTACGACATTACATACTTTCTCATAAGGTGAACTTAATCTCTAGGATCAATCCACTATAATATCTCATGGCATGGCCGACGTTATCTAGATGGTTGGTGCATTGGTCCATGATTTTTTCAAAGTTTGACATTACTTTCATACCCCTCCGTGTAGTGAAAGGAAAAGCACTAGCAGATTTCTTAGCAAAACACCCACTTCTTACTGACTCTCTGCTTAGTGATGACCTCCCCGATGAACAAATCATGAGCTTAGGGGACACTAGCATTCGCCATTGGGAGATGTACTTTGATGGTGCATCTTCCTCTCAAAGGGGAGAAGAACCACGATATACTATCCTAGGATGGGAAGAGGTATGAATATTTCTCCTAACTCTGGACCGCGATGTAATGAGATTCTCATATCATCTGCCCAATCTATGCACTAACAACGAAGCCGAATAAGAGGCACTGATTGTTGGTCTAGAGTTAGTCATTACTCTAAACATCCAGAATATCAACATCTTCAAGGATTCTTAGTTAGTCATCAATCAAATTGCTAGATCTTACAAGGTTCTAAAGCCTAAGCTCCATCGCTACCATAAGTACACTATAGAGTTGTTGGCCCAAATCCCAGAGGTTAGCATTTACAAGATTCCTTGATGATAGAATGCCATAGCAGATGCTTTAGCGAAACTCTCCAAGGAGTTGGCATGTCCGAAAGATGAGTCCATTCCAATAATGGTCCAAAATAGACAAGTCATGTCCCTTGTTGATGCTGAACTCATCGAAAGATACTCTCTTGAAGCAGAGGTTGCTATTTCCAAAAAGAACGACGAGTCAAATTAGAGGCAACCATTCATGGATTATTTAACTATAGGCAAACTACCTCACAAGAAGTCACAAGCCCATCAAATAAAGTAGAGAGCACTTTCTTACGCTCTCGTGGATGGCACCTTGTACCGGCAATCCTTTGATCATATGTGTTTACGTTGTTTAAAAAGACATGAATCCCATAAGATCATTACTGAGGTACACTCAAGTTTATGCGGAGCTTATCAATCCGGTCCAAAGATGAAATCCAAGATCATGAGACTAGGATACTTCTAACCATCGATGATCATAGACTGCATGGATGTGGCTAGGCGATGCCACCAATGTCAGGTGCACGGTGTGGTTCTACACGTGCCACCCAACATTCTATACACTACATTGGCCTCATGGCCATTTAAGTGTTGGTGTACTAACATAGTGGGTTTGATTGATCCTCCTTCTTTCAAAGGTCATCAGTTCATCATAGCTACCACTCAGAGAGGTAACAGCTCAGCTTGTGCTCTAGTTTTTCAAGAACCATATCATATATAGGTTCAGGGTGCCTCAATGAATAATATATGATAATGGTACTGTATTCAAGAGCACCAAGATCAATAGCTTTGCCCAGAGATACAGCATAGATTAAAGATATTATATCATCTACTATCAATGGGAAAATGGCTTGGCATAAGCCTTCAATAAAACTCTCATCCATATATTGATGAAGACTGCGGTGGATATTTTTATTATATATTTTATTTTTATCTAGCAGTAAATGAAAACAAAATTTATAATTTGGACATCACGTAGATCCGCAGATATACATATTAGGGTGATCGGGTATGATATTGAGGAATGGTGTACTATCTCGAGAGTCAGAAGTCACCATCCTACAATAGACCTACTCACCTAATAAAGACTCCTAAGGACGATTGATCTTCTAATGTGCCAGAGATTCTTCCACTACTTTACATGGAAAAGTAAAGTAGGGTTTATTTTAAATCAGGTTCATTAAGTTCCTTATAGAGGGAAGCCCCCATAATTAATTATATCATAAATAATGAGATTCATTAGGAATACTCTCAATTAAGATAAATGATCATTATCTCCAAAGATTTCAAAGCTAGGGCTATCAATCAATTAGTTATTCTAGAAGATTAAGTGGGATAGATCAAAAGGAGGGAGTTATTATCGAAACCCAAAGGAGATGAGTTGGGGATGCTCATGATATTAGGAAGCCTAGTGAACATCCTAAACTATCTTATGATTGGGCTTTATATTTTTGAAATTGAGAAGAATTATTTGTTTGAGTTGAATTTTTATTAGAAATCTAGGGTTTACAATTCCACAACACAAGATTATAAAAAAATTCCTAAGAGGTGATAATTTATGCTTGTAGCCTACAAAGAGAAGCAACAATCACTGATCCTAAATCTAGAAAGCTTTGGCAAGGGCCAAAATATGACCTAAATCTAAGGCAAAAATGAGTATATAATTTACCTCCACAAGAGAAGATAAACCACCCGACTGTTGGACTTACAATCTCCTAGGGGTGGCCGTCAACTAACTCATCCTACAATTTTAAATACATGTAGGCAAGTCTTATGCTTTGCAAGATAGCTAAGTTGTTGTTTATATAGAAAGGAGACTAAGTCCTTAAACACACTCCCTAAGAGACTAGATCATGTAGGGCATGAGTAATGACTTAATCTAATGCAAATTTTGTTAAGTTTTATTTTGATTTTTGGATAATTTATTTGACATAGGATATGGAATTCATATGCCTAATGTGTGAGAAATTGGTTAATGGGCTAGAATCAGAAAGAAGGAAGTGTGTTTTCATCATGGCTCTCAAAGGTCAAGCCATTTTCTCTAGCAAAGGTAGAAGTCCTCCATTAGCAAGAGTGAAGCAAGATGTTTTTTATGCATGATGTGATACATACAACATCTAGCTAAGGGGTTGCTAAATCTTTTATTATCTTGATTTTATGTCTTAGGCTTTAGGTGAGGTTATGAGTTATTTAATTTTAATTTTGAGTTGATTAATTAGATAGAAATTTTATTTTTCCTTAAGGCCTAATCACATCCAGACCATTCATCAAATAATGAAAAAACTAGGAAAAACATGCCATCCTAATGCACAAGCTAAACAAACATCAAACAATTTTATAAAGCTATCGTAAAAGAATAAAAGACTTATGTGGTCAGGCTCCACCACACAAACTTGAAAAGAAAATTGGGTAGACGATTTCTACCCTTATATAACCTGGATTACAAATGAATAATTATAATTTAAAAGGAATTTATGTTATGGGGATCTTCATTCTTCATTTCTTCATTTCTTTTTTTCTTCATTTCTTTTGCTTCTTTTCTTTCCTTCTTCTAGTTGGTTGGGATATAGTTTTCTCCAAGGATTCATATGGTACATAAGACTTGGTCTTATGACCAATGTTCATCCTAATCCCCTATAACATTCATTCCAAATCTTAATTAAAAAATTACATGAAAAAAGGAAAAGTAAATCTAACTAAACCTGTAAAATATAGATTAGTTAAACATACCACACAACACAAGCATGTATATGAATAATTTAAACTGAGCACCCCACACATAGGTAACCAAGTACACATGTCCTAGTTTGAATTATTCTTAGGGGTATAAGAAACCTACACGGCAAAAGCATTTTATATTTTTATTACAGCGCCCCTTAAGGACAATCCCCTACAGAAGACATGATTAGGCTAAGATCGTCCTACCATCCAGCCTACGCACATACACTATAACATCCATTAAATATTCACATAAAACAACAAACCATGCACCGCCCTAATATAGAGCTCAAAATGGCAACTTAGCCTAATGTGTGTGTCATTTAAGGTTTGTGTGACATGTCATAGTTAGGCCTTAAGATTAGAATTTTCTAAGTGTAAATGATTGAACTTAGAGGGTGGTTTCATTTTAAGTAATTTAATTGATTTGTCAATTTTATTTGATGATTTGATTTGATTTTAATGAACCTACTTAGTTACTAAGTGTTATAAAGAGAAGAAAAAAGAAGAGAACTTCTCTTTCATCTCTACCTTAAGTAATTTTTAAGGTAGATTCATTAATGATTTTTCTTTAGTGAATGTTTTATTATGTATTCTAATTAACTCTAAGCTTAGATTTGCTCTAAATAGTCCTATTCAATAAGAAATACATCTTAGGATTAATTAAGGTGAATTACTATCACATAACACACAACCATTTATTTCTTTCCAACATGTATATCATGCATATGAATGATCCTAAGCATATCCATACATGTAATGCAATCTGTAGTACATTTTGATGATGAATGTTAAAAGATGTTTAAGAAAATTGGGATATTCCATGAATGCATGTTTTTAATAAGTAGAAAAGAGGGACTCTTTTATCCATTTATCAAATGCACATTCACATGTATAAAAGACATAAGTAAGCATGATGTCATTATTTTCTACACTAGGGGTGTAAGGTACAAGACCAACTTGAAGCTACTTAAAACCTCACAATCCCGAGATGTCCAGACTAATATATCACTTTTTTTAAATACATGTGCATGTACAAAAAGAAATAAATGGAAGAAGAGTTATGCAAAAGATTTTTTTTTTGTATGATTTGGTTATGAAATTTATATGTGTAAATGTGAAGATCCTCCTTAAGTCATAACATAGAAGTGCATAGGAACAGATTTAAGCAAGTGTTATATTCTTTTCAAATGAACTATACACTTTGCAAATTCTATTCAAATCTATGTTAAGAGAAGAGAAGGAAATCACATAAAGCACATCTTATGCTATAATCACATGCAAGCTTATAAGTAGTTATAAGTAGCATCACTTCATTTATAGTCTTTGATTTATAGTTTTGAAAAGACTTTTTGGTTTCATAGTAATAATAGCCGCTCATATTCTTAGCTTTAGCCAAAATATACAATTTGACATAAAGGAAATATTTCATTTAATTGATTTTTCAAAAGAGATGAATGCATGGTTTATATGGAAAACAACAATTAGCATGCTTGGAAAGAAATAAAGTGATGTAAGCATATGACTTCATTCACCCTAATTAATTTCTAAAGATTATCATATAAAATAAGATTATTCAAAGTGAATCTAAGTTCTTTAAAGAGATTTTTACTTTTGAATTTGATTTGCCTTAGGAAATATGAAAAGAGTTTGCTGGTCACTTAATTCCCCCCATGTGTGGGTAGTTTAGTTTAGTACAGAATAATTAAGTTGATTTTATGTTTTTGTTTAAGTTAAGGTGTAAATTAAATCCATTAATTACCCTTTACCTACACCACTTTAACATAATTAACCTAACAATTATGAGCCAACATATGATATGCAATCACATGGAATTTAAATTAGCAATGCACCTAAGGAATAAAGGGGCCTAATGTAATTGGCTCACAATTATAGATTAATTAAGCTAAAGGGTTTTCATTAAGTACTTTCATAACCTTCCCATACATGTTAGTTGGATATGATTTCCTTAAACTTACCTTGGGCTTTTGAACACCTAAGGATCTACCTAATAAGAGATTGATTAATTTCATATTGGTTTTGAAGGTTTGATTAGACTAATTAAGTAGATCATTAGTAGATAAATCCTTAATTATATTTATATTAAGGAAGAAAGGGGGCTTAGGGAATAACTTAGGGAAAATTTCTCAAACCCATTCCATAAACCTCCTTCTTACTTAAATAATGTTTAATTAACTTAATTATAGGGTTAAACCACTGTTCATATACTTAATACTCTTAATTACATAAAAGGGGTGATTAGGGGTTCATTAATTAATTTTCTTAGTTAACTCATTAATAAATCTCAAGAAAATTAAGGGAGATAGAAGTCATCCCACTAAACATGTTTGAGAAATTTGGAATTAATTAATGAAGTAATTAGGGAGCAATTATAATTCAATTTTTAATTAAACCCTAATTAAAAAATTCACTGTTCAAAATCAATTAGAAATAATTTTATTGGATTCCCCTCTAAATACCTTTAAAATGAGTCCTCATTTATATTTTTTAGATTTTTCTATATTTAATTATTAATTTATGAAGTTTCAATAATTAAGGGGAAATTAGATAGCCTAATTAATTAACTAATCCCTTCGCCATGTGACTGGCGCGATCCACATGGCTGATGAGATTGGTTATTTAAGTTGTCATCATGCCAGTCAGGCGGTTACCGCTTCCCCTACGACTTTCGATCAAGGATCTGATAGTCAGGGTTAATCCCATGGTTATAAAAGATTTAAATCAATGGATCTAATCATTTTAATCAAGACCGCCCATCAATAACACATGAGATGGACAGCCCATGATTCATCCTTGCCTAAGTTGTTGGAGATAGAGGCCGTCCGTCCTCCATGGCTTGATCCGAGCTCACCTAAGCTCAGATTAGGCTAAGATTCACCCCACACCATCAAGAGGTGTATGGAAGAACATCTAATGGCTAGGATATAATGGGGTTACAATTCTCTTCATAAAAGGATAAAGCATTTTTCAATGGAGGATTGATTTTGAGTCATACCTCGCTGGAGGCTATCACTGGCACTTCCAACGGAGGAGGTAGCTTCATCTACTGGAGATGAAACCCTGTTGAAAGTTTTGAAGTGGATTGCTCAATTGACCAAGCTCTCCATCAATGGTTTGTGGCTTCGATCAAAATCACCCTTCCTATGGCTTGGTGACTTGGGAAACGCTTTGGGTGAGCTCGACTAACTCTCTTGATGGTGCTTGCAAAGTGAATTTAGGTTTGGTGGAGAATTGAGTAAGTCAGAATTTCCTTAGGCCTCCCCTATTTGGCTTTAAAGAAAATCGAGAAGGAGAATTTAGAATGAGCTTGGGAATGCTTGCCAAGGCTTAGAGAAGCTTGGTTTTAGTTCCTAGGGCTCGATCGAATTCAAAGAGTGTGCATTGAGTTGGAATGAGGGAGAGTATATCTCCTCCTCCTTGGATCAACGGTCAAGAGCCATCTTGCCATTTTCCTTCAATTTCTTGGATTGATTGGTTTGTTTTGGTTGTTAGGCACTCCATGTTGTCTGGTTTTGGCAAAGGAGTGGAGGAGAGGAAGTACACATGTGCTAAGTGAGTGTATGGGGTGATCCAAGTGGGGAACTTTCATTGGATTGGTCGATTTGGCTTTCGATTGGGTTATGGCTGACCCAAGCCCATTGGGTCATGTTCACCACCCTCTTTGGCATCCATTTAGTCCACTAGGAGGATGACAAGTGGCATTGAGAAAGAATTGGCCAAATTCCAAGTGGATTTGGCCATAGGTTGCCCTTTGAACCAAGGGTAAAATGGTCATTTGGCCTTGATTTTGATTTGAGTAGATTTGAAATGATTCAAAAGTGGGTTGGGCCAAATTTCAATTGATTTGGAGTTCATTTGGTATGAATTGGTTCAATTTGACCTATTTAGGTCAAGTTGGGTCAATTTGGGTTAGGTTGACCAATTGGTCAGATTGGGTCAAACCATGGGTTAGGTTAAGTTCAAATGATCATTTGTAGCCTATAGGTCTCATTATTTTGGTTCAATTTGGTTTAGATTTGGTTTTAGATCATTTGAGTTCATTTAGGTCAAATGGGCCAAGTTCACCATTTTGACCCATTTGACCCAATTGGGTTAGGTCATGGGTTAGTTTAAGCTTGGTTTATCATTTGAAATGTATTATAAGCTTTGGTTTCAATCAATTTTGGTTTGTTTTGATTTTAAGTTAATTTGACCTTTTAGGTCAAGTTAGGTTCATGTTCAATTGGGCTAGGTTGGGTCTAGTTGGCCAATTGAAGCTTTGGTCAAGTTCAACAAGTAATTTAGAATGAATTTGACCCATTGGTTGCAATCAATTTGGTTTATATCAAGATTTGACCCATTTTGACTTTTAAGGTCAACTTGGGTCAAGTGGCCAATTTGACTTGATTTGGCTTAATTGATGGCTTGATCATGTTCAATCATTGATGATAGGTTAGTTTAGATCAATCGTTTCAATCAATTTGGCCTATGGTTGGGTTTTATTTGGGCTAAATTTTGACTTGGTCAAAGGCTAGGTTTGACTTGGTTTGACCCAATTTGAGTGATTGATTATCCTAGGATGATTGTTGCTCATAATGTGAGTCTTAGATGGGCTTAGTTCAATCCAATTTGGGTTGGATTAGAATTTGGCTCAAAAAAGTGTTTTAGGTCACTTTGGGTCAAGTGAGCCTCATAAAGGCTTGATTCAAGTTTAGTTGAACTCACATATGGATTTATGATTAAAAAATAAATCCAATTGCAAGTGATTTGGAGTCAAATGGGGTTCGATTCATTTGATAATTTCAAGTCAAAAGGGTGAATATGAGTTTGACTTGGGTTAGTTTGATTTTGGTTTGATGATTGAAGTTTATGTTTATATTTGGGTTTATGATTAAAGGATTGATTGATTGAAGAGAAAATCCAAGAGTTTGGATTGATTTGAGAATGATTTGGCTAAGTTGAAGAATTTGAATTGAAAGAGCGTAAGTTGGATTTTGGTTAGATTTGAGTTTTGAATTTATATTTCATTTATATTTGTGAATATAAATGAGAATATAAATGGGTTATGAGAAAATCTTTTGAGTTTGAAATTATTTGGATTTGATTTGAGCTAAGTCCATAAGATGAAATCAAAGGCTTAGGAAAGATTTTAAGGATTTGAATTCAATCATGGGTTTCAATTATTTGATTTGGAATTGATCCATGTTTTGGATTTTAGAATTGATTTGATGATTTGAGAAAACTCATTTGAGTTGAAATTGATTTGAGATTTCATTTGGAATTAGTTTGAGTTTGAAGTTGATTTGAATTTGAAGTTGGTTTGAATTTGAAGTTGATTGAATTTGAAGTTAATTCGAATTTGAAGTTGATTTGGATTTTGAGGTTGATTTAAATTTGAAGTTTGACTTGAATGAAGGAAGCAAGGATTTGAATCAAGCTATAGGATAGGCAAGTTTTCTAATACCCCTAAAGCATAACCTATTCCTATGGCTAAACCCTTCTAAGTCTCTAGAGTTAGGTTAAGTGTTCACCTAATCACTAGAAGTATCTTAAGACTAAGGAACTCTTAGCGTCTAGAGGAGTCCTATATCTAAGATGGAGAAGTTGAGAGCTCACTCCAAAAGTGAGGTCAATAAGACACTCGATGACAAGAAGTGGTAGTGGCATGTGCAGTTAGTTAAAGCCTTGTGGGCATACCGCACCACTAACAGAACTCAAACTCAATCTACCCCTTTCTCCTTAGTGTATGAGTCTGAAGTGGTTCTACCACTAGAAGTCCAACTCCCATCACTAAGGATAGCAGTGGGTAGTAAGATCACAACAGAGTAGAATGCCAAATTATGGTTAGAAGAGCTCAATGGTTTGGAGGAGAGACACCTATGGGCATGCTAGAACCTCGAGTTGTATAAAGCTAAAATGATTCAAGCTCACAATAAGTTGGTCCGTCCTAGAGCTTTTGAAGTAGGAGAGCTTATTTTAGTTATAAGGAGACTAATTGTTACCCGTCGTAAGATGGGAGGCAAGTTTGAACCCACTTGGGAAGGCCCTTTTGCCATAGAGAAGACCTACCAAGGAGGATCTTATCAGCTCATGAATCATAAGGGAGAGCGTCTGATGCTTCCAATCAATGGGCTCTACCTAAAGAAATATTATCCATAAATCTTATTTGAAAATAATTATCAATGAAAATTTTATCTCAAATTCCATCTCTTCTATATTGAAAAACATCTTTGCTTGCGAATCCGCCATGATGTATTTAGGGTAGGTGTAAGGAACCCGAGCGGTTTCCTATCCTTTATCAACATGACACAAACATAAACTACACACAACCACATATAAAATGACTACATATCTTTTGTCTCAGACTACTTTGAGTTGGTATAATGCTCCTAGTAGCACTCACTCAGTAGCTACTCTAGGTCAGGCTAACATGTTATCCTGCTAGTATGTCACCTTAGTGGTTCCATGTTTAGGAGGATGTAAGTCTACTACACTTTGCTCCTGACCTAACCATTGTACATCGACAAACATCTTGTTAGTTTGATAGACCTTACTATGCGATCGATAAGCTACCTCATGTTAGCTTCATTTAAGAAGATGTAAGTCTGCTACAAATTCTTCTTGAACTAGCCATCAAGAACTAACTATGTCGAGTATATTTGGGGATTAGGGTAAGTGCCCTAGTGGCTCCTTTCCTCCTGACTAGTTCAAGTCTGGGTCGAGTCCTTCTTTATGACTCCCTTCTTAGAGTCACCCTTAGGTTGGGTTTAATCAGTTATGCCATCAACGGGTCGGCCTAGTGGTTGCTCTTCACTTTGGAGGATGTAAGTCTGTTACGCATTCTTTCTAGCACGATTGTTGCACATCGATGGGTAGCCCTAGGTCAGATAGAACTTGTCAAGCAAACAACATACTATCTCGGTGATCAATTTTGCTTTAGGAAGATATAAGTCTACATGCCTTCTTTCTAGACTGATCATCGCATACCGATGAGCACCTTAGGTTGGTTGGTCCTCGCTATGTTGATAGTGACCCACATGGTGGATACACTACTCATGGAAGATGTAAGTCTGCTACACCTTCTCCTTGAGTTTACCACAGTACACCTATAAACTTTCTTTTACAGGGTCCCAGATAACGCCCCTAGTGGCACCTCCCCTATGGGCACTCTATTTGGATCACATCCTTTGTGACCCCATTTAGACACTACCTGAGCTACTATCAAATTACATAGTTCCCCTTTCTTAGTCGCCGCCCGTGTGGTTGGAGAATTCGTCTTGCCGATATGCAGATTCTCCTTGGTCTGATAAGTCTGAGTTTGGACAAGGCTGATACAGCCCCTTCTCAGTGTGGTCCTCGTAGTCCATGCAAACATATATATATATATATATATATATATATATATATATATATATATATATATATATATATATATATATATATATATATATATATATATATATATATATATATATATATATATATATATATATATATATATATATATATATATTCTATGGATTAGGAGGACACCCCCAGCAGTACCTTTTCCCAAGCAGGCATCTTATCTTTAGGGCAGTGTCAGCAAAATTCCTTATAAGAATTGCCTGACCACTCTTGAGTTGACATAAGTCCCCAGCGGCACTCACTTAATGTCAACACACACCATCCCCACACTTCATCGAGCAAGAAAAAATCTTCTCCTGAGCTTCCAGGCCATCGGAGGTGCCACATCAATTAACATCGACCTTTCAAGCTTTGGGTGTTGGTCTTCTGAGCAAATTATAAGGAATCAAAGCTCGTACCGATCAGTAGGGCTTCGTCTCTACTAGACCAAGTTTCCTTAATCGTTTGTGCCATTAATCTTGAGCTCTAGCGGGGTATGCTTCCAAACCAAGCTTTTGATGAAAATGGGTTGGAGCTTTATGAAAGAAATGTGCATATCATGTGATCTTGATTGTTGGATCCCCTCCGATCGACGTCGTGAAGGTGTGGGATCCTTTTGGAATTGATCCGAGCCCGGGTAAACTCAAATCAAGCGAGCAATGGTGGATGGATTCCATCTCTCGTCGCTCATGGGATGGTAGATCACACACCATCCATTCTACATAATCAGAACGGACGATTATGATTAGAGTCGTTAATTTAATATGATTTTTTCCTAGTACATCATAGGATTAATAGTAGCCGTTCGATCTTAGATCGGATGGCGAATGAGAAAATCCATCTCGCCACCGCCACGTAAGCGCTGAGTCAGATAAATTTAACTAGTCAATCCCCCAGTGCCATGTGGAAAGCACGCCTCGTCAGCACGCCACATTGCGCCGGCGGGATTAGGCTTTAATTAGGGCTAATTAATTAATTTTAATGGCTGAAACTTCTAAAATTCATAACAAATCATAAAAAAAAATCAAAAAAATATAAATAAAAACTCATTTTAAAGGTATTTCAGAGGAGAATTAATTAAAAATGATCTTAACTGATTTTAAATAGTAACTAAGGCTTAATTATGGTTTAATCACAAAATTAATTAGCTTAATTACTCCTTAATTATTATAGCAATTAATCTCAAATTTTGTGGGTTAATTTAATGGGATGACCTCTGCCTTCCATGATTTTCTTGGGATTTATTACTCACTTAATTAGAAAAATTGATTAATTAAATCCTAATTACTCTTTCAAGTTAATTAATGATTAATTAATCCCATGAATAGTAACAAATTGGTTAATTAAATTTATTAATCATTTGCTTAATAGTAAATGAACTAAGGAATAGGGTTGAGACCTCTTTCCTAACCTATTCCACATAAGTTCACTTCACTTTTTTAAAAATGAAATTAATTAAGGTTTAACTAATTAATTATATCACTTAATTAATTAAATTGAAATAAAAATCACATTAAACCTTAATTAATCAATTCTTGGGTAGACCATTAGGTGTTCAATAACCTAAAGATATCTTAAGAAAATTATGGTTAACCCACATGTGTAGGTAGACCATGAGAGTACTTAATTAAGTTCCTTAACTTAATTAATCATTAATTATGAGCCAATTTCATTAGGCCCATTTTATTTCTTAGGATCATTGCTAATTTAATTTCCAATTCATGTGCATATCATATTGGCTCATAATTATTTGGGTAAGTATGTTAAGGTAACATAAGAAAGGGTTAATTAATGTATTCAACTCATATTACAACCTAATTAACTCATAAAATTAACTTAATTATATTTCATTAAACCAAATTAATTAACAAACATGCGAATGAGTTAGGATCATCAAACCTTCTTCTCACATCCTTAAGTCAAATTAAAACATGAAGTAAAAAAATGATATTAAGAAAGCTTTGGTTTATCTTAAATAGTTTTATTTCATATGATTGTCCTTAGGAATTAATTTAATTGAATAAAATTATGTGTTTATGTTTATTTATTTCTTTCCAATCATGTTAGATATTGTATGTCATTTGAAATCATGCATTCATCTTTTCAAAACTAATTAAATCAAATGATTTTCTTTTATGTAAGCTTGCATGTGTCAAATTAATTTATAATATGTGTGGTTATAATCACTAATAAATTCAAATTACTTTTCTAAGTTTATAAATCAATTACATTGATTAGAATGATGGTAGTTATGAACACATATAAGCTTTGCATGTGCTTATAGTTTAATTATGTGAGCTAAAGTTTTCTTTTCCTTAATTCATATGTAGTTTTACATGTATTTGAATGTAGTCTGGACAACCCAGGAATACGAGGCTTTAGCTAGCCCCAAGGAGGTCATTTGATTACCTCACTTCACTATTAATAATAACACGTACTTATTTGATTTAATTTCCATGCATTTCTACATTATAATTTGGATAGAACTTTAATTCACATGCATAAATGATTCAATTAGATAAAGATATAATCTTTGCATGGCTTTCTTTCCTTCATTTATTTATACATTCATGTGTATTTAAGAAAAGTAAGTATATAGTACAGACATCCCGGGAATATAAGGCTTTAGCTAACCGTAGGAGGTCATTTGATTATATCACTTCCCTAGTTAACAATGACATGTACTTATTTATATTTTTATACATGTGTATGTATATGTGGTTAAAGAATGGAAATCCCCTTTCTATTAAAAAAAATGCATGCGTCCATAATTGTTCAAGTGAGTGCATTATTTGATCATGCAATTTGGAGCTTTCTTTCTTATGTTAATGTATGCAAATTTACATATGTTTGAATACAAATGGGTATATAGTCTGGACAACCCGGGAACACGAGGCTTTAACTAGACCCATAGAGATCATTTGATTATCTCACTTCCTTAGTTAACAATGAGACGTACCTACTTAATTTCATCCCCATGTATTTTTTTATAAGAATTTGGATAAAGTTTTAATTTTACATACATCAAATAATTCAATCAAATAAAATAGAAACTTCAAACATACACATTCATCATCATTTAAGTGTGCTGAAACATATTGCATATATAGATATACTAAGTATTAAATCATATGCATATTACATGTGATGGAAATGAATGGCTTAGTATAGTTCATGTGATAGTAAATCAATTAGATTAACCTTAAGAAGCTTTTCATATTGGATAAGGTCATTTAAAGTTAACCTAAACTTAGGATTAATTAAAAATCATATAATAAGCCATTCACTAAAGAGAACTAAATCAAAATATACTTTAGAAAGTGTCTTAAGGTTGGGATGGAAGAGGGTAATCCTCTTCCTTCTCTTTATAACACTTAGTTGTTAAGTGTAAATCATATGAAATAAAATAAAATACAAGTTAAAATTTGCAAATTAATTAAACAACTTTAAGTGAAACCTACCCTTATGTGAAATTAAATGGCTTCCAAACTTATAAAATATAACTATAATGCCTAGCTAAGATATAACACACAAGACCTTAACACACACATTAGAATTAAATCACCACTTCTAGCTCTATATTATGGCAGTGCATGATGTGATGTACATTTTGTTTTATGATGTATTATTTTAGACTAGATGTTAGGATGTATGCTTCGTAGACTGGATGTTAGGTCGTTCTTAGCTTAATCATATTTTTTGCAGAGGATTATGCTTAAGAGGCCACTTAAAAATAAATATAAATTCTCTCTTTGTAGGTTGCTTAAACCCCTAAGCATAATCTACATTAGGACAAGTGGGCTTGGTTACCCATGTGCAGGGTGCTAAGTCTAAATTATGATATAACTGCTTGGGATTGTATGTATGCTTAGCTAACCTCTATTTAGCATGTGTAGTTAAATTTACTTTTCTCATTTTAATGTAATTTTGTAATTAGGAATTAAAATTAGTGTTATGGGGGATTAGGATGAGCAGTGGCTAGAAGGCTTTGTCTTGGGAGGCCCTGTGATGCTTTTGGAGCAAGCACAATCAAATCAAGAAAATGGAGATATGAAGAATTAAGATCCCCCATAGCATGTATTCATTCTAATTATAATTATTCTTTTATATACCGGGTTGTATAAGAGTAGAGCTTACCTACCCATCTTTTCTCTTTTCGGGTTGTACGATGGAACCCGGCTGCACTGGCCTCTTATTCTTTTGTGATAGCTTATAAAATTATTTGAAGATTTGTTTAGATTGTGCATTAGAGATGATATGTTTTTTCATAATTTCTTATGATTGATTCTTTAATGTGTGGCCTAGATGCATTAGACTCTAAGGATAAAATAAATTTTCTATCCAACTAATCACTCATAACTAAATTTTAAACAACTCATAACTTCACCATAAAGCCTAGGCATTAAATAAGATAATTAAAAGATTTAACAACTCTTTAGATGTATAGTTGTATGTCTCACATCATGCATATCATCTTGAATCAAACTTACAAAATGAGGGTCTCCGTCCTTACACACATAGAGACTACTTGACCTGTGAGAGCAACCCATACAGACGGAGCTTCACCCTCTCTCTTTCGATTTGCCTAATAACCCATTTCATCATACATTTAGGCATACAAAAATCTCAAAGCCTTTGTCAGAAATGACTTGTCAAAATGAAATAAAATATTGCATTTGTAGATTAAGTCATATGCTCATACCACTTATGCTCTAATCTCTTTGGGAATGGGTTTAGGACTTTAGTCTCCTTCAAATTAAATAACTACCCTAACTATCTTGCAATTCATAAGATCAGACTGCATGATTTTAAAATTATAGGATGAGTTAACTGGCGGCCACTCTAGGAGGTTATAAGTCTAGATGTCAGATGAGTTTATCCTCTGTTGTAGAGATAAACCCTCATGTCTAGCTATCATTCAGATTTGGGTTGTGCTTTAGCTTATGCTAAAGCTCCATTGATTTAGGATCTGAGGTAGCTGTTTTCTTCGGGCTACAAGCATGAATCCTCACCTCTTAGGAATTTTCATAACCTTGTATTGGTGGATTATAAGCCCTAGCAATCTAATAAGATTCAACTCAAACAAATAAATCTCTTCACTTTCAAATTTATAAATCTCAATCATAAGATAGATCGGAATGCTCACTAGGCTTCCTAGTATCATGAGCATTTCCTACTTCCTCTTTTTGGATTCTAAAATTAAGTCTTCTCCTTGAACTTTCTCATTTGATTTCCTACACATAACCAATCTTTTGATAATCTAACCTTGAAATCTTTGGAGATGATAATTGACTACTTTAATCTATGGTATTCTTAGGGAATTTCATTTCCTAAGATGTATTTAATTATGAAGACTTGCCTCTATAAGAAACTTTAGAACCTAGTTTAATATAAACTCTGCTTTATTCATCCATGTAAAAAAGGGGAAAAATCTCTGGTATATTCGGAGATCCATCATGCTTTAGGAGCACTTATTAGGTGATTAGGTCTATTGAAGGGTGATGCCCTTATCTTTTGAGATAATACATCATACCTCAATATCGCACCCAATCACATCAATATGTACCCCTTACGATCTGCATCCTGGTTTAATATAAACCCTACTTTGTTCATCCAGACGATTCCAAACAGCTTAGAATAATATGTACTAAATATTTTATCTCTAAATAGGGTAGCATAGCTGAAAAAATTGAAAAAATGAGATGTGCTCTCATGAGAGTATAGAAAGTACACATTCAAAATTGATCCAAAAACCCATCAAGAAGCCTCCAAATAGCTTATAATGGCATTTACTAAACATATAAATGAAAGAAATGGTAGAATAGTTAAAAAAATTGAGAAAATGGAGTATACTCTCATGAGAGTATAGAGAATATATATGAAAATTAGCTCCAAAAATCTAGCAATAAGCTTTCAAATAGCTTATAATGGCATTTACTAAATATTTTAGCTCAAACAAGGTAGAATGGCTAAAAAAAAATTGAGAAAATGAGATGTACCTTCATGAGAGTACAGAGAGTACACAAAATAGCTTCAAAAATCCACCAAGAACCCTCCAAATAGCTTATAATGACATCTACTAAATATTTTATCTCCAAACAAGGTAGCATAGTTAAAAAAATTTGATAAAATGGGTTGTACCCTCATGAGAGTGCAGAGAGTACATATTAAAAACTGATCCAAATATCCACTAAGAAGCCTCCAAATAGCTTATAATGGCATCTACTAAACATATGAATTAAAGAAAGGCTAGAATAGTTGAAAAAAATTGAGAAATGAGGTATACTCTCATGAGAGTATAGAGAGTACACATTCAAAATAGCTCCAAAAATATCCAAATACCCTCCAAATAGCTTATAATGACATCTAATAAACATATAAATGTAAGAAATGGTATAATAACTAAAAAGAAATTGAGAAAATGATATGTATTCTCATGAGAGTACAGAAAGTACACATTCAAAATAGCTCCAAAAATCCACCAAGAACCCTCCAAACAACTTATAATGACATCTACTAAACATATAAATGAAAGAAAGGGTAGAATAGCTAAAAAAATGAGAAAATGAGGTGTACTCTCATGAGAGCACAGAGAGTACACATGAAAAACTGATCCAAAAATCTACAAAGAAGTCTCCAAATAGCTTTGTATAACATCTACTAACTATATAATTGAGAAGCAGTGTAGATTAACCAAAATTCCCCATAAAATCACTCTTTAAACCACTTAATTACCAAGGACTAAACTTCAAACAACTTACAGTGTAATGCACTAAACATATGACATGCCCCATAGTTGAAAAAATTAAGAAAAATGAAGAAACTGCACCTAATTACAAAAAAAATAACTCCAAATAGTTTGCACACAACCTTGTTGTACTTAACATTTTACAGCTCAATTATTTCATGCTTAAACAAAAATAGCATAAACAAACTCAGCCCTAAAACAATTCATTTTTTTAGCCAATCTTGGTGCCCAGCCTAGTCCACTAGAGGTTTGTTGATCGCTGCCTTCATGTATTTGCACACAAACATCCCACAATCAACATTATTTTCTTGGACTAGTAGTTCACTGATCACTTTGATTAGCCATTCTATAAGATCGCTCTCAAAAGCCTAGTCAGCATCTTGGACGAGTAATTTGATCTAAATAGTTAAAAATAAAGGTCAAGAGTTAGGTACAAAGTATGCGCTTGAGATGAACTGAAAATGAGAAGAATTCTTACAATATCAGGAAGAATTGCCTTATGAGCTGGGTTTGACAATGAGTCATAGAAATACCAAGCCCCTTTCTTAATATGCCCCATCAGTAGTGTCCAATGCTAATTATGATAACTAAAGTAAGAGTAAATCAGTCCTTGAAACACTATCTGCAGTAACATGCTGGATGAACATTTTGCTTTCTTCTGGTAGGCCATATTTAGCATATCTCTGCAAGAATTTAAGAAAAATTTTAAAATAAGTAGCTTATAACTATCAAAACTTTGGAAGGCATCGTATAACCCAAAACTTCATGCACTAACTCACCCAATGTAGGCATGAGACATAGAGATAGGGGACATATAGTTCAGGACAGATAGTATACTTCTCGGCCAGCAAAAAGGCAAAGGCATTAACATGTACATTTGATAGATATTGATTTGTCAACACCTCATCAATTTGGCCTCTCGTAATAATGATATTTCTAGCCAAGAATATGCTATCACTCCTGCATATGAGAAGCATGGGAATGTGAGCATTGTTAAATGAAAATGTGATTTTATGTATATTGAATGAGATAAACTAATCAATGACTTGCTTGTCCTTGAATCGGGCACAGGAGGTGTCAATGAGCTGCAATATTGATTTGGGCAGGACATCTCTTGATGAGAAGTCTATAATATCATGTGTCTCAGTTGGCTGCAAGAAATTAACAAGGTTTAAGAGCTAGATTCAATGTGAATTAAAGTCAAATCTTTTAAGATGAAGAATACCTCCGCCTGATGCTCCTCAACCACTACGACAGCAGTCGTTGGTTTATCCAGTGATATTGGAACTTCTTTGTTAACCTACATAAAAATTTATTGAAATCAACTTTTATTAGATTAAAATAAAAGGAAAGCAAAGTAATACCTCCTCTATTGTCTGTATATTCTGTGTAGCAGCAACAACAAGCGTTGTTTTGCTGTGTGTCTTTCTGTACGTTTGTGTGAATGGGGAGGATACAACTTTCCTCTTTCTCAGTTGCCTAGCCTTCACACCACTTTCAATGCTGCCCAGTAAAGGTTGAGCAGCATCTTCCTATCTAGTTGTAGCCTTCTCAGGAGCTTCCCCTGTGGTAGCCTCCATAGGAGCTTTCTCTGTGGTAGCCTTTTCAGGAGCTTCCCCTGTGGTAGCCTCCATAGGAGCTTTCTTTGTGGTAGCCTCCTCAAGAGCTTCCCCTATGGTAGCCTCCACATGAGCTTCCCCTGTGGTAGCCTCTACAGGAGCTTCCCCTATGGTAGCCTCCACTGGAGCTTCCCCTATGATAGCCTCCTCATGAGCTTCCCCTATGGTAGCCTCCTCAGGAGCTTCCCTTATGGTAGCCTCCATAGGAGCTTCCCCCATGCTAGGACCCTCTATCTAGCAACCATCGCCTTAATTGTAGCTACCCATAAATCAATATCATCGACTCTCTCAGTTATTAAAGCTTCAAACAATGATACTCTTTCCCAAAGGACCCTGAAACCTAAAAGTATCTTCTCTACTTAAAAGCTTCGTAGATGGGTATTAACAGATGACAAGCTAGATACATTGGAAGGGGGAGAATATCAAGGAGAGACATATGGAGATCCACTGGGGCCTCCACTCCTTGGACTTGGAATGGGGCTTCTATGGGGCTCGACGTGGGTTGTCTGCTGGACAGGGGGCACTGCTTCAAGGAGCTAGGTCTCCTCCTCTGATATGTCCTCAAATAAAAGACATATCTATGTTATACTACTAAGAAAATATGATGATTTTTAATATGAATAAATATATTCCTAGTTAAATGAAGTCAATTTATTTCGCATCACCTGATATCATTACAAACCACTGAAGGAATCATCTACAAAGTTTATTTTGGCCATCGTAATATACGTGGCTTTGCAGAAGGAATGGGTGGCCTTATGATTGTTGTGTGCTCTGTTGCCGAGATCTGCAATGAAGATTTACATAACTTAGCATCAATACATAAAATAATATAAATCTTAAGATGTAAAATGTACCATTAGAAGAGTGACGAAGCCACTCATGTACTCGGGTGCATTTTTGTGTCAAAATTTTGGATGTAATACCATCAAACTATGAAACCAGGAAACTCCAGATGGCTTCTGGCCAATTATAATTAACAAATCTCTCTATGTTGTCAGTGTAGGCTATCAATTCTAAGGCCACTCTATAATTATGATATATAAAAAAGATTTAAAAGTAAAAATCGTATGTACAACTACACAAATTATGTTGTAGTCAACAAGCGATCCAACTTCTCAATTTTATTCTTAAAATCAACTAAGTTGGACTTCAAAAATGTGGATTTCTACCATATGACCTTCTCCCCTCTTTTTGGCATCCCTACAATTATTGCAATTTTATCGGGGGTGAAAGGAATGCATTAGCCACCAAAATAGAATGTCTGCTTTGCTATATTACAGCAGGACATGATTGAAGTGGTGACGGTCGAATCTTGTTGAATTTCATGCAGTTTAATGAATTGATGCACATGTAGCCTTCTTAAAATGACAAGTACTTCATCAATAAAGTGGTCTAAAATAGTATCAAACATTGCTCTAATGCTAGTTGGCCTGCATCTGAAAGTTATCCTTTTCTCAGACATTTTAAACTTCAAAATAAAAAGTAAATTAATGAGAACATTATCTACACAATAGAGGCTGAAAGAGTACACATGAAAAACAGTTCCAAAAATCAGCAAATTCTTAATGAAACATCTCTAAACATCTTATAATAGGATATAGTAAACATATGACAAGTCACACAGTTACAAATTTTGAAAAAATAGAGTGTACCCTCATGAGAGTACATAAAGTACACATGCAAAATAGCTCCAAAAATATCCAAATTCTTCACGAAATATCTCCAAACAGCTTATAATAGGATGTACTAATCATATGACAAGCCTCATAGTTGAAAAAACTATAAAAATAGAGTATACCCTCATTAGAGTACAGATAGTACACATGCAAAATAGCTCCAAAAATTAGCATATTCTTCATGAAACATCTCCAAATATCTTATAATAGGATCTACTAAACATATGACAAGCCCCACAGCTAAAAATTTTGAAAAAATGGGGAGTACCATCATGAGAGTGCCGAGAGTACACGTACAAAACAACTCCAAAAATACCCAAATTCTTCATGAAACATCTCTAAACATCTTACAATAGAATGTACTAAGCATATGACAAGCCTCATAATTAAAAAAATTGAAAAAATAGGGTGTACCCTTATGAGAGTATAGAGAATATATAGGCAAAATAGTCCTAAAAGTCATCAAATTCTTCATAAAATATCTCCAAACATCTTATAATAAGATATACTAAACATATGACAAGCCCCACAATTAAAAATTTTGAAAAAATTGGGTGCACTATCATGAGAGTACAGAGAGTACATATGCAAAACAGTTCTAAAGATCACCAAATTTTTCAAGAAACATCTTCAAACATCTTACAATAGGATATAGTGAACATATGACAAGCCTCACAGTTGAAAATTTTGAAAAAATGGGGTGTACCCTCATGAGAGTATAGAGTACACATGTTAAATAGCTCCAAAACACCCAAATTCTTCATAAAATTTCTCCAAACATCTTACAATATAATGTATTAAACATATGACAAGCCCCATAATTAAAAATTTTAAAAAAATGGGATATAATCTATGAGAGTACAGAGGGTACATATACAAAATAGTTCCAAAAAAAAAATAAATTTTTCATGAAACATTTTCAAACATCTTACAATAAGTTATGATAAACATATGACAAGCCCCACAATTAAAAAAACTAAAAAATAAGATGTATCCTCATGAGAGTACATCGAGTACACATGTGAAACAGCTCAAAAAAATACTCAAATTCTTCATGAAACATCTTCAAATATCTTACAATAGAATGTACTAAACATATGACAAGCCCTAAAGTTGAAAAAACTGAAAAATGGGGTGTACTCTGATGAGAGTGCAAAGAGTACACATGCAAAATAGCTCCAAAAATATCCAAATCTTTCATAGAATATGTCCAAACATCTTACAATAAGATGTACTAAACATATGACAAGCCCCACAATTAAAAAAATTGAAAAAATGGGATGTGCCCTCATGAGAGTACAGAGAGTATACATATAAAATAACTCTAAAAACTAGCAAATTCTTCATAAAATATCACCAAACATCTTACAATATGTTATGGTAAACATATGACAAGCCCACAATTGAAAAAATTGAAAAAATAGAGTGCACTCTCATGGGAGTATAAAAAGTACACATACAAAATAGCTCCAAAAATATCCAAATTTTTCATGAAACATCTCCAAACATCTTACAATAGGATATAGTAAACATATGACAAGACTCATAGTTAAAAAAAATGAAAAATAGCGTGTACTATCAAGAGAGTATAGAGAGTATACATACAAAACAACTCTAAAAATTAGCAAATTTTTCATGAAACATCTCCAAATATCTTATAATACGATATACTAAACATATGACAAGCATCATAGTTAAAAAAACAGAAAAAATAGAGTGTATCCTTGTAAGAGTACAGAGAGCACACATGCAAAATAGATCCAAAAATCAGTCAATTTTTCATGAAACATCTCCAAACATCTTATAATACGATATACTAAACATATGATAAGCCCACAGTTAAAAAAATTAAAAAAATGAGGTATACCCTCATTAGAGTATAGAGGGTACACAGACAAAATAGCTCTAAAAATCAGCAAATTTTTAATGAAATATCTTCAAACATCTTACAATAGGATATACTAAACATATGACAATCCCTACAGTTGAAAATTTTGAAAAAATGAGGTATACCTTCATGAGAGTACACAGACAAAGCATCTCCAAACACCAACAAAACAGACTCATTTTCTTTAATGAACTCAAATATGCTCATATTCGATGGTCAGAATAAATGTGAAAATACTAAAATCTTTAAAGTTCAAGAATGCAAGAAGAAATACCTAGAGTCTCCTATAATACCTCAATTTTTAATGCCCAAGATTTAACAAATCTCTAGAGGAAGGTCGGACGCACACTGGGAGATGGAGCCGAGAAAATTTTCTACACAAAAATGAAAATATCTAAATTTTTTTAGGCTTGGAATTTGGAACGTTGTCCATAATATTTTCTCTCGCTACTTTAACGGGACGTTAATATTAACGGTATCATTACGTTACAGCATTATAAAATAAGAAAAATTATATTTTATTATTAAACACGTGTTGCATTCTGATTGTCGGACGTAAAATTACGTTCGAATTATACAAGTAATATTTTCTGATACTCCACACATTAATTTCTCCATTAAGGGATACCGGGATAATTTCTCCATTGAAGAATGCCGGATATTAGTACATCTGAAGTGGAAAGGCTGGATTAAGTGGATTATGACGGTGGTCCGGTATTCAAATTTGTCTGGCAGGAGTAGCCATGGCCTCAAGTGGAGAAGCCATGATAAGCGTGAGACCAAACTTCTCCCTGAGATCCAAATCCCTAGGCGCCATTCCTTCCGACAAACTCCGTTCAAAGGATTGAATGAGTGAGGCCAGCATGAGCTGCACCATACGAACACCCAATGGCAGCCCCGGACAAATCAGCTGTCCTAAACCAAATGGCGTGAGCTCGAAGTGCTGTCCGCGGAAATCGATCTCGCAAGGTCCCCCTACGAACCTCACCGGCAGAAAACGATCCGGGTTCTCCCAAACCCGTTCGTCTCTACCGATGGCCCATACGTTCACAAGCATCCGACTGTTCTTCGGCACCATGTAGCCGTTTAACTCCGTGCTGGCCTCTGCTTTGTGAGGCAACAGAAGGGGAGCTGGCGGATGAAGCTGGAGTGTTTCCTTTAGTACATAGCGTCAAAATTAAAAAACTAACGACGGCAAACATAGCGTGATCAATTACCAACAGAAAGGATATTATGGTTTTCTTGCTAAGCTTAGCATTGTCTTCTCGATTAAGTTGAAGAAGCGCATCCAAAATGTCACCATTCGTTTTTCTACTTTCTACTGCCGTGGCTTCCAATCGATTTTTTATCATTTGATCAAAAAAATCATCTAACTTTTTGTAGTATGCGGTAACACGACGCCTCCGATCTTGCAGGTCTATTGGAGCAAACAAAGGGAAGAAGTTGGAGAGTTTCGATCTTCCTGCCTCCTCCATCATCCCCCACATCAAATCCTTTAACTCTTGAGCTGATTCAGATCTGAAATCTACCATATCGGTGGACAAGAAGGTGGTCGATATCAGATTGAGCACGGTGCTGAATGCTGCTGGAGCAATGCGCACGACCTCCCCCCTCCTTCCCCCTAATATATGCGATGAGTTCCCGATTTTGGACATTTTTTTGTAGGCTCACGTATAAATTTAATTATATACTATATATTATCTTATTTTTAAGCCTATTAATTTTAGACTTTTGAGACATCTTATTAATTTGTATGGAATTATCATGTGTATAGACCGAGTATTTTTTTTTAATGATAGACTGAAATAAAATGAAATGCACTCAAGTATAAATAGGATCATAGTCCTCATTCTAAAAGGTGAAGTTCTCATTTTACTCATATCCCATCTTGCGTGAAAAGAAGTCTCTCTCTCTCTCTCTCTCTCTCTCTCTCTCTCTCTCAAGAATACCCATTTAGAAGTGGAAGGCCAAAATCTAGCATTAACTCTTTTATGGATTCAGGTACGCTTCTGATTACATCTTATTAATAATTTTACATGAGATCTGGGCTAGATAAATTTATTTTTTATCTTTATATATTTCCAACAAGTGGTATTAGAGCGGTTATCACATTGAATCATTGAGAAATAATTTTTTCTCTTAATCTTTTGTACTGATTATTTGAAAATTTTAGATCAAAGTATATAATTAAAATTTTTTTTAAGCAAATAATTTCATCATGTATATGAAATATCGATATCCTTTAGATGACTTTTATATTGTTGATTTTGAGTAAAATAATATAACTAAAATTTATTTTATATCTCGATCATAATTTCAATTTTTATTTATGTGATCAATATGTTTATTCTCACAATTATGATTTTAATTTGAGAAATAAAATTCATATTTGATCATATGAATTTGATTGAAGCATGCTTCATCTTTCTTTCTTTTTTTTTTTAATTTGAGAATTTTGTGAGATTATGATTAATGTTTATAATTATTTTTCTTATTATTATATATTTAAAAAAAAATGAAAGAAGATGAACCATTTTTTAAATTGTTGTATTAAATTCTGTAAAGATGAATACTGCATTTGTGTTGTTTTATGAGTAATTAATTTTTCTGTTAAGTTTCTTAAACGTTTCTTTAGGAATAATATTATATCAATGATAATAAACGTTTTAGTTTGCATCATTTATTGCATTTATAATATAAAATGCTGCGTATATATATATATATATATATATATATATATATATATATATATATATATATATATATATATATATTTTATTTAAAGCATGAAACAGTTTTTTTTTCTTCTGTTTCTTTAATTTGGTGGGCTTTTATTAATTGAGTTGGAGAAAGCCCATTTAATGTATAGTTAGTTATGTTAACTCTACTGTTGTGATATGAAACGTTTTGCTGTAGCATCATTTAAATATATATATATATATATATAATTTTCATTTTTGCTTTAACTTCATGGGTATTATTACGTGAACTAAGTAAAGCCCATTTTTTAAAATATTAATTATAATATTATACATTCTTTTTATTTCATGAAATATACATAATATACAGCTTAATTAATTACTTAATATAAATATGAGTTTGTTGTTTAACTTAACAGCCAACTAAAGTTTATATTATTATTTTTAAAATCTTTTAAGTTTATATGAATTGAAGTAATTACTATAGCAATATAATTAATATTTATTATATCAAAATAATTTAAATTGAAATATTATATCACCAAAGTGATCTCTATTATATCAATTTATTTATTTTTTGAAATATATGAATATTAGATATGGATTACATTTAAATCTATGCGAAAAATAATCGCTCTAAAGAAAGATTAATTTCTGGCTAGATTTTGTGCAGTAACAAATATGTGATATATTTATATTAATCATGCATACAATATGTCGATCTAAAGATAGGCATATCATTGGCAGAATTTATTATCAATATTTATTTACTATAATTTTAAGAGTACCATTTACAAATTATTATTTATGTCCAAAGACTAAATTGCAATATTGTGTTAGATATCTTATATGTGCCAATTTTATTTCAAGTATATATTTTGTTTACATTATATATGCATATGGAAATGATAATGTTGTTAATTATGAGTATTATTTTTATTATTTTCAGTTAATGTTTCTTCTATATCTGCCAATTTGAATAACATTCCACTACTCAACGGCACTAACTTTAAGAAATGGAAAGAGCATATCACCATTGATCTTGGGTGTATGGATCTTGACTATGCGATCAGGACTGAACATCCTTCCGTCTAGAATCAAGTGATTATTTCTTTTGGTTTTAAAGAAAATACTATTGATCAATGCATTTATCATAAAATAAGTGAGAATAAATTCATCATCTTAGTGTTATATGTTAATGATATTCTACTGGCAAGTAGTGATATAGGCCTTTTGCATGAAACCAATAAATTTCTTTCAAATAAATTTGGAATGAAAGATCTTGAGAATGCATCTTTTGTGTTAGGTATACAAATTTATCGAGATCGTTCTCATGGTATACTTGGTTTATCACAAAAGACATATATTGATAAAGTGCTTAGTAGATTTGGCATGAAAGATTGTGCACGAGATACACCATTGCTTTGCTTAAATTTAGTTGAATGAAAATAAAAGATGAATCTAATAGATCTTATGTATGCTTCTCATTTATATATTGTTATGTACATTGTTAAAATGCAAGTATGGATCATTAAAAGTAGTAAGAACAAAAGAAACAAAACTTGGAGATCAGATCATTTGGAGATCTTGGGGTACTTCGATTCTGATTTTGTTGGTTGCCTTCATAGTAGAAGATCCACTTCATGTTATATTTTCTTATTAGCTGGAGGAGCTATATCTTGGAAAAGTGTTAAACAAACACTTATAGCTTCTTCCACTATTGAAGCAGAATTTATAGCTTGTTATGAGGCATCAAATCAAGGAATATGGCTACAACATTTTATCATCGAACTAAATACTTTTGATGGAATAGAGAGACCATTAAAAATAAATTGTGATAATAAAGCCGCTGAGTTGTATTCAAAGAACAATAGGAGTTTGTCAAAATCAAAGCATATTGACATAAAATTTCTTGTTGTAAAAGAAAGAGTTCAGAGATCTCAAATATCTATTAAACATATTAGTACAAATTATATGATTGCAGATCCACTTACAAAAGGTTTACCAGTTAAAATATTTCATGAGCATGTGGCTCATATGGGAGTGGTTTACTTTGATGATATGCTAACATAGTGGGAGTTTGCTTATAATGTTCAATAATTGTAAATATATTTTTCTGATCAGAATAAAGTATTATTATTTTCTTATAGTTGAAAACTCTGCAATAAAGTTATATTGTTTCAATTGCAGTTTAGCATAAATAAATGAAACTTTATGTATAACTCTTTTGAGTTATAATATAGGACTAGTTGGAAATAGACATGATATATGATCACATTACATGAAATTTCCGTGCTACACATCGATACTTGATCTATGTCGTTAATCATATTGATTTAGTGATCACTTATGGGTCTTATTATAGAAAAATTATAATAAAGATCACTTTGATTCTATGCTAATATTATTAATGGATCAGATTATCTAAAAGATATTCCTCTTTGAAGATAGCAAATATTGAGCTCTTAAAGTATTTAATAATGTATAATTATCAAGCAATATATATGTGGCCCAAGTGAGAGATTGTTGGAAATTTTTTTGTGGGCTCACATATAAATTTAATTATATATTATGCACTATCTTATTTTTAAGCCTATTAATTTTATGATCAAATAAAGATTAATTAATTTTAGGCTTGATATGGCACTTAAAATAGCACTAGTCGAAGTATGAATCTTGACGTCAAATGCAAGTTGATCCTAAGTTAAAACTGGTCGAGATCAAGCACTTAAAATATCATTGGAAACTTTGGGATATCAGTTATATCCCTAAATAGCACTTAAACATGGAGTGTTTATTGTCAAATCGAGCGTCTCAACGAGCCGGATCTAACAAGCCCAAGATCTAATATTCTGACTTCATTTGAGCATTCAAATACTTAAAATACATCAAATGATAAAAGGAATCATTTTGAGCCGTCCGATGGAGTGGAGTGGTTCGGGTTTTGCATGTCTTTATAGAAATATCACTCCTCCAATCTATAAATAGCCCATCATTTTTCACATGAGGGGAGGCTGAGCTAAAAAGAGGAGAGAGCTCTAAAGCTTGAAAATCTTCCAAGCATAATCGTTCCACCACTCGACAGTCGCCGACCACCCCACGTGGTACCCACCGCCGTCGTCAGCTGCCGTCGGCCATGCCGGTCATCGCTCCGGTCACCATTGGCGACTACCGTGCGGTCCTTCCACCGACTATCATCGCGATCCGCCCGCCGACCATCATCGGCTATCTCCCCGGTCACCCACCATCATGTCGGTCCCGCCGACTCGGCGGTCACCAGTCATTCTGCCATGAGTTGCCCGTATCGACCCGCGCCAAGCGTCTTGCCCACCACCATCAATCAAGTCGTCAACCATCATCGTTGGTTATCCTCGTCAACCACCGTCGTCGATCACCGCCGCCAACCACTATCGCTGGCCACCATTGCCGGGCATTGTCGTCGACCACCATCATCGATCATCGCCGTTGACTATTGTCGTCGGTCACCGCCGCCGACTACCGTCGCCGGTCACCATCGCCGACCATAGCTGGCCATCTTCGCCGGTCACCACCACGATCGTCATGTTCGTGACTCCATTGTTCACCATCATCTATTACTAGTGTATTTACACTCTAGCCATGGTTATATATCTGTTGTTGCTGATTATTCCCATTGTCAACCCTTCATACAATTCATTATCCCATTATCAGAAAATTTTGTACTCAAGCAGATACATAGTGGAAGATTTTTCTTTGGGCTAGGCCGTGGTTTTCCTCTTTTAAGATTTTTCACATAAAATTTCTGGAGTTTTATCATTAATTCTTCCAACATCTCTGTGTGTGCTGGACTCCGCAACAAAGCTAAGGCATAAACTTTTACTCTACCGCAACTGGTTTTCTAAAACACAGCAGTTTGGCACCGTCTGTGGAAACTGATTCCCATCATTTCATCTTGTATGACAACCAAGTTTCCCAACAAGATCAAAACCACCATCGAGGTGGAGCATTTCAAGCTTTTAAGGAGCGCAAGCGAAGAATGAAGATTCATCAAACTTTGTTCTTTCAGATTTTGTCGAAAACTGGGGGGCAACTCTTAATCTTAGAAGATCTCCTATGTTAATATGTTAAGCATCTAATCCATTGCCATCCTAAGAAATTAGTCATAGTTGGAGTATATTTTAACATTGAGAAGAGATATAGCTTTGCAAATTATGATTTTCCAATCATACTCATGGAAAAGCAAGACCAAGATTAAGGAGAAACTTTGGCTATAATCACAAACGGATGTTTTGATTCGACCTCTTCCATACATGTTAACGTCATCAGGTAACACTCTGACAAACAACCTCAGATAGGTCAAAAATCCTCAGCGAATTTAATTCGACCTCTTCCATATAGGTTAACGTCATCGGGTAACACTCTGACAAACAACCTCGGATATGTCAAAAATCCTCAGTTGATTCAATTCAACCTCTTCCATACAAGTTAACATCATCAGGTAACACTCTGACAAATAACATTGGATAGGTCAAAAATTCTCAGTGGATTCAATTCGACCTCTTCCATACATGTTAACGTCATCGAGTAACACTCTGACAAACAACCTCGGAAAGGTCAAAAATTCTCAGTGGATTCAATTCGACCTCTTCCATACAGGTTAATGTCATCGAGTAACACTCTGACAAACAACCTCGGATAGGTCAAAAATCCTCAGTGGATTCAATTCAACCTCTTCCATATAAGTTAACGTCATCGGGCAACACTCTGACAAACAACCTAGGATAGGTCAAAAATCCTCAACGGATTCAATTCGACCTCTTTCATACAGGTTAATGTCATCGGGTAACACTCTGACAAACAACCTCGGATAAGTAAAAACTCCTCAGCGGATCCAATTCAACCTCTTTCATATAGGTTAACGTCATCGAGTAAAACTCTAACAAACAACCTCAGATAGGTCAAAAATCCTTAGTGGATTCAATTCGAACTCTTCCATACAAGTTAACATCATCGGGTAACACTCTAACAAACAACCTCGGATGGGTCAAAAATTCTCAACGGATTCAATTTGACCTCTTCTATGCAGGTTAATGTCATCAAGTAACACTTTGACAAACAACCTCGGATGGATCAAAAATCCTCAGCGGATTTGATTCTACCCATCACATGCAAGTTAACGACATCAAGTAATGTCATGGAGAATAATACTTTGAAATTATCTATCAGACTTTCTGAGTTGCTCGAATGACGGTTCTTAATTAACACTTTCCCGCCATCTTGGTAGTTATCAACTGTTGAACCATCCATTGAAATTTCAAGAAATCCAATTTCCTACAAGAAGAAGTAGGAACTAAGGACCGTAGCCGGTCATTACCGACGGTCATCACCGCCAACCATCATCGTTGGTCATCCCCCGCTGATTACCGGCGTCCACTGCCGTCATCATTGCGTTCTGCCGACACCCCGTCGGTACCAACCACCCCCATCGATGCGCCAACCACTACTGGTCGACTACCACCATCGGGCCCTTTGCGGTCATTACCATCGGTCATCATCGTCGCCGACCATCGTCGACCATCTCCGCTGGTCACCACCATCATCTCCCCTGCAGGTGCCAATTGCTGCTGACCACCCGTCGGCCTACGTGGCCGTCGTGTCGCCACCCGTCGTCGTACCAGTCGTCGGCCACCACCGGTCCTTACCATCGGTCATCACCGCCCTACCGCCACCGGCCCGGTCGTCTGGTCACCACCATCGACCATTGTCATTATTAATCGTCGTTGTCGGTCATCATCACCGACCAACGTTACCGGTCGTCGGAGCCTCACCGTATGAACTACGACCCTTGATCGCCTCCGAACCCGGTCGGTCCGATGAGGACAGTTGACACCTCTTTTGAGGGAAAATTGAAGCCTCGCCGCATGAACTATGAGCCTTGTTCGCCTCCGAACCCGATCGGTCCGACGAGGACAGTTGACGCCTATTTTGAAGGAAAATTGGAGCCTCGCCATATGAACTATGGGCCTTGATTGCCTCCGAACCCGGTCGGTCTGACGAGGATAGTTAACGCCTCTTTCGAGGGAAAATCGGAGCCTCACCGTATGAACTACGAGCCTTGATCGCTTCTGAACCCGGTCGGTCCAACAAGGACAGTTAAAACCACTTTCGAGAGAAAATTGGAGCCTCACCATATGAACTACGGGCATTGGTCACCTCCGAACCCGGTCGATTCGACGAGGACAGTTGACGCCTCATTCGAGAGAAAATCAGAGCTTCACCGTATGAACTATGGGCTTTGATCGCCTCAAGCGGTCGGAGGGCAGTTGACTCCTCGAGGGAAAATCTGAGCTCCTGCTGCATGAACTACGGGCCTTGATCGCCTCTGAATGACCTTCTCTTGGGAAGAAGAGGAGCACTATAGTATATGAGGAGTGTGCCTTCTCCCTTGGCCCTAGGGGGTTTTTATAAACCCCCTATAGGAGAAAAAGGTAAAAAACTACTGAAAATCGCCAAAAATTGCCAAAAACCACTGAAAACTCTGCCAAAATTGCTGAAAATTGCTCATTGGTGCACGCTATGCCCAGCATTGTCGCTTGCTCAGGTTACCTTCTCTTCCGCCGACGCCTGCTGCCATGTCCTCCCCGCCTGAGGTCGCACCAGAGTCTGCCGTGCTCGCTGCGTGACGATCGGCTTACCCAAACCTAGGGGTGTGTTCGAGCCGACTTCGAGCCGAGCCATAGTCGGCTCGAAATCGGCTCGAAATCGGCTCGTGGCTCGAAGTTTGAGTTCGAGCCGAGTCGGATCGAATCGAGCTCGAGCTCGATCCAGCTCGACTGTGAAACGAGCCGGCTCGAAATCCATCTGAGCCGGTTCGAAATCCAAATGAACCGGCTCGAAATGCAAACGAGCCGGCTCGTTCGGCTCGAAAATGCAAACGAGCCGGCTCGTTCGGCTCGTTAGGGAATTAATCTCGCCCGTCGAATTAATCGGACGTCGACTGTTTCGGGATGGTCGCGACGGGGCGGCCTCGAGCCCGCCTGCTCGCTGATCCTCGGAGCCGCTGAGCAGCCACGTGCTCGGCTCGAAGTCAGCTCGAAATAAATTCGAGCCACATTTCTGGCTCGAAAATTGGCTCGTTTGCTTCGAGCCGATCTCGATTCGAGCCCAAATTCGAGTCGACTTTCAAGCGAGCCACGATCTTCGAGCTAATTTCTCAGCCCTACCCAAACCCGCCGCCCAGTCCACCGATCGAACCCGCCGGGCCAGACTGTCGCCGCCGACTCAGCTGCCAACCGACCAGCCCGCTCAGATTCCCGCGATCCGCCACCATAGCATGTAACCCAGGAGCGCAAGTGCAGAAATGTTGGATGGGTCCATAACCCCAAAGGTTGTGCCCACGCGTAGCAACACATCCGAACTCGCACTGCTTCCGCGTGATCATAATCTTGTGCTCCCATGAAGATCTGTTCTCTCAAAATGTATGGTTAATGAACCCGCAAATTTCATTGAAGAATTTGCTATTTTTAACTATTTGGCATATATATTTTTGGATGATTGAGATAATGTCATCCAAAAATAGGGGGCAAGTGATATGACACTTAAAATAGCACTAGTCTAAGTACGAATCTTGATGTCAAAAGTAAGTTGATCCTAAGTTGAAACTGGTCGAGATCAAGCACTTAAAATATCATTTGAAACTTTGGGATATCAGTTATATCCCTAAATAGCACTTAAACATAGTGTTTATAGTCAAATCAAGCGTCTCGACGAGCCGGATCTAACAAGCCCAAAATCTCATAATTCTGAATTCATTTGAGCATTCAAATACTTAAAATACATCAAATGATCAAAGGAATCATTTTGAGCCGTCCGATGGAGTGGAGTGGTTCGGGTTTTGCATGTATTTACATAAATGTCACTCCTCCAATCTATAAATAGCCTCTCATTCTTTACATGAGGGGAGACCAAGCTAAAAAGAGGAGAGAGCTCTAAAGCTTGAAAATCCTCTAAGCATAATGTGGCAATCGATGCCGATGACCCCCGGCCACCAAGCATTTCTGGACGCCGCTGCACCGCATCGTCGGTCATTATCGCCGGTCATCACCGTCTTTGGTCACCGCCACCAACCATCGTCGGCCATCTCTGCCAGTCACCACCATCATCGGTCATCTCGCCGACCATCGACGAAAGTTCAATTGCCGACTATTGCCGCATTGCCGCTACCATCGCTAACCGCCGTTGCCGCCCACCACCATCAAATCTCATCGTCGTCAACCATCATGCCGACCGCTGGCCATCGCTGCCGCAATTGCTATCGACACGACCGAATTATCGATCCGATCACGCCATAATTATAGCGGCCTTCTCCGCCGTCACCACCGATGACCGTCATTGTCGATCGCTGACCCCCGCTGTTCACCATCATCTACTACTACTAGCAACTGTTACACTCTAACCATGGCTATATAGTTGTTGTTGCCTGATTCTGGAATTCTCATTGTCAGCCCTTCTCATAAACAATTTTGTAATCTCGTTATCGGGAAAATTTTGTACACTGAAACAGATACATAGTGGAAGATTTTTACTGGGCTAGGCCCCGTGATTTTATCCCTCTTTTTGAGGTTTTTCCACATAAAAATTCTAGAGTTTTATCATTAATTTTTCAAACATGTAGGTCTCTCAGAATAAAGCTAAAACTTTTACTCTACCGCAACTGGTTTTCTAGCACGCAACAAGACTTTTGAGATATCTTATTAATTTGTATGGAATTATCATATGTAGAGACCAGACATTTTTTTTTTATTTTAATGATGGATTGAAATAAAATAATATGCACTCAAGTATAAATACGGTTATGATCCCCATTCTAAAGGGTAAAGTTCTCATTTTACTCATATCCCATCTTAGGTGAAAAGAAGTCTCTCTCTCTTTCTCTCAAGAATACTCTTTTAGAAGTGGAAGGCCAAAATCTCATATTAGCTCTTCTATGGATTTATGTACGCTTCCGATTATATTTTCTTGATGATTTGACATGAGATTTGGGCTAGATAAACTTATTTTTATCTTTATTATATGTTTTTAACAGCTAAATCTTTCGCTGGCTAAGCAGTTGGTTTGCATCGAGAGACTATGTGCTGAAGAGGTGAATCTTTATAAGAGTGTGGAGATTCCTCCATGATTGGTTTGGCGGCGACCATACCACGGAGACCTCATGGTGGCCAAAGGCTTGCAAAACATCAGTGATTTGTCGGCCGGATATGTAGTGCGCTTTTTGTTTTAAGTACTTATTTTGCGGAGCTTGATGAGGAGATAGGCACCCAATTTCATGGCTATATAAAGGAGAGAGATACACAATTTTAAATGCAAGCCAGAACATCGGTAAGTATGCTAAAAATAAGATCATAAAATTAATATAGTAAGAGATGCTCTTAAGCACCAGCAAGTACTGCGTCAATATTAAATTAAATAGCAACTTGAGATATTAACATTAATTAGGCTTAAATAGTCGTACAGACGATTGAGAATAGACACCCAATTTTGTGGCGATATAAAGGAGAGAGATACAAAGTTTTAAATGCAAGTTAGAATATCAGTAAGTATGCTAAAACTAAGATCATAAAATTAATATAGTAAGAGATGCTCTATAGCACTAGCAAGTACTGTGTCAATATTAGAGAGCACCAGTAAGTACTGCGTCAATATTAGAGATCAAAACCATAAAACAACCCGGCTCAAAATTGAAAATAATAATAAAAAAAAAAAACTTTCAATTATGAGTGCGCACTAGTCGGTTTAAACTAAAAAATCGAACTGAATCGAAACTATTTGATCAATTTGATTTAGTTTGTAATCTCACGGTTCTATTTTTAGTTGTAAATACTTAGTTATTTTATTTTTAAATTAAGGTTCAATTAAAAAAAAGATCAGTTAAACCAAAGAAACTGAATAAATTAAAAGTAATTTAAAAATTAAATATAAATATATAGTTTTTATGATAAATTCTGAATTATTTGTATAAATTAATATATTTTTAATTATCTAAGAAATTTTTAATATATAAAATTTATTAAATTGTGTTTTAGTTATCTAGTTCATTAAAATATAAAAAAATTTATTTTTTTTATATACTATTTTGTTTAACTAAAAATTAAACAGAATAAACCGATTCATAGTTCAGTTTTATTGGTTCTATTTTATAGCTTATTTAGATGATTTGATTATTTTAAATTATTCAATTTATTCAATTTAATAAAAAATTTAACTGAACCAACTTAATGCACACTCCTACTATCAACTGAAGATTGGGAAAAAATCAAAAACAACTCACCAACTGGAACGAATTCTCCATCAACTATAACATATTTTGTAATTTTTTTTTCTTTTTTTGGAAAAAGATTGAGGGCCAGGGACCCAATTCATTCCAAAAGTATAAGGGTTACATTGCTGTAGAAAGATAAATGACAAAAACTAATAACAAAGCAGAAATCAAGCTCCAAGACAAAACTTTGGCTAAAGAGGTCAATTAGACCAATTATAAGCCAAACCATATACAAAAATTATGGATGGAACAACAGCAATAACAGTAAAATACACACAGCAACTAGAAGAAAAAAGGATCTAAGATTGCTGGACTCAGACACAAAATGGCATTTAAACAGCACAGCTAATCTCGTAGGTGAGGAGCTGGCCTTACAACGATTGTCACCAGCTGAAGAAGACCTGCGATTGCCTTCTTGGCCATCCAGTGGTGTCTAATATGTGTAAGGGCAGCTGAAGAACCAGGGTGCAGGGAAGGCCATCCAAGCAGACCTCAACAGATCAAGCATATTGAGCAGCCAGGTTGTCATCATCGTCCAAGCAAGCACCATATGAGCATCATCCAAATAAAGAAAAACAGAACCAAAAGAGAAGAAGTGAAGAATTAAGTTAGAAGACATCTTTGATGACCCATTCATTGAGAGTCCTTTTCACCAGGATCGGCCACGCTTCTTTAATTTTCCAACGTGAGATTTTAAAACTAACATGTCTCTTGATTTGGAACGTGAGAGCCAAGGGGCTAAAGAAGGAAGAAGAGAAGATCCTGTTGTTTCTCTCCTTCCAGATGATGTATACTAACACAGCCATAATGAGATTCTTAAGATTCCTTATGGCTTTGTGCTTATATAATTCCACATTATCCAGAATTTGATGCAATGAAGTACTTAACAGAAAGAATTGCCCATTTGGAATTGTACTTCTAACCAAGTTCATAGAGAAAGGGCATTCAAAAAATAAATGATTATGAGATTCATATGCATCCTGGCAAAGACAACACCAGAGGTTGGAACCAATATCTCTTCTAGCAAGCACATCCAATGTTTTTAACCCACCCAAGTAGGCCAGCCAACAATACAAAGCATAGTTAAGCCCGCACCCTTTAAACCAAATTTCAGAATACCAGTTAATGTTAAGGACAGTTTGAAAGAGAGAATTCCTGAAATCACGGTTAGAAGGAAATCTATTCCCATCCCAGGAGATCCAGTCAGAACCAACAAAGATAGAAATGTTTTTAATATTTTCAAATAACAAAGAGAACTCAGGATAGGAATCCCATGGAAGACTCCAATTTCTAGCAGCAATTACAGAGCTGACCTTGGCAGTGAGAGGGAGGCCCAGGTTATTGAAACCATTCTGCCCCATAAGATGATATAAAGTATTGCCTTCACACCATGGATCAAAAAATAGGGAAGTAGAAAGACTATTGCCAATATGAAAACTGAAGTGCTTACCATATTTGATACCAGACATTTTCAAGTCCCTCCAAAGAGGGGAAACTCTTTGTTTGCTAGCAATCCAAAATGAGCCATACTTCTGAGCACACCATTGTAAAAAGAGGTTTTCCTTCTTTAGAGTTTTCCACAGAGTTTTAAGCTTGCAAGAGGAGTTGATAGAAGTAGCAGAGAGAAGACCCAATCCTCCCTGTATCCTGGGAAGGGTGGTCCGAACCCATGAAATAGTGTGGAGCTTTTTGACTTCTCCACTATGATAAAAGAAATTAGATGTAAAAGAGTTAATCCTTTTGATTATACTAGAAGGAACAGCCATAGCTCTGAACCAATAAGAAAGAAGGTTATTAATAGATGATCAAATAATTTGAAACCTCCCCCCAAGAGAAAGGAATTTGCATTTCCAGCCAGCCAACCAATTTTGCAGTTTATCAAAAAGGCTAGAGAAGAGGCTGACCCTAGGGGGATTAGACACCAAAGGAAGACCCAGATATGTAAGGGGAAAACAACCGATCCTAAAATTCAGAATCTGAAGGAGATCCTCAATTCTGGAAGTGTTCTTAGAGAAGTAGATAACAGATTTTTCTTTGTTAGTGTCTAAACCCAAGTAGAGGTGTAGAATCTGGAGACAGTCTTTCAAAGAACAAAATGTAGATCTATCAGCACAGCCCATAGCTAGTAAATCATCAACAAACAGTAGATGAGAAACCATACAGGAACCATAAGAGAAGGGGTTAAAGCGCTTAATATTCACTTCTCTATCCATAAGACAAGAAAAAGTATCCATAGCTATGGAAAACAAAAAAGGAGAAAGAGGACAGCCTTGCCTCAACCCATTAGCTGAATTAAACCAACCTTTAATCTCCCCATTCATAACAATAGAGAAAGGAATGTTCATAATACAACCCTCAACCCATTTAACAAACTTCAAAGGGAAGCCTTTTGTCACAAGTCTATGTAGTAGAGATTTCCTATTGATAGAGTCAAATGCTTTTTTAAGGTCAAGCTTAGCAAGGAACTTGGATTGTTGATTAGGGGAGGAAAACTCATTTGAGATCTCACTAGCCATAGCAAAATTATCTGTTATATCTCTTCCTCTTATAAAAGTAGATTGAGATTGATGGATGATTGATGGTAAGATGCCCTGAGCCTGTTTTCCAGAACCTTAGCAATTACTTTATAGAAGGTATTACATAAGGATATAGTCTGAATGAAAATATTACAAGAGTGTTTTACTTTAGGAACCAATGAGATCAAAGTATGCTTGAAACCATTAGGTAATTTGGAAGTCTTGAAGAAATAATGAGCCACCCTTAAGAATTGCTTACCCATGATCTCCCAAGAAGATAGAAAGAATTGGGAGTTAAAGCCATCAGGACCCGGCGCCTTATTTGTATTGATACTTTTAAGGGCCAAAATAATTTTAGTGTCACTAACGTCAGCACTCAACTCCACAGCTTGCCCAGAATTAACAGAGTTACCCAAAGGGATGTCCAAAGTAGAAACAGAAAGGTCTGAACTCCCATTGAATAAATAGGAATAATACCTGCAGATTTCTAAAGCCATCAAATTCTTATTAGTAAGAACACCATTTTCAGTTTGAAGCTCCCAAATACAGTTAGCATTATTCCTTTCTTTAATGGAGCAGTAAAGGAATTTAAAATCATCATCAACATGTGTCAACCAATGAGCTTTGGCCATTTGCTTCACCCACAAACTTTCCTTTCTGATAAGCATAGTGTATCTCTCAGAGACTTCTTTAGCATCAATCAATAGTTGCGCATTACCAGGATCTAATTCAGCTTTATAAAGGATCTCTAGTTGTTCGCTTCTAGCATGATTAATCTGATCCTTCAAGGGGCATATGTCCCATTTCCTACTCTTATAGGCATTCTTAATAGATGTCAGCTTTTTGGACAGAACATACAAAGGATCACCATTCAAAAAAGAATTCCAAGCATCATTAGTAACCCAGTGGAAGTCAGAAGAGAGGGACAAAATGGTTCCTAAACATAAATCTATGAGGGGTATAAAGGTTATGGTGAGGTAAGGTAATGATAGGTGAGTGATCAGATGAAAGGGGAGGGGGGAATTAGGACAAAAATCCAACCAAGAAGAGTTGCAGAGGACTCTATCCAACTTGGAGAAAATAGGATTAGAAATTTGTTGGTTGGACCAGGTATGTGAGAGCCCCACACTGGGAAGCTCCAATAGCTCACAGTCATTAACATAGTTGAGGAATTCGAGGGAGTTTGTAAGGGAAATGGGGTTACCTCCAGACTTCTCCCAGCTAGACAAATAGCAATTAAAGTCACCCATAATAATCCATGGTTCAGATATACTAGCAGCGATTGTCCTTAATGAGTTCCATAGAGACAACTAAGCATGAGCGTTGTTTTCTGCATATACACATGTTAGAAGGAAAGAAGAATTATTGGTCATAGTAATTTGACCGTGTATGAATTGTGCTTTTGTGATCAAAGGCTGAAAGCATAAGCGGTCAGATCACCATTTCAGCCAGATTCTGCCTCCAGCAGCCTCCCCGAAGTTAGAGCAATTGGATTCAGAAGAAAATAAGATGAATTTGTTGTAACATAGTTGGTTCTGAAGAAGATCAGAAGAGACTTTTGTCTCTAGGAGACAAAACATATCAATATTGAATTCTTGAATAAGACGCAGGCAATCATGAGACCTACCTTCAGCAGATAAGCCTCTAACATTCCAACAACCTATAATTGGGCAAATCATTGAGAAGAGGTTGTTGAGGGTTTCTTACCCTTCTTCTGTTTACCTTTGTTGGTTAAGGGAGTCGAACCAGTGGTTTGCTTAAGATTCTCCTCCCCAGTGTTTGACTTGCCTGACGTATAAGGAGCTTTGCCTTTTAACTTCAGATTATCAATGCGGGTGGGGATCACAGAGACCTAGTCAATACTCCCAATATTTGGTTGTCCAAGAAAAGCTCTCGAGGTTTTGATCTCTCCTTATCCACAAAGTCAACGATGCAATCAACTTGCTGGATTGTCATCCGGGGAGAGATGGGGGTTGAGGTCAGCCGTAAGAGCGCTGTGGGTGGCGGGGGGTACTTCAAGATTTGTGTTGGGCCCTGGGCCTACAGGAATACCCATCGACTGAGAATGAGTTCCAGAGGGTTCAATAGAATTAGAATGCACATGAGGGTGCTGAGTTCCAGGATGAGGAGGGGGTTGAGTTTTATTTCGACCCCTGCTGTCTACCGGAGCCTCTTTTCGAAGGGGGCAAGAATTCTCATCATGAGAGAAACTATTACAACTCGAGCATGCCGATGGTTTCCAATCGTACAGGACTTCTTGATTAAATCTCAAGCCATTTAGATTTATGGGGATCGAAGTAGGAAGAGACGATGAGGTACTAATTTGCACATAGATGCGCGCAAAGGTAATACGGCCTTTAGATGCTGTAAGGTTATCCACCACCAGTGGGGTTCCGATTTGGCTAGCCACCTTAGAGAACCCATTCTCATTCTAGCAACAAAGGTTATTAATCCTTTTGTAATTAGATATGTTCCTTAAAATCAAAAACAACTCACCAACTGGAATGAATTCTCCATCAACTATAACATATTTTGTAATTAGATATGTTCCTTCTTTTTTCAAGTACAAATTTAAAACTGTTGATTTTTTTGGCCAAATAATCTAACTTTTCCTCTCCGTCAGCAGAAATATATCAATGAGCATGTGTCAGGTTAAAATATATTCTTGGAACTGTCAGAATCATGATTCATATCCTAATGGGTGCTGCCTTAATTGCTTCCTTTACAGAGAAGTCATTAAAAGGTGAGACTACACACGTGATAGCAATCATCAATCTTCTATGTTATCTCAATGGAGGCCATACCTTCCTTGTGGATGGACCTCACCTGAAACCTAGATATGTATTCTTCCCATTGTGGGACTCCCTTTCTCTAGCACCGGTTGCCATATCCACTGGAGGGCAGCTGTGGTAAACCGTCGGAAGCTCGATTGGGATCTGTAAGCTGTTTTCATGCAATCTATTGTTATTATTCTCTGATTCCCTTGATTTAATGAACCTGGTTTTTTCTTTAGCTGACTTCAATTTGTTATGATGGAGTTGTGTCCTCCAACAAATGACTTTAGACTCATACTTATAATTGTTACTTTTGGAATGAAATTGGGCTCTGCCCTCAAATTCTCCCAAAAAAAATGGAGGCTATAGGATAAGGCATCTTTTTCTCTCTCTTCTTCTTTACTGCTAAATCACTTCCTTACTCAAATTGGAGGCGATGCTATTTACACAAAGTTGTATAATTTTTTTTGCATCTTCTTGAAAGATTCATTAAATTTTTGAAAGAAATAGAAGAATATCATAATGATTATATCTATTAAATAAACATAATATCTATTTACCTACTATTGTTATTGAATTGATTTGGCTCATCTAGATATTCTATGACTTTAATGTGAGCTATTTATTTCTGATGTTCATCTTCTATCACCATCAAGCAACTATTTACGTCGCCATCAATCCAACTTTTTACGAATGCATTGAGCATCTTAAAATAAATTATCATTTCATTTGAGACAAAATTATATATGACTTCAAGAAATTCATTCTCATCCGCTAGCACCACAGCTTGTGGATAGCTTTAGCAATAACTTTCTCTTTGCTCTACTATCCTCCTTATTATCAAAGATGTTTTTTTAAGAATATCAACCATCCATCTTGAAGAGGTATGCAGTATTAAAAATATTAAAAATACCAATTCACCCACATATTTCATCTCACCGAGCTGTCAAGTATTACGAGGATAAATCAAAATTAATGAACTAGTATGAAAAAATTGTGTTAAAAAAATCTTATTAATGAATATCCTAAATTTAAATTATGTTTAAGTTAAAATTTAAAATTTCACAATCATTTTTTTAAAATTCTATTGAATAATTATAATGTTGCTAATTATTCATCTCACTTTTTTTTATTATTTAAATCTTTTTGATACCATTTAAATTTTTTAAATTGATTCTTAATTTAATAAAATTATGTGATAGATATTTTTAATTTTAATCTTTGTTGGCCTAATCAATTGTTCTTAAATGATTAAAAATCTTATTAAAATAAAAATAAAAATTCATCTTGAATATTATATTAATTAAAAATATAGCATGCAATTAGTTACTCAAAAATAAGCATGATATCAATTATAGTAAGGACGTCATTAAATATAAATCAATTTTTATGATGAGAATTATTTAATATTTATTATAAATATCAGACTCAATTTGATATTAAATCATGTGAATGTTAGATAATCAAATGTCGTGTATTTGCTTATATATATTAATGCCTCATCAATCATCTGCAAATAATGATATAATATAGCTAACAGATTATCAAAAACTTCATCCGATTAAATGCTGAGTGTTTGAAATAAAAAATTTCAAAATTAATTTCTAGGTCATCAAAATTATATTTTTAGCAAAATTATAATTTAAATGAATATTTTTATTGGAGGAATGAAATAATACTAAAAATTTCTTGATACAAATGAACCTAAATCATTCACTTGAAAGTAGAATTGATAATTTTACAGCAACATTTGAGAGATCAAATAATTTAAATTTTACATGCTCCCAATCAAAATTAGCTTATTAACAAGAGGGATTAAGATGCCCAAAAAATATAATATATTAAGAAGAATTAGAAAAAATGATTAAAATGTCTCTTCCCAACAATCTAAAAATTAGAACAGAGAACTTATATATATCTAAGAAGATTGGGACGTTGATATAAGAAATTATTCGAAGAAGAGAATTTAGAGTTTTACTTATAAGTTTTAGATGCTTGTTATCGCCGCAAAGTTGATAACCATTATCGACATTTGGGCTGACGTCTGTCATTGATTTTAATGCTAATGCTCATCATAACTAATGTTGATAATGCTTGTTATTGTCAATTATGGAGGCATATGTTATCGACACCATCACTTAGAATAGCCATCACAAGTAAAGCCCACATGATGTCAATGTTAATATGGTCACCTGTTGTCATCGATAAAGTGTATGAGACGACGCAAGTCATCAATATCAATACTAATATTTGCTATCACTAATATTATTAATGTTTCTTACTACAAACAAGACTAAACGTGCTCTAATAACACCGATGACATCTACCAATGACAACTACTAATATTAACATTTATATCTAAAGTTACCAACAACATTATTGCTAGAAATAGCTAATAAGATTGATGTCTGCTAATCAATATAAATGTTAATACTTGCTTTTGCCAAAAAAAAAAGGGCAACATTCACCATAAAATCAAACACTTTTGAACATTTGCATATTACTATAGACTTTTCCACTGTAATGAACTCATAATCAGCCAAAAATATAAATTTTTACCTTTTTTTAAAGATTAGTTTATTACAAAAGAAAAATCATCACACTTGCACATAGGGCTACAAACGAATCGAGCCGAGCCGAGCAGAGGCTTGTTCAAGTTCAAGCTTGTTTGTCATTATTGAGCTCGAGCTCGATTCGAGCTTTTAGGGTGGTGTTCAAGCTCGAGCTCATTTAAAAAAATCTTGTCCGAGTTCGGCTCGAGCTTGTTCATGCTTCGATTGGGTTTATCGAGCGTTATAAGCTCGTTTAATGAAATAAACGAGCCTTAATCGAGCTTGTTCACGAGTAGCGTGTTGAGAAATATAAATGATATTGTTTATGAACAAGCTTTGATTGAGCCTTAATCGAGCTCCTTAACGAGCTTGTTCGCCAATGTGGGCTCCGAAAATTTGCCACCGACCTCTCGACAATATTGAATTGAAGAGAGTATGATTTAAATGTGTCGATGTAATTTTCAGAAGGCAGATGAGATAGTAGATAAAACACAACCCAAAGATTTCGTCCTCATTTGGTGAGGACTTTAGATCTGGTTCAAGGTTTTCTATAGGCGAAAGACCCTATAGTTAATTACTCATCTCAATAAGTGAGAGAGAACTTTTGAATAAGGCTAGTCGTTAGATTGCTAAATGCGTAGCGTATAGTAGCAGTATATGGAGTTTTAGAATTTAAGATTATGAAATCCATCATTTTAACTTAAACCAGATGGTTGGAGGAATGATGATGTGCCCGATCTAGATCCCATAGTTCTGTCATCCTGGGTCATCATGGTCCCTAGTCTACTTAGTCAAAGGAGAAGTAGATCCGACTAAAGGATCATTATCGCGAACACATGTTGTCATCAAGAAATCAGACAAGATGTTTGTCAAGGAGACGGCTTAAGTCTACCTACTGGCGATTGTTTGTCTTATCAAGTATACCCTATGATTCACAACTCAAAGGGCAGAGCCATTGGGGAGTATACGGGCTACAGTCATGATCATAATATAATGAAGCTTGACTGGCCAAACCACCCGATCAGAGGACTCTGGTCATAACTGCATCATCTATGGAGTCTACTAAGCCACATGAGGATAGGCCACATCGGGCAAGAGATTGATTGAGAGTGAACATAATAGAACACTTGATTTGACATTAGCTCCTTTGTGAGCTAAAGTTTTCTTAATTTGTCACATCCGACAAATAATTGCGGAAAGTGGATAGATTGAGTTTTGCTTTAAATTTTTAATGATAAAATTTTATTTAAGCATTTTTTTTAGATTGATACTCAATTTGAGTTAATTTGATTTGAAATTAGAATCGTATTTTGATGGATGTGTCCCCTCCGGTTGAAATCACCATTCAACACAGCCATCATCTAGATAGTTAATTGATTGACTCGAATATGTTTGAGAACTTTAGATCCTGTCAATTCTATTTACCTCCTAATAGAGGATCAGATCTGTTATCACATGATAGAATTAGCTTCTATGATATTTCACTAAGTTGAAATTCTTATAATAGATTTTTAGGTTTTATTAACCCAATCTAAGACCAAATCGGAAAGCAAAAAGATCCTCAGACACTTGAATTTAAACATTCAGCATAGTGTCGAGGCCCATGCGGGTGTATTTTAAGAATGACTTAATTAACGTCTTCTATTCTCTTGTATGATTTGTTCCGAATTCGGTGGCATAGAAGACGTTATAGATTGATCTAATATCTTATTAGATTTTTTAGATTTATATTAAATTGATTCCAATTTAGCCTATGCAGCCTTTTCAGACATTAAAATTTGCACTTTAAATCTCTATGTCCGAGCACATGTAGTTATTTATAATTTAGATAATTTCATCTAATTGATGTAATCATAGATTTTTAAAAATTATAATTAGAATGAAGTTCTTTAATTTTTGATTGAAAGAAGCTTCATAATTCATGAAGAATTTAATTTAGCATCTCCTTTTGTCTGCTTATACTAAGAATTGCAGATCCTGAGGCATTTGGAGCAGAATTAGATTTATATTTTCACTCAAAATATTGTATTTCTACTTGCATTTTATTTATTTATAGAATTTTCTAAATTTCAATAGTAGGCTTATGCTCACTAAAGACCATGTTAGATTTTTGCAAATTCAACATTCAAGTTTGACATTCGCTCATACAAGCTGTTGTACTTCCTTTAAGCGAGCTTATTTGAATTCTAGCTTCTTTTGAATTTTACATCTGAAAGCTATACTTCAATCATATTACAAGCTTTCGATAATCCAATTATACATTCAAATGGATTTATGTTTGTAAAGAAGTTTAGATTTGAATCTTATAAAGGTTATTTTCATTCAAGCCTTACAATTCAGAATTTAATTTGATGTCATCATTAATTTATAAGTTTGAGCCCAGAAGTTACAATCAAATCGATTTATTTTGAGTTCAAATTTTATTTAGAGCGTAACCTTTCAATTTTATGTCAAATTCATTTCAAGTTCATTTACGTTTTAATTTTCAATTTATTTATTTATTTAAAACTTTATATTTTATATTTATCTTAACGTTAAATCTTTTTTTTTCTTCTACTAAGTCCCAAAAATTTGAGTAAATTTCACCAGCCTCTCGTCATCATCCCCACGTTGGGACTGCATCGGGAGTGTCTTGGCTTTCTCGGTACGCCCTAATGAGCATAGTGAGTGGTGTCTTGGGACACTATAGCCGTCGTCAAACCCGCTATGCCCTATGGGGTATTAGCGGGGTCTTGAAACTTGCATTGGTGTCCAAACATAAGGGTTAAAAAAATGAAGTCGGCAATCTTGGCAAGATTTTCGGCGTTGTCCCCCATATTTGCATCGAAATTATTTTGGCTTTATTGTACGAATGAGTATCAAGTAGTTACACCACAGTCTTTCAATCGTTGCTAATGAGCATAATGGCTTTCACCACGCATAAAAGTAAATACAGAATATTCCATACACATTCAAGCCCTTTTTTGTTTAAGTCCAAAATTCGGCAGCATCTCGGCAAGGGAGAGTGACATCTAACAGATGTTGGCTTACTCGGTATGCCCTTGAGCGTATGTTATCTTGCAAATGATTTTCATCGTTGTGCCCTAATGAGCACAACGAAGCCTTTAAACCTGCAAAGAAATACAAGCATATATATATCCACATCACACATGTTCTGACTCATTTTTCTGTGCATTGCAATGGTTAGCAAGGAGACAGAATGGGCGATGCCCAAAACCAAGAGAAGAACCTGCCTAATGATGGTGTTCATCTCTGATTGTGATGAGGGGAAAGGTCAGAAAGGGAGCTAGGACTGGAGAAGTTGAAAACCAGGAGAAGAACCCTCCTAATGATGATATTTCTTCTCAGCTTTCATCATTTGCAAGAGAAGAAAGAGGGGCTGTTTGGCTGCGGGGTATTGAAAATATCAAAAATCTAGAGGAGAACCCTCCTAATGATAGTGTTGCTCCTCAATTTTTGTAGTTTGCAAGGAAAGAAAGGGGGAATCTGCTTGGATGAATTGGAGGTTGGTGTTGCGGCTTAATGGTGATGTGCTTGATGTCCAGGAAGGATTCAAGGTTGAGTATATCAATATCATTGTCGAAGTGGCCAATGTTGCAAATGATGGCATTGTTCTTCATCTTCCTCATGTGGTCGACCAAGATGATGTCCTTGTTGCCCATTGTAGTGACAAAAATGTCAGCATCAGAGACAACATCTTCGAGTGTGCGGACAAAGATGCCTTCCATGAGGGCCTGAAGAGTGCATATCGGATTGATCTCAGTCATAATAACATGAGCTCCCGTAGACTTAAGTGCAACAACACAACCCTTGCCTACATCACCGTAGCCGCAGACCACTGCAACCTTGTCGGCAATCATGACGTTGGTGGCTCTCATTAGGCCATCGGGGAGAGAGTGGTGGTATCCATATATGTTATCAAACTTGCTCTTGGTAACCAAGTCATTAGCGTTAATGGCAGAGAAAAGAAGCGTCCCACTATTCTGCATCTAGTACACCCACTTTACTCTAGTGGTCGTCTCTTCGGAGACACCAACGAGCCTCTCCTTCATCTTTTGAAACTTATTCGGATCCACACTTAAGCTATCTCTGATGAGCCCAAGCACGATCAGGAATTCCGTGTTGTCCATAGAAGTTGGATCCAACAATTTCCCGGTCTTCTCATACTCCTCCTCAGCCTTAACTCCCTCGTGGATAAGCAGTGTCGCATCACTGCCATCATCGATAATGAGATCGGGGCCTCCACCAGCACCCCAGTCGAGGCAGCGCTCCGTGCACCACCAGTACTTCTAGAGGGTCTCACCCCTTCCAGGCAAACACAGCTGCAGAATCACAGGCGATTGTGGCAGCAACATGACCCTGGGTGGAGAAAATGTTATAGGAGCACCAGTGAACCTCGGCACCGAGGGTGGTTTTGGATTAAGGGGAAAAGACGTTCCTTGCGGTTGAGAAGAAGAAGGGGGAACAGTTGTGGAGCATGCGTGTAAATGGAAGGAGAGCTCCCCTTCAGTTACATGAAGGCTTCATACGGAAGAGGGGAGGCCAAGCGGGTTGGGTCACGCGTGAATTATGGCTTGTCGGATTAAGCTAAGCGAGATGCAGAGATTTAGGTTAAGTTATGGCTTTTAAATATATTCTTTTATTATTTTATGCTGACATAATTAAATAATCAATATATATATATATATATATATATATATATATATATATATATATATATATATATATATATATATATATATATATATATAAATTGTTAGATGTTAGTAGTAGTTTATTTTGATATTGTTTGGTTCAAGTTGGCGTTTAGTATTTAGCTCAAAATATGCGTTATCATTTTCGACCGCTCAACGTTCACTCAAACTTATCCTAATTGAGTTTGAATAGTCTTACTTGATAGATTTCGATGTTTGAAATTTAACGTAATCAATTTTATGAAGCGAGGTCGTTTGGTTTTATGTCGGCATACTCTTGACCTCGTCTGCTTAAATGCGGGACGCGTGGCTTCGATCGCGATGGTTGATCGTCAAGTTATCTTATATTTATGACCAATTCTAATATTTCGAATGCGATGTCGAAGTCCGTTCATTGATTAGAGGTCATTTGGGTTGATTTTGGCGACGTTTAATGTATTTCAATCTCGATTTGCGTGTTGTCACTTTTGATCGTTTGACATTTGTGCAAACTCATCTGAATTGAGCGTGAATAGTCTCTTTTGATAGTTTTTGGTGTTTCAAAACTAACGACATACTCAATTTTATGAACGGAGGTCATTTGAGCATCGTCGTAACCTCCTAACCCCGGTATGCACGTCGACACATTGCTTGATCGCTTGATCTTTAGATTATGATTATGACAAATTTCAATGTTCTAAACATGATGGCGAAGTCCGTTCATCAATCGAAGGTCATTTCGACCATTTTTGTGGTGTAGTACAGTGCATTTTGAGCCCCGATTTGCGCACTATCACTTTCGAAGTCAGTCGAATTCGACTTATATGCTTAACTCGACTTATGACACATATATGAAGGTCAACAAATGCCCCCCAACAAATATGATTCGTGCATGGATTGAGTCACATTTGTTGAAAATTAGTTGACCCTTTGGGCTGGCTACAGAACTTAGATCATTTCAGCTTCGATTGTAATAGTTTACGAAGCTTTGATGGGATTTGTTATTAATATGATGTCTTATTTAGGACATGTTAAATGACGGGATTGATCAATTTGTCAAAATAAACTTATCGGATAGATAAGAGTTCTTACACCATCTACTCTCTACTTCAATGGCTTTGCTGAAGATCTCTTTCTTCTATGTTATTGCAGATTTGAGTTTCCTCTAATCCTAGCTTCATGCTTGGTTAGGTTTGATGGAGGAATTGGTCTGCTTGTCCTAAGATTTAGAATTTAGAATTTATTCTATCCTAACTTTAAGCTTGGTGGACTTGATGAATGGCTGATCTGATTTGTCCACATTGACTTGTCAGGAAGTGTTTGTATGCCCTGAATCCCATGCTTGCTGCTTTGACGAATTCGTTGAATGGTGCATACAAATGACCTAGCCATCTGACTTATATTAGGTCTATAAGTTATCAGCCTAACAATGTGTGCTTTAATAGGCTAAATAACTTCAAGATTCCTTCAGTTCAGCCATCAGCTTTCTATGAACTATGGAATTGCTCTCTCGATCCTGTGCTTTCTGCTTTGATGGACTTGATGAGGAGATTGGATTTGATCTGTGCTTTGAGCTTGATCAGATCATTTGAGAATAAAGTAAAATATCACTCTGCAAGCAATATATAGATTGAATTGAGGCAACTCTGAATTGAGAGTTTCCTCAAATTATCTTAGTCTGTCGATCAAGTAGAAAGATCTCTTGGATTCTGATTGCTTATAATCACTAAGCTAGATCCAGTTTGAGATTGAACAACTAACTTTATTAGACTGATGAGCAGGGGCTCTCTCACTGCGGCCTTCTTTTACAGCTTGTTGAGTGAGAAGAGCGTCAACAACTCGGCCATATTTGGGCTTGTTGAGTTTAACCTTTAGAACTTACTCGAGTTTTCGACTTAAGCTATAATGAGTTGGTGGTTAGGTCATCAGACTAACGAATGGGGGCTCTTTCACTGCAGCCTTTTCTTACGGCTTGTTGAGTGAGGAGAGCATCAGCAACTCAGCCATTTGTGGGCTTGTTGAGTTTGACCTTTAGAACCCATCCGTGTCCAAGACTTCAGGATGTAGAGGTTGATATTTCTCCAACTTAATTGATTGAAGCTTTTGATATCGAGAGTTCTTCTGACTTGATTTCTAGAAATTGGCAAATCTGAGAGATAAATTTTTAACATTTAGTGTTATCTTTTCATGCGTAAAATAGATTTTTTTTTTGTTCCTGTAAGAACCTGCAACTCAACAATAATAATTATAGATATATTTAGGAATTTTGGCATAAAGCTTGATGTCAACCTAAATCATAATATATTCGAGGATCTCATCTTATAGCATGATGTCAACTCACATAAACTTGACATGAACTAAAAAATGCCCCTGTCTTGTAGGGCAAATTCTAAAGCACATTTAGAAGAACTTTTAAGATGAAATTAAGCAAATACATCAGTATTTGAATTGCTATTCTCTTAAGAGAGTTTTAACATGTAACATTGATTTCATATATGTATATAAATCAAAATTTCATTCAGGGGAAAAAACTTTTTCATCTTGAGTGAGTATATTTATTTAGGGATTTCAGCATGCAACACGGTGTCGATCTAAATAGATATACTAAAAGAAATGCCCCTATCTTGTAGGGGGATTTCTATTGTACCTTGAGAATGTGGTTATCATGTATAGTACTTTTTCAAGTATCGACCATTAATTGGCGGCATTGGTCTTTCACGCATTAAGTCAATGAGTTGATATGCCCCTCCTTGATACACTTTTTCAATGACCAAAGGGCCCTCCCAATTAGGCTCAAACTTACCACTAAATTTTTGATTAAGAATAATTGGTCTTCTCAGCAAGAGGACCAATTCTCCTTTTTGGAATGTTCGAGGCCGCACCGTATGGTCAAAATTTGGACATCCTTGCTCGGTAGACTTCTAAATTTTGCTGAGCTTGGAGCCTCACCTCGTCAAATGCATCAAGCTCTTCTATCTGTAGACAGACATTCTAATCTTGAGTGATATTGTGTTGAATGGCTACTCGGAGCGAAGATAGTTCAACTTTAAGTGATAGAACTACTTTAGCCCTTAATACTAGTGCATAAGGAGTGGATTTTGTGGGAGTACAGTCTAGATGTCATGTTGTTGTCTTTTTGTGAGGCAATTTTACTTCGAGATTTTAGCCTCTAAATTTGCTCACCTATTTGTCGAGACTTTTCGACGGCAGATTCTTGGACCTATGGTCCAAGTGTCATGCCTCAATGCTCACCATGCGGGACTTGAATTGGTTGACATCTTATCAGGATTATAGGAGGAGGTCTCCTTGGAGGAGAAACTCTAGCCTCCTTGATGACATGATATTGATATTTTCTTTTCATCGGTCATTTCTCCTTAATAACTTTGAGGATTTGATGCACTCTTGTATATATAGCTTCGAGTTTTCTCACTGAAGAAGTTGGAACCTCATGTTGTCAGGTCTAGAAGGACTGTTTGATTTGACCAGTAGAGTTGTTCCGCTTTACCCATCTTAGGCTGTCAAACTTATTATAGGTTGGGACACTCGCTTCTAGCTCCACAACTAGTTGTACAATTTTCTATTTGAATAATAGTTGTTGAGCACGTAGTTGAGCATTTCTCTTTTTTCATTATCTCTGGGTTAGTTTGCATCCAAATGAAGAAGCTTCTGTGTCGCTACTTCTTCTCGAGACTTCGACTTTCATATTTGTTTTCCTTTTTGCTGGGGCTTTTCGGTGACGGATTCCTGGACATGTGGTCCAGGTGTCATTGCCCCGATGCTCACCGTGTAGAGCTTGTTCAGAATGATCTTGAGTTCTTACTACCACTAATGATAGCTTTTGTAGGGGAGCATTTTTTGCTTCTTTGATAATTTGCATTTAATACCTCTTCTTCATAAGACCTTTTTCCTTAACAACCTTCAGGACTCTATGTGCTCGAGCAGATAGAGTTTCATGTTATTTATTCAGAAGGGTTGAAGCTGATTGTTGTTGAGCCCAAAAAGATCAGTTAACATCACCAATAAAGCTATTCCTTTTCACCCATCTCAAAATTTTCAAATTTATTGTGGGGGTAAAATGCTCGCTTATGGTTGTAAGACTGGTGATTCAGACAGCAACTATTAAGCTCGTAGTTCAGTATCTCTTCTCCTTTATCTTATACTCAATTTTCCTCCAAAAAAGGAGGCTTCAGCTTCATGCCTTCCTAACGTGAAAGGTTTAACTGGCAGAGTGGTCACATTCAGAGGCATGATTGAAACTTTCTGCTAGTGACGGTTCTTTTCATGACTGACACCTCAGAATGACCCAATCTTTTGAATAGAAAGATCTCTTCCGAGGAACTTCAATAGCAGTAGTAGCCATTCCAATTGTCCTCCTCCATTGTACAGGTTGGTGCATAGAATATGCAGTTTCTTCATGCAGATGATTATTTACAATAGTAATGGTTGGGAAATCTACACTATCAAATTGAATGGTAGCTCCAACATTTCCAGTGTTGATTACATCATTAGCCAAAACAAACGTTGACTCCGTGACCTAGCTGCATGATGAACGGTGTGTTATGAAGATCCATCGATATAAAGAACAAGCAGATTAGTCACAATGACATAATTAACATAGATTTAGTTTCATTGATAATTGATTTTCTTTTAATTTTAGTTTTTATTATACTCCACTATTATTATAGCTTAAATTCGGCTACCAAATATGAAAAGAGAAACCTATCCTCAGTGGAGTCGCCAAAAATCTGTGGCTCCAAAAATTTATCACCGACCTCTCGACAATATTGAATTGAAGAGAGTATGATTTAAATGTGTCGGTGTAATTTTCAAAAGGCAGATGAGATAGTAGATAAGACACTACCCAGAGATTTCGTCCTCATTTGGTGAGAACTTTAGATTTAGTTCCAAGTTTCCTATAGGCGCAAGCTCCTATAGTTAATTACCCCTCTCAATAAGTGAGAGAGAACTTTTGATTAAGGCTAGTCAACAGATTGCTAAATGCATAGCATATAGTTGCAGTATATGGAGTTTTAGAATTTAAGATATGAAATTCAACATTTTAGCTTAAATCGGATGGTTGGGGGAATGATGATGTGCCCAATTTAGATCTCATGGTTCCATCATCTCAGGCCGTCGTGGTCCATAGTATACTTAGTCAGAGGAGGTAGTCAACCCAACCTAACTGAAGGATCCTTATCAGCAATATATGGGTTAAATCGTCCAAGAAATCTTAGTAGACCTAGGGTGGTGTTTGTCTAAGGAGACATGCTTAAGTCTACCTTAGCTGACAGGTGGCTATTTTCCTTATCAAGTATACCTTATGATTCACAACACAAAGGGCAGAGTCATTAGGGAGTATACTGACGATCTGATAATATAATAGAGCCCGGCCAAACCTCGATCGAGGACTCGTCATGCTACATCATCATGTGCCTACAAGCCATACATGAGAACACGGGTCACATCCTTACTAGCAAGAGATTGATTGAGAGTGAACATAGCATAACACTTGGTTTGACATTAGCTCCATTGTGAGCTAGAGTTTTCTTAATTTGTCACCTTCGATAAATAATTGTGAAAGATAGATACATTGAGTTTTACTTTAAACTTTTAGTGATAGAATTTTATTTAAACATTGTTTTAGATAAATACTTAATTTGAGTTAATTTGATTTGAAATAAAAATCAAATTTGATGGAAGTATCCCCTCCGGTTGAAATCACCATTCAACACAACCATCATCAGGGTAGTTAACTGATTGACTCGAATATGTTTGAGAACTTCAGATACTATCAACTCTGTTTAGCTCCTAACAGATGATCAGATCCTCTTTCACATGACAAATTTAGCTTCTAAGATATTTCACTAAGTTGAAATTCTTATAATAGATTTTAGGTTTTGTTAACCCGGGCCTAGTCCTAAGACCAAGAAGCAACCCGCGCAGCATCCTCAGACACTTGAATTTAAATATCCAGGGTAGTGTCGGGGCCCATGCGGGTGTATTTTAAGAATGACTTAATTAACGCTTTCTGTTCGCTTGTACGATGTGTTGCAAACTTTATGGAGTAGAAAACATTATAAATTGATCTAATATCTTATTAGATTTTTTAGATTAATATTTAATTGATTCCAATTTTTTCTATGTAGCCATTTTAGACATTAAAATTTATACTTTAAATCTCTATGTCCGAGCACATGTAGGAATTTATAACTTAAATAATTTCATCTAATTAATAAAATCATTGAATTTTTAAAATCATAATTAGAATTAAATTCCTTAATTTTTGATTGAAAGAAGCTTCATAATTAATGACGAATTTAATTTAGCATCGCCTTATGTCTGCTTATACGAAGAATTGCAGATCCGGTGGCATTTTGAAGCAGAATTAGATTTATATTTGTACTCAAAATATTATATTTCTACTTGCATTTTATTTATTCATAGAATTTTCTAAATTACAATGGTAGGCTTATGCTCACTAAAGACTTGTTAGATCTTTGCAAATTCAACAATCAAGTTTAACATTCACTCATACAAGCTGTTGTACTTCCATTAAGCGAGCTTATTTGAATTCTAGCTTCTTTTGAAATTTACATTTGAAAGCTATACTTCAATCATATTACAAGCTTTCGATAATCCAATTATACATTCAAATGAATTTATGTTTGTAAAGTATTGTTCATCTTCACTCACTCAATCTTTTAAGTTTAGATTTGAGTCTTATAAAGGTTATTTGTCTCCAAGCCTTACAATTCATAATTTAATTTGATGTCATCATTAATTTATAAGTTTAAGCTCAAAAGTTACAATCAGATCGATTTATTTTGAGTTTAAATTTTATTTAGAGCGTAACCTTTTAATTTTATGTCAAATTTATTTCAAGTTCATCTATGTTTTAATTTTCAATTTATTCATTTATTTAGGACTTTATATTTTATATTTATCTTAACGTTAAATCTCTTTTTTTTTTCTTTTGCTAAGTCCCAAAATTTTGAGTAAATTTCAGCAGCCTCCAGGATCATCACCGCATAGGGGGCTGCATCGGGAGTGTTTTGGTTTTCTCGATACGCCCTAATGAGCATAGCGTGTGGTCTCTTGCGACACCACGGCCGTCTTCACACCCACTATGCCCTATAGGGCATTAGCATAGTCTTGAAACCTGCATTGGTGTCCAAACATAGGGGTCAGAAAAAAAGAAAGTCTGATGAAATTTCGATAGCATTTCAGCAGTACTCTGGCATTGTCCCCGCATAAGGGGCTACATCGGAACTATTTTGGCCTACCTTGTATGCCCTAATGACCATGGTGAGTAGTGTCTTGCGACACCATAATCGTCTTTCAATCTCATTATGCCCTAATGAGCATAACGAGGCCTTCAATCACTTTCATAAAAGTAAATACAGAATATTCCATACACATTCAAGCCTCTTTTTTTTAAATTTAAAATTTAGCGATTTAGGGGATATGTTGACTTACTCGGATACAATGAGCATAGCGGCGATGTTTTTATATAGATTTTCATCTCATCGTGCCCTAATGGGCACAACGAGGCCTTCAAACCTGTAAAAAAATACAATAATATATATATATCCATATCACACATGTTCTTACTCATTTTTCTGTATGTAGCAATGATTGACAAGGAGACGGAGTAGGTGATGCGAAACCAAGAAAAGAACCCGCCTAATGACTATGTTCCTCTCCGATTGTGGCGAAGGGAAAGGTCGGAAAGAGAGGTAGAACGGGAGATGTCGAAAACTAGGAGAAGAACTTGCCTAATGACGATGTTCCTTCTCGGCTTCCGTCATTTGCAAAGGAAGAAAGAGGGGCTGTTTGGCTGTTAGGGTAGTAGAAACGTCAGAAACCTAGAGGAGAACCCACCTAATGATGGTGTTGCTCCTCAGTTTCCATCGTTTGCAAGGAAAGAAAGGGAGAATCTGCTTGGATGAATTGGAGGTTGGTGTTGCGGCTTGATGCCGGGGAAGGATTCAAGGCCGAGTATATCAATCTCATTGTCAAAGTGGCCAATGTTGCAAATGATGGCATTGTTCTTCATATTCCTCATGTGGTCGACCAAGATTATGTCCTTGTTGCCTATTGTAGTGACAAAAATGTTAGCCTCAGAGACAACATCCTCGAGTGTGCGGACAAGGATGCCTTCCATGAGGGCATGAAGAGCGCATATCGGATTGATCTCAATCACAATAACACGAGCTCCCGCAGACTTAATTGCAGCAGGACAATCCTTACCTACATCACCGTAGCCGCAGACCATTGCAACCTTGTTAGCCATCATGACATCGGTGGCTCTCATTAGGACATCGGGGAGAGAGTGGCGGCATCCATATAACTTATCAAACTTGCTCATGGTAACCGAGTCATTGACGTTAATGGCAGAGAAAAGAAGCGTCCCACTGTTCTGCATCTGGTACACCCTCTTTACTCTAGTGGTCGTCTCTTCATAGACAACAATGTGCCTTTCCTTCATCTTCCGAAACTTCTTCGAATCCACACTTAAGCTATCTCGGATGAGCCCAAGAACAATCTGGAATTCCACGTTGTCCGTAGAAGCCGGGTCCGACAATTTCCTGGTCTTCTCATACTCCTCCTCGGCCTTAACCCCCTCATGGATATGCAGTGTTGCATCACCACCATCATTAACAATGAGATCGGGGCCTCCACCAGCGCCCTAGTCGAGGCAGTGCTCTGTGCACCATCAGTACTCCTAGAGGGTCTCGCCCCTTCCAGGCAAGCACGACTGTAGAATCACAGGAGATTGGGGCAGCAACGTGGTCCTGGGTGGAGAAAATGTTACAGGAGCACCAGCGAACCTCGGCACCTAGGGATAGGGTGGTTTTGGATCAAGGAGAAAAGGCAGTCGTTCCTTGCGATTGAGAAGAAGAAGGGGGAACAGTTGTGGAGCGTGCGTTCGAATGGAAGGAGAGCTCCGCTTCGGTTGCGTGATGGCTTCGTGCGGAAGAGGGTAGTTCGCTCGGAACAGGGGAGGCCGAGCGAGTCGGGTCACGTGTGAATTATGGCCGGGCGAGTTGAGCCGAGTGAGATGAGGAGATTTAGGTTAGGTTAAGGCTTTTAAATATATTCTTTTATTGTTTAATAGACTTTAATGTGAATTTTATGCTGACACGATTAGATAATCAATATATATATCAATTGAAGATTATTTCGATGTTTCAAACGCCGCGAATCCGTTTGCGGTAGCTTTGTTCAAACGACGTCCATTAAATCCATTTCACCAAAATCATTATCATTTCAGACGCTCGCGTTCAGACTTGCCGATTGAGTGTGAATAGTGCCGCGGTGATTTTGATATTTTTAACAACAATCAATTTCATGACGAACTGGGTTGGTTTTGTGCCTCCTAACCTCGATATATATGTGCGGTATTGGCATTTCGATCGCTTGATCGGTTAATCATCAAATTGTGCAATATTTATATTCTCACCAGTTTCGACATTCTCAATCACGATGCAGTCCCTTCGTCGAGGTCATTTGGGTTGATTTTGGCGTTTCCGGTCGATTTGCATCACTTGATCGCCGACATTTGCATGTCTCGAATTGAGCGTGAATAGTCTCATTTGATATTTTTTGACGTTTTAAACGTAACAGCATGCTCTATTTTATGAACGGAGGTCGTTTGGGCAACGTCGCAACCTCCTGACCTTGATATGCGTCGTTGGCACATTGATAGCTCGATTGCCTGATTGGTTGATCTTTAGATTATGCAATATTTATATTCTGACCAATTTCGTTATTCTGAACGCGATGATGAAGTCTGTTCATCGATCGGAGATCGTTTTGACCATTTTTGCGATATCTTCCAGTGTATTTTGAGCCCTAATTTGCGCATTACTTGAAGTCGATTAAATTCGGTTGTACTTGACTTCGACTTATGACACATATATGGAGGTCAACACTAGCTTTGATGAACAATGAACGAACAACAACAAGCTTGTTCATTAGCAATCGAGTATTTACAAAAGTGTTGAAGCTCGTTTAATTAGTTAAATGAACGAACATAAATGAGCTCTAATAGAGCCGAATCACGAGTAGCTTGTTGAACGCTCGATTCATTTACAGCCCTACTTTTGCACGAATCACATATGAAATTAGGGCTTCAAACAAATCGAGGCAAGCTGATCCTATGCTTGTTTGAGTTAAAGCTTGTTTATCATTATCGAACCCAAGCTCCAAGAATAGTTTTCAAGATTGAGCTCATGCGAGCTTGGCTCAAGTTGGTTTATGAGCTCGATTCAAATGGAGATTATTAAGCCTATTAATAAGTATCTTGTTTAAGGACATAAATGAGCTTTAATCAAGTCTTAATCGAGATTGTTCATGAGTAACTTGTTGATAAATATACACAAGTTATATTAATTAATGCTTATAAAGACTTAAAAATAAAAACTGTTGTTCACAAATAAGTCATAATTGAGCTCCTTGACAAGTCTTAAATGATATTATTTATGAATATAAATGAACCAAATAACAAGTTGTTCAAATTTGTTCATTAGCAATCAAATATATACAAACATTCTATTAGCTAATCAATTGATTATAAATGAGCTCTAATAGATCTAAGATACAAGTAGCTTGTCAACCATTTAGTTCATTCGCAGACCTATATGAAATATTCATCAATCGTAATTAGAATATATGGCCAGATTTTCTAATTAAAATTTGCTTGCTGCAAATTCTATGTCACCAAATTTTCCATCAAAAAATTCTAAGGTGTATATTTGTAAATTCAGATTTTTCATCATAAAATTTGTTGTTGCACGGCTGCAGAGTTAATGTGGAAGTATCATAAGTTATATATAACTATGAACAATTTCTAAAAATTATATATAACTTAATAAACTACATCTGTATAACTATCGTAAATCAAAAGTTAAATTCAAAAATTGCATATTGCTAAATAATATTTTGATATTTGACACATAAAAATTAAACATAATAATGAAAAGTTAAAAATATAGCATTATAAAAAAACTTGGAGTAATGCTTTATATATCTATATATAAAATATTTAAAACAAATTATATTATTTTAAGAAACATTAATAACTATTAAGTATTTTTAAAATTACTATCACTATCAAATATTTTTTATTTACAATCAAAACATATTCAAACTAAAATAAAAATAAAAAACATAAAATAAAAAAGAAAGTGATCCTAAACAGCCTTCTAGCATATAATTTCGAAAACAAGGAATTACACAAATCACCAACATTCATGCAACTTCGAAAACGAGGATGATTCTCTTTATCACCACAAAAAAAAAAAAAGAATTAACACGTAACGTTTAAGAAAAATATATTGATAAAAATAAGATCAAATAAACTTCATAGAACTAAGCTGAAATTTTTTTGTTTTTGGAGAACCAATGTTGGCTCTTCTTGTTGACGGTTGAAGAACTCGGACGAGGTTGTCGGGGAAGAAGATGGTGTCGTCATCACTCATGACGAACAACCGAACGTTGTCAAGGCCAAGCTGGACAGTTTCGGAGACGATGCGAGAGATACGGATAGCGGAACGGCTACCTTGTTTGTAATTGTAAGGGAACTTGGACGTGTCTGCTGAGATTTTGATGGTGGGTAGGGAAGCCGCAGAGGATTTTGATTCTCTGACGGGCGAGTCAAGCCAGACATAGCCACGCATTTGACGAGGCAGCCACCATATTTTGATGTATTCTTTACGTTGTTGCCAGAAATTAGCCGACGCCACGATGTCGAACACAATGTGGTTAAGCCCCGTCGCAGTAGCCTCCGGCAGCCGCGGCGGTGGTGAAGGTGAAACGGGGGACGAAGGGAATCGGGAAGAGAAGAAAGACGGAAAGAGGAGTTTGAGGAGGAGGAGAGGAGGATAAATGGGCTGGGTTCGTCGGAATCGGAGATGGGGATTTGATTGGTGGAGCAGGAGGAGAATGGGGAGGTGGAGAAGGTGACGATATAGAAAATGCAGAAGCAGGAGAAGAAAACGAGGCAGACGAGGGACCTGGAAGAGAAGAATCGGAAGAATGGTGAGTTCCATGTGGCTGGCGAAGCTTTACCCCATGGGTGTTGCTTCACAGCGGAGGCAGGGAAGCATCGGAGCTACTACTTTGTAGCTTCCACCTCCTTTCATGGAAATCAGCTGCTCATAATCTTTGGCTCTGTCTCTCTATTCCACGTTTTTCGGAGATCTAACAATCAGAGCAATGCGAGAAGAGATTGGAGAAGAGCAGGGAAAAAATCTGATTCGATTGAAGCGGGAGGAGCAGGGGAAGAATAATCCCTCACCGACAAGACTGCAGCGAGAGATCAGAAGGATTGTGTTCGGCATTGGGAGGAGGAAGAAGAGGAAGAACTGAGGAGCTGCGGAAAAGGTTTGGGAAGCGGAAGAGGAAGATAAAAAGTTGAGCGTGGATGGAGGAGAATTACGAGACCCTTTGGGCTGTGTCGGTTTCGAGAAAATGTTACATGCAGGACCATCAGGACTCCAACAAAAAAATAAAAATAAAGGCATTAGCTACTTTTTTTTTATATTAATTTTAATATAAATAAAAAAAGCTAAATAGATGTGATGGAATATGATTAGAATCCTAATTGTTGCATGCTAGAAAATCAGTTATGGTAGAGTAAAAGTTTACGCCTTAGCATTATTGTGAAATCAAATGCGTATTTAAAGAGTGAAACAAACTTGAGAATTTTTTACGTGAAAATCTCGAAAAGGAAAACCATGGTAAAAAAAAAGCTTCCACTATTTATTTATTTTGGAGTACAAGTTTTTAGATAACGAGATTATATAATTGTAGAAGAGTGATAGAATCCCAAAATTAGACAACAAATATAATCATCCGTTGGGTTATGATTCAGTGGTAGCGGATGATGGTGACGATTCGACCCGCGATGAATGTCTTCATGATGGTGACCGACGGAGATTAACGGCAAGAATCGGCGGCGGTGACGGCGGTGTTGACAACCGTCAGTGGTGCGATACTTGGAGGATTTTCAAGCTTTAGAGCTCTCTCTCTCTTGCTTGGCTCTCTCATATGAGGAATGAGAGGCTATTTATAGATTGGAGGATGGTGTCTGCCTTAAAAATAAATGCAAAACTCCGCAAACTATTTGGACGGCTCAAAATGATCCCTTGATCATATGATGTATTTTGTGTATTTGAATGCTCAAATGATGTCGGAATTATGATATCTTGGGCTTGTTAGATTGACTCGTCAAGGCGTTCGATTTGACTATAAACACTCCATGTTTAGAGTGATTGATAATAAATACTTGATCTCGATTAGTCTTGATTCCGTCGATCGTTGTTTTACGTCAAGATTCGTGCTAGAGTGGAATTTTAGGTCATATCGGTTGCCCCATTTTTGGATGATATTATCTCAATCATCCAAAATATATATGACTATTTTAAAATAACAATTCTTCAATGAAATTTGAATTAGTTAATATATTTTGAGAACATATCTTCATGGGAGCATGGATTATGACCATGAAGCGGAGTGCGAGGCGGATGTATCGCAGTACGTGTGGGTGCAAGATTTTGGGGTTATGGACCCATGAGGACATTTATGGGTGCTTGCAGTTACAAGATTTCGGGTTGGATTATCACGAGCAGGTACGAAATGAAGTAGCTGAGTTCATGGAAGAAAAGTCTTTACGAGCCTGCGTGGTCGAGAATAGCTGGGCCTGAAGTGGGCAGGCAGCTGCTGACAGCAGGCTGAAGCAATTCTGAGATGAGAATGTGAGTCAGAGAATCGGGTAGCGTGAGTGAGCTTAGCCTTGAGAGAGTGGAGTCAGCGAGGAGTGGGAATGGTAGGATCTAGCTGAAACAGGCGGTGTCGATCATGAATTGGCCAGGTGGATGGAGGAAGTTAGTTAAACAGCGGGGAAGCGGTGTGGAGCAATGACGGGGCATGTCAGCGGATCCCAGCGTTGGCGCTCAGCGGCTTGAGCGCTGCAAAACGTCTGGCGTTTTCCGTTTAGCCCGTTTTGGCGGTTTGAATGCTTTTGGCGGTTTGGACACTTTTACTCTTTTGCTCCCAAAGGGGTCTATAAAACCCCAGGGAGAGTAAGCATCTTATTTTCTTCTTGAGAGAATCATTTGGAAGCGATTAAGGCGTAGTTCATATGGAGGCTCAATTTTCCTCGAAAGAGGTGTTAGCGACCTCGTCGAGCAGGCTGGTTGAGGCGATCAAGACCCGTGGTTCATCGTGAGGCTCGATTTTCCCTCGAAGAGGTGTCAGTAACCTCGTCGGACCGGCAGGGTTTAAAGATCAAGACCCGTGGTTCATCTGGTAGGCTCAGTTTCTCTCGAAAGACTTGTCAACTAACCTCGTCGGACCGGCCGGGTTTGGAAGGCGATCAAGATAGTTCATCTGCAAGCTCAGTTTTCCCTAAAGAGTGTCAGTGACCTCGGTCGGCCGACCGGGCGATCAAGAGCGATAGGAGATGGGGTTGATGGTGATGCTTTCAACGATGGTGGTGGTGATAGTGGTGGAGTAGTGACCGGAAGCATTAATGATCAGTAACCGGTGATGCCAAATGGTTGCGACAGCAGAAGTCAGCGGCAACAGCGTAAAGCCGCGAGGATGTATGAATGATTGGTAAACCGAATTACCGTGATAGCCGGTAAGTAGTGGCAGCAACAGTGTTGGTCAGCGGTAATGTGCACAATAGTAATGGTATAATCAGCAATATGGCCAGCGTCAAATCAGCAGTAGTAATCAGCAGCGGATGGTCGCAATAGATTAACAATGTCAACAATGCTACGTCAGTAATCGGAGATAGCCAGCGATAATGATGGTAGCCGGAGAGATTCCAGCGATGGCAGCAGATGTGGCAGCAGTAGTCAGCAGCGGTAAACCGGCTGATGTTAGCAGCGATGATGGTCAGCGGCAAACAAGTGAAGAATGTTAGCAGTGGCGGCATTAAGCGTCAGTGTAGCAGCGGTGTCAGCGGCGTGGTTAGCATCAATGAGGTGTCAGCGATGCAGCAGTTATCGATAAAGCCAGCGTCAGTAGTTAGCGAGATACCCGGCAGTGATGAAAGACTATCAGAGGATGTTTGTTAGAGTATTACCGATGACATGTGGAAGAGGTTGAATTGAATCCGAGATTTTGACTCAGGTTGTTTGTAGTTAGATGAAAACACTATGGAAGAGGTTGAATTGAATCCGCTAAGGATTTTTGACCTATCTGAGGTTTTTTGTCAGAGTCTTTGCTTGATGACGTTAACTTGTGTGGAGAGGTTGAATTGAATCCGCTGAGAATTTTTGACCTATCTGAGGTTGTTTGTCAGAGTCTTTGCTCGAAGACGTTAACCTGTGTGGAAGAGGTTGAATTGAATCCGAGATTTTGACTATCGATGTTATTTGTCGAGTGTTACGATGGCGTTAACTGTATGGAAGGTCGAATTAATCGGCGAGGATTTTTATTATCGAGGTTGTTTGTCAAAGTATTACTTGATGGCGTTAACATGTGGAAGAGGTTGAAGTCCACCAGGACCTTTTGACTATCTAGGTTGTTTGTCATAGTGTTTTCGATGGCGTTAACTTTGTGGAAGAAGTCAAATTGAATTTGAGACTTTTGACCATCGAGGTTGTTTGTCAAAGTATTACTTGATGGCGTTAACGTGTGGAAGAGAGGCTGGGAAGTCCACCGAGGACCTTTGTCTATCTAGGTTATTTGTCGAGTGTTTTGATGAAATTAACTTGTATGGAAGAGGTCAATTGAATCGTGAGGATTTTGACCCATCAGGGTTGTTTATCAGTGTTACGATGGCGTTAACTTATGGAAGAGGTTGAATTGAATCCGAGGATTTTGACTATCGAGTTGTTGTTTGTTAGGGTGTTACCCAATGATGTTAACATGTATGGAAAAGGTCGAATTGAATCCGCTGAGGATTTTTGACCCGGTTTTGTCAAAGTATTACTTGATGGCGTTAACTTTGTGGAAGAGGCGTGGGAAGTCCACCAAGGACCTTTTGACTATCTAGGTTGGTTTGTCAGTGTTAGATGAAGTTAACCTGTATGGAAGAGGTCGAATTAAAACATCCATTTTTGATTGTAGCCAAAGTTGCTCCTTAACCCTGGTCTTGTTTTTCCATGAGTATGATTGGAAAAATATAATTTGCAAAGCTATATCTCTTCTTAATATTGAAATATCCTCCAACTTTGACTTATTTCTTGGGATGATAATCGATTAGATTCTTAACATATTAACATGGGAGATCTTCTGAGATTAAGAGTTGCCCCCAGTTTTTGACAAAATCTGAAGGAACGAAATTTGATGAATCTTCATTCTTCACTTGCGCTCCTTAAAAGCTTGAAATGCTCCACCTCGATGGTGGTTTTGATCTTGTTGGGAAACTTGGTCATCATATAAGATGAAATAATGGGAATCAGTTTCCCACAGACGGCGCCAAACTGTTGTGTGCTAGAAAACCAGTTGTGGTAGAGTGAAAGTTTATGCCTTAACCTTGTTATGAAATCCAAATACCACGGTATTTAAAAGTGAACAAAAAACTTGATTTTACATGAAAACCTCGAAAAGAGAAAAAACCATAAACCAGCTTTCACTATATATTTATTTTGAGTACAAGTTTTCCGATAGGGATTACATAATGTATATGAAAGGCGACAATGGGAATCCCAAAATCAACAACAACATATTCACGTTCAGTTGTAATAGTTCTAGTGGCGGCGAGATGATGGTGAAACGGCGAGCGATACACGATGAAGGTCGTTATGATGGTGACCGACGGAGATTAACGATGACAAGAATCAGCGGAGGCGGCCGACGGTGGTGGTTGACAACCATCGAGTGGTGGCACGATTGTGCTTGGAGGATTTTCAAGCTTTAGAGCTCTCTCTCCTCTCTCTGCTTGGCCTCCTCTCATATGAGAAATGAGGGGCTATTTATAGATTGGAGGAGTGGTGTCTCTGTACATACATGCAAAAGCCGTACCACTCCATTTCATCGGACGACTCAAAATGATCCCCTTGATTATATGATATATTTTGTGTATTTGAATGCTCAAATGATGTCAAAATTATAATATCTCGGGCTTGTTAGATTCGGCTCGTCAAGACGCTCAATTTGACTATAAACACTCTATGTTTAAGAGTTGATTGATAATAAATGCTTGATCTCGGTTAGTCTTGATTCACGATCAGATTGCTTTCTACGTCAAGATTCGTGCTTCGACTAGTGGAATTTTCAGGGTCATATCACTAATATAAAACTACATCAAGACTCCACATATAATATTTTCTCGTCGATTTATGTCCTATGTTAGATTTCAAGTGTGTTTTCGATAAGAACAATCAAATCTTGATTATTTGAAGTTAAGGGCCGTTTTGTAGAATTTGGTAGTAGTTTTGTAATGCTTAAAATAAAAATTATCTCCATACCATAATATATATAATATTTTTAATTTTAATATTTTATCTTTAAATAAAAAATATATTAACTTAAAAAAATAATAATAATATTTTGATATGAGTTTTAAATTATAAATATTATACATATACATATCAAAATTTAGATATTAAACATAATTATATTTGGATGAGAAGTATTTCTAAATTTTTGTATAGTTGTGTGTCAAAAATCAGTAATTGTAGAATAAAACTTCATGCTTTAATTTGTATGAAAATCTAACACACACACATATAGTTGGAAAGAAAATAATAACCTCCAAAATTTTTATGTAAAAAAATCTCAGAAATAGGGGAAAAAACCACGGGACCGAGCCCCATAAAAATGCTCCACTATACATGCTTAAAATGCTTCACTATACATCTGCTATGAAGTACAAAGTTTAAGTCTTCCTGATAACGGGACTACGAGATTATATGTATAAAATTTTGATAATGAAAATTCCAAAGATCGTTACAATACAATGTGCAGTGTTGGGTTATAATTGTCAGTATAGCAACAAGATTATAATAGGTGAAAATCGCCGACACCATGATGACGAACTTCTAACTTCTAGCCTTCTTTCGCCTTTCTCCCAAATTTTTTCTCAGCTCCTTCATTGACATGAATTGGGTCATATTTATAGAATTCGCGGGGCATTTTGATCATTGTAGCTAAAAATCCCAAAATACTTCATCGACGGTATATCGAATTCATTGATTATATATAGTTTTTCAATTATTTGACCATTCAAACAACCTTCGATTTGAGTGATCTTAGGTTCTTTGGATTTGTCTCATCGAGTCGCTCGATTCGACTATAAACACTTCAAATTTGAAAGCCATTTGATCACCGAGTCAGTATTTCGAAGTTTTTATATATAGCTTTTGGACTTGATTTGAGTTCATTTGGGCTCGATTTGACCCGATTCTAGCAGTATTGAACTCGTCTCACTGAGTCGTTTAATTTGATTATATACATGCTTTAACTTAGATCCTTGCTTGATTTTTAAATTTTAGAAGGATATATCATTTGACCTTCTATATTTGGATGATAAAACTTATTTCATCCAAAAAAATATTAAATTTTTTAAATAAAATAACTTTAGTTAAAATTATTATTTGTAATTATATATGTTATTTGTATCAATTAATTTATTTATTTATTAACTAGTTATTAATAAGTATTTATTTTATTTTATTGTATATATACATATAATATATACATGTATATATATATGTATATATATAAATTTATATACATGTATATAATTTATATATGTATATATACAATATAAAATAACTATTAATAACTAATAAATAAATAAATTAATTGATAAATAACATATATAATTACAAATAATAATTTTTAAAAGGCATCATATAATAACAACCTATCAGCTGTAGTTATTGTAATGCTAAATGATCTAAGTTCTGTGGCCAGCCCAAAGGGTCAACTAGTTTTCAATAAACGTTACTCGCTCCATGCACGAATCACATTTGTTAGAGGGCATTTGTTGACTTCCATATATGTGTCATAAGTCAAGTCAATAATATCGATGGACTTCGGAAGTGATAGTGCACAAATCGGGGCTGAAAATGCACTGAACGACACCGCAAAAATGGTCGAAATGACCTCTGATCGATGAACGGACTTCGCCATCGCATTCAGAATGTTGAAATTGTTCATAATATAAATATTACATCATCTAAAGATCAACCGATCGAGCTATCAATGTCGCACATATCGAGGCGAGGTGCGACGGCCAAACGACCTCTGTTCATAAAATTGAGTACGCAGTTAGTTTCGAAATATCAAAAACTATCAAATGAGACTGTTCACGCTCAATTCAGATGAGTCTGTGCAAATTTCGAAGGATCGGAAGTGATAGCACATAAATCGAGGCTGAAATACACTGGATGTCGCCAAAATTAACACAAATTACCTCTAATCGATGAACGGACTTTGACATCACGCGTTAACGCGAAACTACCAAATATAAATATTGCATAACTTGATGATAAACCGATCAAGCGATCGAGTCGTCAATGTGCTTGCACGTATATCGAAGTTCAAGAGGCATCGACATAAACCAAATGACCTACGTTCTTGAAATTGATTGTGTTGTTAGATTTGAAACATTGAAATCTATCAAGTAAGACTATTTACATTCAATTCGGACAAGTCTAAGTGAACGTTGAGCGGTCGGAAATGATAACGCGCATTTTAAGCTGAAATGGACTCAATTTAATTAAACCAAATGGCTGAAACCATGCGGTTTTGTAACATCAATAACCTTAAATTGATATTGATATATATATATATATGTATATATATATATATATATATATATATATATATATATATATATATATATATATAATCTAATTGTGTCTGCATAAAATCCATATTAAAATCGATTAAGCAATAAAAGAATATATTTAAAAGCCCTAATCTAACCTAAATCCCCTCATCTCGCTCGGCTCAACCCGACCGACCCTAATTCACGTGTGACCCGACCCGTTCGGCCTCCCCTCTTTAGAGCGAACTCCCCTCTTCCGCACGAAGCCTTCATGCAACCGAAGGGGAGCTCCCTTCCGTTCGCATGCTCCACAACTGTTCCCCCCTCCTTCTTCTCAATCGCAAGCTGCCTTTTCTCTTTGATCCAAAACCACCCTCGGTGCTGAGGTTCGCTGGTGCTCCTGTAACATTTTCTCCACCCAGGGCCACGTTGCTGCCACAATTGCTGGTGATTCTGCAGTCATGTTTGTCTGGAAGGGGCGAGATCCTCCAGGAATACTAGTGGTGCACGAAGTGCTGCCTCGATTGGGGTGATGGTGGAGGCCCCGATCTTATTGTCGACGACGGCAGTGATGCGACACTACTTATCCATGAGGGAGTTAAGGCCAAGGAGGAGTATGAGAAGACCAGGAAATTGCCGGATCCGGCTTTTGCGGACAATACGGAATTCCAGATCGTGCTTGGGCTCATCAGAGGTAACTTAAGTGTGGATCTGAAGAAGTTTCAGATGATGAAGGAGAGGCTCACTGGTGTCACGAAAGAGACGACCACTGGAGTAAAGTGGGTGTACCAGATGCAGAATAGTGGGACAATTCTTTTCTCAACCATTAACGTCAATGACTCGATTACCAAGAGCAAGTTTGATAACCTATATGGATGCTGCCACTCTCTCCCCGATGGCCTAATGAGAGCCACCAACGTCATGATTGCCGACAAGGTTGCAGTGGTCTGCGGCTACGGTGATGTAGGCAAGGGTTGTGTTGCTGCACTTAAGTCTGCGGGAGCTCATGTTATTGTGACTGAGATCGATCCGATATGCACTCTTCAGGCCCTCATGGAAGGCATACTTGTCCGTACACTCGAGGGTGTTGTCTCTGAGGATAACAATTTTGTCACTACAACGACCATAATCTTGGTCGACCACATGAGGAAGATGAAGAATAATGCCATCATTTTCAACATTGGCCACTTCGACAATGAGATTGATATACTTAGCCTTGAATCCTTCCAGCATCAAGCGCATCACCATTAAGTCGCAACGCCAACCTCCAATTCATCCAAGCAAATTCCCCCTTTCTTTCCTTGCAAACGATGAAAATCGAGGAGCAACGCATCTTTAGGAGGGTTCTCTTCTAGGTTTTCGATGTTTCTAGTACCCCTACAGCCAAACAACCCCTCTTTCTTCCCTTGCAAATGACGGAAGCCGAGAAGGAACATCGTCATTAGGCAAGTTCTTCTCCTAGTTTTTGACATCTCCCGTTCTACCTCCCTTTCCGACCTTTCCCTCCTGAGAAAAACAAATCATTAGGGTTCTTTTCTTGGTTTCGCATCATTCGCCTCTCAATCATTGCAGAACGATAAAAATGAGTAAGAACATGTGTGATGGATATGCTTGTGTTTTTACGGTTTGAAGGCCTCAAGTGCTCGTGATTACGAGATAAAAAAATCAGGTGTCCAAGACACCGCTCACTACGCTTATTAGGGCATACCGAGTAAGCCAACATCCGTTAGATATCGCTCTCCCTAGCCAAAATGCTGTCGAATTTTGGACTTAAACAAAAAAGGGCTTGAATTTGTATGCAATATTCTATATTTACTTTTATACAGGCGATTGAAAGCCTCGTTATGCTCAACGAGATTGAAAGATTGAAAACACCGCATGCTCATTAGTGCATACCAGTAGCCAAAATAGCCGATCCATCATGCGGACGACGGAGTTCTACCATTAAATTTTGTCGACTTCATTTTTTCTAACCCCTATGTTTGGACACCAATGTTAAGACGCTAATGCCCCATGGGCATAGCGAAGACGGGTGTCACAAGACACTACTTGCTACGCTCATTAGGGTGTGTCGAGAAAGCCAAAACACTCCCAATACAGCCCCTTATGCGGGGATGACACCGGGAGGTTGCTGAAATTTACTCAAATTTTTGATACTTAGCAAAAGAAAAAAAAAGATTTAACGTTAAGATAAATTTAAAATATAAAGTCCTAAATAAATGAATAGATTGAAAATTAAAACGTAAATGAACTCGGAATGAATTTGACATAAAATTGAAAGATTACGCTTGAAATAAAATTTGAACTCAAAATAAATCGGTTTGATTGTAACTTATGAGCTCAAACTTATAAATTAATGATGACATTAAATTAAATTATGAATTGTAAGGCTTGGAGAAAAATAACCTTTATAAGATTCAAATTTAAACTTAAAAGGTTGAGTGAGTGAAGATGAATGATACTTTACAAACATAAATCCATTTGAATGTATAATTAGATTATCGAAAGCTTGTAATATGATTGAAGTATAGCTTTTAAATGTAAAATTAAAAAAAAGCTAAAATTCAAATAAGCTCACTTAAAGGAAGTACAACAGCTTGTATGAGCGAATGTCAAACTTGAATATTGAATTTGCAAAGATCTAACAGGTCTTTAGTATATATATATATATATATATATATATATATATATATATATATATATATATATATAGAAAACCAAATAGAGTAAAAAGCTGCCTACTAAGAAATTTAGCACACATAGTATAAAAAAGTATGAACAATAAAACTGAATTTTACGTGGAAAACCAAAAGAGGGAAAATCATGGGGCCTACCTAAAAGCTTCCACTATGTATCTTATTCAGAGAAGATCTTCCGACAACGGATTGTATATGAGAAAGGAACAACTATGTGACAACGAGTTATAATAGTTGCTAGTAGCGGATGATGGTGAACTGCTGAGCAATCACCGGGAAATGCGGGGAACAATCGCAAATGCTGAACAATCGGCGTAAACGCAGAATAATCAGGTAAAATGCGGAACAACCGGCTAAATGGGAACAATCATTGGTAGTCATCGATGGAGACCGGGATTGACGATGACAAGGATCAACGCTAACGGCGGCCCACGGGTTGGTGACGACCGTCGATGACATGTGCTTGGAGGATCTTTAGAGCTCTCTCCTCTCTCTTGCGCTCCCTCATACGTATAATAAAGGCTATTTATGGGAGCGACGCCTTTGTAAATACACAAAACCCGCATTCACTCCACTTCATCTGGACGGCCCAAATGATTCCTTTGATCATTTGATGTATTTCAAATATTTGAATGCTCAAATGAAGTCGGAATTGTAAGATCTTTGACTTGTTGGAACCGTCCGAGACGCCGATTTGACTATAAACACTCCATATTTGAGAGCTTTTAGAATTTAACCGATGTCTCAAATTTTCTAATGATATTTTAAGTGCTTGATCTCACCGCCAATTTCATTAGATGCTATCAAGATTCAAGCACTTAAGGAATTTGGATCATATCAATATATATATATATATATATATATATATATATATATATATATATATATATATATATATATATATATATATATATATATATATATATATATATATATATGTATATATATATATATATGTATATATATATATATGTATATATATATATATATATTTATATATATGTATGTATATGTATGTATATATATGTATATATAAATATATATTCTTCTGTGGCATTTGGTTTGAAAAAGAGAAGAAAATATTACTGCAAGACCGGATGTAGCTGATCCCAAGAATTAAGTTGGCCATGTGTCCAAGTTTAAAATATTGGTGTATTGACTTTACCATGAGGTAATAACGCCGCCAGTTAACGTGATCGAACCCCGCCCATTAAAACAACAGTGCATGGACGTTTTCAAGCCGGATGCCGCTTTATTCGATGCGAGAGAATTTAAAAGCAACATATAAATAGATTTAAGGCACTCATATTTAGATTTTTTTTGCAAACGAACTAGAGAGAAGAGAAACAAAAAACTCTCTTTTCAATTGAAAAAAAAAACTATGAAGATGAAGAATGAACATGAAATTGGTAGAATTCACATGGTAATCAATTTACCGGTTGATGTCATAAATATGAATGTATTTATAAATTTACTATATATATATATATATATATATATATATATATATATATATATATATATATATATATAATTTTTGAAACACTTAGTAATCTTCTTAAAATTTTTTTTTTGAAATAAATATTTACTACACTGTTTAGAGTTCTTTCAAGGAGAATTTTGGTAAATTTTTTTTCAATTTTCTATGCGTACACTCTATATACTATAGAGTGTACACCTTATTTTTAAAATTTAAACTATGAGACTCCAATTATAAATCTAAATGTTATTATGTCGCTTAGAGTTTTTTCATGAGGATTTGGGCTATTTTGGTGTAAATAGAGTGTATACTGCACACTGGAGTGTATACCTTTTTGTTTAAATTTAAAATCTTTGGGACTTCCAATATCTATTCTAAATGATATTATAAGCTATTTAAGTTCTTTCATAGAATTTGGACTATTTGGTGTAATTTTCTGGAGTGTACATATGTACACTCTGAGTTAATACACTATTTTTAAATTTAAACCATTGTGGGGCTTCCAATTATAAATCTAAATACTATTATAAGTTGTTTTGAGTTTTATCCATGAGGATTCTGCTTTTGGTGTAGTACGAGTGTACACCTTTTTTTTTTTAATTTAAAACACTAGAGGACTTCCAATATCCTTTCTAAATTATATTATAAGCTATTTTGAGTTCTTTCTAAGAGGATTTGAGCTATTTTGGGGTAAAGTGCACACCTTATTTTTTAAATTTAAATCATCGTGAGACTTTCAATTATAAATGTAAATGCTATTATAACCTGTTTTGAATTTTTCCAAGAGAATTTGAGATATTTTGATGAAATTTTCCAGAGTGTACACTCTCGGGTGTACACCTTATTTTTAAAATTTAAAGCTATGAGGGACTTCCAATTATGGATCTAAATAATATTATAAGCTATTTTGAGTTATTTCGATGAGGATTTGGGTAATTTTTTTTTAGTTTTTCATGTGTACACTCTAGAGTATACACCTTATTTTTTATATTTAAATGAGCGTGGGACTTCCAATTATTGATCTAAATATTATTATAAGCTGTTTTGAGTTCTTTCAAGGAGGATTTAATGTTTTAGCAGTAATTCATTAACCCTAGGACACCTTATTTTTTAAATTTAAAGACTGGAGACTAATTATGGATCTAAATGGTATTATGCTATTTTGAGTTCTTTTGAGGATTCCGTGATGTTTTCTATCTATTTTTTGTATAACTGCACTCTAGAGTGTACACCCTTTTTTTTAAAAAAAATTTTAAAGCAACAACAACAACAACAACAACAATAAGCCTTAATCCCACTGGTGGGCCTACATGAATCCTTCGCCTCCATTGTGTCCTATTATGTGTCAAATTCTCATTTAATTCAGTATACTAAGATCATTTTTATACATCTTAACCAAGTCTTTTAGGTCTACCTCTACCTTTCTTAACATAAGGAAAATCTAATGCATCTACTCTCCTAATCGGTCATCGGATCCGACGCTTTATGTGGCCAAACCATCTAAGAATTCTCCTAATCTTATCTACCACCTGAGCTACTCCAACTTTTTCCAACATACTCATTTTGCATTCTATCTCTGGTAAAGCCACTCATCCACTGAGCATCCTCATCTCTGTAACACTTAACTTAGTCTTATGTTTCTCTTTATTGGCCAACATTCGCACCATAAGTCATTGCAGTGTCTTACCACCATCTTATAAAATTTTCCCTTAAGTTTAAGTGGAACTTTTCTATCACATAAAAGCCGATGCATTCTCCACTTCAACCATCCAACTTGAATTCTACTAATAATATCTCCATCTATTTCACCATCATTTTGAACAATAGAGCCTAAATATCTCAATCGCCACTCTTATTAATGACTTGATCACCTAAAGTCACAACACTACCACTAAAATTTCTACAACTAAAATTACACTCCATATATTTAGATCTGCTTAAACGAAAAAACCTTTAGACTCTAAAGTTGACCTCCATAATTCAAGTTTCTGGACTCCCTCTCTAGTCTTATCAACAAGAAGAATGTCATCGAAAAGCATACAGTGGTACATCTTTTGTAAATGCCTTGTAAGAACATCCATAACTAAAGTAAAAAGATAAGGGCTTAATGTTGATCCTTGATGTAATCCAACCGAAATAGGAAAATAGTTTGTCAATCCTCCTTGTGTTTGGACACAAGTGCTCTAGTATACATATCCTTAATGACTTGAATATAACCAATATTAACTTCTTTTCTGTAGAACTCTCCAAAGAACATCTCTTGAGACTTTATCATAAGCTTTCTAAATCAATAAATATCATATGTAGATCCTTTTATTTTCTATGCTTCCATCAAACCTCTTAACAAATGTATAGCATCCATAGTAGATCTACTCGCATGAAACCAAACTGACATTGTGAGAAACTTCAGATCACATCGTAACCTATGCTCAATTACTCTCTCCCATAATTTTAATGTATGACACATTAACTTAATTCCTCTATAATTTGCACAATCTTGTGCATCACCTTTATTCTTAAATATAGAACCAACAAACTCTTTCTCCACTCATCCGCATCTTTTAGTCTTTAAAATAACATTAAAAAGATTTGTAAGCCAAGAAATTCCTTGATCTCCTAAACATTTCCACACTTCTATTGGAATATTATCCAGTCCTACTGCTTTTCCACATTTCATTTTCTTTAAAGCTTCACTAACTTCATATTTACTAATACGACGATAAAAATGAAATTCTCTATTTTTGTTTAGGGTATTAAGGTTGCTAAAATCAATCATACTTTCAGATCCTTCATTGAAAAGTTTATCAAAATACCTCATCCACCTATTTTCAATATCTTTTCTAAGAAAAGTACTTTATTATTTTCATCCTTAATACTCCTCACTTGAACTATGTCTTTACTTCTCCTATCTCTTTGGCTAACTTATACATACATCTTTCACCTTCTTTGGTATCTAATCTATTGTATAAATCACTAAAAGCTAAATTTTTTGCATCATATATTGCTTTCTTAGAATCTCTACGCCATTTTATATCTTTCCCAATTCTCGAAGTTTTACATCTAAACCAAGTTTTATAACAATGCTTCTTATTTCTTATCTTTTCTTGCACACTCTGACTCCACCACCAACTATTCTTATTAAAAGAAGCTTTTCCTTTTGATTCTCCAAGCACATCTTTAGCAACTTGTTTAATTTCACTTGATTTTTCCACATAACGTAGCTTCCTTATGAACATCCCAAACTTTAATTTCTTGTAGCTTGCTCTTAAAAATATTTTTATTTGTGTTCTTTAAGTGTCCCCATCTAATCCTAGACAATAATTAAGTTTATTTTTCTCTTACAACCTTTCATCTTAAAATCTAAAACTAATCGATGTTGGGTAAAATTTCACTTGGAATGACCTTACAATCTTTACAATCTAAACGATCTATTTTTCTTATCAAAAATAATCAACTGTGTTTTACTAGATCCATTTTTATAAGTAATAATATGTTCATCTCTTTTCTTAAATAAAGTATTAGCAACTACAAAATCATAAGCTAAGGCAAAATCTAATATAGTCCTACCTTCTTCATTAGTCACTCCAAATCCATAACCACCATGAATACTTTTAAAATCTTCTACCACTCTACCAACATGTCCATTTAAATCTCCCCAATAAATACTTTTTCTTCAAGAGGTATCTTTTGTATTAATCCCTCTAATTCATTCCAAAATTTTTCTTTTGAGCTTACATCCAAACCTACTTGAGGAGCATAACACTTATAACATTGATAATCTTAGTATCAACAATAATCTTTAAAGCTATAATTCTATCTCCGCATCTATTAATATTTATAACATTATCCTTCAAATTTTTATCTATAATCACACCTACACCATTTCTAGTTCGACTTTACCCAATACCAAAGTTTAAAACCTAAACTATCAATCTCCTTAGCCTTCTCCCCAACCCATTTAGTTTCTTGAACACATAAAATATTTATCTTTCTATGAACCATAATATCTATTAATTCCATTAATTTACCTGTAAGAGTACCTATATTCCAAGATCCTAACCTAATTCTAGTTTCATGGACTAACTTCTTCGCATTCATCCATAATGTGGAACCCTTGCTTATTTAACAGACCGCACCGATGTTTCACACATTTTCAATTCAAGCCATACAACGCCGCCGCTGTGGGCCTCAAGATTAACACAATGATTTAAAGGATTCATGTCATGATTATTTCGAGCAAATTTTATGTCACCACGACTACCTAACACAACCCTCCACTTTTTGCATCCGGACTTGGGACCGGCAATGGATCAAAATGGTATTATAAGATATTTTATGTTCATAGTTATAGATGTTATGTAGATTTTCATAATACATATGTGTGTCTATGTAGGTGAATGAGACAAATCATCAGTGCAATGATAAAACTATTATGTCTCATGAACCAATTGTAAGCAAACTCATTGGCACTATTGTTCATAATGAAAATGAGGCATATGAACTATATTGTGATTATGCACATCAAACCGATTCGGGTGGATCATGCTAATTATTAGTCGAATTTGAAGAATTTAAAATCAAAGGATTTTTTATGTGCCAAAGTAGGTTTGAAAAAAGGTCTCAATCTAAACTGCTCAGTTAAATTTCAGAAAAGAGATACTACGATCGGTTGTTATGCCATGATTAGGTTTTTTATTGATTTAGATGGGAATTAGAAGGGTAAAAAAATTATAGAAAGTCATAATCATTCATTAGCAAAGTTGACCTACATCTTCTAAGATCTTATAGAGGCATCAGCGAAGAGAAGATGGTTGTGTTAAAGTCAATGACAGAGGCTGGAATTAGAGCAACTGATGCATTCATCTATCTTAGTGAGAAAGTGGTGGTGTGGAGAATGATGGCTTTATCAAAAAGAGATGTTTTCAATTATATTCAAAAAGAAAGAAGATCAAGGATTGTGAATGGTGATACAAATGCATCAATACAATTGTTCAAAGAAAAGCAAGCAGATGACAAAATACTTGCATGGGATGTCCAAGTTGATGAGTCGGATAGATTAGTTAAAATTTTTTTTTTTTGAGCGATGGCATGTCAAGGATAAACTATGATTGTTTCGGGGATGTCATAATTTTTTATACAAGTTATTGACTCAATAAATATAATCTTGTTTGTGCACGAATCATCATTGGAAATATATTTTATTTGGCATAGCATTTCTATCTGAAGAGATAATTGAGTCATTCACATGGCTATTCAAAATATTTCTTTGGTTAATGAATGAGATGCATCCTATAATAATATTCACTGATCAAGATCAAGCAATGGTGAGAGCTATTGAAATTGCATTACCAAAAACTCGCCATAGGTTGTGCCAATGGTATATTTATAAGAAAGCTCCTTCAAATGTATATTGCTTTAATAGTAATAAGATTGTAAAAAATCTCTCTCATACATGCATGAGTAAATGTGATTCAGAAGAAGAGTTTGAACAGGCTTGGTCTAACATGCTAGAAGAAGGCAATTTAAATAATCATACTTGGCTAGTTGAGCTATATAAAATTAGAAGTAAGTGGTCCACCACATTTAGTAAAGATTCATTCTGCATGAGTATTTTATCAATTCAATGCAGTGAGACCACGAATAATATATGTCATGGAATCTCTAAGACAACAAGCTCTATCATCGATTATTTTTTGGGATTGGATAAGGTTATGAACACATGATGACGGAATGAATATGATGAAGATTTTAAGTGTAGCCAATTATCAATTATTCCAGTTGTTAGAACCATCCCTATACTGAAGCAAGCTGCTATGTTTTAGACAAGAAAGCTTTACACATTTTTTAAAGAAGAATTTTTCATGGAGTGGGTGGATTAGCAGTAAATATCTTGATGACAATCTCATGGAGTATTTGATAAGAAACTTAGAGATAAAGAGCATTTTCAAGACATGGACTAATTTGGACAATACATGTCAATATAACTTGTAGTTAAAAAATTAAAATGATGAGATTACTTTGCCCATTGCATTAGAGTTTTGAGTCGGAAGATATTATGATTTGAGAAGTATCTTCATGCGATGGTCATCAAAAGCAAAGAAGAATATCTACTTTGACAGTGCTCTATACAGACTTGAAAGATTTACAAGGTAATGATGAAAATCCTACTGACATTATTTTTCGAAACCACATCAGTAGATATTTATATCAAATAAGCACCAAAGCATAAGGTAATAAGTAAGCTGAGCAGTATATGTTGAATTCTTTAAAGAAATTATTTGATAATATTGATTCTATATTATATAGAAATTCACCTCCAACTGACAAAACAAAGAAGAAAAAGAAGTATACTATAAGAGATTTAGGATGTACTCCTGACTTACTAAATTACCCAACTAAGATGCGACCAATGAGTGTTCCAAATGTAAGATTGAAAAGATATTGCGAGAGAAATAAAAAAGCTAAGAGTATTTTCTACCTATTTTCAAAATTATATATTTCAAATATTACTATCAAAATTTAACCCATTATGTTTTTAATGTTATAGAGAAGAATGAACAAGTTGCAATAGCAGAGGAACATAAAGAGTCACCTATTGCAACACCTTTTTTTGTAATGTCAGAATACTTTTTAGAGGTATGCAAGTATAATACTTTATTTCTATTGTTATATATCAACAACTAATATGATGTTCTTATATAGGAATTTCACTCCAGCTCAACAGTAAGTTAGTCAGTAGAAGGATACACAAGTTGATGATGGATATCATTAGAGGGACATATAATAATGAGTGAAACAAAGAGACAAATATCTTTTAATTACAAGTTTTTATGTTTAGTTAATGGCTAAATTTTATATGTTCATATAAATATCTAATTTTTTAGTTTAGTTTGATTGAAAATATTTTAATTTATTATTACTATATTGTACTTTGATTTATGTTGCTTATTGATTTAATTGTAAAATAAAAGGGTGTACACTCTAGAGTGTATGGAGTGTACACTCGAGACTGTACAAAGTGTACACTCTAGAGTGTATATGCTGTACACTCTAGAAAACTATTAAAATTTGGCTAAATCCCATTAGAAATAACTCCAAATAGCTTATAATATTATTTAGATCCATAATTGGAAGCCCCCATCATTTTAATTATAAATTAAAAGGGTGTACACTGTGTACAGATTGTACACCCTAAAGTGTACAGATTATACACTATGGAAAATTAACAAAAATTATTCAAATTTCTTTGGAAAGAAGTCTAAACAACTTATAAAATCATCTAGATCCATAAATGGAAGTCCCCTAGTGGATTAAATTTTAAAAATAAGGTGTACACTCCATAGTGTACATGCTATACACTCTAGAGTGTACAGATTGTAAACTCTAAAAAATTGAAAAAAATATACTCAAATTACCTTGGAAGGAACTCAAATAGCTTCTAATACCATTTAGATCCATAATTGGAAGGCTCCATCATTTAAATCTTAAGAGAAAGGGTGTACACTCTAGAGTGTACATGTACACTCTAGAAAATTGATTAAAAATTTATCAAATCCCCTTAGAAAGAACTCTAAATAGCTTATAATACCATTTAATACATAATTAGAAGCCCCCATTAGAATTTTTAAAAAAGGGTGTGCACTCTAGAGTGTACAGGTTGTACACCTCAAAACTCCAAAATTACCCAAATCCCTTTAGAAAGAACTCAAAATAGTTTAAAATATCATTTAGATCCATGATTAAAAGTCACATAGTGGTTTAAATTTTAAATATAAGATATACAGAGTGTACACTCCAAAGAGCACAGAGTGTACACTCTAAAAAACTACACCAAAAATTACTCAAGTTCCCTTTAAAAAAAAATCAAAACAACTTATAATAGCATTTAGATCCATAATTGAAAGTTCCACATTGTTTTAGATTTTAAAAATAAGGTGTATACCCCAGAGTGTACACTCTGGAAAATTACACCATAAATGACTCAAATTCCCTTTAAAAACTCAAAATAACTTATAATACTATTTAGATTTATAATTAGAAGTCGCATAATGGTGTAAATTAAAACAATAAGGTGTACACTCCAGAGTGTACAAGTTGTACACCTCAAAAACTGCTCCAAAATTACCTAAATCTCCTTGGAAAGAACTCAAAATAGCTTCTAATAGCAATTATATCCATAATTGGAAGTCCCACAGGGGTTTAAATTTTAAAAATAAGGTGTACACTCCAAAGTGTACACTTTGGAAAACTGCACCAAAAATTACTCAAGTTTTAAAAAAAAAAAAAAAAATCAAATTTAGATGATAATTGGTTTAATTAAAAAATTGTACACCACAGTGATAAATTTTTAAATTTTAAAATAAAATATAATAATTTAGATCCATAATTGAAAGTCTCACGTGGTGTAAATTTGAAAATAAGGTGGACACTCAGAGTGTATACGAGTGTACACTTGGGAACATTGTACCAAATATTACTTAGATTTCCTTTAAAAAAATTGAAAATGGCTATAATACTATTTACATCCATAATTGGAAGCCCCACAGTGGTTTAAATTTTAAAAATAAGATGTACACTCCATAGTGTATAGGTTGTACACCTCAAAAACTACTCCAAAACTATCCAAATTTCCTAAGAAAGAACTCAATATAACTTCTAATAGCATTTAGATCCATAATTGGAAGTCCCACAGTGGTTTAAATTTTAAAAATAAGGTATACACTCCAGAGTGTACACTATGGAAAACTAAAAAAAAAAATACTCAAATTCCATTAAAAAAACTCAAAATAGCTTATAATACTATTTAGATCCATAATTGGAAGCCCCCTATCATCTAAATTTAAATTTAATGGGTGTACACTCTAGAGTGTATAGATTGTACACTCTATAGTGTATAGATTATATATTGCAATGTGTACACTCTATACACTCTGGAAAATTGAAATTTAAATCTTCAATTTATGCTGAAAGGCACTCTATACAACATATAAAATCATTGAGATCCATAATTGGAAGCCCCCATTATTTACAAAATTTTAAAAAGGGTCTACACTCTAGAGTGTACAGATTGTACACTTAGAAAACTGCACCAAAATAACCTAAATCCTCCTAGAAAGAACTCAAAATAGCTTATAATATCATCTAGATCCATAATTGGAAGTCTGAGATTGGTTTAAATTTAAAAATGAGGTGTACACCCTAGAGTGCACAAATTGTACATTCCAAAATATACAGATTGTACACTCTGAAAAATTTTAAAAAATTTATTCAAATGCTGTTGAAAGGCACTCCATACAACATATGAACATCTATGAAGATATGCACAAGACAGATAAATAAAGAGATTATCTACATAGACATTTGTGGCCAAACACTTCATATGTACACCAACCCTCAAGCATTCAATATTCTATAATTTAGTTATTTCATATTTACATAGAAAATAACATAAGCAAACTCTTCTCTAAAGAAATTCATCTTCTTTGGCCAATTTTAGTGCTCAGTCTAGTCCACTGGAGGTTTGCTAACCACTGTCTCCATATATTTGCATATAAATATGCCACAATCAACACTATTCTCTTGGAATGGTATACTTGTGATCACTTCAATTGGCCATTCCTTAGGGTTGGTCTTAAAATGCTCGCCAGCATCTTCGACAAGTAGTTTGATCTACATATGCACCAAAATAATGCTAATAAGTTAGTTACAAATTATGCATTTAGGAAAAAATGAATATGATAAGTATTCTGACAATATCAGAAAGAATAGCCTTATGGGTTGAGTTTGGTAGTGAGTCATAAAAGATCCATGTCCCTTTCTTAATATGCCCCACTAGTAGTGTCTAATGCTGATTATTATAATTAGAATTAATATTAAACTAGCCCTTCAAATACTATTTGCATTAATATAATGTACAAATATTTTGCTTTCCTTTGACAAGTCATATTTGGCATAACTCTGCAAGAATTCAAAGAAAAGTTAAATTAACTAGTTTATAACTAACAAAAAATTAGAAGACATCTTATAACCCAACCCTCCTTGCATGAACTCACCTAGTGTAGACATGAAATATACAAATATGAGACATATAACCCAGGACAGATCTTATTCTTCTCGTCTAGTAAATAGGGAATGCATCAACATGTGCATTAGACAAATACTGATATGTCAGTAATTCATCAATTTGGCCTCTGGTAATAATGATATTTTCGGCCGAGAAAATATTATCACTCCTGTATATGAGCAGCATGGGCATGTGAGCAATATAAATTAAAGATCAATTTTATAAAAACTTAGTTAAATATATTAAATAATGACATACATGTCCTTAAATTGGGTGCAAGATGTGTCAATGAACTCCAACATTGGCTTGGGTAGAATATCTCTTGATGAGAAGTCAATGGTCTTCTGTGCCTCAGCTGGCTCCAAGAAATCACATCTTTTAGGAGTTATATTCAATATGAACTAAAGTAAAAGCTTCTAAAATGAAGAATATCATATCCTTTAGTTCATCAACCACTATTATAGCAGTTGTAGGTTCTTCCTCTATTGTAGGAACTTCTTCTTCCTTCACCTACATAAAAAATTACTAAAATCAACTTTATTAGATTAAAGTAGTATAATGGACAACAAATACCTCCTCTTGTCTCTCTACATTTGGTGTGGCAACAACAGAAAGCTTTATTGTGCTTCACATCCTCCTATACACCCGTGTGAATGGGGATGAGACCATTTTTCTCTTTCTAACCTGTCTCGCCTTCAGACTTCATGCTATGCTACCCATTGAACGTTGAGCAATATCTTTTTCTAATGTGGGGCCTTCGTATACAATCAATTGCTCATCCCTTGCTAAGGTAGTTTCCATAGGCTCATCTTGATGTGTGGCCTTAGTGGCTGCCCCTATGCTAGTCTCCTAAGGAGCTTCTCCCATGCTTAGACTTTCTTGTCCACCAACCCTCACCTCAATGATAGTAGCCCACACAGTAATATCATATACTCTCTCAGTTATTGTAGCTTCAAAATATGATAGTCTATCCCCTAGGGTCTTGATTGATGAAAGTATATTCTCCTTCTCAACACTCTCTGGAGAGGTAGTAGTAGATGGCAAGCTAGATGCACATGAAGGAGAAGAATATCGAGGAGAGATGTAAGGAGATCCACTTGGGGCTTCACTCCTTGGACTTGGAATGTGACTCTAGGGATCACCGTGAGATGGTCATGACGGAGAGGCAATGTTTAAAGGAGCTAGGTCTCCTCTTCTGTTGTGTCTTCAAATGATTAGAAGACCTATGTTACACTAATAATAAAGCTTGATAATTTGGAACAGGAATAAATCAATTTCGATGTAAATGAAATATGTATAATTAGAATTACATGGGGTCCTTGCAAACCACAAATGTATTTGTTGACTCACTTTTGGAGTGAGCTCTCAACTTCCTCATCATAGATCTAGGACTCTTGTAGATACTAATAGTTCCTTTGTCTTAAGATACTTCTAGTGATTAGATGAACACATAACTTAACCCTAGAGTCTTAAAAGAGTTAGCCATAGGAATAGGTTATGCCTTGGGGAGGAGGACTTGCCCACCCTATAGCCATACCCTATCCTTTTCCTTCTTCCAAACCAATTCAATTGATTATCTCTTATCAAATTCAACCTCAAATTCAAATTCAAGATCATAAATCAATTCCAAATTAATTGATTGAAATCCATGACCAAATTCAAGTTCCAAAACCCTTCCTAAGCCCTTCGATTTCATCTTATGGACTTAGCCTTAACCAAACTCAAATCAATCCTAATTCAATTGATTTTCTTAATTCAAATTCAAACTCAAGTCAAATACCAACTCAAATATCAAATCCAATTCCAAATGATTGAAACCCATGTTTAAATCCAAACTCCAAAATCTCTTTCTAAGTCATATGAACTACCTCCATATGCTTAGACAAGACTCATTCAAACCAAATCAAACTTGGTTGATTTCTTATGAATCAATCATTCCATCATTTATATTTACAAATATAAATGACATCCAAGTTTAAACCATTCAAACCAAATCAAAATAAATCAAACCAAATCCCAAAATTCTTTCTTAAGCCTTATGGGCCTACCTCGATAAGCAACCAAATCTTAATCCAAATTAACCTAAACTTGATTGATTTCTTTATAAGTCAATCATTCCTTCATTTATATTCACAAATATAAATGAAACCCACCCTCCAATGACCAAAAATAAATCAAACCAAATCAATACCTGGTTAGCCCTTTTGACCTACTCTTGTTTCCAAATCACTCCAAACTCAAGTGATTTTCTCATAACCCATTTATATCATCATTTATATTCAAAATATAATTAAAATATAAATCCAAATGACCAAACCAAACCCAAATCAAATCAAATTTTCAAATTTAGCCTTTTTTAGTCAATTTCTTGAACTTGGCTAAATGACATCCAAATCAACAAAACTCATGGATTTCTTCATGATTCAATCATTCCTACAAACATTGACCCAAATATAAACATAAACCACTATTATCAAACCAAACCTAAGTCAATCCAAGTCAATCCCATGTTGACCTCTTTTGACTTGAAATTATCATATGAACCAAAACCCATTTGGCTCCAAACCAATTGTAATTGGATTTATATTTCAATCATAGGCTCACATGTGAGTTCAACCAAACTTGAATTAAGCCATGATCAAGCCAATTGACCCATTTAGGTCTACTTGACCTAAAGTGACCTAAAAGACCTTTTGAGCCAAGTTCTAATCCAACCCAAATTGGATTGAACTAAGCCCATCCAAATCTCATATCATGATCAACAATCATCCTAGGGTGATCAATCATCTTGAATTGGGTCAAACCTAGCCTTTGACCAAGTCAACATTTAGCCCAAATGAAACCCAAACTAGCCAAAATTCACCATATGCTAAATTGATTGAAACCATTGACTCAAACCCACTCATAATCAATGATTGAACATGACCAAACCCTCACTTGAGCCAAACTAAGCCTAATTGGCCATTTGACTTAAGTTGACCCAAATTGGCCTAAAAAGTCAAAATGGGTCAAATCATGATTTAATCCAAATTGATTTTAACCAATGGCTCAAGTTCATTTCAAATCACTTATTGAACTTGATGAAATCCATAATTGAGCCCAAGTTGACTAATTGGTCAACTTGACCCAACCTAGCCCAAATTGACCTAAAGGGTCAAAATGACCAAAATTCAAATTAATCCCAAATTAAACCAAACCAAAGCCCACAATCATTTTCAATCAACCAATTGATCTTGACTCATCACCTAGCCCAACCCAATTTGGTCAAATTGGTCAACTTGACCAATTTGATCCTTTTGAACCAAATGAGTCAAATTCAAACCTAGGCCAAATTAATCAAAACAAATTGAACTAAAACATCCCAAATCATCATATGAACCTAACCCAAGCCTTGGTTTAACTCAATTTGACCAATTGGTCAACCCAACCCAACCTAACATAAATAAACCCATTTTGACCAAATAAAGCCAAATCACTCCAAACCAACTCATGTGACCCTAGGACTTGGTGAAAACCGACCCAAACATGTCCTAATTCATCCCCAAATCAACCCAAATCCATGGTGGACCCTAGCAAAGGGGATTAGCCATTGGACAAAGCATTCCTTCCATTAGATCTTCACCTTAACTAGCAAAAGCAACTCCCTCATCACCATGGCAGCTCCCAAGCACTCAAGTGGGGCTCCACCTGACCCACCTAGCCCACTTAACCCACCTTAGGTCTTCCATGGACCAAAGGAAGCTCACCTACTCCTTACTCAAGCCAAACCGAGCATCCCATGGACAATGGGAATGGAAAGTTGCACACCAGCCCTTTAGAATCCTCTCACAGCTCACTCCACTCAAGTCGAGCCACGTGGAGTTGGACATGATCTCTTCGGCACCCTGACAGTGGCCTGCCGGCCGAAGCAAGCCAACCCATCTTATCCATCCCTCATGCACGCTTTTGTCCATACCCTCTCAATTCGAGTGGGAAAGGAAAATTTGCATACTCTGAGTTTCACAAGGCATTTCCAAATCCCTTGTGTACTTCGTTCAGTTACGTATTGCTATTGTGACATTCCTCAGCAAAGCATATTACAAATTAGTAAGCCTTCACATGATCATCCTCCTTCCCTACTTGATTGAATCCAAATTCCTTGCACCCACACCATCCTCGTACTTCGTCGAAGCCAATCGAACCATCTCCAAGCCTTACCAAGCACCGGAGATCAGAGTTCGATCAGAGCTAAAGCCTTTATGTGCGGGGATTGGTCAACCGAGCACTCTACCCCAAATTAATCTCAAAGCTTCTCAACAGGGCCTCACCTCAACTAGGCAAAGCTACCTCAGGTGTTGCACCACTAGACATTAGCTCCGGTGAGGTAATTTTACAAACCGAGCCTTGTATGGAAAAATAGGTTGATCATTTGTGAAGAAAATTTGAATGTCATGCATTTTTGATAGTTAGATGTGTTCCTCTCCTTCTTCTCAAGGTGTGGGATCGATTTGATCCCAATCCGAGCTTAGGTGAGCTCTGATTGAATGGGGAAAGACGGACAACATCCATCTTTCATCACTCATGAAGGAGAAAGATCACGGATGTCCATTCTGTAGGATCAGAATGGACTGTTGTGATTAAATCACATTAGGTCCTCTGATTAATCCTTCAAAACCATGGATCGAATTATGGCCGTCTGGTGGATGGTCCATCGAGCTGCGTCGCCCGTCATCATTCGACCTTTGGATGTGACAACTTAAATAGCTCCCCATGCCACATAGAAAGCGTGCCATGTCAGCGTGTGCCATTCTCATTGGGAGATTAAGGATTTAATTAGGCCTAATTAATCTATTTTTAAGCTTAAAACTTCTAAAAATCATAACTAATCCTAGAAAAATCTAAAAAATACAAACTTAAGCTCATTTTAAAGCTATTTCAGAGTAGAATCTAGGAAAATTATTATTATTTTGTTTAAATAGTTATTTTAGCTTAATTAAGATTTAAATGAAAATTTAATTAACTTAGTTACTTCTTAATTAATCACCCAATTAATGTCAAATTTTCTGTGGATGTTTAGGAGGATGACCTCCACCTTCCCTATTTTTCTGGAATTTTATTGGTTGCTTAATTAGGAAAATTAATTGATTATTCCCTAACCACTCTCTTAATTTAATTAGTGATAATTGATGAATGAACAGTAACTTAATTAATTATATAAACCTAATTACCTCTGGTGAATAATAAGATAGCTTAGGGAATGTGATTGGGATATTCTTTCTAATTCATTTCCTAAGTTTTCCTTACTTTTAAAATCAAATTAATTAATGGTTAATGAAGCAATTAATTACCTAATTAATTAATTAATCTTCAAGATAAAAATTAGAGCCTAATTGAGTGTTTGAAATGACCTAGGGGGTTAGGATTGAGGCCTTATCCTCGATCCCTTTTTCTAAGTTAATTTCATCATTCTAATCAAAATATAATCAAAGAATTTAATCAATTATTTAAAGGCTTAATGAATTTAATTTAAAATCCATTCATTCACATCTAAGCAATCTTAATACATTTTGGGTAGCTCTTTGGGTGTTCAGTAATCCAAAGTAAGAGATAGTAAAATTATGGTTAGCTCACATGTGTGAGAAAATCATAAAAGTAGTTAAGTGAGATCCCTTAAGCCTAATTAGCTATTAATCATGAGCCAATTACATTAGACCCCTTTAATTTCTTAGGAGCATTGCAAATCTACTTTTCATGTGATTGCATATCATATTGGCTCATTATTAGTTAATTAACTTAAGGTGATGAAGGTAAAGGTTAATTAATTCACTTAATTTATACCCTAATCTAATCAAGACATAAAATCAATCTAACTATTCTTCATTAAACCAAATTACCTTATACATGCGGAATGAGATTAGGATTATCAAACCTCTTTCATTTCCTTAAATCAAATCAAACATGAGAATGATATGACATTAAAGAACTTTGGTTTGTTTTGAATAGTCTTATTTAGTTTGTTGTTCTTAGGGCTTAGTTAGACTTGAATGAAATCACATGCTTGTGTTGTTGTATTTCTTTCCAATCATACTAAATATTGCATGCCACTTATACTCATGCATTCTTGTCTTTCAAATTAATTAAATGAAAATGATTTCTTTTATGCCAATTTGCATGTGTTGATTTAAATTGAAAATGTGTGTGGTTAGTATCATTATTAAATCTCAAATATATTTTCAAAAGTTCACTAATGATTGAATATGCATATATTCTAAATTTAGTTACATATATAGGTAAGAAATGCAAGTGAATATGAATTTAGTGTATGAAATAAAGTCTCTTTTTTATATTCATATGTTGCTTTGTATAAGCTTGAATGTTAGCGGGTATATTAGTTTGGACATCCCAGGGATGCATGGCTTTAAGTAGCCCCAAGGAGGTTCTTACCTCGTTCCCTTGGTGTAGAACAATGGCGATGTACCTGCTTGATTTCATTCTTATGCATTTGGACATTAGAATTTAGATAGAGCTTTAATTCATTCACATAAAATAAATCAATCAAATTCAATGCAATATTTTTTATGACTTCTTAATCTTATGGTTTTTTTGTACATTCATATGTATATAAGAAAAGTGGTATATTAGTCTGGATATCCCTGAGATGCGAGGCTTTAAGTAGCCCCAAGTAGGTCTTGTACCTTACTCCCCTGGTGTAGAATAATGGCGTCGTACCCACTTAAAACTCTTATACATATGTATTTATAATATGACCAATGAATAAGAATCATAAATCAAATATAACTTTTTCATGGGTTTTCCTATTCTTGTAGTTGTTTATACATCCACATGTACCTAAGAATAGCGGTATATTAGTCTGGACATCCAGGATGCGGCTTTAAGTAGCCCCAAGGAGGTTCCTACCTCATTGCCTTGGTGCAGAATAATGGCGATGAACTAACTTAAGACTTTTATACATATGGATGTATACCTAGCTAATGAATGAAAACTCTCTTTTGCTATTAAAAAGGCATGCATTCATACTTTGTTTATTTTTTTGAGTTGATCCGCCATGTGATTTAAGGTTCTTTCCTTATAGTTTTGCATAAGAATTTAGATAGAGATTTAAATTAATATGACAAAATCATTCAATCAAATGAAACATTAATTCCAAACACATTTTACTCATATTCATCATTTAAGTGTGCTAAGATACAAATTGCATGTATAGCTATGTTTAGGATTTAATCATATGCATGATATACATGATGGAAAGAAATGAATGAACATGTGTTATGTGTGATAGTAATTCATTCAAACTAGCTTTAAGATGCCTTTCTCATTGATTGAGTTTATTTAAAGTGAACCTAAACTTAGGACTAATTAAAACATGTGATAAACCATTCATTAAAGGGAATTGATTAATTAACTTGCTTTAGAAATGACTTAAGATAGGGATGAAAGAGAGGTTTTCTCTCTTTCTTCTCTTTTATAACACTTAGTTGCTAAGTGTAGGTCATATGAAACAAAATAAAATATTAAGTAAAATATTCAAATCAACTAAATCACTTGAAGAGAAATAAACCCTTTATAAATTGAATCCCTCACACTTAGCAAATTATAACTCTAAAGCCTAGCTAGGACATAGCACACAAGCTTTGAAGCACACACATTAGGCTAAGTCACCACTTCTAGCTTTATATTAGGGCAGTGTATGACTTGATGTATGCTAGTTTTGTGATGTAATATTGTAGACTAGATGTTAGGGTGTATGTGCGTAGTCTAGATGTTAGGATGATATTAGCCTAATCATATTTTCTGCAAGAGGTTGTGCTTATGGGGCCACTATAATAAAATATAAATGCTCTCTTGTCAGTTGCTTAGCCTAAGCATAATCTACAGTTAGAATGGGCTTGGTTACCCATGTGTGGGGTATAAGTTCAAATTATTCATATAACTACTTGGGTTGTATGGTGTGAGTAGCTAACATTTGTCTTGCAGGTGTAGCTAGATTTACTTTCCTTCTCTTAATGTAATTTTGCATTAGGATTAGGATGAGTGTTATGGGAGATTAGGATGAGCATTAGTTACAAGACCAAGTCTTATATACCATGTGATGCCTTTGAAGCAAACACATCCAAACCAAGTCAAAGAAAGAAAGAAATGAAAAAATGAAGAATGAAGAATGAAGACCCCATAAGATTTATTATTTGTAATTGTAATTCTTTTTGTAATCCGGGTTGTATAAGGGTAGAGCTCGGCTACCCATTTTCTTTTTTTGTCTGACCTCAACCGCTCTTATTCATTTGTGATAGCTTTATAAAATTATTTGACATTTTGTTTAGCTTGCATTAGAAAAACATGCCTTTTCATAATTTATTTATGATTGGTTATTGTTGTATGGCCTAGATGCGATTAAGCTCCTAGGATAAAAAATAATTTATTTACCAAAATAAATAACTCATAACTAAATTTTCTAAAGCAACTCATAACCTCACATAAAAGTCTAGGCATTAAATCAAGATAAAAAAAATTTAGCAACCTCTTAGTTGGATATTGTATGTTTAATATCATGCATATCATGTTATTTCACTCTTGCTAAGAGAGGGCTTCCATCTTTGCCAGATAGTAAGGGCTTATCCTTTGAGAGCCTATGATGGAAGAACATCTTTTTCTCTTTTGATTTGGCCCATAATCAACTTCTCATACTTTTAGGCATATAAAAGCCTATAGCTCGTGTCAAAGTAAAAGAGTCAAAAATCAAATAAAACTTGATAAAATTTACATTAGATTAAGTCATTATTCATGCCACTCATGCTCTAGTCTCTTAGGGAGTGGGTTTAAAAGCTTAATTTCTTTTCTAAATAATAACAACCTAGCCATCTTGCAAATCGTAAGCCTTGCCTACATGGATTTAATGCATAAGAGGAGTTAGATGGCTGCCACTCCAGTAGTCCAGCAATCGGGTGGTTTACTCTCTCTTGTTAAGGTAAATAATATACCCATTTTCACCTTAGATTTAGGTGCACTTTGGCCAAAGCTCCTTAAATTTAGGATCCGAGGTTGTTGTTTTCTTATGGGACTACTAGCATAAATCCTCATCTCTTAGGCATTTCCACAATCTTGTATTGTGGAATAATAAGTCCTAGATTTCTAATGAAATGTTAACTCAAACATATAAATTCTCTTCAAATTCAAAAATATAAAGCTCAATCATAAGATAGTTTGGGATGCTCACTAGACTTCCTAGTATCATGAGTGTCCCCTACTTATCTCTTTTTGGTTTTGATAATAAGTCTCTCTTTTATCTATCCCATTTGACTTCCTAAATATAACCAATTTATTGATAGTTCTATCTTTGAATTCTTTGGAAATAACAATCACCTACTTTAATTGAGAGTATTCTTAAGGGATTCATTTTCTTTAAGATGAAATTAACTATGGGGGCTTACCCCCATAGGGAACTTCATAATCCGATTTAAATAAACCATACTTTATTCATCCATGTAAAGTAGGGGAAAAATCTTTGGTATATTCGAAGACCCATCATGCTTTAGGAGTCCTTATTAGGTGATTAGTTCTATTGTAGGGTAGTGTTTCTATCTTTCGAGATAGCACACTATTCCTCAATGTTGCACCCGATCACCTCAATAAGTACACCCTCAGATATGCATGGTGTCCCCCCCCCTCCCAATAAACTAAACCCAAACTTAAACCTAAAAAAAATAAACACCACAGATTTTTCTAGTGAGTCCGCTGGGGATGGTTCCTCTCTCCATCTCTAGTAGGCGATTGTTGTCTCCAATCATCGATAGTGGGCTTGCATTTCATGTGAGTTCAGAACTATCTTTCTTTCTGTTGGAACTTAGCTTATTTCATTTTAAGCAAAACTAGCCAACATCTCTTAGGTTTTAGGACCTCACTCTGTGTAGGTCTTGAAACCCCTATTGGGTTCCCCAATAGGTAAAGAACAAACAAAACTAACTAATGAAAGGAGATGACTAAGCATTTAGAACCTCCTTAGCACTATCTTGGTGAGGCCAGGTTAATCATAAATTAAGAAAATAAGCTCTTTCACAAAATGACATTTTCCAAAAGCACTTTTTTTGAAAATAGCCACCTTCATTCAACATACTCAAATTTGTTGAATGAAGATTCTACTTTCAAACCATAACATAAGATTGAAACTCCACTCAACAATTAAGAAATCACAATAATGACATTAAGACATATCATTGAAATCTATTTAACATACTTAAAATTTGTTAAATAAATTTCCCTCTATTTTGGAATCTTATTTGACATGCGACATTTGTCAAACAAAGAATCCCCCTCTCTTTCCAAAAAAGAGAGAGAGAGAGCACATCATATACATTTGATTCCCACTTAACATGTCAAAATTGTTAAGTGAGAATCTCACTTTCATGTACATTTGATTCCCACTTAACATATCAAAGTTGTTAAGTGAGAATCTTATTTTCATGTCACATTTGATTCCCACTTAACATATCAAAGTTGTTAAGTGAGAATCCCATTTTCATATACATTTGATTCCCACTTAACATACCAAAGTTGTTAAGTGAGAATGTCAAATTCATAACATATTTTTTTACTTAACATATCAAAGTTGTTAAGTGAAAATCCCAAATTCATACCATGATTGATTCCCACTTAACATGTCAAAGTTGTTAAGTGAGAATCTCACTTTCATGTACATTTGATTCCCACTTAACATACCAAAGTTGTTAAGTGAGAATATCAAATTCATAACATATTTTTTTACTTAACATATCAAAGTTGTTAAGTGAAAATCCCAAATTCATACCATGATTGATTCCCACTTAACATGTCAATGTTGTTAAGTGAGAATCTTATTTTCATATCACATTTAATTCCCACTTAACATATCAAATTTGTTAAGTGAGAATCTTATTTTCATGTCACATTTGATCCCCACTTAACATCAAAGTTGTTAAATTAGAATCTTATTTTCATGTCATGTTTGATTCCCACATAACATACCAAAGTTGTTAGGTAAGAATTTCAAATTCATAACACATTTTTCATTTAACATATCAAAGTTGTTAAATGAAAATCTCTAACTCATGCCATGTCTGGTTCCTCTTAACATATCAAATTTGTTAAGTGAGAATCTCATTCTCATGACATATTTGACTTCCCACTTATCATACCAAATTTGTTAAGTGAGAGTCCCAAATTCATATCACACTTAGTAGCAGCATTAGATCTAGGTCATTATTCATTCTCAGTAGCAGCATTCCTCGTCAATGCGCCGTGTCAGCATCCACATGGCCTGACGGGATTAAGGCTTTAACTAGGCCTAATTAATCCATTTTAAGCCTTAAACTTCTAAAAATCATAACTAATCCTAAAAAAAATCCAAAAAAATTACAAACTTGGGCTCATTTTGAAGATATTTTAGAGTAAAATCCAGAAAATTATTATTAAATAATTTTGAACAGTGATTTTGACTTAATTAAGATTTAATTAAAATTTAATTAGCTTAATTACTCTTAAATTAATCACCTAATTAATCTCAAATTTTCTATGGATGTTTAGGGGGATGACCTTTGCCTCCCCTACTTTCTAGAATTTTATTGGTTGCTTAATTAGAGAAATTAATTGATTAAGCCTTACCCACTCTTTTAATTTAATTAATGATAATTAATGAATGAATAGTAACTTAATTAATTATCTAAACCAAATTACCTCTGTTGAACAGTAAGATAGCTTAGGGAATGTGATTGGGATATTCTTCCTAATTCATTTCTTAAGTTTTCCTTACCTTTAGAATTAAATTAACTAGTTAATGAAGCAATTAATTACTGAATTAATTAATTAATCTTCAAGGTAAAAATCAAAGCCTAATTGAGTGTTTGAAATGACTTAGGTGTTAAGATTGAGGTCTTGTCCTTAATCCCTTTCTTAAGTTAATTTCATCATTCTAATCAAAACATAATCAAAGAATTTAATCAATTAATTAAAAGTTTAATGAAATCAATTTAAAATCTATTCATTCACATCTATGCAACCTTAATAAATTTTGGGTAGCTCTTTGGGTGTTCAATAACCCAAAGTGAGAGATATTGAAATTATGGTTAGCTCACATGTGTGAGAAAATCATAAAAATAGTTAAGTGAGATCCCTTAAGCCTAATTAATTATTAATCATGAGCCAATTGCATTAGGCCCCTTTAATTTCTTAGGAGCATTGCAAATTTACTTTTCATGTGGTTGCATATCATATTGGCTCATTATTAATTAGTTAATTAACTTAAGGTGATGTAGGTAAGGGTTAATTAATTCACTTAATTCATACCCTAACCTAATCAAGACATAAAATCATTCTAATTATTCTTCATTAAACAAATTAACTTATACATGGGGAATGAGATTAGAATTAGAAAACCTCTTTCATTTCCTTAAATCAAATCAAATATGAGAATGAAATGACATTAAAGAACTTTGGTTTGTTTTGAATAGTCTATTTATTTTGATTATCCTTAAGGCTTAGTTGGACTTGAATGAAATCATATGCTTCTATTATTTTATTTCTTTCCAATCATGCTAAGTATTGTATGCCACTTGTACTCACACATTCATGTCTTTCAAATTAATCAAATAAAAAAGATTTCTTTTATGTCAATTTGTATGTGTTGATTTAAATTGAAAAATATGTGTGGCTAGTATCATTATTAAATCTCAAATATATTTTCAAAAGTTCACTAATGATTGAATATGCATATATTGTAAATTTAGTTACATATATACATAGGAAATGCATGTGAATATAAATTTAGTGTATGAAATAAAGTCACTTTTTTATATTCATATGTTAATTTGTTTAAGCTTGAATGTTAATGGGTATATTAGTTTGGACATCCGAGGGACGCACAACTTTAAGTAGTCCCATGGAGGTTCCTTCTCATTCCCATGGTGTAGAACAATGATGATGTACCTGCTTGATTTTATTCCAACTAAATCACTTGAATGAACATGTGTTATGTGATAGTAATTCATTTCCAACTAGCCTTAAGATGCCTTTCTCATTGAATGAGTTTATTTAAAGTGAACCTAAACTTAGGACTAATTAAAACATGTGATAAATCATTCATTAAAGGGAATTGATTAATTAACTTACTTCAAAATAACTTAAAGTAGGGATGAAAGAGAGGTTTTCTCTCTTTATTCTCTTTTATAACATTTAGTTGCTAAGTGTATCTCATATGAAATAAAAGAAAACATTAAGTAAAATATTCAAATCAACTAAACCACTTGAAGATAAATCAACCCTTTACAAATTAAATCCCTTTCACTTAGCAAATTTTAACTCTAAAGCCTAGCTGAACTTACCACACAAGATTTGAAGCACACACATTAGTCAAAGTCACCACTTCAGCTTTATGTTGAGCAGTGTATGATTTGATGTATGCTTGTTTTAGGATGTAATGTTGTAGACTGGATGTTTGGGTGCATGTGCGTAGTCTAGATGTTAGGCTGATATTAGCCTAATCATGTTTTCTGTAGGGGGTATGCTTAAGGGGCCATTATAATAAAATATAAATGCTCTTGCTGTGCAAGTTGCTTAGCCCTAAGCATAATCCAAGTTAGGATAGGTGGGCTTGGTTACCCATGTGTGGGGTGTTAAGTCTAAATTATTCATATAATTGCTTAGGTTGTATGGTGTGTTTAGCTAACATTTGTCTTGCAGGTGTAAGTTAGGTTTACTTTCCTTCTTTTAATATAATTTTGCATTAGGATTAGGGTGAATGTTATGGAGGATTAGGATGAGCATTGGTTACAAGACCAAGTCTTATGTGCCATGTGATGCCTTTGAAGCAAGCACATCCAAACCAAGTCAAAGAAAGAAAGAAATGAAGAAATGAAGAATGAAGAATGAAGACCCCCATAACATGTATTATTTGTAATTGTAACTATTCTTTTGTAATTCGGGTTGTATAAGGGTAGAGCTTAGCTAGCCATTTTCTTTTTGGGTTGTATGACGGCACCTCATCAAAGCTCCCTAGATTTAGGATCCGAGGTTGTTATTTCTATGGCTACTAGCATAAATCCTCACATCTTAGGAATTTTCACAATCTTGTATTGTGGAATCATAAGTCCTAGATTTCTAATGAAATGTTAACTCAAACATATAAATTCTCTTCAAATTCAAAAATATAAAGCACAATCATAGGATAGTTTAAGATGCTCACTAGGCTTCTTAGTATCATGAGAGTCCCCTACTTATCTCTTTTTGGTTTTGAAAATAAGTCTCTCTTTTTGATCTATCCCATTTGACTTCCTAAATATAACCAATTTATTGATAGTCTTATCTTTGAATTCTTTGGAGACAATAATCACCTACTTTAATCGAGAGTATTCTTAATGATTTCATTTTCTTTAAGATGTAATTAACTATGGGGGCTTGCGCCCATAGGGAATTTTATAACCCAGTTTAAATAAACCCTACTTTATTCATTCATATAAAGTAGGGAAAAATCTCTAGTATATTCGAAGACCCATCATACCTTAGGAGTCCTTATTAAGTGATTAGGTCTATTGTTGGGTAGTGTTTCTATCTTTCGAGATAGTATACTATTCTTCAATGTTGCACCCTATCACCTCAATAAGTACACCCTCATATCTGCATGGTTTCCCCAATAAACTAAACCCAAAAAACTAAAGAAAAATAACACCATAGTATTCCTCTATAAACTTTATTTTTGGCCACCATAACATATGAGGATTTGCAGAAGGAATTAGGGGCTTAGGACTCTTGTGTGCTCGACAAACCAAATCTATAGCAAAATAGTAACATATGTAAGCTTCAATGTATAACACAATATAAATAAAAAAAATGTAACACATACCATCAAAAGAGTGACAAAGCCACTCATGTACTCGGGTGCCTTCTACATCAAGATTTTTGATGTAATCACATCAAATTATGAAACCAGGAAGCTCCATATGGCTTCTTGCCTATATTGTCAGTGCAGAGATCTGGTCTAATGCCATTCTATAATTGTGATATATAAAAATTAGATTTAAAATAAAAAATTATATGTACAACTGTACAAACTGTGCTGAGCTTAACAGACAATTGAGTTTCTCAATTTTATTCTTAAAATCAATTGAATTGGACTTTGATCAATGGGGATTTCTGCCATGTGACCTTCTCCCCAATGTTTGGCATCCCTATGATTAAAGCAACTTCATCCGGTGTGAAAGGAAGGCAGTGGCCACTGACATAGAAAGCCTACTTTTCTATGTTCCAGCAGGACATGAGTGAAGTGGTAGCTGCCTAATCTTGTTGAATGGCAAGTATTCTAATGAATTGATGAATATGTAGCCCTCTTGAAATTACAACTACTTCCTTAGTAAAGTGTTCTGAAATGGAATCAAGCAATGCTTTGATGGTGGATGGCTTGCATATGAAAGTTATCCATTTTATAGACATTTTGAACTTCAAATGAAAAGTAAACTATTGAAAACATTGTAACTAGATTATAAGTCCCCTAGTTCCCTAAAATTTAAACAGATGGGTGTACACTAGAATGTACATATTGTACACTTTAGAAAATTGATAAAACAATACTCAAATCATGTTGAAAGGTAATCCATGCAGCATATAATACAATTGATATCCAAAATAGGAAGTCTCTTAGTGCTTTAAATTTTTTTTTTAAAAAAAGGTGTACATTCCAGAGTGTACACATGAAAAATTGCTCCAAAATTACACAAATCCTCCTGAAAATAACTCAAAGTAGCTTATAATAGCATTTAGAAAGGATATAGGAAGTCCCACAGTGGTTTAAATTTTTAAAAAGGGTATACACTCCAGAGTGTACATAAAGAAAACTGGTTCAAAAGTTATCTAAATCCTCTTGGAAAGAACTCAAAACTTATAATAGCATATGGATCCATTATTGTAAGTCCCATAGTGAATTAAAATTAAAAAAAGAGGGTGTACACTCTACAGTGTATAGACCGTGCAATTTGGAAACTGATAAAATGAATACTCAAATCATGTTGAAAGGCACTCCATACAACATAAAATACCATTGAGATCCATAATTGGAAGTCCCCCAATGTGATAAATTAAAAAAGAAGGTGTACACTCCGAGTGTACACATAATAAAAACTGCTCCAAAATCACCCAAATCTACCTGGAAAAACTCAAAGCATCTTATAATAGCATTTAGAAAGGATATAGAAAGTCCCATAGTGGTTTAAAATTAAATAAAAAGGTGTACACTCTAGAGAGTACAGATGGATAACTAGTCCAAAAGTACCCAAATCCTCCTGAAAGAACTCAAAGTAGCTTATAATAGCATGTAGATCCATTACTATAAGTCCCATGGTGGGTTAAAATTAAAAAATAGGGTGTACACTCAAGTGTACACACTATACACTTAAGAAAATTGATAAAAAAAATACTCAAATCATGTTGAAAATGACTCCATACAACATAAAATACCATTAAGATCCATAATAGGAAGTACCCCAGTGCTTTAAATTTTAAAAAAAATGGTGTACACTCAAGAGTGTATAGAGTTTACAAATAGAAAACTGTTCTAAATTCACCCAAATCCTCCTGGAAAGAACTCAAAGTAGCTTACAATAGTATTTAGAAAGGATATAGGAAGTCCCCTAATGGTTTAAAATTTTAAGAAAAGGTGTACACTCTAGAGTATACAGAGTGTACACTTTGGATAACTGCTCCAAATCCTACTGGAAAGAACTCAAAGTAGCTTATAATAGTATGTAGATCCATAAGTGGAAGTCCCCCAATGCTTTATATTTAAAAAATAAGGTGTACACTCCAGAGTGTACACCTCAAGAATAAATAGAAAGTAGTCCAAATCTTACAAATCTTACAAATCTCAATACATTGGTGTATAAACATAAATAACCCTAAACAATCTTGAGTGTACTAAATGTACTGAGCTAAAGGCTCTAAACTTGAAAAGAGTATAAAATAATACCTTATGTGGTCATATTGGATGATTTAGGTGAGATGGTAATAGTCGAATGAATGTGAAAACCCTAAAATCTCAAAAGTTTAAGAATGCACAAAATAATACCTAATGGAGTCATTTCGATGGAGAAGATTAGATAGTACCTCAAATTTTAATGCCGAGAATTAGCACAACCCTGGAGGAAGGTCGGATACTCATACTTATGCACGCCAAGAGGGAGCTGAATATAATCTCTTCGTGAATGAACATAGTAAAAAAATGAAAATACCTAAATTTAGGCTGCACTCAAAATCTGAAACAACATCCATCCTCGCTCGGAGATGATGTCTAGCATGTATAATCCATTATTTTAACAGGTCGATCAGGTCTCGCTCACGTAAATAGCATCTGGTCTCTCCGTCACCACGTGGTAAAATCAAAAACTAATATTTTAAACTTGGACATGTGTCCAACTCTGATTGGCATCTGGATGTAGAGCTACATCTAGACTCCGCACATAATATTTTCCCAAAAAAGAGGAAATCGTAGGCCTAGTTTTCTTTTTCTTTTTTTTAACTTTGCCTTGAGAGAGAGAGAGAGAGAGAGAGAGAGAGAGAGAGAGAGAGAGAGAAAAGAGGGGGATAGAAGGAGAGAAAAAGATGGATAGAGGGGAAGAGAGAGAGAGATGGAGAGAGAGAGAGAGTGAGAGGATGAAAAAATTATTATTTTTAATTTATTTTCTAAGATGATGAAGAGTTTTTCTTAAAGAGGGATATAAAGAGTTTTTTTTTAAAATATGAATACTTTTCTCTTCTTTAAGAAGATGAAAAGTTTTTTTAATGAGGAATGCAAAGACTTTTTTTATTTAAAATATGAGTCATTTTTTCTTCTCTTTATTATTATTATTTTTAAAGAAGATTAAGAGTCAATTTTTAAGTATAAATACCCCTAAGGGGATGGGGGAAAATCACATCTCTTCTTTTCTTTTCTGGTGGCCTCCACTGACCTCTATGATGGTGTGTAGCCCCCCTCTCACAGGCTCCAATTCTCCCTAGTCTTGGGATTTGAAACTAACATGGTTAGGCGACACGTATCCCAAATTCAAGCTCCAATGTGCATTCAAGTTCTTCCAACTTTCTCTAAATCTTGGAATCCTTCACTCAACTTTAAGAGGCACCACCCCTCAGGCTCCAGCCTCCCCCCTGGTTTGAAGTTGGTAGTTAGTGCACCCAAATTTAGGCTCCAGTGTGATTTCAAGTTCTTCTAACTTTTTATAGATCCTGGAATCCTCCACTAACCTTCATGATGGTGTGTGACCCCCATCGTAGGCTCTAGTTCTCCCTTATCTCGGGGTTTGAAATTGACATGGTTACAAGGATATTTATTTTGGAATGTATTTGGGGGACACTACAGATGTAGGAGTACTTAAAAGTGATGCATGATATTGAGGTATGATGTACTATCTCAAAAGATAGAGGCATCACCCTTCAATGGACCTAATCACCTAATAAGAACTCCTAAGGCATGATGGATCTTCGAATATACAAGAGAATTTTCCCCTGCTTTACATGGATAAATAAAGTAGGGTTTATATTAAATCAAGTTCTAGAGTTCCCTATGGAGGCAAGCCTCCATAGTTAATTACACCCAAAGAAAGGTGAATTTCTTACAAATACTCTCATTTAAAGTAGACAATTAGGGTCTCTAAAGATTTCAAGGTTAGACTATTAAAGGATTTGTTGTATTTGAAAGACCAATTAGGATAGATCAAATGGAGAGACTTATTTTTGGAAGCCAAAGGAGATGAGTAGGGAATGCTCATAATACTAGGAAGCCTAGTGAACATTCCAATCTGCCCTATGATTGGGATTTATAATTTTAAAATTGAAGAGAATTATATATTTGAGTTGAACTTAATTAGATTGCTAGGGCTTATAATTCACCAATACAAGGTTGTGGGAATATTTAAGAGGTGAGGATTTATGCTTGTAGCTCAAAGGAAGCAGCTACCTTGGATCCTAAATCTATGGAGCTTTAGCATTAGCTAAAGCATGACATAAATCTAAGTGAAGATAGGCATAAGGTTTACCACCAAAAGAGAGGATAAATCACCCGACTGTTGGGTTTACAACTGCCTGGAGTGGCCGCCAGCTAACTCCTCCAATAATTTAAATCCATGTGGCCCAGTCATATGAAATTACAAGATAGTTGGGCTGCTATTTATTTAGAAAAGAGACTAAAGTCCTTAAACCCACTCCCTAAGAGACTAGAGCATGAGTGGTATGAGTAATGACTTAATATAATGCAAAAATCCTTTCAAATTTTATTTAATTTTTACGCTTCATTTGGACAAAGGCTTTAAGATTTTTATATGCCTAAATGCATGATGAAATGGATTATGGGCCAAATCAGCTAGAAGAAGGTGTTCTCCACCACAAGAGATGTCCTCATAAGTCAAGCATTCCCCTATTATGCAAGGATGGAGATCCTTCATTTTCAAGAGATAATGAATATGAATGCATGATGTGAGACATACAACATTCAGCTAAGGGGTTGCTAAATCTCTTAATTATCTTGCTTAACACCTAGGCTTTATGGTGAGGTTATATGATCTAGAGAATTTTAGTTATGAGTGATTAGTTGGGGTAGAAAAAAAATATTTTTTTATCCTAAGAGCCTAATCGCATCCAAGTCACACATTAAAGCATCAATCTTTTAAGAAACCGGGAAAAGTATGCCATTTCTAATGCACAAACTAAACAAATCATCAAACATTTTATAAAATTAATGCAAAAGAATAAGAGACTGGTGTGGTCAGATACCACAGTACAACCCAAAAAGAAAAAGATAGGTAGCCTAGCTCTACCCTTATACGAACTAGAATATAAAAGAATAATTTATAATAACTGAATGTTATGGGGGTCTTCATTCTTCATTCTTCATGTATTCATTTCTTTCCTCCTTGCTTCTTTGATTTGGTGGGTTTCAAGGAATCTCTAGTTATAGTTAATACGTGTGCTTAGGAGTCCTAGAAAATGAAATAAACCAAGATCTTACTATGACTGCAATTTTAGAGAGATGTGAAAGTACAATCCTATGGGATCACTGCAACTAGATTACCAATACTGAAAACCATCTTTACATTGGATAGTTTGGTGTTTTGATGCTCCCTACTTTATTGACCATAACTTTTGTATTTATCACATGGCACCCCATGAAAAAGCCTTCTAGCCAATTAAATCCCTCATGGATCCTCCCCCACATAGGGTTCCACCCAACCTCACTTAATTCTTCCCATCACATGCATTTAACTCTTCCCCAACATTTGCATTTAGTTGAGCTGATCATATGGCAGCAAGAGAGGACTTTGGAGCAAAAATTCAAAGTCCTCAATCAATCCATCATCCATCCCAACCACCCCAAGCAAGATGATAACACTTTGGAGCCAAAAAATTCAAAAAAAGAATGGATTTTGCAACTTTTAAAGGAGGGGAAAGGAGGCTTCATTCCTCTTCCTCCTACCACTATTCAACCCCAAGAGTTTCCCAAAGCAACCAGCCACCACTTCCCCACCTCTCTTAATCCAAAAACATCAAAACTAAGTGGATTCTGAGGAAATGATAAGCACCAAAAAATACTTCATTTTGATGTGAAGGCGAAGATCCAAGCTCATTTCAAGGCCTCTTCCCTTGCTCAACAGCGTGCTCAGGTCATCACCGCCACCAGAAATCATCCTCGGTGAGGTAACTTTCAAAAATCGGCCTTAGGATCCTCCATTTTTGACAATTTTTGCACGACTTTTAGAATTTTATCATAGATAATTCTACATTTTTACTTTAAATCATCCCAATTAGAAAATATAAATTTTTTGGTGCAAATCGACGTGAAAAAGAGTCCATTTGGACAAGTTTTCGCTTAGAATTATCATTTTTCTTAAAATACTATTCACTATCCCCGATAGCAAACGTCCGATCCCCGGTTCGGGATCGAATTGCATGGATCGAAGTGGATCATAATATCGTGCCTTCGACGCTTGATTCATTCTGGATTGTTTGATCCCATAGTTCGTGCGATCAGACTGCTAAGATCGCACCGATCACGCGATCGCCTCTAGATTGCACGATCTGATATGAACCGTTCGATCGACGATCGGTTAGTCCAGTCAACCGCGCATCATACCAACCTTGCGATCAAATTTCGCCGTCGACACGACACCGGCGACGTGCACCGCCACGATCAATGACGCCAGAATTGCGCGCACTGCTTAAGTGTTAAGTAGGAAAATCGGATTTTTTATTTAAAAAATTATTTAAATCACCTGAAACTTCAAAAATTCATAGAAAATAAAATACTTAACCAAAAATTTTAAACAAGGGCTCGTTGGATTCATCTTTTCGAGTGGAATCTTAGAAACTCAAATTCTCCAAATTTCACTAAATGGTTTGAGCTTAATTTAGTTTTAGTAAAATAAAGTTTCATTAATGACTCTAAAAATTTAAATTTGATTGAGTTGAACTTTTGGGATTAGAATTAAAGATAAAACACACAAACCACAAAAATCTCAAGTGAAAAGGACTTTTGGATTTGGAGAAATTAAATTTTGAAGTTCAGATTGTCTATTTTAATAAATTAAATCAAATAAAAAAAATCCAGAAATTTACAAAATTCTTGAAAATGGCTTAAATCACTTAAATTGATATCTAGGACTCTTAAGGATATAATGCAATTTTTTGAATCATAATGAACCCCAAATAAACACTTAAGATTAGAGTTTAATCAATTAAGGAATTAATTAAAACATAATCTAAAAAATAATTTCAATATCAAATCAAAATCAGAAATGAAATAACACTTAAGTAATCATTAATCAAACCTAAAATAAGAAAATATCATCTTAAGAGCAAATTAAATTAAATATGATTAAAACTATTTAAATTAATAAAACTCAATTAAATGATTAAATCTTAAATCAAACTTAAAATTAAACAAATCTGTGAAACTTTAATGTAGGTCAAACCAGTATAACTAAACCTACACTAAGCATGGAATCCTAATCATGTGAAACACCTTAATGAATATAAATAAAATGAAACTAATTAATCATTAAGTAAACTAAAAAAGTTAAATCAATTTTAATTCCAATACATCATAATTGCTTAATATTAGTCAAATGAAACCAAACCAAATGAAGCTAAAGTGAACTTAATTAATTTAATCAATCCATTTTGGAGATTAACTAACCATTAAATATTTCAACCTAATAACTAAATCAAACATGTTAATGAAATTAAACAAACATAATAAATGAATCAAATCAATAAAACTCTAATCATAAATAATCAAACTTAATTGAAATGAAATAAATAGTTAATTCACTTAATAACAATGATGGTAATAACATTAATCCTTTAATTAAATCAAACTTAATTAAATCACTCACATGCGAGAAATTAAGTCATTAATTAAATAAATCTTTGATTAATCTAATGATTTAAAATTTTAATTACCCTTAATCAAACTTAATTAATTAAACATTTAATTAATGCAAACTTAATGAATTAATCCATCATCTTAATGAACCAAATTAATCTTATAAATCACATTAAAATTAATTCAAATCAAACAAATAATTAATCTACTAATTAATTTAATCACACATCTTAAATAAACTAATTAAGTTAATCAAATTAATCATATTAAACTTAAGCTTAATCAAACATAAAATGCAATTAAATGCTAATCAAATCCTAATTTAAACTTAAATCATTAAGTCATTAATTACATCATTAACCTAAATAAAAATGAAATTAATTTTAAAATTAAACAAATCTTTATTTAATTTAATAATTAATCACACCCCTCAAGTAAACTAATTAAGTTAATCAAATTAATCATATTAAACCTAAGCTTAATCAAACATAAATGTAGCTAAATACCAATCAAATCATAAATTTAACTTAAATTATTAAGTCATTAATTACATCATCAACCTAAACAAATATGAAATCAAATTAAAAATTAAACAAATCTTTATAATTAACATAAATACACTTCTTAATTAAACTAATCACATAATCACATTGAACCTAAGCTAACCCATAGACTAATAAAGCTAATCAAATCAAATTAAATTAAATTAAGAAAGACTCTCATCAATTTAATATATCAAATCAAATCTCATTCAACACTTAAATAAGATAAACTAATTAACTATCAATATAATAAAAAAAATACAAATCAAACTTTGATAAACATGACAAATGGATGAGATTAAAAATAATTAAAAATAAAAAAAAACTCAATTAATCTAATTTGATCAAATTACAAATAAATGAATCATAATCAAATCAAATAAACATAAAATTAAGTCACATAACCATAATCAAAGAAAAGAATTAAATATTAATTTAAAAGGATATTGAATTATCAAGATTTAATTAAACCAAAAATCTAATCTAAAATTAATCAATCAAAAACACATGAATTTAAACAAACTTAAACTTCATTAGAGATCAAGGATATTGAATTATCAAGATTTAATTAAACCAAAAACATCTAATCCAAAATCAATCAATCAAATGATTAAACAAACTCAAATTCTAAATGCTAAATCAATTCAAATAAATCAAATCAAATGAATTACACAAATTCAAATGGGCTAATTAAGATACTTAAGGACCTTAGTTAGATTCTTTAAGAGTTAGGATGTAGAATAGGGTGAGTTCCATATACAAATGGAATTCATTTTACTCTCCATTCTTGAAAACCAAAACATCATTTTAACCAAATAAAAGTGAAAAAAATTATTAAATCATTTAAATTAAAATCACCCAAAGGTAAAATTTAAAAAAATTCAAACTCCAAATTGAAACTCAAACTAAAGAAGCCTAGTAAAGTCTTGCCACACAAGCCATAAGCACATACATTAGAATACTATGTCACCATTTCTAGTGCTAAGTTAGGGATTGTATGTATGATGTTGTGTTTTGTTTTGTGATGTAATATTTTAGACTGGATGTTAGGGTGTATGTTTTTTTGTGAGATGTTAGGCATTAGCTTAATCATATTTTTTAGGGGTTGTGTGTTAAGGGGCGTAATAAAAATATAAATGCGTATGTTGTGTAGGTTGCTTAGCCCCTAAGCATAACTTATGTTAGGACAGGTGGGCTTTGTTACCCATGTGTGGGGTGCTAAGTCTAAATTATTCATATAACAACTTGGGTTATATGGTGTGTTTAGCTAACATTTCTTTTGCAGGTGTAGCTAGATTTACTTTTCATATTTTTAATATAATTTTGCATTAGGAATTAGGATTAGTGTTATGGGGGATTAGGATGAGCAGTAGCCAAAAGGCTTAGTTTCTGGGGTTCCCTATGATTCCTTTGGAACAAATCAAATCGAAAAGGAGAGAAGGAATGAATGAAGAAAAGAAGACCCCATAGCATGTATTATTTTGTAATCCGGGTTGTATAAGGGTAGAGCTTCTACCCATCTTTTTTTCTCTTTTCAGAGTATATGGAACCGGACCACAGTGGCCTTTTATTCTTTTATGGTAGTCTATAAAATTATTTGATGTTGTATTTAGATTGCACACTAAAATTGCATGCTTTTCCTAGTTTCTTCATGTTTGATGTTTGAATGTGTGGTCTGTATGGGGTAGATTCTTAGAATAAAATTAACTTTTCTACCCAATTAATAACTCATAATTAAAATTTAAAATAACTCATAACCTCACCATAAAACCTACGAATTAAATCAAGATAATAAAATTTTTAGCAACCCCTTAGCTGGATGAATGAATGTATAATATCATGCATATCATATTCTTCCACTCTTATTAAGAGGGGCTTCCATCTGCAGAATAAAGGCTTAACTGAGAGCCTTTGATGGAAGAACACCCTTTCTCTGATAATCAAGTTCTCATGCATTTAGGCATGCAAAATCCCATAGCTTGTGTCAAAACAAAGAGTCCAAAATAATCAAATAAATTTGATAAAATTTGCATTAGATTAAGTCATGAAATCATATTACTCATGCTCTAGTCTCTTCGAGAGTGAGTTTAAGGACTCAATCTCCTTTCTAAATAAATAACAGCCTAGCCAACTTGCAAAGCATAAGACTTATCTGTATGGATTTAAAGCATAGGAGGAGTTAGCTGGCTGCCACTCCAAGCAGTTATAAGTCTAGTAGTCGGGTGGTTTATTCTCTCTTGTGGAGGTAAACCATATACCCATTTTCACCTTAGATTTAGGTTGTGTTTTAGCTCTCACCAAAGCTCCCTAGATTTAGGAAATGAGGTAGCTATTTCCTTTGGGCTATAAGCATAAATCCTCACCTCTTAGGCATTTTTACAATCTTATGTTGTGGATTATAAGTCCTAGTATTCTAATAAAATATCAACTCAAATAAATAAATCTCTTCAATTTCTAAATATACAAAGCCCAATTATAAGGTATATTAGAATGCTTAGTAGGCTTCCTAGTATTATAAGCATTCTCTCCTCATCTCCTTTGGCTTCCTAAATAAGTTTATCCTTTTGATCTATCCCATTTGATTTTCTAAAATAGCCAATCCTTTGATAGTCCTAACCTGGAAATCTTTGGAGACCCTAATTGTCTACTTTAATCAAGAGTATTCTTAAGAATTCCCATTCCTTTGGATGTAATTAACTATGGGGCTTGCCTCCATAGAACTTAACGAACAGCTTAAAATAAACCCTACTTTACTTTTCATGTAAAGTGGGAAAGATCTCATATTAGACCCATCATGCCTTAGAGTCCTTATTAGGTGATTAGTCCATTATAGGGGTGATTTCTATCTTCTAGATAGTACATCATTCCTTAATATCATTCACTTCAATAAGTACCCTAAGATCTGTGGTGTCCACATCCAAAAATAAATACCATAGATTTTTTAGTGACTCCTTGGATGGTTCTCTCTCCATCTTTAGTAGACAATTATTATCTCCAAGCATCGATAGGACTTATATTTTATATAGGCCGAGACTATCATTCTTTTGGCACTTAGCTTATTTCATCCTTAAGCAAAGCTCACCAACATCCATTAAGTTTTAGGACCTCACTCCATGTAGGTCTTAAAATCCCTATTGGGTTTCCCCAATAGGTGAAAATTAAAATTAATCAAATAAAGGAGATGACCAAAATTAAGAACCTCTTCACCATCCTGATGGTGAGGCAAGGTTCATCCCATGAACAATAAGAAAATAAAACCCTTCTACAAAATAACATGTCTTTCTAAAAGCATTTTTTCAAAATCCATAAATAAAAGATCTTTATACAAAAAAATTGTAAGAAATTTTAAAAAAGGCACGAAACATATATAACCAAACCTCATTTAACAAATCCTATGGCTGTTACTCTGAGGTTCTTTTCAAAATCAAAATCAACAAATTTTAAATGTCTTTTTAAAAGCACATTCTCTTTGGGAAATAGCTATCCCCATCCCACAAACTCAAATTTGTTGGATGTAGATTTTATTTTTGAATTAAATCATTATATACAATTGAAACTCCACTTAGCATACTTCACATGTGCTAGAGTTAAAGTTTTCCCCCTTTTCAAAAAGCAATAAATCATACACACACAAAAGAGAAGTCAAGACATATTTGAACCCCCCACTTGACATACCCAAATTTGTCAAATGGGAGTTCCCCTTCCCTTGGAGAAGGTAAAACAAACTGAATTCTATTTGAAACCATTTGCATTTGTCTGATAGAACTTCTTCTTGCCAAAGTCTTGGACTGCAAGACATATTTGGATCTCATTTGACATATCCAAGTATGTCAAATGAGAACCCCCTTTTTGAAAATCATAAGAACAAATTGAACTCCATTTAACATACCTAAGTTTGTTAAATAAGTTCTTTTCTTTCAAAAAATCATAAACACATTTGACTTTCACTTAACATACCAAATTTGTTAAGTGAGAGTTTCATTTTCAAAATTAAAAACACATTTGACTTTCACTTAACATACCAAATTTGTTAAGTGAGAGTTTCATTTTCAAAATCATAAACACATTTGACTTTCACTTAACATACCAAATTTGTTAAGTGAGTTTCATTTTCAAAATCATAAACACATTTGACTTTCACTTAACATACCAAATTTGTTAAGTGAGGGTTTCTTTCAATCATACATTTGACTATTTTAACATACCAAATTTGTGAAATAAGGATCCAATTTTTCATGTCAAACCACACTTGAGCTTTCACTTAACATACAAAATTTGTTAAGTGAGAGTCTCATCCTCAAAAAAAAAAATAATCATATCTCAAAAACATTTGAAGCTTTCACTTAACATACCAAATTTGTTAAGTGGGAATCCCATCTTCAAAGAAAAGTAAATCTATCTCAAATCACATTTGACTTTCACTTAACATACCAAATTTGTTAAGTGAAAGTCTCATCATCAAGCACAAATCAAACACATGTGGCCTCTACTTAACATACCAAATTTGTTAAGTAAGAAGTCTTATTTTCAAATCAAAATATCACACAATCAAATCTACACAAGCAAAAATATTTCTAATACACAATTACAACCTCTTCTTAGCATACCCAAATTTGTTAAATAGAAGTATTTTAAACTATCAATATTTTCAAACAAGATGCACAAAACACAAATATCTCTAAGAAAATCTCTCCTCAAATTTTAGAACCCCACCCAACCTACCAAAATCGGTTGAGTATGGGTTCTAAATCAAAATCAAATGGCAAAGACTCTCCTCAATATCCAAATCTCTCCAATGAACCCCACTTAACATATTTGAATTATTGATGTGGGTTCAAAACTTCAAACTTCTACTACTTGGGTGAAATAAATATCAAGGAAGAAATTTGATATTAGTTATATTTCAACAAATACAGATATACAACTTAGATTACTCAGTGCAGTCTTTTGTAGTCAACAGACATGGCCTCTCAGAAGTTTGTTTTTACCTTTCCATTTGGGATGGATTTTTCCCTAGATCAGACCAGCCTCCCTCAGACTAACTCCACCCATCTAGTATACTTTTGCTAAGGATTTGAGGGAGCCTGCATCACCTACGAGGGGGCAATCCTCAGTACTGTTAGTCGGGATGAGGTGGATGGGTAGAAGCCAGTCATCCGGATCGACCTACCTTCTAACACTGAGTATCCTTCCCTGAAGAGGAAGGCAGTTGAGGTTTCTCCATTCAGTTATTCCCACAGTCTCTCAGGTGGTGCTAGCACCTCCTCGATGGCCCCCTCTAAGGGGAAGGCTATCTTGGATTCAGAGATAGCCTCCCCTACCTTCTAGGTAGGATCTAGCTCTCACATCGCCTTACTGAGCCGTACACAATGCCGCACATAGTGACACAATAGGAGCTGCAAGATCAAGCGGTGCCATAATTGTGCCGCCCGAGAGATGGATGCTGCATCCCACATTGCAGAGGAAGGTTACCCCCACGAGATTTTTCCATTGCTGACTAGCAACCAGTTTCACTCCCTCTCAACATCAGATGGAGAGAAGGACAATCAGAGGATAGCTGTATTACCTCCACCTCCTATATACCACGAGGCTCTAGTTAAGGATAAGAGGAAATCCTATGCCAGCCTGCGTATGGTATTATGGTAGGTAAGCGGTACCGCGTTGAGTTTAGTATATTGAGAGGTACATCTGAGTGTTACCGGTGCATTCAGTGATAGAGCATCGAGGCGTAGATTCGGTCGAGCGAGGTGGGGAGCGACATAAGTTTTCCAGACAGTTGGCGGCCTCCATTCTAGTCAATTTTTCGAGTCATCTGGCCACCAGGGTCGACAGGACTAATAGTATAGTGCTGACAGGTACCACCAGTCACAAGGGAAAATCATCGATGAGAGTAGAGCCGATGTTGTCTCCACCACACCGATCCACTTTTCACCCACCATCAAATGTTCAAGTCCCGCCATCCACCGTGCCTACGAAGGCACATAAGACAACATTCGAGGAGAAAAAACTTTGGTGATTCGAAGGATCCCATCCATCGGCGAGGTGAGGGTGAGTTCCCATACTCGACCTCCTACTTTAGTCTTGGTGAAGGGAGCGTGCCGCGTGGAAGGGAAGGCAGTTCTGTCCCCATGGCAGTGGATCTCCCTAGGGACACTACTCCACCCATGAGCAGCCACGAGCATGTCTCTTCCAATAGTCATGACCCTTCTAGAGCCAGCATTCCAATGTAGGTAGTGTTAGGTGCATCTCCATCAGTGAGCACAGCCCCTCCACCAATCAGTAGCATGTATTTGTACCAGCACGATTAAATCAGTCCCTAGAAGAGATTCTAGAACAATACTTTATAGAGAAGAAGAGATTCTAGGGAGTGACCGATCATATTGTGAGGAGGGAAAGGTCAGCTTTAATTTAGATGAGGATTCGACTGAGGTCCACATGATCAATACTAGGAGCTCCCTGCATTGAGATCAGCATAGTCAGGAAGGTATTGTGGTTGAGGAAGATGACGATGTCCATTCAACCCAACACTCCATCAGTAGCTTAAACAGAAGGATGATCAGATCAACTAGTTGGAGAAGATGATGGAAGACTTGTTAACAGCCCTCCATGCACTTTAGAATCAGGCCTCAATACTGCAGCATATACCGATAGAGATAGATCATCTCAAGTTAGTGTATATCCTAGATCAGCCCAAAAGCACCTCTCCAATAGACTAGGACAGTGGTAGCTTGCATAGGAAGGTGGTGGACAGCACTTCCATGCAAGAGAAGGATATCAAACAGTTGGTGGAGTAGTAAGTGAAGGATGCATTGGCACATGCTCGAGGTGGCTCATCTATTTCAAAGGGTAGACCCTACTCGGAGGAATTTGAGGTGTCCAATATCCTAAGGGTTTTGTGCCTCCTTCCTTCAAAATTTTTTATGGTAGTGGGACCTCGTCATCATATAGCATACTTTAGAGCTGGATGTTGCAATGTCGCTGGCAGTGATGCACTCTTATTTTGTCTCTTTGTCAGTAGTTTGACAGGCATCACATTTGATTGGTACACTAAACTACCCAATTGTTCATTGAAGACATCTGCTAAGTTGGAGCAGCTCTTTATTAAGAGATTTGTTGGAGCTCAGCAAAAGGTAACTGTGGGCAATTTCGTTGTAGCTCAACAACACCCTGGTGAGTCCCTTGTTGATTACATTCTTAGATAATGCAATTTAAGTATGAAATGCAAACCATAGGTGTTCGAATAGCATGCCATTAAAATTCTACTCAAGAATATTCATGACTTTAATCAACATTAAGACACTATACATGGAGAGGTCAAATAGTTACCTTTCCAAGATCATCAACAAACCAAAAGATTTGAGAAAAAAGCCGGGTAGTCATAGCTTGATAAGGGAAGCGATCGTTCATGAGAGACCTCGAACATAGTAGCCTCTCACCTCCTCCTTTTCACCTCACATCATATCAACCACCTCGGTTGCCACGGTGACCTCCACCTCCACCTTAGATCTCCATCCACAACATCACTAGTATCCCCCATAATCCATAGTACTCTATCCACCGGTAGCTACCACCTACTCTTATCGATAGATTAAATAAGCCATATTTCTTCAAGAGGGAGGTAATTAGAAAGATCTTTAAAAATCCCTTAAAGAAACTTGACTTTTAGTTACCTGAGCCCAAGAGGCCTGAAGATGTGGAAAAGAGTAATGATCCTACATATTGCCCCTACCACCGCATGGTTAGTCATGTCTTGGAGGATTGTGTGTTACCTTTAAGGGGCTGGCAGCTTACAAGTCAGGAGCTATTGTTATCCCTAATGAATACGTATTAGAAAAACCCTCCAGTTTTATCAGAGTAATTCTTGGGGATACTTGCAATCCTCTTAAGACAAAAGAAGGTTAAGATATTACCTTATTCGGAACCTCTAAAAAAGTGGTCTCTGAGATTAAGAAGTTTTCATTACAGGTGCCTAAAGTAACTCAAACCTCCAATATCAAGAAAGGTTTGCAAGTTACCAAAGACAACTTGAAGAAGGTGTCTGCTCAGTAGCAGCCTACCTTACTTGCCCGGGATAGCATAACAACACAACCACCATCCGAGTCCAGCACTCCATCCACTATTGCAGCTACTACTTCTTCCTCCACTAGCTCCTCTTCTGTTAGTAGGAGTGTTGTATCACTGGACAAGGGCATTATACCCCTTACCCCACTTACTTTATTAAATTTCTATCATGTACCTCCATCTAAGAAGAAATCAATGAAGAAAATTTTCACTTACATCTTGTCCACTTCTGATACTCTGGATTTTATTCCTTCAAAAACTCTACAAGTCTACAAAATAATAGTGATAACTCTAGTTCTGATCATTTCTCTTCTGATTTAGAAATGGATTTTCTATTCCTGAATCATTCAGGTTCACCCATTGAGATTAATTTGGAGTCATCTAACTGTGATGATCCCATAGGAGAAGTTGAAGATGAACTTGATGAGCAGGTAGAACTTTCAACTAAAGCATCTCATGAAGTCACTGAAGTCAACCTCTACAGTGAAAAAGTTCTACCTCCTAGGGTAGCACCCCAGGATAAGGGTAAGAAAATCATTGGCTCTAAAGAATAGATAGCCCCTTCACAGGATGCTCCACTCATGGATATGCTTGTGGAAGATCAAGCAAAGGTTGACTACAACATCCTAGCACATCTTAGAAAGCTGTCAGCTAAGTTAAGCATATATGACACCCTTATCTTATCCAAAGAGATGAGGGAATCCCTAGTCAAGACTCTTCTTGATCCGAAAATATGCTTAGCCTAGCTGATCACTACTGAGGAAGAGGCTCGCAGTTTAGAGGACACTCTAGGAGTTACATTCAGTGATAAAGACTTTCTTCTAGGAATGACCAAGCACAACCGCACTCTTTACATTATAGTGGATATTGAAAGATATAAGATATCCAGAGTTCTTGTTGACTAGGGTGCATCAGTGAACATTATGAGTCTAAAAATCCTCACTTTCTTGAGGATTGACATCTCCAAACTTTCAAAAGAGAAGATGATGTTGAGAAGATTCAATGAACAAGGCGATAGGGCTTTAGGCTCTATAGTGTTGCCATTAGAAGTAGATGATTGGAAGACTTCCGCCATGTTTTATATTATAGACTCAGATACATCTTTCAATGCTTTGCTTGGGAGACCTTGGATATATAAGAACAATGTGGTTCCATCCTCTCTACATCAGTGCTTGAAGTTCATGAGGGGTGGGATTGAATACTATTTCAAGGAAGATCTTAATCCATTCATAGTTCATGAGGTCAGAATATATGAGGATGTGGCCTACTATCTCCCCAAAATCAATAAATCTATTCTCACGAACTTGACATAAGTTCAAAGATAAAAGAAAAAGAAAAAGAAAAAGAAAAGAAAAAAGGAAATGACAAAGAAAATAAAAGGGAGCGAGAAATAGACTTGGAGGAGAAAGTAGAGCCTGACATTAGATTCCACCCAAAGTTCATTACTCCATTCGAACACATGGGTAGGATGACTCGACCTCCACTGAAGAGGATCCAGGACATGCAGGGATGGAAGACCTCCTTATTGGCCACCGATATGAGTTATGTCTACTTTGCACACCTACTATTTATATAGACTTAAAATCTATTTCAGATGATGAGTCATATATGATTAGTGCACTAGCTAGCACTTCCAGATAGTAGATCCCTTTGCAAGTGACAGTTGAGCCAGACAACGATGAAGACCAGGCTACTAAGCAAAGCATAATTGTATCCAAGTCTATATATGAAACAGTGAGGCATCAATTGGGAACTTTTACTCTAACCCACTTTCCTTACAAAAAGTTGAGTGTTTGGTAGTTAAGGCCTACGTCTTCAACAAATGTAAAGGTGCATAAGTTCTTTCTTGGAGCATCATCCTCAAGTCAAGAAGCTGATGTAGAACTTGAGGATGATTCATACAAAGATTTAATATAATTACCATGTGATCGGTACTCGCCTTGTGTTCTTAATTTAGCAAAGAAAGGATTAATTTCACATGCTTGGTCTTAACACGGGTCAGATTACTTTGAAAGGTTATGGGACAACAAATGCAGACATTCACAATCAAGACTAGGACTAGGATTTGGTATAGTGGGTGGAGTTGATGTTGATGATTACTATTTAATCATCACCAATCATTTTGAATCTGATAAGTTCTTTTCAAATCATGCTAACTCATATGAGGAGGTGTGCTTAGAAACTTCAGATGATCTAAATGACTTTGAAGTCAAGGATGCATCTCCAGAGTTCAAAGAGGAGATCAGATCAACCATCGATGAGCTCAAAGAAATCAACTTAGGAACTGAAGAAGATCCATGCCAACATACATCAATTCTCTTTTGAATGAAAAAGAACCAATGATTTAGTGAAGCTATTAACTAAGTTTAAGGATTGCTTTGCATGGAGTTATGAAGAGATGCCCGGTCTATCTCCTGATATAGCAGTCCATAAACTAACAATATAATGCTAAACAATCAAGTCTCCAAGCGCATGCGATTAGACATAACATTAATACATTTGAAATCAAGAAACTAATCGATACTGGCTTTATTAGGAAAGAAAAATATCATAAGTGGTTAGCCAGTGTCATCCTAATTAAGAAAAAGATTATCAAATTTTCATATGCATCAATTTTAGGAATCTAAAAAAGACATGTCTTAAGGATGAATTTCCACTTCTTATACCAGAATTAATGGTGGACATTGCCTCATCTCATGCAGTATTCACCTTTATGGATGGGTCATCTAGCTAAAACTAAATTAAGATGGCCCTAGAGGATGAAAGAAACACTGCCATTCAAAGCTTAATCAAAATCTATTGTTATAAGGTCATGCCCTTCAGCCTCAAAAATGTTGGTGCTACATACCAGTGGGTCATGCCTTGAATCATCGATGAACTCATTCATCACCAAGTTGAATGTTACGTCGATGATCTCGTTGTCAGAAGTAAGGAAAAGGAAGACCATCTCTTGGACTTGAGAGTAGTTTTTGAATGATTAAGATAATACATCCTCAAAACAAACCTCCTGAAGTGTGCATTCAAAGTAGCTTCAGGAAAATTTCTTGGGTTTGTTGTCCGACACTGGGAAATTGAAATCGATCCAGAAAAGATTAAGGCGATATTAAAAATGCCAACCCCTAAAAGCCTAACATAACTGAGGTCATTCTAAGGGCAATTAGCATATCTAAGATGCTTCATTTTCAACTTATCAGGAAGATGCCAACCATTTTCGGCACTTGTTAAAAAGGATGCCAAGTTCAAGTGGGATGACAAGTGCCAACATGCCTTTAAAGACATCAAGAAATATCTAATGATGCCACCAGTTCTAGCAGCACCTATCTTGGGCAAGCCTCTCATATTATATATTACTGCATTAGATGACTTCTTTGCTATTTTGTTGGCTCAAACTAACGATGAAGGGAAGGAGAACACTCTCTATTATCTCAGTCATCATCTAATCCATGCTAAGGAAAACTATCCACCTATTGAAAAGCACTACCTAGCTTTAATCTTTACATCCCAAAGGCTACAATTTTACATGCTTTCTCATAAGGTGAACTTGATATCTAGAGTCAATACATTACAATATCTCATGACATGGCTGACCATATCCAGACGGTTGATACGTTGGTCCATGATTTTGTCTCAGTTTAACATAATATTCGTACCCCTCCATTCTGTAAAAAAACAAGCACTTGTAAATTTCTTAGCAACGCATCAACTCCCTGTTGATTCTTCGCTTAATGATGATCTCCTCGATGAATAAATCATGAACTTAGGGGATACTAGTGCTCTCCACTAGGAGATGTACTTTGATGGTTCAACTTCCTCTTAAAAAGGATAAGAACTATAATTTACTATCCCAGGGAAGGCAGGGGTAGGAATAGTTCTCATAACTCTGGACCGCGATGTGATGAGATTCTCATATCATCTGTCCAATCCATGCACCAATAATGAAGCTGAATATGAGGCTTTGATTGTCGGTCTGGAGTTAGTCAATACACTGTGTCTAGAGTATCAACATCTTTGGGGATTCTCACTTAGTAATCAACCAAATTACTAGGTCCTATAAAGTTCTAAAGCTTAAGCTCCATCATTACCATAATACACCATGGAGTTGTTGGCCCAAATCCCAGAGGTTACCATCTACAAGATTCCTTGAGGAGAAAATGCAGTAGCATATGCATTAGCCAAGCTTTCCAAAATGTTGGCATGTTCAGAAGACGAGTCCATTCCAATAAGGGTCCAAAATAAATAAGTCTCATCCCTTATTGATGCTGAACTCATCGAGAGATTTTCTCTTGAAGTGAAGGTTGTCATTGCCAAAAAGGATGAGGAGTTAGATTAAAGGCAACCATTCATGAATTATCTATATACTGGCAAACTACCTCAAGAGAAATCACTATCACACCAGGTGAAGCAGAGAGCCCTTCCCTATGCTCTCGTGGATGACACCTTATATCAGCAGTCCTTCGATCGTATATGGTTACGTTGTCTAGACAAACACGAAGCCCATAGGATTGTGACCGAGGTATACTTAGGTTTATGAGCACATCAATCCGGTCCAAGATGAAAGCCAAGATCAAGAGACTAGTATACTACTAGAATTCGATGATCAAATGCATGGACATAGCTAGGAGATGCCACCAATATCAAGTGTGGTGTCCTACATCAACCACCCAACATTCTACATCCTACATTGGCCTCATGCCATTTGGAGTGTCAGTACCACATTATGGGTCCGACTTGATCCTCCTTCTTCAAATATCATTAATCCATCCTGGCTTATCGACTACTTTTCCAAGAGGAAATCCCACTTAGAGAAGTTACAACTCAGCATGTGCTCCCATTTTTTAGGAACTATATCATTTATAGGTTTGAGGTGCCTCAACGAATTATATCCAATAATGGCACTACATTTAAGAGCACTAAAATCAACAACTTTTCTTGGAGACATAGCATAGATTGGAGGTACTTTACCATCTACTATCCAAGGGAAAATGGCTTAGCGAAAGCCTTAAATAAAACTCTCATCCAAATATTAAAGAAGACACTCGACGACAATAAGCGATAGTAGCATGAATAGTTAGTTGAAGATTTGTTGGCCTATCGCACCACATACAGAACTCCAACTCAATCTATCCCATTCTTTTTAGTGTATGGGCCCGAAGTCATTCTACCATTAGAAGTCCAACTCCCATCACTAAGGATAGCCGTAGGTAGTAAAATCACAATGAAGTAGAATGCCAAGTTACGGTTAGAAGTGCTCAAAGGTTTGGAGGAGAGAAGCCTCCGGGCATGCCAGAACCTCAAGTTGTACGAAGCCAAAATGATTCAAGCTCACAAAAAGTTGGTCAATCCTAGAGCTTTCTAAGCAGGAGAGCTTGTTTTATTTCTAAGGAGAGCAATTATTGCCCGTCGAAAGATAGGAGGCATGTTTGAACCCACTTGGGAAGCCCCTTATGCCATAGAGAAGGCCTACCAAGGAGGATCTTATCAACTCATAAATTGTAAGGGAGAGCACCCAATTCTTCCAATCAACGGGCTCTACTTAAAGAAATACTATCTATAAATCTTGTTTGAAAATAATTATCAATAAAACTTCTTTTCATATTAAATTCCATCTCTTCTATGTTAGAAATATATTTTTCTTGCGAATTCGCCTTGATGTATTTAGGGTAGGTATAAGAGAACCCAAGAGGCATCCTATCCCTCCATAATACCAACATAAACTACAAACGATCCTCCAGTGCTATTAAGATAGGTGTAAGAGAACCCTAGAGGCATCCTATCCCTCTACAACATGAACACAAACTGCAAATGATTCTCCAGTGCTATTAGGATAGGTGTAAGAGAACCCAATATGCATCCTATTTCGACTAGTACAACTAAGTTAGGTGTAAGAGAACCCAAGCGACATCCTTTCTTGGTGGAGTCACAATTACCCCTGCGGCACCATTTCATCCATTCTTTGACATGTTTAGGGTAGGTGTAAAGAATCCAAGCAGCATCATATCCTTAGTAACACAACACCAACTCAAACTACACACAACCACATATAAAATAAACATATATCTTTTGTCTTGGGCTATTTTGATATGGGAGCGAGCCCCCTGTGGCACTCACTCACTAGCTGCTCTAGGTCAGGCTAACATGCTACCTTGCTAGTGTGTCACCCCAGTAGTCACTTGCCTAGCAGATGTGAGTTCCCGTGCTTTTTTCCTGACTTGACCATTGTAAACCAATGAGTGCCTTATTAGTTTGGTAGGCCTCACTGAGTAGCCAGAAAGCTACCTCAAGTTGACTTTGTTTAAGAGGATGTAAACCTACATGCTTTCTTATTGAACTAGCCATCATGCACTGACTAGGTCGAGTATATTTGAGGTTTAGGATAAGTCCCCCCAATTTCTCCTTTCCTCCTGACTACTTCAAGCCTGGGTTTGATCCCTACGCAAGACCCCTCGCTTAGTAGTCGCCCTAGGTCGAATGGACCCTCGAGTCGAAGACAAACTATCCTCGCAAAAAGTTCTACTTTAGAGAGATGTAAGCCTACATGCCTTCTTTCTAGACTAATTGTCACAAACCGATGGCACCTTAGGTTGGTTGGTTATCGCCATGTTGACGGTGACCCACCCGGTGGATACACCACTCTTGGCAGATGTGAGTCCCTTCACTTTCTCCTTGAGTTGGCTATTGAATACCTACAGGCTCTCTTTTATAGGGTTTTGGATAAAGGCCCTGGTGGCACGTCCCTTGTGGGCACTCTATTTGAATCACATCCTTAATGACCCCATTTAGACACTACCCTGACTATTTTTGGATTGGACAGTCCCCCTTTCCTAGTAACCACCCCTGTGGTTAGAGAGTTAATTCAGCGGATGAGCAGATTCTCCTTTGGTCTAGTAAGTTTGAGATAGGACTAGACTGATATGAGCTCCTTCTCAGTGTGGTCCCTCATAAACCAACAGGATCCATGCAAATATAAAATAAATAAAATATATCTTCGCTTGTGGATTAGGAATTTAAGCCCCCAGTGGCCCCTTTCCCAAGCAAGCATCCTATCTTTAGGGCAGTGTCAGCAAAACTCCCTATAGGAATTTTTTGACTACTTTGAGTTGAGATAAGCCCCCGGGTCGGCATTCTCTCAATAGTCGCCCTTATGTTAGGTTCAGCTTGTTGTGCCACCAATGAGTTATCTCGGCGGTCGTCTTTGCCTTGAAAGATATAAGTCTTTTACGCATTCTTTCAAGCATGATCATTGCAAACTGACGGGTAGCCCTAGGTCAGGCCCAATTTATTGCACAAGTGACTAATCACCCCAGTGGTTCCTTGTTTAGGAAGATGTGAGTCCTTGTGCTTCCTTCCTAACTTGACCATTGCAAATAAAAAGGCTCCTTTTATGTTGGTTAGTTCTACCTAACGGCTGGTATACTATCCCTTTGAATTTCTAAATCTAAGATAGGTCTAGGCTAATATTAGCTCCTTCTTAGTAGATCCATTGCGCATCAATAATGCCCATCTTAAATTAATTAATTTTAACTATTCTTGAATCTATATGAGTTCACAGCGGTATTCACTCAAATAGTCGCCCTAAGTTGGGATTGATTTATTGCACCATCAAAATATCACCCAAATGGTTGATCCCTACTTTAGAAGATGTAAGTCTGGTATACTTTCTTCCTAGTATAGTTATTGCACACCAAAAGACAACCCTTAGGCCGGAAAGTCCTACCTTGTGGCTAGTAGACTACCCCTTTGGATTTGTAAATCTGAGATAGGTCAAAGCCAACATAGCCCCTTCTCAATAAGTCCATCGCACGCCAATAGGGTCCATAACATAACATACCAAATTAAATTAAATCAAATTTTATCAAATCAAATGAATTTAAAATCAAATTAATCATTAGGACTACTCTTAAGTTATGGTAAGATCCCCAATGGCGCTTACTCAATAGTCGCCTTAGGTAGGGTTCAATGTGTTGTCCATCCCATAGATCACCCCAACAACTTTTCCCTCCTTTGGAAGATGTAAGTCTGCTATACTTTCTTCCTAGTATAGTCATTGCACATCGAAAGGCAACCTCTTAGGTTGAATAATCCTACCTTATGGCAGGTACACTACCCCTTTAGGCTTATAAATCTAAGACAGGCCAAGGCCCCCATGGCTCCTTCTTAGTGTGGTCCATCGCACACCGACAGGGTCCATAATAAAATAAATTCAAATCCAACCTCCCCAGTGGAGTCAAATTAAATATATTGAACAAACCAAATTTCTCCCCAATGAGGCACATATAAAATTAGCCTCCCTAGTGTAACATAGATCTAAATCAAACAAATTCAATCGAGTGTACATCCTCAGTGGATATGCCCTCAATCTAGAACCTTCCTCCCCACTAGAGCCATAACAAATTAAACCAACCTCCCTAGTGAAGTCTAATCAAACAAATCAAAAAAATCCAATCAAATTTATCCCTGGATAGCCCAACTTGGATGGTTCACATACCCGATCCCTAGCGGATTCGAGCATATGTCCCTAGTGGATATGCCTTCACATCAATTAAAATAAAATAAATTAAAAATAAATTTGATCTTGATCCCCATCAGATTATAGATTCTTATCTCCAGTAGATACACACCCAAACTAATCATATTCACAATAAAACTTAAATTCTTATCCCTCAGCAGATAACTTGAACCTGCTTCCCTAGTGGCAGATTCATGTACTTAATCCCCAGCAGATTCCTTCTTTCTCTCTTATGCCCTTGGCATAAAGAGAGCTGCAACTAAGATTGTGATTCTATCTACCTCTTAGGTTTAGTTATAGATCATTTTCATTAGTGCTTCCAATCTTTTAGACATTGTTGATCATCTTGATCTACTCCAATAAGTGAGGTATGCCTTGTCAGTTACACCACACCTATTGAGGGTCCTTTTATTGACCTCACTTTTAGAGTGAGCTCTTAACCACATCCTCTTAGACTTAGGAATCTTCTAGACACTAAGATTTCCTTAGTCATAAGATACATCTAGTGATTAGGTGAACACTTAACCTAAGGCTAGAGACTTAGAAAGGTTAATCACAGGATTAGGCCATGCCTTAGTACTTAAGAAAATCACCTACCTATAGCCTAAACCCAATCCATATACACCTTTTAAAATCAAACCTAGATTTAAATCTCAAACCAAACCTCAAATCTAAATCCAAATTCCAAATCCATATCCCAAATTTGACTCCAAATGATTGAAACCCAAAATCAAATTCAAATCTAAGACCCTTCCTAAGCCATATGAACCACCTTCATAAGCTTAGCCAAAACTCCTTTAAATCAATACAAATTCAATTGATTTCTTTATAAATAATTTTTTCATTCATTTATATTCACAAATATAAAAAAACTCTAAATTCAAATGACCAAAATTATATCCAAAATTAAATTCAAACCCAATCTAAGCCCTCTGAGCCAATTCTTTGGACTTAGCCAAATTATATCCAGATCAAGTCAAAGCCAATGGATTTTCTAGTGAATCAATCTTTCCTTCAATCATATATCCAAATATAAATAAAATCTACAATCATCAAACAAAATTCAAATCACCCCAAGTCAAGCCTAACTTAGCTCTTCAGACTTAAAACTTTCAATTGAGCCAAAACCTATTGGACTCCAAATTGATTATCGTTAAATTTATATTTCAATCCAAGGCTCATATATAAGTTCAACTAAACTCGAATCAAACCAAAACCAAACCAATTGATCGACTTAGTTCCACTTGACCCAAAGTGACCTAAATGACCCATTTGAGCCAACTTCTAATCCAACCGAAATTGGATAGAACCAAGCTCACCAAAACCTTCCACCATGTTTGTTGATCACCCTAGGATGATCAATTACAATTAATTGGGTCAAACCTATTCAACTTAGACATTTTACCAAGTCAACCCTTAGCCCAAATGAACCAAAACTAGCCAAAACTCATCCATCACCAAATTGATTAAAACAAATGATTTGAATCAACCCAAAGTCAATATTTAAATATTACTTGGCCACCAATTGAGTCAAACCAAGACCAATTGTCCATTCGATCCAAGTTGACCCAAATTGACCTAAAGGACCAAATTGGGTCAATTATGATCTAACCAAAATTGATTGCAACCAATGGCTCAAGTTTATTCCAATTTGATTATTAAACTTGATGAGAGCCACAATTGAGTTTAATTTGACAAATTGGTCAAGTTGACCCAACCTAGCTTAAATTGACCTAAATGGTCAAATTAGCCAAAATTCAAATTAAATCCAAATTGATTCAAACCAAAGACCACATTCATCTTCAAATAGCCAATTAAACATGAATCAACCCATAACCCAAGCCAATTTGGCCAATTTTGGTCAAATTGGTCAACTTAACCCATTTGACCTATTTGATTCCAAATGAGCCAAAATTAATTCTAAGCCAAATTAAATCAAATTAACATACGAAACTCTTCAAATTATCATTTGAACCTAACCTAAGCCTTGGCTTAACCAAATTTGACCAATTGGTCAACCTAACCCGATATGATCCAATATGACCCGTAAGACCAAATTGAGCCAAATCCCTTGAAACTAAGTCATGACCCATTGGGGGTTGATCAAACCCGACCCAAACCTATTTGGGATCAGCCTCAAAAATCAACACAACCCAATTAAATCCCTCATGGATCCTCCCCAACATAGGATTCCACCCAACCTCTTTTAATTCTCCAAATCACATGCATTTAACTCCTCACCAATATTTGCATTCAATAGAGTTGATCATATGGCAGCAAGAGAGGACTTTGGAACAAAAATCTAAAGTCTCCAATCAATCCATCATCCATCCCAACCACCCCAACCAAGATGACAACACTTTGGAGCCAAAAAATTCAAAAAAGAATTGATTTTTTGCCACTATTAAAGGAGGGGGAAATGAGGCTTCATTCCTCTTCCTCCTACCACTATTCAGCCCCCAAGAGTTCCCAAAGCAACCAGCCACCACTTCCCCACCTCTCTTGAGCCAAAAATATCAAAATCGGGTGAATTCCTATGAGAAAATGACATGCACCAAAAAATACTTCATTTCGACGTGAAGGCAAAAATCCAAGCTCATTCCAAGGCCTCTTCCCTTGCTCAATAGCATGCTCAGGTCATCACTATCACTGAAAATCATCCCCGGTGAGGTAACTTTCAAAAACTGTAGCCATCCTTAGGATCCTCCATTTTTCACAATTTTTTGCATAATTTTTAGAAATTTACCCTAGTTAATCCAGTATTTTTACTTATAATCATCCCAATTAAAAAATAAAAACTTTTTGGTGTGAATCAACGCAAAAATACATCCATTTTGATAAGTTTTCACTTAGAATTTCTGATTTTTTCCAAAGTACCTCTATTTTTACTATTCACGATCACTGGATAGCAGTAGTCGTCCGATCCCGCAGTTCGCGGGATCGGATGGCTCAGATCGCACGTGGATCGTGCGATCCGGGGCTTCAGATTGCTTCATTCCTTCTGGACCATTCGATCCTGGCCTCTCGATCGTGTGATCTGATTTGGACCATTCGATTGATAACTAGACGGTCCGGGTCAAACCGCGACGCGCGGCCAACCTCGACCAAGATTCTCGCCGTTGGATGATGCGATCGCGCGTTTAGTAGCCGCGTGGCACGCTTATGCCACGAACCGAAGTGTCCGCTGCACGACGCCACGTCTGCATTGCCACGTTAGCTATGTGCACGGTGCTGACTGTGTTAAGTAGGAAAATCAAACTTTTCTGATTTAAAAAATTATTTAAATCACCTCAAACTTCAAAATTTATAGTAAATAAAATACATAATTAAAAATTGCAAACAAGGGCCCTTTGAATTCATCTTTTTGAGAGGAATCCAACAAACCAAAATCCCCAAATTTCACAAAATGGTTTGAGCTTAATTTAAGTTTTTGGAAAAATAAAGTTTCATTAATTACTTTAAAAATATAAGTTAGATTAAGTTGAAATTTTCAAGGATTGAAATTAAAGTCAAAACACACCTAACATAAAAATCTAAAGTGAAAATAACTTTTGTACTGGGATAAATTAAATTTTAAAGTTCAAATTATCTATTTTAATAAAATAAATAAAATAAAAAATCTAGAAATTTACAAAAATCTTGAAAATGGCTTTAAATCACTTCATTTGACATCTAGAACTCTTAAGGAAATAATGTAATTTTTGAATCCTAATGAACCCCAAATAAACACATAAGATTAAATTTTAATAAATTAAGGAATTAATTAAAATATAATCTAAAAAATAATTTAAATATCAAATCAAAATCAGAAATGAAATAACACTTAAGCAATCATTAATCAAATTTCAAATCAGAAAAATATCATCCTGAGAGGAAATTAAATTAAATTTTATTAAACTTATTTAAATTAAAAAAACTCAATTAAATGATTAAATCTTAAATCAAACTTAAAATTAAACAAATATAGGAAACTTTAATGTAGGTCAAACTAGTATAACTAAACCTATACTAAGCATGGAATCCTAATAATGTGAAACTCCTTAATGAATATAAATAAACTGTAACTAATTAATCATTAAGTAAACTAAAAAAAGTTAAATCAATTATAAATCTAATACATCTTAATCACTTAATATTAATCAAACCAAACCAAACCAAATGAAGCTAAAGTGAACTTAATTAATTTAATCAATCCATTTGGAATAAGTGAGTTACTCAACCATTAAATATTTCAACCTAATAACTAAATCAAACATGTTAATGAAATTAAATGAACATAATAACTGAATAAAATCAAATAAAACTCTAATCATAAATAATTAAACTTAATTGAAATGACCTAAATAGTTAATTCACTTAATAACAATGATGGTAATAACAATAATTCTTTCATCAAATCAAACTTAAGTAAATCACTTAACTAAATTAAATCACTCACATGCGGGAAATTAAGTCATTAATTAAATAAATCTTTGATTAATCTAATGATTTAAAATTTTAATTACCTTAATCAAATTTAATTAATTAAAAATTTAATTAATACAAACTTAATGAATTAATCCATCATCTTAATGAACCAAATTAATCTTATAAATCACATTAAAATTAATTCAAATCAAACACTTAATTAACCTATTAATTAATTTAATCACACCTCTTAACTAAACTAACTAAGTTAATCAAATTAATCATATTAAACTTAAGCTTAAACAAACATAAAATGCAATTAAATGCTAATCTAATCCTAATTTAAACTTAAATCATTAAGTCATTAATTACATCATTAACCTAAATAAGTATAAAATCAAATTAAAAATTAAATAAATCTTTATTTAATTTAATAATTAATCAAACCCCTCAAGTAAACTAATTAAGTTAATCAAATTAATCATATTAAACATAAGCTTAATCAAACATAAATGCAACTAAATACTAATCAAATCTTAAATTAAACTTAAATTATTAATTCATTAATTATATCATCAACCTAAACAAATATGAAATCAAATTGAAAATTAAACAAATCTTTATATTTAACTTAAATACACTTCTTAATTAAACTAATCACATAATCACATTGAACCTAAGCAAACCATAGACTAATAAAGCTAATCAAATCAAATTAAATCAAATTAAATTAAATTAAGAAAGAATCTAATCAATTTAATATATAATCAAATCAATTCTCATTCAACCTGCTTAAATAAGATAAACTAATTAACTATTCAATGTATGAAATCAAAATGCAAATCAAACTTTGATAAATATGACAAATGGATGAGATTAAAAATAATTAAAAATCAAAATAAAATCTAAATTCAATTAAATTAATCAAATCAAAAAATAAATGAACCTGTCAGAAACCAAATAAACATAAAATTAAGTCACATAACCATAATCAAAGAAAAATTAAATATTAATTTAAAAGGATATTGAATTATCAAGATTTAATTAAACCAAAACATCTAATCTAAAATTAATCAATCAAAAATACATGAATTTAAATAAACTTAAACTTCATTAGAGATCAAGGATATTTAATTATCAAGATTTAATTATTCTAAAACATCTAATCCAAAATCAATCATTCAAATACTTAAAGAAACTCGAATTCTAAATGCTAAATCAAATCAAATAAATCAAATCAAATGAATTACACAAATTCAAATGGGCTAATTAAGATACTTAAAGGCCTTAGTTAGATTCTTTAGGAGTTAGGATGTAGAATAGGGTGAGTTCCATATACAAATGAAATTCATTCTACTCTCCATTCTTGAAAACCTAAACATGATTTTAACCAAATAAAAGTGAAATAAAAATAATAAAAATAAAAATAAATTATTAAATCATTTAAATTAAAATCACCCAAAGGTAAAATTTAAATAAATTCAAACTCCAAATTAAAACTTAAACTAAAGAAGCCTAGTAAAGTCTCGCTACACATGCCTTAAGCACACATTAGAATACCCACTTCTAGGTGGATATTAGTTTATTTTCTGAGGTTGCTTAAGAACGTAATAAAAATATAAATGTGTTTGCTATGCAGGTTGCTTAACCCCTAAGCATAACTCATGTTAGGATAGGTGGGCTTAGTTATACATGTGTGGGGTGATAATTCTAAATTATTCATATAACTGCTTGGGTTGTATGATGTGTTTAGCTAACATTTGGTTTGCAGGTGTAGCTAGATTTATTTTTCTTATTTTTAATGTAATTTTGCATTAGGAATTAGGATTAGTGTTATGGAGGATTAGGATGAGCAGTGGCTAGAAGGCTTAGTCCCTGGGGTGCCCTGTGATGTCTTTCGAGCAAATCAAATCAAAAGGAAGAGAAGGAAGAAATGAAGAAAAGAAGACCCCATATCTTGTATTATTTTTATAATCCAGGTTGTATAAGGGTAGAGCTTGACTACCCATCTTTTTTCTCTTTTTAAGGTGTATGGAACACCATGTGGCTTTTATTCTTTTACGGTAGTCTATAAAATTATTTGATGTTGTGTTTAGATTTTATACTAGAATCGCATGCTTTTACTAGTTTCTTCATGTTTGATGTTTGAATGTGTGGCTTGGATGCGTAGGTTCTTAGGACAAAATTAACTTTTTTACCCCAAATTAATAACTCACAATTAAAATTTAAAATAACTCATAACCGCACCATAAAGCTTAGAAATTAAATCAAGATAATAAAATTTTTAGCAACCATTTAGTTGGATGAATGAATGTATAATATCATGCATGTCATATTCTTCCACTCTTGTTAAGTGGGGCTTCCATTTGTGCCAGAGAATAAAAGCTTAACCTATGAGAGCCTTTGATGGAAGAACACCATTTTCTCTCTTAATTTAGCCCATAATCAAGTTCTCATGCATTTATGCACACTAAATCCCATAGCATGTGTCAAAACAAAGAGTCCAAATCAATCAAATAAATTTAATAAAATTTGGATTAGATTAAGTCATGAAATCATATCACTCATGCTCTAGTCTTTTAGGGAGTGAGTTTAAGAACTAAGTCTCCTTTCTAAATAAACAACAGCCTAGCCATCCTGCAAAGCATAAGACTTTCTTATATGGATTTAAAAGCGTGAGCTAGGCGCCACTCCAAGTGGTTATAAGTCCAGCAGTCAGGTGGTTTATTCTTTCTTGTGGAGGTAAACCATATACCCATTTTTGCCTTAGATTTATCTTGTGCTTTGGCCCTCGCCAAAGCTCCCTAGATTTAGGATCTGAGATAGTTGTTTCCTTCGGGCTACAAGCATAAATCCTCACCTCTTAGGCATTTCCATAATCTTATATTGTGGGATTATAAGTCTTAGTATTCTAATAAAATGTCAACTCAAACAAATATATCTTTTCAATTTTGAATATATAAAGCCCAATTATAAGGTATATTGGAATGCTCACTAGGCTTCCTAGTATCATAAGTAATCTCTACTCATCCCCACTAGCTTCCAAAATAAGTCTATCTTTTTTGATCAATCCCATTTGATTTTCTAAAACATCCAATCCTTTAATAGTCCTAACCTTCATATCTTTGGAGACCCTAATTATCTACTTTAGTCGAGAGTATTCTTAAGGAATTCACATTCCTTTGGATGTAATTAACTATGGGGCCTTGCCTCCTTAGGAAACTTGATGAACCCGACTTAAAATAAACCCTACTTTACATTTTCATGTAAAGTGGGGGAAAGATCTCTGGTATATTCAAAGACCCATCATGCCTTAAGAGCCCTTATTATGTGATTAGGTTCATTATAGGGAGGTGATTTCTATCTTTTGAGATAGTACATTAGTTCTTAATATTGTACCCGATCACTTCAATAAGTACCCCCTAAGATCTGCGTGGTGTCCCACACCTAAAAAATAAACACCACACTAATTTTCCTAATTAATTAACCAATAATTTCCAAAATAATTAGAGGAGGTAGGGGTCATCCCCTTAGATAATCTCAATAAGTTTGGGGTTAATTAATTAATTAATTAATTATGAAGTAATTAAGAAAATTAAATTTTCAATTGAACTCTAATTACTATTTAAAATTAATTAAGGATATTTTTAATAAATTCCTCTCTAAAATACCTTTAAAATATTTATTTGTATTTTTTAGAATTTTCTATGATTTGTTTTGATTATTTGAAGTTTCAACCATTAATTCTATTTAATTAAGCCTAACCCATCAGTGACATGTGGCCGTGCAGCTTTCCATGCATCCGTAGGATTGGCAATTAAAAGCATGTCAAATCGACATTGATGTGGCTAAGGTGACGAAGCTTTTGATCTCCATTGTCCAATCTCGGATTGAATCAATCCCAAGGTTAATGAAGGATTAAAATGGATCGACAATCATCATGGCCGGTTTGATCACACGATAGATGATGTGATCTATCATTCCATGGGCGATGAAGGATGAAAGTAGTCCACCATTGCCCACGTAATTCAAGCTCACCCGAGCTTAGATCCACTCTAAATGGATCCCACACCTTAACAATAATGATCTGAGGGGATCCAATGGTTAAAATCATGTGACATTCAACTTTCCTTTAGAAAGCTCTAAAAAAAAATTCAAGGAAGTTCAGTGTTAATGGCATACCTCACCGGAGCTAATGGTCGGCGGTTTGCACGCTTGAGAAAGGTTCGTCTAGTGGAGATGAAGCTCTATTGAGCTGCAATTGGGTTTTTTTCCAAGTGGTTCGCTCGAAAGACCAAGTTCTATTCTTTAGAGGCTTGCCCTATTTTGGTTGAGAAATGAGGGAGTTAGGATCAGAGGAGGCTTGCCCTATTTTGGATGCACTCGGGAAGGAGGAATCTAATGAGGGGAAGTTTTGGGAAGGCTTGGGAGCTAGCTAGGGGACTCAGAATTTCCTTAGGAAACTCTTACGAATGAAATCTGTGCAAGTGCCATGAGAATTTAGGGGGTATTTCCCCCATTTCCTTGTGATGGATAGATGAGATTGTCTCTCATTTTTAAGTCGGCCATTCACTGTCAGAGCGCCAGAGTAGTCTCCATCACCTCCACATGGCACGACTTGAGTGGAGGAAGGCTTGGGAGGTGGCTCAAGGCAGGATATGGGTTCATCTTTGTCCATGGTGTTTCCCATGGAGGGAGTAACTCACCTCCTCCCCATGGAAAACCCTAGCCCACTTGGGCTGGGTCTAGGGGTGTAGGATAGACCCCAAATTGGGTGAGTGATGGCTACTAAGTGGAAAGGAGAAATAAACTTTGCCAAATTTGGCAAAGATCCCATGTGGGAGGCAATTCCAAGGGGGATTTCCTTGGGTTTGACCCCATTTGGGTTTCAGCTGATCCCAAGTGGGTTTGGGTTGGGTTAGGTTAGCACCCAAGGTGTCATGGGTTAGTTTCAAGGGATTTTGCTCAATTTGGGTCATATGGGTAGCTTTGAGTCATCTTGAGTTAGGTTGACCAATTGATCAAATTGGGTCAAACAAAGGCTTGGGTTAGGTTCAAATGGTGATTTGAAGTTCAAGTGGTTTCAATCAATTTAGCCTAGGTTTGATTTTGGCTCATTTGGATTCATATAGGTCAAATGGGTCAAGTTGACCAATTTGACCAAATTAGTCAAATTGGCTTGGGTTAGGTGTTAGTTCAAGTTCAATTGGTCAATTGGATAGGATTGTAGGCTTTGGTTTGGATTGATTTGGATTTAATTTGATTTTAGTCCAATTTGACCCTTTAGGTCAATTTGGGCTAACTTGGTTAATTGGGTCCAATTGGTCAAATTGGGCTCAGTTATGACTTTGGTCAAGTTCAATAATCAATTTGGAATGAACTTGATCAATTGGTTATAATCAATTTGTTCATTTGAATATTTCAAGTCAAAAGGGTTGAGTTGGGTTTTACTTGGGTTGAGTTTGATTTAGTTTTGATCATTTAAATGTAGATTTGATTTATATTTCTGAAGATGATTGAAGATATGAGAAAATCAAGTGACTTTGACTTGATTTTAATGATATTTTGGCTAAGATTATGAAGGCAGGTCCAAAGGGCTTAAGGAAAGGTTTGATTTAGTTTGATTTAGTTTTGATGATTTAAGTATTGATTTCATTTATATTTGTGAATATAATTGAATATATAATGGATTCATGAGAGAATCAATAAATTTTGGGTTGATTTGGGTTAAGATTTGGCTAAGCTCATGGGATTGATTCATATGGCTTAGGAAGGCTCTTGACTTGACTTGATTTAGTTTGATTTAGTTTTGATCATTTGAATGTAGGTTTGATCTATATTTAAGAAGATAATTGATTAAATAATTGATCTATGAGAGGATCAATTGAGTTTGACTTGATTTGAATAGGATTTTGGCTAAGCTCATGAAAGTGGATCACATGGCTTAAATAGGATTTGGCATGATTGTAGGTTTTAATCATTTGGAATTGGGTTTGTATTTGAATTTGATAAATTGATTGAGGGGTTGAGTTGATCTTGGAGAAAATCAATTGAATTTGAATTGAATTGGATTTGGCTAAGAGTTAAGTCCATAAGATAAAATCATAGTGTTGGTGCTTTCTCTGGAATAGAGAAAAAAATGACATCGCATAGAGTTTAGGAATATTTTATTTAGATGACCAAATATGACATTTAGGAATAAACATATTATCTTGAAAGATAAACGTGCTCCCTTGTAATGGATTTAATCATTTCAATAAAAGACTCCTAAGGAAAATAGGTCTTGTAGTATTTTCCACAAGAAAAAGTAGAATATGGTTTATTTTATCCTGGGATCATGGTTCCCTATAAAGCCAAGCCTCTAAAGTTAATTACATCTTAAGAAGGGTCTCTTCCTAAGAATACTCTCGATTAAAGAAATAAGTGGTTATTCCTAAAGACTACTAAGATAGCTTTCAAAGGATTGATTTTTGAAAAATTCAATTAGGAGAAGTCCAAATTGGAGATAGTTATTTTCAAGAGTCAAATGGGAAAAGTAGGAAATGCCTATAGATATTGGGATACCTAGTGGACATTTTAACTATCCTATGATTGGGCTTCAAATTTGGGATTTAATTTTAGACTTTGAGTTATTATTTTCTTAGAAATCTAGGGCTTAGATTCTAGCAGCACAAGACTGCAGAAATGCCTAGGGTTGAAGACTTATTCCTAAAAAGGATGCTTCAAAACCTAGTCTACAGGTGCTTCTGACACATGTCAGATGCTTGACCTAATTCTATCCTTGGGAATCATTAGCCATTCTCCTCACTTGAGTGAACTAACCTATCCATAACTCTTCTAGACTTACAACCTGCCTGGAGAAGGCTGCTAGCTAACACCACTTATGTGCACATTAAATTTATGATGCCAAGTCACATGAATGCAAGATGGTTGGGTTGTTGCATTTTTAGGAAAGAAATCTATGATCCTAGACTCACTCCCTAATCCCTAAGATGATGTAGGGTATGAAGATGCATCTAACTATGACACATTTTTCAGATCTTTATGATTTTTGACTCAAGATTCATTTAGGTCATAGGAATGTAATTTATGCCTAATGCATGCAATTATAAAAAGGTTATGGGCCAAATTATAATAGAAGAAGGTGTTCTTCCATTATAGGCTCTCAAAGGTCAAGCCTAAGTTCTCTGGCAAGGATGGAAGTCCTTCATTAAACAAGAGTGAAACAATATGATTTATGCATGATATTAAAACATCCAGCTAAGGGGTTGCTACATATTTTATCATGCTTTAATACCTAAGCTTACATATGAGGTTATGAGTTGTATTTATTTTTATGTTTCGATTGATTTAGTTGGGTAGAAAATTTAGTTTATCTTATGAGTCTACGTCCAGGCATAGAGCATAGCACAAACATAGCACAGAAAGAAACCTAAAAAATGCATGTTATTTCTATTGTGCACCCAAAATAAATCAAGCCAAATTAAATTAATAAAAATAGGCTAATGTGGCCCTGTACCATTGTACACCCTAGAAGAATGAAAAATGGGCAGTCGGGTTCTACCCTTATACATCCCGACTTAGAACTACAAGTTTAGATCTATGGGTCTTCTTTCAAGGAAAGTCTCCTTCTTCAAAGACATCCATCAGGCTCCACAGGGGACCAGTGCACCATCTCCCAGTTGAGTCAACTCCTGCTAATCCTAGACCCCATAGATCCTAACTTAATTCTAAGCTCAATTTAACATTTTTAAATTCAAGAAGAAATCCTAAGCCCTACAAAACAAATGTTAGAAAATATAAACAGCACACAACAGTTATATTTCACAAACATGTGTGCTTAGCATTAGTTGCTTACCAAGCCCACATGCGGACTATGTTAAGGATTTTTCAACACCTGAGAAGCAAACAATAATTTAAGGATTTATTTATTACAAGGATCCCTTTAACACGCCCCATGCAAAAATAGTGTTAAATCTAGAAAGAATGCCCTAACATCCGCCTAATGAGCAAACAAGCCTAGGCATCCCCTAAAGTAATACACCACACATGTGAAGCAAAGCACAACATATCAATTAAGAAAGAAAATCACATAATGATCTATCCTAGATCTAGAGTCTGTGACCTAAATGATCTAGTGTGTGCAAAAGAGGGGTTTGTGTGGCAAGGCTTTGCTAGGCCTTCAAGTTCAAGTTTACATTTGAAGTTTGATTTTGTTTAATTTTTACCTTTAGGTGGTTCAATTCAAATGGTTTAGTGATTTAATTCCCATTTTATTCCATTTTATTTTATTGAAGTTGTATAGGTTTTCAAGAATGAGAAATAGAATGAATTTCATTTTTAGGTGAAACTCACTTTATTCCACATCCTAAATCCTAATGAAATTTCCAAAAGTCTAACTAAGATCCTTAAGTATCTTACTTAATCCTTTTGATGTTGTTTATGTTTGGATTGGATTTATGTTTCTTTTCTTTTTAGATTTGAATTGAATTATTTCATTTGTTTGAATTACTTTGTTTGATTAATTTTGTTTGATTTGTTTCATTTTGAATTAAGTTATATGGGTTTCATTTGATTTGGCTTATGTTAATTTAAAGAGTTTAGATTAAAGTTTAATTTCATTCAATTTAATTTAAGTTGTTTAAATCATTGATTTGTAAGCTTAAGGTTTAAGTTAATATGAATTAGTACCTTAAGTTTATTCATGGATTAGGTTTAACCTAAAGTACTTGGGTTAACTATTTGACCTAATTAAATTGACCTAAGTTTTAAATTCATTAGAGATGAGTGGTTTCATTAAATTTTATTGATTCAAAGTTTAAGGTTTAAGTTAATTAATAATTTTATTAACCTAAGATTGAATTTGATCACTTTAATTGACTTAGGATGTTTAGATAAGTTCCATAATAGTTTTCTGATGTTTTTTTAGATTCCTTTCAATTTATTTGATGATTTAATGGATTAATGATTTTTCTTAATTATTATTTAACCCACATTGACCTAAAAATTGGAAAATCAAGAATTCCAAATCTATTGACCAATTGGGTTTGAGATAATTATGGCAAGTGGGGTTACATACCAATTTTATGTGTTCAAAGTTTCATCTTGATTAGATTTGTAATTACAGAGTAATTAGGGTTTTAATTATTTTATTATAACTTAAATTAAACCTAATTTATTGAGCTTCAGTTAATGATTTTATTTTTCATAAATTCCTAACTACAATATCTTTCCAATGAGGGGTTACTCATAATTTTTGGTTAATTAGTTGATTTATGATTTAATTAGGTTTAAGTTATTTAATAAATTATTTAATTTATTTAATTCCTAATTAGGTCAATTTAAGGATTTTTAGGTTTAATTGAGTTTAAGTGATGTTTTAATGTTCATTGAAGTTCATTAGGGTGATTTAAGGTTATTAGATTAAAATTCCCTAATTATTTTGTTAAGGATTAATTAATTTGATTAATTTAAGGGTTAAGCATATGAAATTTCAATTTCCTTTGAATTTAGGTTGTTAGATTAAAATTCCCAAAACTTATCTAAGGTATGTTTTATGCTTAATTTCATTTCCCCAAAGTTTCAAATTAATTGAATTGTTAATTTGAGAGTAATTAAGGTTTAATGTTTTTCAATTAAACCTAAATTAAGGCTAAAATAAATGCCCAATAAAAATTGGGGATTTTAATTTTTATGGATTTCTCTCATCAAGATGAATCCATAGAGCCCTTATTTCCATTTTTTATTTGTATTTATTTTTTTTATGATTTTTAGAAGTTCTCTGTAATTATTTTAATTATTTTAATCTGTTACTTAATAGTTTTTATGTGGCGTGAGGTCCACGCGGTGTGGCAGGCCATGTGTCATGCACCTACATGGCGTGTCCGTCTGTGTGGCACATCTTCATTGGTCCACGCAAATCTCACGTGGTGCCACATCAGCCTGCGCAGTTACATGGGATGATCCTGGACTGTCCGATCGAAGATCGATGTGGATTGATCCCGCAATTCCTAAGGGTGAAAATCATTCGGTCCGCCTAGATCTGGACCGTCCAATCTAAATACACAAATCAAACGGCGGAGAACTCAGCCTCCTTCATTTCCTGTGGGTGCCGAGAACCGTCCATCTTATTTTGTTAAAAGCAATGAAATCACACGATTTCAATTACTACACAATTGTTGAAAGAAATCCTATGATTTTATATTGCTGGATCAACTTGGGGATCCAACTTCCTTCAAAAAGCTCCAAAACCAAAAAGATAGAAGAAAATGAAGGTACATTAATGGCGAACCTGGATTTTGGCAATCTCCGATGGTAATGTCGATTCCATTAGTTTTAGATCAATGCAATGAGCTCATGGCCAGAGTTTGGTGGCTTGTTTCTACATGGTTTGCCCCCTTGACTGAGCCCCCTAGCCTAGCCATCAGCCTTGATGGTTCTTGGGCTTCCCAGTACCAAATGATTCGAGTAAGGGCTTTATTTAGATCACCTCGAGCCCTAGAATGTGTGTGTACCATCAATTTAGGGTGAAATCCCCTCCTTTGAATTTCACCATTAGAGGAGCTCAATTTTGCACTATTCGCCACCCTTTTGGTGGTCAATTCATCGAGGGTAGGCGTTGAAACTTCTTCTCTAGCTTTAGGGAGTGTTTTGGGATCAATTTGAAAAAGAGTTGAACATCCTTTGCTTGGTTTTTCACTCTTGGCCGATCTCCACCTTCTCTTCTTCTTCATCTTTTTTTCTTCTCTTCCCTTGGTTGGCTAGAGTCATGGTAAGCCCTTGGAAGTTTCCTCTTATCTGCTAATTTCCTTGAGGGCAGCCACCTTTTTCAAGAGGTGGAATTTGGCTTGATATCAAGAAGAGGTGTTGTGAGATGAAGTGGTAAGAAGGGAGTTAGCATTTTTCTTCTACCCATATTTTCTCCTCTTTTTTAATTTTTTTATGATTATGGCATCACCACAAAGCACTAGACTAATGTGCTACCTATTTTGAGTTTATGTTGGAATACATTTGGTTTGGGTTGGAGTTTGAGTCCAAATCAAGTGCATTGATTCAAATTTGATCCAATTAAAAATTAATTCAAAGGTATTTTTTGAAATTAAGTTTAATTTGACATTTAATCATCTTGGATTGATGATTATTGATTATTGATTTGTTTGAATTGATTCATATTGGATCCTTGAGTTGATCCTTCCTAAGACAAATAGGTTAGATTCAACCTAAGGTGAAATCTCGAGGTCACTAAGCATATTGCCCTAAACATTGAATTAGGAAAATCCTATTTGAGATTAGGATCTCCTAATTGCTCAATTAACCTCATCCAAAAATGAGGTCAACACATAGGGCTTAGGAAGGATTTTGAGCTTGGATTTGAGGTTGAGATTGATTGTAAATTTTGGAATTTGAATTTGAACTCATATTTGAATTTGGAGTTTGGTTTGAGAAGATGAACATGGATTGGGTTTAGGCTATAGGGTAGATAAGTCTCCCTAAGTCCCTAAGGCATAACCTACTCCTATGACTAACCCTTCTAAGTCTCTATGCTTAGGTTATGTGTTCACCTAATCACCAGAAGTGTCTTAAAATGAAGGAGCTCTTAGTGTATAGAAGAGTCCTAGATCTATGATGAGAAAATTGAGAACTCACTCCAAAAGTGAGGTCAATAAAAGGACCCCCAATAGGTGTGGTGTAACTGACAAGGCATACCCCACATATTGGCGTTGACCGAGATGATCAATAATGTCCGAACAACCGCAAGCTCTACATGAAATGATATATACCTAAACCTGAGAGGTAGATAGAATCACGGTCTTTTTACAACCCAACTTGTGCCAAGGGCATAAGAGAGATAGAAAGATTTGATTGGAATTCCATGTCAATGACATGGAAGGAGATCCGCTAAGGGACCACACATGCATTAGACCTGACATGTGAGGGATTTTATGCCAGGGGCATAAAAAGAGGAATCCGATGGGGATTAGGTACATGAACCTTCCACTAAGGAAGCAGGTTTGAGCTATCCACTGGGGATAAGAGTTTGAATGTGAATATGATTTGTGGGAAGGGGATAAAAATCTATGATCCACCAGAGATCAAGATTAAGTTAGTTTCAATTTGTTTTGTCTTAATTGATGTGGAAGCATATTTGTTAGGGACATGGTCTTGAATCCTCTAGGGATTGGAAATATGAACCTTCCACCAGGGAAGTAGGTTTGGGCTATTTGCTGGGGATAAGAGTTTGATTTCTTAGATTCATTTGGTGGCATATCCACTTGGGATAAAAGTTTATATTATTTCAATTTAGACTCAACTAGGGGAGTTGGTTCGGGTTATCCAGGGAGAAGAATTTGATTTCATAGATTCATTTGGGGATGTATCCACTTGGAGATAAAAGTTTGAGTTATTTTAATTTAGACTCTACTGGGGAAGTTAGTCTGATTTGTTATGGCTCCACTAGGGAGGATGGTTTGAATTGAGGGCATATCCACTGGAGATGTGAACTCTACTAGATTTGATGGTTTTAATTCACTGGTGCATGATAGACCAACTAAGAATGGGCTATGTTAGCTTGGGCCTATCTCAAATTTACCGATCTAAATAGATCATCAACCGGCTGAATGGTAGGACTATCTGACCTAAGGGGTGCCTTTCAGTGTGCAATGATTGTACTAGAAAGAAAGCATACTAGACTTACATCTTCCAAAGCAAGGAATAGCCGCTGGGGTGACCTGTTGGTAGCATAACAATTTGAACATGACCTAGGGCTGCCCATCGGTGTGCAACAATCGTGCTGGAAAGAATGTGTAGTAGACTTACATATTCTAAAGCAAGGATGACCATCAGGGTGACCTGTCGGTGGCACAACAAGTCAAACCTAACCTAATGGTGGCTGCTAAGAGAGTGCCATGGGTGATTTATCTCAACTCAAGAGCAGTCAAGCGCATAGGGAGTTTTGCTGACACTACCCTAAAAATAGGATGCTTGCTTGGGAAAGGTGCCACTAGGGCATTCTCCTAATCCACAAGTGAATATACATTTTGTTTGTCTATTATCATGGACCCTGTTGGTGTGTGAGGGACCACACTGAGAAGGGGTTATGTTGGCCTTGACCTATCTCAAAATTTACTAGACCAAGGGAGAATTTGCCCATTCACGAAACAAAATCTTCAACCACAGGGGTGGTTACTAAGAAAGGAGGACTATCTAATCTAGGAGTAACCTAGGTAGTGTCTAAATGGGGTCACGATAGACATGATCCAAATAGAGTGCCCACAGGAGAGGTGCCACTAGGGGCATTATCCTGGACCCTATAAAGAAGAAAGCCTGTAGGTGTATGGTGGCTAACTCAGAGAGAAAGCGTAGCATACTTACATCTATCATGAATGGTGTATCCACCAGGTGGGTTGTTGTTAGCATAGCGAGAACCAACTAACCTAAGGTGCCCATCGGTGTGCGACGATCTACCTAAGAAGAAGGCGTGTAGACTTATATCTCCCTAAAGCAAAACTCATCAAGAATATGCTATCCGACCTAGATCGCCCATCGTGCAATGGTCATGCTAGAAAGAATGTGTAGCAGACTTACATCTTCCAAAGTGAGGAACAACTACTGGGGTGACACATTGATGGCATAATAGATCAAACTCGACCTAAGGGCGACTACTACATAGAGGAGTCATAAAGAAGGACTAGACTGGGCTTGTAGTCGGGGAAAAGGAGTCCCCGGGGACTTATCCACTGCACCTCAAATGTACTGTTGTCGGTGTCGCGATGGCTCAAGAAGAATGTGTAGTAGACTTATATATTTTAAACAAATCCATCATGAGGTAGCTTACCGACCATGCAATAATTCCTACCAAACTAATGGGGCGCTCATTGGCGTGTAGTGGCCAAGTAAAGAATGAAAGCATGGTGGACTTACATCCTCCAAAGTAAGAAGACCATTGGGATGACACACTAGTAATGTAAGCGTCAGGCCAACCTAGAGCAGCTTCTGAGTGAGTGTTGTTGGGGTTATTCCAACTCAAAGTTACCCGAGACAAAAGATGTGTATTTGTTTGATATGTGTTTGTGTGTAGTTTATGTTTGTGTTATGTTGATCAAGGATAGGACACTGCTTGGATTCTTTATACATATCCTAAACACATCATGGCAGATTCGCAAACAAAGATGTTTTCAATTTGGAAGATATTGAATTTGAAATGAGATTTTATTGATGATAATTATTTTTAAACATGATCTCATTGATAATATTTCTTTAAATAAAGCCCATTGATTGGAAGCATCGGGAGCTCTTCTTTATGGTTGATAAGTTGATATGATCTTCCTTAGTAGGCCTTTTTTATAGCAAAAGGGCCTTCCAAGTGAGTTCAAACTTCCACCATCTTGTGATGGGCAACAATTGGCCTCCTTAGAACTAAAATAAGTTCTCCTACTTAAAAAGCTCTAAAATTGACCAACTTGTTGTGAGTTTGAATCATTATGGCTTTGTACAACTCGAGGTTTTGCATTCTCATAGGCATCTCCTCCAAATCTTCGAGCTCTTCTAACTGCAATCTTGAGTTCTGCTCTATTGTGATCTTGCTACCCATGGCTATCTTTAGTGATGGGAGCTGAACTTTTAAAGGTAGATCGGCTTTGGACCCATACACTAAGGAGAAAGTGGTAGATTGAGTTGGAGTTCTGTATGTGATGCGGTAAGCCCACAAGGCTTCAACTAACTGCTCATGCCATTACCGTTTGTTATCATCGGGTATCTTCTTCAATATTTGGATGAGAGTTTTATTAAAGGCATCTAAGCCATTTGCTCTCAGATAGCATATGGTAGAATATCTCTAATCTATATTGTGTATTTGAAAAAATTATTGATCTTCATGCTCTTGAATGTAGTACCATTATCGATATAATTCATTGAGGCACCCCAAACTATATATGATATTATTCTTGAAAAACTAGAGCACATGCTGAGCTGTGACCTCTTTGAGAGGAATGGCCTTCGCCCACTTAAAAAAGTAGTCGGTAGAAATTAAGATGAACCGATGATCTTTGGAAGAAGGAGGATCAATCACTATGTCGGTACCCCCAACACTCGAATGTCCATGAGGCCAATGTGGGATGTAGAATATTGGATGGTTAATGTAGGACCACACTGTGTACCTGACACTGGTGACATCGCCTAGCTACATCCATGCAATTTGTGATCATCGATGGTTAGTAATATCCCTCTCTTGATCTTAGCTTTCATCTTTAGACTGAATTGGTGCACTCCACATAATCTTGAGTGTACCTCAGTCACGATCTTACGGGCTTTGTGTTTGTCAAAACAACATAACCACATATGATCGAAGGACGCCGATACAAGGTGCGAATCATGAGAGCATAGGAAAGGGCTCTTTGCTTCACCTTATGTGCTAGGGACTTCTTTTGAGGTAGTTTGCCTCTACTTAAGTAATCCATGAATGATTTCCTCCAATATAACTCATCATCTTTTTTGGCAATGGTAACCTCCCCTTCAAGAGAATGTCTCTCGATGACTTTAATATCAATAAGGGATAAGACTTATTTATTTTGGACCTTTATTGATATGGATACATATTCAGGACATGCCAATTCCTTGGCAAGTTTGGCTAAGGCATCCACTATGGCATTTTCTCCTCAATGAATCTTATAAATGGTGACCTATGGGATTTGGGCCAACAACTTCATAATATACTTATGGTAGTGATGGAGCTTAGGCTTTAGAAACTTGTAAGACCCAATGATTTGATTAATTATTAACTAAGAATCCCCAAAGATGTTGATGTTCTAGATGCTTAAAGTAATGGCTAACTCCAGATCGACAATCAAAGCCTTATATTCAACTTCATTATTGGTGCAAGGATTGGACAGGTGATATGAGAATCTCATCACATCATGGTTCAAAGAACTATTCTTACCCCTACCTTTCCCGGAGGTGTAGATCGTGGTTTTCTCCCCTTTGAAAGGAAGCTGCACCATCAAAATACATCTCCCAGTGATGAATGCTAGTGTCCCCTAAGTTTATGATTTGTTCATCAGGGAGGTCATCACCAAGTGGAGAGTCAGCAAGAAGTGGATGTGTTGCTAAGAAATCCATAAGTGCTTGTCCTTTCATCGCACAGAGGGATACCAAAGTAATGTCAAACTGTAATAAAATCATAGCCCAATGTGCCAACCATCTAGATAGCATCGGTCATTTCATGAGATATTACAGTGGATTGATCCTGGAGATCAAGTTCACCTTATGAGAAAGCATGCAGTGTCATAGCTTTTGGGATACAAAGATTAAAGCTAGGCAATGCTTCTCAATGGGTGGATAATTTGCTTCAGCAGGTATTAGACCATGGCTGAGGTAGTATAGAGCATTTTCCTTCCACTCATCATTAGTTTGAGCCAACAAAGTGCCATGGGAGTCATCTAATGCAGTAGTGTAGAGAATCAATGGCTTGCCTGGGATAGGGGCTACTAGAACTGGCGGTGTCATCAAATAGTGCTTAATGTCTTTGAAGGCATGCTGACATGTGTCATCTCACTTGAACTTAGTGTCCTTTTTGATTAGTGTTGAGAATGGCTGGCATCTTCCTGATAGGTTGGATATGAAAATTTTAGATATGCCAACCGCCCTAGGAATGATCAGAGTTGAGTTAAACCTTTAGGGGGAGGCATTTCTAATATCATCTTGATGTTCTCCTGATCGATTTTGATTTCACGATGTCAGACAATAAACCCAAGGAATTTACCTGAAGTAACTCTAAAAGCACACTTTAGGCGGTTAAATTTAAGGTTAAATTATCTTGCCATTTGAAAACTACTCTCAAGTCAAAGAGATGGTCTTCTTTTCTTTAATTTTGACTATGAGATCTCGACATAGCACTCGACTTGATGATGAATGAGTTCATTGAAGATTCGAGACATGGCCCGCTGGTATGTAGCATCAGCATTTTTAAGGTCGAAAGACATGACCCTATAGCAATAGATTTTGATCGGGCTTCTAAAAACAATGTTTCTTTCATCTTCAAGGGCCATCTTTATTTGGTTATATCCAGATGAAGCATTCATGAAAGAGAAGATTGCATGAGATGTGGCAATGTCCATTCATCAATTCTAGTATTGGTAGTGGAAATTCATCTTTTAGACATGTCTTACTTACATCCCTAAAATCGATGCATATGCAAATTTGGTCATTCTTATTCTTAATTGGGATGAAACTGGTGAACCAGGTAGGATATTTTTCTTCCCAGATGAAGCCAACATCAATCGGTTTCTTGATTTCAAAAATGACCTGTTATTCAATATCTAATTGCATGCATCTAGGAGCTTGCTTGATAGGGTTAGCACTAGGCTCTATTGCTTATTTATGGACTGCTACGTTAAGAGATAAACTGAGCATCTATTCATAGCTCTTTGCAAAGTAATCCTTAAACTCAGTTAATAGCCTAACTAAATCATTGGTTTTAGTTTCATTCAATAAGAAACTAATGTATGTTGGATGTGGATTGTGTTTAGTTCTTGAGCTGATTTCTTTGAGCTCATCGATGGTTGACCTGATCTCCTCTTCAAACTCTGGTGATGCATCTTTGACTTTAAGATCATATGGACTATCTAAATTTCTAAGCACATCTCTCATACAAGTTAATGTGACTTGAAAAGAACTAGTCAAATTCCAAATGATTGGTGATGACTAAGCAGCAATCGTCATCGTCGACTCGACCCACTGTTCTGAATCATACTCCTAGTCTTGATTGAGAGATTTTGCATTTATTCTTCCATATTCTTTCAAAATAGTATGACCTGTGCTTGGACCAAGTATGTGGGATTAACCCTTTATTTGTTAGATTATGAACACACGATGAGTACCAATCAAAAGGTAATTCTATTAAATCTTTATATGAATCATTCTCAAGTTCTACATCAACTTCTTGACTCTAAGATGATGCTCATAAAGAACCTCTAAGTCTTCACATTTATGGATGACTTAGAGGCTTCTTTAAATACCAAACTCTCAGCTTTTTGAGAGGAAAGTAGGGTTAGAGCTAAGGTTCCTAACTGATGCCTGATTGTTTCATATATAGACTTGGATATAGTCATGCTTTACTTTGGAGCCCGATCTTCATCACTATCTGGCTCAAGTGTCACCTCCAAGAGAATTTACTACTTAGAAGTGTTGGCTGGTGTGCTAACCATATATGACTCATCCTCTGAACTAGATTCTAAGTGTATATGGATAACAAGTGTATCTCGGTAGCTGGACGTATCTCCTATTTGGTGGCCAATAAGAAGGTTTCCCACCCCTAGGATTGCCTTTGAACTAACCTCTTCCTTTGCCTGGTGGAGGTCAGGTCATCCTACCCATATGTTCGAATGGTGTAACAAACTGTTGGTGGAATCTAATGTGGGGCCCACTTCCTCCTCCAGTCTATTTCTCGCTCCATTTTATTTTCTTTTTCATTTTATTTTTTCCTTTTCCTTTTCTCTTTCTTTTTCTTATTCTTTTTCTCTTTCTTTTTCTTTTTCTTTTATTTTTGAAATTTCACTAAGTTAGCGAGAATAGACTTATTGATTTTGAGGGAGGGAATAAGCTGCATCCTCATATATGACGACCTCATTAACTAAAAATGGCATGATATCTCCTTTGACATAGTAGGCTATCCCACCTCTCACAAACTTTATACATTGATATAGAGAGGATGGGACCATGTTGTTTACATGTATCCACGATCTCCCCAGCAAAGCATTGAAAGATGCATCCAAATCTATAATGTGAAACTTGGCTTTGGTCTTCCAATCATCTATCTCCAAGGGCAAAACTATGGAGCTTAAGGCCCTCTCACCTTGTTCATTGAATCCTCTCAACATCATCCTTTTTTTTAGAGTTTGGAAATATCGATCCTCAATAGGCAAGGGTTCTTAGACTCATAATGTTGACTGATGCACCTGGGTCAACCAACACCCTTGATAGTCTGTATCTGCCAACATCCGTTGTAATGTAAAGAGGGTGGTTGTGCTCGGTCATTCCTAGAAGTAAGTCTTCATCACTGAAAGTAACTCCTAAGGTGTCCTTCGAGTGGCATTCCTCCTCTTCAATAGTGTTCATAAGCATATCTTTGGATCAAGTAGGGCCTTGATTAAAGATTCCCTCATCTCTTTAGATAAGACAAGGGCATCGTATATGCTTAACTTAGCTGAAAACTTTCTAAGGTGAGCTAGGACATTGTATAGTCAACTCTGGCTTCATCCTCCACATGCACATCCGTAGGTGGAGCATTCTGTGGAGGGGTTATCTGCTCACTGGAACCAATGACTTGCTTACCCTTATCCTGAGGTGCTACCTAGGAGGTAGAACTTTGCCACTACATAGGTTGACTTCGGTGACTTCATGTGGTGGGTTGGTGGAAATTTCTACCTGCTCATGGGCATACCTTCAGCTTCTCCTATGGGACCCTCCGAGCTGGTACTCCAAGTCAATCTCAATGGGTGAACTCGATTAATTTAGAAAGAAAAGTTTGATTCTAAATCAAAAGAGAGAGGATCAAAATTACTAAAGCTATTATTATGATTTAGACTTGGAGAGTTTTCAATAGGAATAGAATTAAGCATCAAAAGTAGACAAGATATAAGTAGAATCTATTTTCTTCATTGATTTCTTTTTAGGTGGAGAACATATGATAGAAATCAAGTAAAGTAAGCAGAGCGATGGGTTCAGTTCCCTCGTCCACTGATATAATGCTCCTGCTGGTAGAAGAGGACCTGGATAAAGTAGTAGTAGCTACAACGGTGGAGGGAGTGCTGAACTCGGATGGTGGTTGGGCTACTTGGCTATCCCAGGAAAGGGTGGACTGTTGCTGCTGTAGGGACCTCGATAGTCTTCCTCTTCAGAGAGGAAAATTTGGACTCAGACTGCAGGTCAAAATGGAGGAGTGGCTTCTGTCCTGCCACCTCCTCTTTACTAACAGTCATGAGGGTTATCCCCTCACAAATAACTCTGACGGCCTCAAAGCCAAGGCCAAACTAAATCAAGTGAGTGGTAGTCGTGGTGTGTATGGCCTGATCCATAGATCCACACCCGACGAAAAAGAGAAGATGAACTTGCCAGAAGACATACTGCCTATACTAATTGAAGATGGGAAAGGTCTAATTGTGCTGATATCTCTACATTTGTTGAAACATAACTGAGTCAGGCCCTTACTTTGATATTAGTCTTTAAATGTTAACTTCTGATATTGATTTGGAATTTTGAACCCACACTTAACAAATATAAGTATGCTAAGTGGTCATTGAATTGGAGAGATTTGAGGAGAGACTTTTGCCATAAAATCATATGATTTTGATTTGAAATCCAAACAAAACAAAATTAAGTATGTTGAGTGGGGTTCATCTTATTTTGGAGAGACTTTGGAGATGAATTTGTTTTATCCTTTATTTTGAATATTGATTTTGGAATCTTCACTTAGAAAATTTAGGTATGCTAAGTGAGATTCAAAGATGTGTTTGAAAACTTTTGTGGAAATATTTTTGTTTTCAATGGTATTTGTCATGTGTTTGATTTGTTTGATTTAATTTGAAAATGGTATCCTTACTTAACAAATTTAGCTATGCTAAGTAAGGCCCAACTGTGCTAGATATTTTTGTTGATTTGATTTGAAAATGAGACCATTACTTAACAAATTTAGGTATGTTGAGTAGGGCTCAAGTGTATTTGATATGTTTATTTTGGAAATGAGTCTCTTACTTAATAAATTTTGGTATGTTAAGTAGGATCCAAATGTGGTTCCTATGTTTGTTTTATTTTGATTTGAAAAAGGGGAACTCTTATTTAACAAATGTGGGTATGCTAAATAGAGTTCAATTTGCTTTATGTGTTGTTATTTGATAATGATTTTGAAAAAGGAACTCTCATTTGACAAAATTGGGTATGTCAAATGAAGTCCAAATATGTTTTGATTTTCATGATTTTGAAAAAGGGAAGCCTATTTAACAAATTTAGGTTTATTAAATAGAGTTCAATTTATTTTGATTTTTGAAAATGGAACTCTCATTTGAAAATTTGGGTATGTCAAATGGAGTTCAAATATATTTTAATTTTCATGATTTTGAAAGAGGGAAATCTATTTAACAAATTTAGGTATGTTAAGTAGAGTTCAATTTATTTTGATTTTAAAAATAAAACTCTCATTTGACAAATTTGGGTATGTCAAATGGAGTTCAAATATGTTTTGATTTTGTGTGTGATGCTACTTTTGAAAACAGGGAACTCTCACTTAACAAATTTGGATATGTTAAGTGAGGTTCAATGATATGTTGATTTTGACTTGTGTTTTGATTTAAAAATAGCACTCCATTTAACAAATTTGGTACGTTAAATGGGGTTGATTGATTGATTTTATTTTGAAAAGTGTGCTTTTAAAAATTTATTGAAAAGGATTTTGATGATGTGAACTTGATTTTATTTATTTATTTTTGAAAAAGGACCCTTATTTAATAAATTTTAGTATGTTAAATGTAGTTTGGTTATTTTTATTATTTTGAAATAAATTTATGTCTTATAAGCTTTATGTTATGTGAAGTGGTTTTTAAAATAATTTTGTTTTAAAAAATTACTTTTGAAAAAATTTTCAAAAGATTTTACTTCTTTTTGTTTGAATTTTCTTGAATTTTGGATGAACCTTGTCTCACCAAGCTAGTGGTAAAGGTTCTAAATTTAGTCATCTCCTTTCATTAATTAATTTAGTTTTATCTATTGGGGGACCAATAAGGGTTTTAAGACCTACATGGAGTGAGGTCCTAAAACTTGAAGGATGTTGGCTAGCTTTGCTTAAGTATGAAATGAGCTAAGTGCCAAAGGAAAGAAAGATAGTCTTGGGCTAATATAAAATATAAGTCCACTATCAATGCTTGGAGATAATAATTGTCTAGTAAAGATGGAGAGAGGAACCCTCCCTAGCAAAGTCACCAGATAAATCTGTGGTGTTTATTTTCAGATTGTATAGGGAACACCATAGAGATCGTAGGGGGTATTGATTCAAATGATCGGATACGATATTGAGGTATGATGTATTATCTTGAAAGATAGAGGCATCACCTTTCAATGGACCTAATCACCTATTAAGGACTCCTAAGGCATGATGGATCTTTGAATATACCAGAGATTTTTCCCCTACTTTACATGGATGAATAAAATAAGGTTTATATTAAACTAGGTTCTAAAGTTTCCTATAGAGGAAAGTCTCCATAGTTAATTAGATCCTAAGGAAGGTGAATTCCTTAGGAATACTCTCGATTAAAGTAGACAATTATGGTCTCTAAAAATCTCAAGGTTAAGACTATCAAATGATTGGTTATGTTCAGAAAATCAATCGAGATAGATCAAATGGAGAGACTTATTTTGGAAGCCAAAGGAGATGAGTAGGAAATTCTCATGATACTAGGAAGTTTAGTGAGCATTCCAATCTATCTAATGGTTGGGCTTTATAATTTTGAAATTGAAGAGACTTATATATTTGAGTTGAATCTTATTAGATTGCTAGGGCTTATGATCTACCAACACAAGATTATAAAAATACCTAAGAGGTGAGAATTTATGCTTATAGCCCATAGAAAATAGCTACCTCAGATCCTAAATCTAGGGAGTTTAGTAAGAGCTAAAGTATGACCTAAATCTTAGCCATAGGTGGACATAAAGGTTTACCTTCATAAGAGAATAAATTGTCCGACTATTGGACTTATAATCATCTCGAATGGCAGCCAGCTAACTCCTCCTATGTTTTAAATTCATATGGTCCAGTCATTTGAATTTGCATGATAGTTGGGTTGTTATTATTTAGAAAGAGATTAAAGTCCTTAAACCCACTCCCTAAGAGACTAGAGCATGAGTGTATGAGCAATGACTTAATCTACAAATGCAAATCTTTTCATATTTTATTTCATTTTAGACAAGTCATTTTGATAAAGGCTTTAGGATTTTGATGCCTATATGCATGATGAAAATAAGTTGTTGGCTAAATCAGCAAGAAGGGGTCTTTTCCACCACTAGGGATACCCTCACAGTCAAGCATTCCCCTATCGTGCAAGGATGGAAATCCCTTATTTTCAAGAACAAAATAATATGATATGCATGTTGTGAAACATTTAACCATTCAACTAAGAGGTTGCTAAATATTTTAATTATCTTATTTAATGCCCAAGTTTTATGGTTGAGGTTATGAATTGTTTAAAACTTTAGTTATGAGTTTTAGTTGGATAGAAAAATTATTTTTATCCTAAGAGCCTAATCGCATCCAGCCACACATTAAAGCATCAATCTTTGAAGAAACTATAAAAATGCATACCATTTCTAATGCACAAACTAAACAAATCATCAAATATTTTATAAAGTAGCGTAAAAAGAGACCTGGTGGGGTTGGGCACCGCCGTATAACCCGAAAAAAAAAGATTGGTAGCCAAGCTTTACCCTTATACAACCTAGAATTACAAAATAATATTTATAATTTATAATGAATGAATGCTATGGGGGGTCTTCATTCTCCATTCTTCATGTCTTCATTTCTTTCCTCCTTACTTCTTTGATTTAGAAGGTTTCAAGGCATCACATGGCACCCCAAGATAAAGCCTTCTGGACAATGCTCATTCTAAACCCCACAACACTAATCCTAATTCCTAATGTAAAATGACATTAAAAATAGGAAAAGTAAATCTAACTATACTTGCAAAACAGAGGTTAGCTAAACATACATACATTCCTAAGCAGTTATATTTATGATTTGGACTTAGCACCTACACATGGGTAACCAAGCCAACTTGTCCTAACTTGGATTATGCTTAAGATTTAAGCAACCTACAAAGAGAGTATTCACATTTATTTTTAAACATTCCTTAAGCATAATCCCCTACAGAAAATATGATTAGGCTAATATCAGCCTATCATCTAATCTATGAAGCATATACCCTAGCATCCAGTCTATGAAGCATACACCCTAACATACAATCTAAAATATTACATCATAAAATAAAATAATCATCACATCATGCACCACCCTAACTTAGGACTATAAGTGGTGACTTGAATGTGTGTGTTAAGGCTTGTGTGGTACATCTTAACTAAACATTAAGGTTATGTTTTTTCTAAATTTGGAGATATTCAATTTAACATAAAGGGTTGATTTCACTTGAAGTTATTTAATTGACTTGAGAATTTTAATTTATGTTTTTTTTATTACACTAAACAACTAAGTGTTATAAATAGAAAAAAGAGGATTACCCTCTTTCATCCCTACCTTAAGCCACTTTTTAAAGCATGCTAATTTGATTTAGTTCTCTTTAGTGAATGGCTTATTAAATGATTTAATTAACCCTAAGTTTAGGTTCACTCTAAATAATCCTATTCAATATGAAAGGCTTCTTAAGATTAATCTAATTGAATTACTTTCACATGACATATATCAATCATTCCTTTTCATCATATAACATGCATATTATTTTCATCCTAAGTATACCTATACATGCAACATAATATATATATAGTTTATATTTTCATTAGATTGAATTATTTAATCATATTAATTTAAAGTTGTATCTAAATTCTTATACAAAAAGACATAAGAATGAAATTAAATAAGTACGTGTCATTGTTAATCAAGTAAGTGAGATAATCAAATGACCTTCTTGGGGCTACTTAAACCCTCGTATTCCCGAGATGTCCATACTATATACCCATTTACATTCAAACATATGTAAAGTCATATACATGAACATAAAAAGTAAACTCCAAATCATATGGCTAATTAATTCAACCACTTAGTCAATTATGAATGCATGCAATTTTAATATAAAAGGATATTTTCATTCATTAATCACCTATACATATACATGTAGAAAGATATAAACAAGTACATGCCATTGTTAAACCAGGGAAGTGAGGTAATCAAATGACCTCCTTGGAGCTAGCTAAAGCCTCGTATTCCCGAGATGTCCATACTATATACTCTTTTGCTTAAGTATATATGACTGTATACATAATCAAGAGTATGAAAATTATGCAATGATTGTATTTTCTTTAATTGAATTATTTAGGTGTATGAATTAAAGCTTTATGCAAATCTAATGTTGAAATGCATAAGAATGAAATAAAATGGGCATGTGCCTTTGTTAACTAGGGAAGTGAGGAAATTAAATGACCTCCTTGGGACTAGCTAAAGTCTCATATTCCCGGGATGTCAGACTGTTTAACCATTAACATTCATACTTATGTGAATCAACACATGAATAAAGGAAAGAAAGTTTCACTTCATACACTTAAGGTATAATCACATACATCTCTTGTGTATTTATAACTAACATCAACACATATGTTATTATTCATTTATAACTTTTGAAAAATACATTTAATATTAATGAAAGAAAGTTTCACTTCATACTTATGTGAATCAACACATGAATAAAGGAAAGAAAGTTTCACTTCATACACTTAAGGTATAATCACATACATCTCTTGTGTATTTATAACTAACATCAACACATATGTTATTATTCATTTATAAATTTTGAAAAATACATTTAATATTAATGAAAGAAAGTTTCACTATATACCCATTAACATTCATACTTATGTGAATCAACACATGAATAAAGGAAAGAAAGTTTCACTTCATACACTTAAGGTATAATCACATACATCTCTTGTGTATTTATAACTAACATCAACACATATGTTATTATTCATTTATTAATGATAATAGCTACATATATATTAAATTAAATCAACACATGCAAGCTTAACATAAAGGAAGACCATTTGATTTAATTAATTTTGAAAAGATGAATACATGATTTCAAATGACATACAATATTTAATATGATTGGAAAGAAATAAGTAAACATAAACACATGATTTCATTCAATCAAATTAATTCCTTGGGACAATCATATCAAATAAAATCATTTAAAACAAACCAAAGCTATTTTAAATTTCATTTTTAGCTTCATGTTTGACTTGATTTAAAGAATGTGAGAAGAAGTTTGCTAATCTTAACTCATTCCCATAATTATGGATCAATTTGGTTTATTTAAATGTACTTAAATTGATTTTATGGGTTAATTAAGTTATACTATGAATTAAGTTTATTAATTAACCCTTACCTATGTTACCTTAACATTATTATCCAAACAATTGTGAGCTAACATGATACACAAATGAATTGAAAAGTAAATTAGCAATGGTCTAAGAAATGAAAGGCCTAATGTAATAAGCTCACATCAATTGTTAATTAAATTAAGGAACTCAATTAAGTACTCTTATGATTTCCCCACATATGTGGATTAACCATAATTTTCTTAAATTTCCTTTAAGTTGTTAAACACCTAAAGATCTACCCCTTAATTAATTAATTATGATCTAATGTGATTTAAATTTTAATTTATCTAATTAAGTAATTAATTATCCAATTAATCCTTGATTAGTAATTTTTTGAAAAAAGTGAAAGGAATTTAGGGAAAGAGAATAAGAAAGAGGTCCCAACCCTTTTCCATAAGTCTCCTCACTATTTCATAATGATTAATGGGCCTAATTAATTAATTAATTAATTAGTTATTATTTATGTGATTAATCAACCCATAATTAAATTAAGAAAGTAATCAGGGCTTAATTAACTAATTCCCTAATTAATTAACCAATAAATCTCAAAAAAATTAGGGGAGGCAGGGGTCATCCGCTCAGACAATCTCAAAAGGTTTGGGATTAATTAATTAATTAATTAAGGAGTAATTGAGCTCATTAATTTTTTAATTAAACCCTAATTAAGCTCTAATCACTATTTAAAATTAATTAAGGATATTTTTAATAAATTCCTCTTTGAAATACTTTTAAAATGAGTATTTTTTTGATTTTTCTATGCTTTATTATGATTATTTGAAGTTTTAGCCATTGATTCTATTTAATTAAGCCTAATCAAGCCTAATCCCATTGACACCAAGTGGCGCGCTTTCCACATTGTGGGATTGGCTATTAAAGCGTGTTCGAGTCAACGCTAACGTGGTTGACGGATGCGCTTTCGATCTCTACCATCCGATCTTGGATCAGACGATGTAGATCGATCCGTGGTTAATGAAGGATTAAAATGGCTCAATCTAATGGATCTAATCACAGTCGTCCATTCCAATCATGTGGAATGGGCCGCGTGATCTATCATTCCACAGGCAATGATGGGTGGAAGCCGTCCGCCATTGCCCTCACGATCTGAGCTCACCCCAGCTCAAATCCACTCCAAATGGATCCCACACCTTCATGACAATGATCAGAGGGGATCCAATGGTCAAGATCATGCGGCATTCAAGTTTCCTTCGAAAAGCTCTAAAAAAATTTTCAAGGAAGCTCAGTTTTAATGGCATACCTTACCGGAGCTAATGGTCGGCAATTCACACGCTTGAGGAAGCTTAGTTTGGTGGAGACGAAGCCCTGTTGAGCTACAATTAGATTGATTCCAAGAGGTTCTCTCCGAAGACCAAGTTCCATCCTTTGGAGGGTCAGTCTTGATCGAAGTGGTACCTCTAGTGGTCTTGGAGCTCGGGGGAAGGTTCGTTCATGATCGATGAGGTGTAGGGAGAGTGTGGGTAAGAGGAATTTGGTTTTGGATGAGAAACGAGAGAGTTAGGATCAGAGGTGGCTTAGAAAGGAGGAATATGACTAGGGGAAGCTTTGGGAAGGCTTGGGAGTTTGCTAAGGGACTAAGAATTGCCTTAGAAGCTCGTACAAATCAAAATCGTGCTTGTTCCATGAGAATTGAGGGGGTATATCCCTCAATTTCTTGTGATATGGACAATTGCCATTCTCCCCCACAGCACCAAAATGATCTCCATCACCTCCACATGGCACCAGTGGAGGAAAGCTTAGGAGGTGGCTCAAGGCAGGATATGAATTGATCTTTGTCCATGGGGTTCGACCATGGAGGAAGTGAGTTAACTCACCTTCCTTTGGTCCATGGTAGACCTAGCCCACTTGGGCTGGGGTCTAGGGGTGTACGATAGACCTCAAATTGGGTGAGTGATGGCTACCAAGTGGAAAGGAGGAGTGGACTTTGCCAAATTTGGCAAAGATCCCATGTGGGAGGCAAATCGAAAGGGGATTGCCTTGGGTTTTCCATTTGGGTTTGAGCTGATTTGGGCTGATCCCAAGTGGATTTGGGTTAGGTTAGGTCAACACCCAAGGTGTTATGGGTTGGTTTCAAGGGATTTGGCTCAATTTGGGTCATATGGGTCACTTTGGGTCATGTTGGGTTAGGTTTACCAATTGGTCAAATTAGATCAAACCAAGGCTTAGGTTAGGTTCACATGGTGATTTGAAGTGTTTTGGTTCCAAGTGGTTTCAATCAATTTAGCCTAGGTTTGATTTTGGCTCATTTGGATTCATGTAGGTCAAATGGGTCAAGTTGACCAATTTGACCAAATTGGTCAAATTGACTTGGATTAGGTGTTGGTTCAAGTTCAATTGGTCAATTGGATAGCATTGTAGGCTTTGGTTTGGATTGATTTGGATTTAATTTGGTTCTAGGCCAATTTGATCATTTAGATCAATTTGGGCTAAGTTGGTCAATTGGGTCCAATTGGTCAAACTAGGCTCAATTATGGCTTTGGTCAACTTCAATAATCAATTTGGAATGAACTTAAGCCATTGGTTGTAATTAATTTGTTTCATTTGAATATTTCAAGTCAAAAGGGTCAAGTTAAGTTTGACTTGTATTGGTTTTGGGTTGAGTTTGATTTAATTTTGATCATTTGAATGTAGATTTGATTTATATTTGTGAAGATGATTAAAGATATGATTGATTTATAAGAAAATCAATTGACTTTGGATAGATTTGGATGAGATTTTGGCTAAGCTTATGAAGGTAGGTCTAAAGGGCTTAGGAAAAGGTTTGATTTAGTTTAATTTACTTTGATTTAGTTTTTAAGATTTGAGTGTAGATTCCATTTATATATGTGAAGATGATTGAATATATAATTGATTCATGAGAGAATGAATTGATTTTGGGTTGATTTGGGTTAAGATTTTGCTAAGCTCATGGGATTGATTCATATGGCTTAGAAAGGGTCTTTACTTGACTTGATTTATTTTGATTTAGTTTTGATTATTTGAATGATTTATATTTAGAAAGATAATTGATTGAATAATTGATCTATGAGAGGATCAATTGAGTTTGACTTGACTTGAATTGGATTTTAGCTAAGCTCATGAAAGTAGATCTCATGGCTAAATAGGATTTGGCATGATTGTAGGTTTTAATCATTTGGAGTTGGGTTTGGATTTGAATTTGATAAATTGATTGAGGGGTTGAGTTGATCTTGGAGAAAATCAATTGAATTTGAATTGAATTGGATTTGGCTAAGGGTTAAGTCCATAAGATAAAATCATAAGGCTTAGGAAGGATTTTGAGCTTGGATTTTAGGCGGTGTGATTTTGAATTTGAACTCAGATTTGAATTTGGAGTTTGGTTTGAGAAGATGAACATGGATTGGGTTTAGGCTATAGGGTAGATAAGTCTCCTTAAGTCCTTAAGGCATAGCCTACTCCTATGACTAACCCTTATAAGTCTCTAAGCTTAAGTTAAGTGTTCACCTAATCACCAGAAGTTTCTTAAGACTAAGGAGCTCTTAGTGTCTAAAAGAGTTCTAGATCTATGATAAGGAAATTAAGAACTCACTCCAAAAGTGAGGTCAACACATGGGTTGGGTTTGGGTTGTAGGGTAAGTGGATTATCCTAATTCTTAAGGCATAACTTAATCCTATGGTTAACCCTTACAAGTCTCTATGTTTAGGTTAAGTGATTACTTAATTGCTAAAAGTGTCTTATGACTAGGGAAGTCATAGCATCTAGAAGACTCCTAAGTCTAAGATGAGGAGACTGAGAACTGACTCCAAAAGTGAGGTCAACAGGCACATATCCTAAATTTAGGCTCCAATGTTATTTCAGGTTCTTTCGACTTTATATAAATCCAGGAATCCTCCACTGACCTTCATGATGGTGCGCGACCCCCCTCGTAGGCTCCAGTGTGATTTCGGGATCCTTCATTTTCTCTTTTTTTGTAAAAGTTAAAAATATCCTGGATATGTTGTGCATAAACCACTTTCACAGGCTTTAGTTTATCTTTTATGCCTATTAAGGCCTTTGCGCCCAATATAAAAGGTATATATTTTTCTATAAAATTTTTTCCCCCCAATGATGACAATAATCATATATCCTTTTTCAAACTTTGACTTCGAAAGGATTATGATTTATATATATCTCTTAAGATTTTTGATTTACCTGTACCTTCTGAGGCTTTTGCCTTCTTAGGTTTTAAAAAAACATATACCTTCTGAGGCTTTTACCTTCTAAGATTTTTAATGTATATGTACATTTTAAGGCTTTTTCCTTCTAAGATTTTTGATGTATATGTACCTTTTGAGGCTTTGTCTTTTGAGATTTTAATATACCTATACCTTCTGAGGCTTTTGTCTTCTGAGATTTTTGATGTCCATATATCTTCTGAGATTTTTAATGTACATGTACCTTATGAAGCTTTTGCATTCTGAGATTTTATTGTATCTATATCTTTTGAGGCTTTTGCCTTCTGATGTTTTTGATAAGTGGAGTCCCTGTCAACCACTTCCTCTCTTAGAGTCTTTATAGTGAGGACCTTGTCCACTACTACCTTCCCATCGAGGCTTCCTTAGGGGTTTGCCTTCTAAGGGAGGAATCCATAAAAGATTTTTAACATATCCAAGTTTATTTATGAGAGTGTTACTCGGTGATATTTAACCTATGTGTAGGGGTGTCAAATCGGGTTCGGGTGGTCGGTCAGAACTCGACTCGAAAATCTTCAACCGACCCGAGGAATTTCAAATTTGAGTTGAAATTCTTAACCAACTTGACTTGAACTTGAGTAGCAGAACACGACTCGATTATTGCTCGGTTCAAATTTATAACCCACACGAATATTAAAGCGGGTTCAAAATGTTGAACCGACACCAACTAACCCAAAACCCGAACTCGACCCATATAAGCTTAATAATGATAAGAATCTAAAATAATTTATTTTACCAAATAGAGAAAAAATTAAACATTAAATATTATTACTCAATTTTATGATATCCTATAATATTTTTATGAGATAGTTCTAAATTCTAAATTAAAAGTTTAAATCTCTCTAGAGGCTTTACTCTTGATATTATAAATAGTTAATATTACAAATAATTAAAATAAAATAACATTTAATTAATTAAAATTACATTCACAACACTAACCCATACAATAATCAAATTTACATCCACAACTCTTCAATACACTCTAAAAAAAACTAAAACTTCAAGTCTCCAACTCGAAAGCTCAAAGAGTCAAAGTGAACTTCAAGACCCTTAAGTCACAACCTAAAAAATTCCAAAACATCTTAAAAGAATAACAATATATATATATATATATATATATATATATATATATATATATATATATATATATATATATATATATATATATATATATTAATATATATATATATATACATAGAGGAGAGAGCACAAAAAAAAAATCAAAAGAAAGATCACAAGAGCACTAGTGGCGTAACATCACCAAAGCCAACAAAAAAAAATCTGCAAAGATGTAGAATGATAAAAATTAGCACAGTTAAAGTAATACAAACAAAGTGAAGGATAAAAGCATCATAAACAAAGAAAATTAGATAGAATGTGAGAGAGAAGGCTCAAGCTCATCAATCACACCAAAATGTGGCGGATGCAAATATGAACATCCAAACTTCGGTGAAGGGTTATATCACAAGAGCTACTACCAGCCAAAGAGGAGTGAAATCATCACAGCTATCATTGCCTACAAACCTGTTGAAAGATAGCAGCTGTTTGTTGAAAGTCCTATGAGCTTTAGTACTTGCAAACCTAATTAAAGCTATATATTCTAAAGGGGACAGCAAAGTGCAGAATGGGAAAGGGATTATCCCATTACCCATACAAGATAATTATCAGTTATCACCAGCATATTCATTATTCACCATATCATGGGACATGGGAGTCCTATACAGATAAAGAAAATAGAAATACAGCCATGAATATAGCCAATAATACAACAATAAAAATGGGATAACCAATCAGATAAAGAAAACGGCCCAGGAATACAGCCAGTCCATGAATATAGCCCGGCGGATACGTCCATGAATCTCGCGGCCGGGATATACCGGCCAATCTGGCGGAAATTTACGCACCGCCCAAACAACACAAAATAGACCACAAGTAACATGTGATAATGTGCAGCAGATAGGATATGCGGCATATGCCACAAACAGCAAGTATAATAGCCAGCAGAAAAACCGACCACAAGTAAAGAAAAGAGTCCAGGAATATAGCATATCAATAAGCAATAGCATGTAAATAGCAGTTCAGTCAAGAATAGTCCAGGAATACAGCCAGCCAAGAATACAATAATAAAATTAGGATAACCAATCAGATAAAGAAAATAACCAGTCCATGAATACAGCCAGCCGAATCTTCCTATCAATATTTTCAGCATAATCTAAATAAGAAAATTACTTCACACTACAAGTTAACATGCCCTTCCAAGCATCAATTCATAATAAGTTTTGAGAAAATTACTTAACACTCACAACCATTGGTCTATCTATTTCTTTTTAATTCATTAAGTACTGCTCTTCATAGTTACATGTTATATATTAGAGCATAGTTATGTAATATGTACTTAAATGCCCTTTTGGTTATAGAACACGTGGTAGCTTGAACTATGGGGACATTTTTGCAAAGTGGTTGTTGAAAAGACTATGCTTGAAAACAATTGCAAAACTTCAACTAGCATCAATGGTTTTCAAGTTGCAGCAAATGCAAACATAGATCACTAGTTGGGTTAGTAGACTAGAAAATAAAAGCAAATCCAGAATAGTGTGCAAATTATGCAAATCCACAAAATAAACTGCAACAACCATATATAAGATAATAAGAATAGTGTGCAAAGTATGCAAAATAAACTGCAGCAACCAACAAGTTCACACTTCACAACCACCGGTCCACCATAGAAAGGCAACAACAACACCTAACTATGTAAAATTGTGCTTTAATTATTACAGGCATCCATTAAATTGTTGCATGAAAATTAAAATAAAGTACTCAAAGTGACTAGTTAATAACCTTGTTAATTGATATATCACCATCATCTTTATCACTTTGATTAGAAGTGTACTTCATAACATCTCCTGTGATTTCATCAAGTTCAGAATCATTTAAATCTACAAAAAGACTTCAATTATACACAATAGAGATACATAAATGATTTAAATGAAAATTTACTAAATTTATTAAAAGAAAGACTTCAAACCTCTATCATTATATAACCAATCCTTGTGCATACCAATGCTTCCACAATATCATGTTTTAGTGCACTGATATTGATCAAGAATCCTCCGCTATTACTAAATGCACTTTGGATGCAACTTAGAAATTGGTATACACAAAACATCACGAGCCATTGCAGTAACTTCAAGAAACCTATATTGGTTGCCCCTCCAATAATGCAATATGTCTAAATCCATTTTTCTATCAATCCCCTCATCTAAGTATAGCTCAAGCTCAGATTTTCTCAACATACTATCTTCTTCATCAAAAGAATCAAAATCCTTAACAAAATAAAAGTATAATATAAAATGTCAACTAACTAAGCAAAAAAAATTGACCAAAATAAAGTAAGTATACCTGCAGAAATTGTGATTTTGAAATTGTTGAAGTGAATGCCCTTGAATTATCAATTTGAGATGTTCTAATGAATTCAAGTTTGTGATGATGAACCTTCCATGCTTGATTTTGAATAATTTCTAAACAATGAAAATAACTTCTCCCTCACATTTGCAACTTGTCTAACCCAATCACCTCCATAAAGTCTTTTATAACACCATTCAACGAAATTAAATTTGTACCTTGGATCAAGAATAACAGCTATTGCAAGAATTACACAAAAAATCAGACCAATATTTCTCAAATTTTGAAAGCATATTTAAAGCCATCCTTCTGATGTAGTCATTATCACTTGAACTTTCATGCTTTAATCGCATATCTTTATTAAAACTGGAAATAGAGATTTTGTAGGATATCTTGTGCCATGTAATTTCATAAAAGGTGCTAAGAAATTGCATATCGATAATTTTTCCCATTCAATTGTTGATGGACAACTCTTGTAGTTAGTCACCCAATTCTAAATGCAAGAAGGCTGTAATAGATAGCACTATCAAGCATAATAAAAGTTGAATTCCACCTAGTAGGAACATCTTGCCTTAGTCCATTCTTTTCATCAATAAAACTTTGTTTAGCACATTCCAAAAAAATTTTGTTTTCTTGCTTGAGAACCTTTCACATATTTAATACTTTCACAACCTTTGATATTGAGCTATCAATGTCTTTTAAACCCTCTTGAACAATCAAATTTATAATATGTACATCAGTATGTGAAAGAATTCCCCATTGCAAAGTAGACCACCTCTCAAATTTAAATGATTTCTCATGAATTCAATAGACATTATTAGGCGAAGCATTATCTAAAGTAATACTGAAATTTTTTTTCAATCTCCCAATCAAGTAAAAGTTTGAATTACTTCAAATAATGCAAGTCATCTTGGAGGTGCCATAAAACTGAAATTTAAAATTTTTTTTTGCAATTTCCAATTATTATCAATGAAATATGTTGTTAAACAAATAAATCCATCAGTATTGATGGAAGTCCATAAATCTGACGTCAAGCAAACTCGACTAGTGGTACTTTGTAGCATTGTTCGATTTGCCCCTTCTCTTTCATGAACATCTTTTTGTAATTTTTTTTAATAGTATTTCTTGAAACAAATTGCAAATCTCGATGCAAATAACGGAAAAGTGCTCTAAAAAGACCATTCAACACATTGAAAAGGTAAATCATGCATAATAATGCAAGCGGTTGAACTTAGCATTGCACATGGAAATAGATGAAGAATAATTACTTTACAAAAGAAGTTGGCCTATATCACGTGTATCCCTTTTTTTGCAAGTTTGTAAATGACGTTTCAAATTGTCGGTGCCAAATTTGCTATCACATATGTAGGTTGCACCGCACTTTTTACATTTGCATCTTTGTTTCCCATCATTTTCAAAAGGTAGTAAATCAAAATATCCCCAAACAAATGATAACATTCTTCTCTTCTTTCTAGCAAGTCTATTGCTTGTCTCTTCATTAATTGTTTGAATTTCATTCTCAAAATATCTCCATAAAAAAATTTCATTTTCTTGAGCATTAGTAATAGTATTGGAATCCTCCATCTAAATTAAAAAAATTGATGATAAGAAATTTATAAATAATACATTATATATGTATTACACATTTACACCCTAATCACTACTCAGTAAATACTAAATACTAAATAGCTAAATGATACATAGTAAACAAATTTCTCAATTCCCTATACAATATCTCAACATCTCAAGACAGCTAGCCTACAACAATATTTAAATGAGTAGATAAAATAAATGATACACAATAAACAAATTTTCCTTTCAATATTCATCTCATCTTTCAACATCACATAATAAACAAAGTAAGTAACAAGAATATATTATCCTTTAACCGGGCAAATAGTCAATAAATAACTTCTCAACAATATTTAAATTTTGGAATTCCCATACAAATTGTGGTGGTAAATCGTTCAAAAACTAATTAGTGCACCTAGAAATACAAATTTAATCTCAATCAATCCGCAACCGTAAATACAATATCCTTTTCAACTTCATCGATATGTTAAACTAACGACATGTTCATTCAAATGTGCTACACAAACAAATAACGAATAAACAATCACCAATCATGAGCGGCACAACCTAAGTCCATCCATACAATAAAAAAGAAATGATCACCAAACATGAATGACAGAGAAGGATTGATTTTCAGATTACCTCAGATGCGAAATGAGAGAAAGATTCGAAGAAGAAGGGTGACAGAGTCGAGAGAAAGAAGATGCCGAGATGGCAACGCGTCGAAGGATTGCCTTTTGGCCACCATCGAATCGAAGAGGTAGCCGTGAAGCAGGGAGCGTGGCAAGCGGAGGAAAGAAAGTCCGACTCAGTGAACTGAGAAATTAGGGCTTGCCGACCACTTGCTTGCATTTGCATATTATTTGACTTCCCATTTTCGCCTATGTTTTCTGAACAATGGGGTCGAAAAAATCGGATGGTTGGCTTTATGAGCAGCGGCGCAAGCGCGGAAGTCCGCGGAACGACGAAGTCACGGAACCGAATGTCATTGCGAATTATTCGGTCAATTCGTGCCGGGTTTTGGGTCAACCCGACCCGACTCGAAAGTACATTTCGTGTCATATATTACGACACTAACCCGACCCGAAAATTTATTTTACTGACCCAAACCCGAATTTTTTGAGTCGGGTTCGTGTCAGTTAATCAGTGGTCATTTTTATGTGGAAGAAGTCAATATTTTGTCAAAGTGTTACTCGATGACATTAACATGTGTGGAAGAGATTAAATATTTTGATTCTTCTAAGATTATTTATCAGAGTATTATTTGATGACGTTAACTTGTGTGGAAGAGGTCAAATCAAAATAACCATTGGAGGTTGTAGCCAAAGTTGCTCCTTGATCTTTGTCTTACTTTTTTATGTGTATGATTGAAGAATCATAATTTACAAAGCTATCTTTTTTTATGTTGAAATTACTCTGCATCATTGACTTGCTTCTTGAACTGATAATTAGTTAGTTATCCAGAATATTAATTTTGATGAATTTTTTGAGATTAAGGGTTGTCCCCAACATTTAATAAAATCTAAAGTATCAATATTTGATGTTTCTTCATTCTTCATATGTAATATTCCGAAGTAGAATTTACTTTATCATATAGATGGTGCGGCTCTTAACTTGAAGTCATATTGTCAACCATTGTGAAGATCTAAAGAGAATATTTTCCATGACTAAGCATGCGTAAAAATCATTAGAGTAAAATCTCACGCCTTAGCTTGTATAGAAATCCAGCACATACAGAGATAGTTGAAAAAAAAAAAGAAGCTCTAGAATTCGTCTCAGTAAGAAAATGCTCCACTATATATCTCGATTTAAGTTTAAGTCTTAATTCTAGATTACGAGATTATATGTATGGAATTATGATAATAAGAATTTCATAATCAGGTTACAACAGCTATGCAATGGTAGTTGGGCTGTAATGGTTGTTGGTGACAGTCAACGATGATAATAGGAGGCTATCGGCGACAACTGTGATGATGACGAACTTCAAACTTCTAGTTCACTTTCAACTTTCTCCCAAGTTTTCTTCTAGCTCCTCCTCCCCTTCTTGACAAGAATGAGATTCTATTTATAGGATTTTGAAATGGGTATTTTGGTCATTATAGCAAAAATCCCAAAACACTCCATCGGACAGTGTATATCGATTCATTTGATCATTTATAATTTTTTGGTGATTTGACCGTTCAAGCAATATTCAATTAGAGTGATCATAGGGTCGTTGGATTGATTCTCGTCGGTCGATTATAAGCGTCAAATTAGGAAGTCATTTGATTATCCAAATCGGTGTTAAAGTTTTATATATATAACTTTTTTGATTTTATTTGACATTTGGCGATTAACATTATTGAACTTGTCTCACTGAGTAATTTAATTAGATTGTATACATGCTTTAACTTAATATTCGTGCTTGATTTATAAATTTTAGAGATATATATCATATATTTATATATATATATTAATTAAAGTGGATTTTAGCTGTTTAATTTGAATGGCATGCACTCGTAAGTAAATGATTCAAATAACTGTTTATTTATATTTCATCAATTTATATTGAGATTATTAAAAGGAAAAAATTGAATAGGAAGACAAATTTTGTTGCGAAATATTTTTGTTGTTTACAAAATAGAGTGATGTTGTTATATTGTATAAGACTCATAAGGAGGTGATCGGCATAATAGTTAGCATGATATCAATGTATAATAAATTTGAAAATTTTAAAAATAATATATATATATATATTATTTTTTTAGTTTTTAACTATATTTATTTGAGAAATCATTCAAGAGTTCTTAATTTCAGAAAGAAGTCATAACAGAAATATAATTAAAAAATTCATTTAATAGTAATAATAATAATAATAATAATAATAATAATAATAATAATTATTATTATTATTATTATAATAAATAAAATAAGAGACCTCTCCACTATATTGATGTCGGCGAACTCTTGTGGGCATCATCACTCGCTAGTAGTAATAAGTTAATGGATATTTTTAAAATAGAACATCTTGTGATAATTAGTTATTTAGCACGAAAAAAAATTAATTAGTAAAATAAAGCAGTCGTCCGTCAAACGGACTATCTGAATCGTCCGTCAATTTGACGGGACGGACGACTAACCACCTCTTTTTTTTTTTTTTCTGGTTTGTACAGCGGGGAGAAGAGAGAGAGAGAGAGAGAGAGAGAGAGAGACTTTTTTTTTTTTGTAACGGCGGGTTAGAGAGAGAGAGAGAGAGAGAGAGAGGAAGATTTTATTTTTTAATTTTTTTAAATAATATAATTATTTAAAATATATAATTTAAAATATTTTTATAAAATATTTAATAACCAAATATTTATATATTTAGTTATTAATTTTTTATTATATATATAATTAAATATATAATTTAAAATATTTTAATTATATATATAATTTATAAATTTATTTAATATTTTTTATTAATTAATATAATTATGTATAATATATATAATTTTATTAATTTTGTTTATATAATAATATTTAAAATATATAAATAAATAAAACAAAAGAATAAATTATATAAATATTTTATAAACTATATAAAATAATATATATATTTATATTTTTAGTTTTTATATATTTAAATTATAAATATTTTTTTTATATAAATAATTTAAAATATTTAAAATATATATAAATAAATAGTTATATATATGTATATATATATAATTAGTTATTTATTTATTTAAAAATATTTATTTCTTTAAAATATATAATTAGTTAAATAAATAAATAAATAAATAATTGTAAATTATATAAATATTTAGTTATATATATATATATTATTTATTCCTTTCTTTATTTATTTATTAAAAATTATTTATTTATTTTTTTTATATTTTTATATTTTTCATATTTTTTGTTATTATTATTATTAAAGACTTATATTAATAAATATATATATATATATATTATATATTTTATAATAAAAAAATATTCTATAAAAATTATTTTAAATTATTTATATAACTTAAAATATTTATATAATTTAAACATATAAATAACTAAATAAATTTATAAATATATATATGTATATATATATATAATTATTTTATTTATATAGTTTATAAAATATTTATATAATTTATTCTTTTAATTATTTATTTATTTATATATTTTAAATATTTTTATATTATATATTAACAAAATTAATAAAAGTATATATATACATAATTATATTAATTAATAAAAAAATATTAAATAAATTTATAAAATTATATATATAATTAAAAAATATTTTTAAATTATATATTTAATTATATATATAAATAAAAAATTAATAACTAAATATATAAATATTTGGTTATTAAATATTTTATAAAAAATATTTTAAATTATATATTTTAAATAATTATATTATTTAAAAAAATTAATAAAAATAAAATCTTCTCTCTCTCTGCTCTCTCTCTCTCTTTCTCTCTCTCTCTCTCTCTATAAAAAAAAAAAAAAAAAAAAGTCTGTCTCTCTCTCTCTCTCCCCCGCCGTTACAAACCAGAAAAAAAAAAAAAAAAAAAAAATGGCCAGTCGTCCGTCAAACGACATCAAGTCGTCCGTTTGACGGACGACTTTAATTAAATTTTTTTAATAATATATCGTTAAACTGCTATTTTAAAAATAATCCCTAATAAGTTATGGCGGGTTAGACTGTTGACCGGCCTATGCGATTTTCTTTGTTATATTCTAAGTTAAATTTTTATAATTTTGAAGCCCAATAAAATCATTAGATGCGATTCTTAGTAATTTTAGAAAAATTTTGAGCAATTTTTTTTATTAATTTTAACTCTGAATGATATGTTAACATAATTAAAGAGTAAATTTAGGAGAAATTGCTTGATTTATGGCCTAAGGGGAAGATCCATATTAATATATAAAAAAATGATAGTTTTCTTATGCTAAGCTAAGAAATTTTGTTTTTTGGGATCACATTTAATTTTTTATTTTTTAATTTATTTTAAAATGAAATATATTTAAAATTAATCAAAATACTCAATAAATGCCATGATTTTTTGATATGACAATGAAAATTAAATTCAGTCAAATTTTTTGGTGTTGAAAGTAAAACTAATAAGTTCTAAGATCAAGACTTTAAATCTTTGATTTTGATATAAATTCTAAATAGCCCCAACATAGTGTTTATACAATCGGCTCTAATCTAACAAGCTCAAGATCTCACATTACTTCATTTGAGCATTCAAATACTTAAAATACATCAAATGATCAAGAATTTTGAGTCGGTTCATGAAGTTGGTTGATTTTGATGTATTTCTACGTATAATCATCTATCATTTCCATGAACAGAGAGGAGAGCTCAAAGCAAAATCTCAGAGTATGATTACTTAATGCCAGTATCTCGCCGTTGTCATCTCGTATCCATCATGACAATTTGGTCATTTTTTTCTCAATCATTTTACTACCACAATTATTGTTGTTTAAATTTCTCTATACAATTGTAATCCCATTATCGAGAAAATTTTACTCAAGATACATAAGATTTTTTTCTTTGTATCATGATTTTCTCTCTTTTAGGTTTTTCATTCTCAATTTTTTCTTGTTCATTCTTTAAATATCAAGCTTGGATTGATGAATGAGTAAATTTTCATCTACATTTGGTTTTCTAACACGCAATAATTTTTTTTTTACAATAAAATAGGAGGTTTACCTACAAATACTTAAAATTACATATATTATATATTTAACATCTAAAAGTTAAATATTACAGTCATAGACTCATAGCATTCAAAACATTCGAATCTAAAAAAAAACAACTCTCCGTTAAAATAAACTCATCCCGTCACCCCTGCCCCGTTTCCATTCACTGCTTGTGACCGAACGTCACTTGCCGTCCGTCCCTTGCCGAAACTTCGCCGGGATTACTTGCGGGGGTAGCAACTTGCAGTCCGAATTCACATTTTTGGAGAAAGCTCAACCTCAACTACAACAAGCTGGAGCTCGCATGCATGTTCATCACACCTGTCTCGACCATAGTTAAGATGAGCATTCAAAATCCCCATGGCTAAAGGAAGAAGCTTCTGCATCTGCATGAATGAGTTTCTTCCATTGGTAATGATGCCGCTTCAAATCATCTACATGACTGATGCTTCCATCTAGCCTTGCTAGACAACTAATGTAAATGATTCCTTCGGATTAGTGGGCATAATTTATGTTTTTATTTTCAGTTTCTTTCATTCTATCTTGTACTCGTTGGGTTTTAAACTCTTTTTTTTCATAGGGTTGTGAATAATAGGACAAAGAAGTGATTATTCTTCTTTTAATAACCCATGCACATTCTCTCTATTATTGGTTACTCAAATATTTGATTTAAGAAGAAATATTTTGTTCAGTAGTCTATAAAAGTAATGATGAAACGTTTTTCTGTCATTACAAATCCTAAAAATGAAAGAACAAATCAAAAGAGAAACATCAGCCCTTAGATTTGTAAATTCTTTCATCATTCTCTTTGGAGATTATTTTGATCATTCCTCCTTCCACTACTAGCATCTCTCCAATCTTCATTTTGGTAACTAATATCTCATCAATCTCAAACTCGAGAATATGATACATTCAGTGGATATCTCAAATTTTCTTTTTTCACATTAAGAGCATAATTATTCACCATAGCTCCCCCAAAGAGAAAAAAGCTTTTATAGTGTTCGCATAACAAATCAATTTTTCTTGGTGTTGGACAAATCAGTGAACCTTAACAAAGATTACCGGTGAAGATGGTGAGCTAGGGACCGGGTGACATAATTTGTTTCTTTTGACGCGAGTGATATATTTATTAGATTTATAAGTTTTGAGTGCCCTGGGTGTAATATTCATTTTTTAGATGTTAAATATGAAATAGAAGTTTTGAGTGCTATGTAAATCGCCTAATATATAATTTTAAAAAAATATATAAAAAAATCATCAAAGAAATATATTTTAAAATAACATAAGAGATAAAAACAATATTACAAAATAAAATTGATCCAAATAAGCCCTAAAGATTACAAAATTATTCTCTATATTTTTCAACCAAATTTGAGATTGGTATTGACAATTTAAAAAAAACATTTAACTTATAATATAAACAATAAAATAAAAATTAATAAAAAAATTATAATTAAGAGCATCATAATCAAATTTTTTTACATAAAAATAAAATTGTTAAGTGACAAAAAATTAATGTTGCTATCCTAACTTAAACTTCATATCTTACTTATTTTAAAATAAATTTAATAATTATAAAAATTTCTTCTATCAAAATTGAGTATTATGGGCTAAAATTTGCCACAAACCTCTCAATGAAGAGTTTGTTTAAGTATCAATGTAATCTTCGAAAGATGAATAGTAGATAAGACACTACCTAGAGATTTTGCCCTCATTTTGTGAGGACTTTAGATCTAGTTCTAGGTTTTTTATAGACGCGAGCACCTATAGTTAATTACCCCTCTCAATACTGAGAGAGCGCTATCGATTAAGGCTAGTCGATGAATCACTAGATTGCGAGCGTATAATAGCAGTGAGTGGAGTGAGTTTAGAATGTTATGAGATTTATTATTTAATTTAAAGCTTTTGGTTGGGGGAACGATGACGCCGATCTAGATCCCATGGTTCCATTATCCCTCACGCCCCCAATCTATTTAGTCGAGGAGATCCCACGATCAAAGGATCCTTGTCAGCAATACATGGGTTACATCGTTCAAGGTGTCCTTGTAGACATGGTGGTATTTATCTAAGAAGATAAGCTTAAGTTCACCTTAGCTAACAGAGAGTTTTTTACCCAATCAAGTATATTCTATAGTTCACAGCTCAAAGAGAAAAGTCATTTGGGAACATACAGGCAGCGGTCGTGACCATAATTTAGTGGTGTCATTTTATGTGCTCAGGAGGGCTCGGTCAGAACTGCCATTTATGTGATGCCATTTTGCATAAAATCAAATGATATATAGGACACGATCACGCCTTGCTTGCTTAAGATTATTTGAGTGTGAAAATAGTTATGTATTTGATTTGACAGTAGCTCTTTGTGATCAAAAGTTTTTTTAATTTGCCACCTTCAACAAATAGTTGCGAATGGGTGGATGGATTTTACTTTAAATTTAAATAATTAATTTTATTTAATTTATATTTTTATTTGAATATTTGATCATTTTATAATTAATTTGAATTTGAATATATAAAGATTGATCATTTAAACCTTAGTAGTGATAGCCTTTTAATCACATGGCTATTGTTTGCTAATAAACCATGTTGACTCTACCTCTTTGCTACATATCGAGTCTAAATTTCCAAAATGTATATTTCTCTAAACCTAACAACTCTAGCTTGAGCATAGAGAATCGAGTTTGAGATTTTCCTCTTAAAAGCCTCAACTTGAGAAGTCATGTCAATAGGTTTAGGTTTATCTTTTATAATTATATGACAGAATTAACTTCTCATATTTTATTAAATTAAATTTATTATAATATAATAATTAGATTTTTAGATTTTATTAACTATGATCCGGTCTTAAGATCAAACAGGGAATCAACTCGTGCAGCATCCTCGACGCTAAGTTTAAGCATTCAACATAGTGTCGGGGCCCATGCGGATGATTTGAGAAAGTAGATAATTTTATTTCTAAGTTATGAGATTAATTTTAATTTTTATTTAATCTGAACTTAGCTTACACAGCCTTTTCAGATATTAAAATTTAGACTCTAAGTCCTTATATCCGAGCACATGCAGGCATTTTTTTAGCATAGATAATTTCATCCAATTAATAAAATTATTTATTTTGAAAGTTCTAATTAGAATGAAAACTTTCTACTTATTTGATTGAAGGAAGCTCCATAATTTGTGTAGAAATTAGTTTAGTATCATTTTCTGTCTGCTAATATTAATGTGATGCATATCCGGTGGAGATATGCAGATTGGGCGCTTGTGCTATTTATTTTTTATTATTGATATTATTATTAAGTGTTTTAGGGAACACCACGCAGATCCGCAGATGTACTCATTATGGTGATCAAGTACGACATTAAGGAATGGTGTACTATCTCGAGATGTAGAAGTCACTATCATATAATGGACTTAATCACCTAACGAGGACTCCTAAGGCATGATAGGTCTTCGAATATATCAGAGATCTTTTCCCTACTTTACATGAAAAAGTAAAGCAGGGTTTATTTAAACTAAAGTTCATTAAGTTCCCTATAGAGGAAAGCCCTCATAGTTAATTACATCAAAAAGAATGAGATTCTTTAAGAATACTCTCAATTAAGGTAAATGATCATTGTCTCTAAAGATTTCAAAGATAGGACTATCAATAAATTGGTTATTTTTGAAAATCAAGTGTGATTGATCAAAAGGAGGGAGTTATTATCAAAACCAAAGGGAGATGAGTAAGAGATGCTCATGATACTAGAAAACTTAGTGAGCATCCCAAACTATTCTATGGTTGGCCTTTATATTTTTAAAATTGAGATAATTATATGTTTACGTTAAATTTTTATTAGAAATCTAGAGTTTACAATTCCATAATACAAGATTGTGGAAATGCCTAAGAGACTTATGCTTGTTGTCCGCAAAAGGGAAACAACTATATCGGATCTAAATCTAGGGAGCTTTGGTGAGGGTCAAAGCACGACCTAAATCTAAGGTGAAAAATAGCTATATGGTTTATCTCCACAAGAGAGGATAAACCACCCAACTGTTGGACTTACAACCACTTAGAGTGGCTGCCAACTAACTTCTCCTATCATTTTAAATACATGTAGGCAACTCTTATGCTTTGCAAGATGGCTAAGTTATTGTTTATTTAGAAATGAGACTAAGTCCTTAAACACACTCCCTAAGAGACTAGATCATGAAGGGCATGAATAATGACTTAAATCTACTACAAATTTTGTTAAGTTTTATTTTAAATTTTGGATATTTTTATTTGACACGGGCTATGGGATTTCATATGCCTAATGCATGAGAAAATTGGTCATGGGCTAAAATCAAAAGAATGATGTGTGTTTCCACCATGGCTCTCAAAGCTCAAGCCATTTTTTTGGCAAGGGTGGAAGCCTCCATTAGCAAAAGTGAAGCAATATGATTTATGCATGATGTGAGACATACAACATCCAGCTAAGGGGTTGCTAAAGATTTTATTATCTTGATTTATATCCTAAGCTTTAGGTGAGGTTATGAGTTATTTAATTTAATTTTGAGTTGATTAATTAGATAGAAATTTTATTTTTTCCTAAGAGTCTAATCGCATCTAGGCCATTCAACAACCATCAAGCAATTAAGAAACTAGGAAAATCATACTATCCTAATTGAGAAATCATAAACATAACATCAATCAATTTATAAAATTAGTGTAAAAGGAATAAGAGGCTGGTGTAGTCGGGTACCATTGTACAACTCGAAAAGAAATGTGGGTAGCGAAGCTCTACCCTTATACAATCTGGATTACAAATGAATACTTATAATTTAAAGGAATTCGTGTTATATGAGTCTTCATTCTTCATTCTTCATTTCTTCCTTTCTTCATTTCTTTCTTTCTTTTGGTTTAACTTGGGATGTCGTTTGCTCTAAGGCTTCACATGGTATATAAGACATGGTCTTATAACCAATGTTCATCCTAATTCCCCCATAACATTCATTCCAAATCTTAATTGTAAAATTTACATCAAAATAGGAAAGATAAATCTAACTAAACCTACAAAATAGAGATTAGCTAAACATACCACACAACCCAAGCAATTATATGAATAATTTGGACTTAGCACCCCACACATGGGTAACCAAGTCCACATATCCTAATTTGGGTTATGCTTAGGGGTATAAGCAACCTGCATGCAAAAGAATTTATATTTTTATTACAGTGCTCCTTAAGAAAAACCCCCTGTAGAAAGTATGATTAGGCTAAAATTGGCCTAACATCCGCACATGCACCCTAACATCCAATCTAAAATATTACATCACAAAATAAAATAAGGCATCAAACCATGCACTGCCCTAACCTAAAGCTAGAAACAGTGACTTAGTCTAATGTGTGTGCCATTCAAGGCTTGTGTGGCTTGTCTTAGCTAGGCTTTAAGATAAAATTTTCTAAGTGTGAAAGATTCAATTTAGATGGTGGTTTTAGTTTAAGAGATTTAGTTGATTTGTCAATTTTAGTTGGTGATTTGATTTGGTTTGAATGAACCTACACTTAGTTACTAAATTTTATGAAGAGAAGAAAAGAGAAGAGAACTTCTCTTTCATCCCTACCTTAAAATATTTCTAAGGTAAATTAATTGATGAATTTCCTTTAGTGAATGTTTTATTATGTGTTTTAATTAAACCTAAGTTTAGATTTGCTCTAAATAGCCCTATTCAATAAAAAAGGCATCTTAGGATTAGTTAAGGTGAATTACTATCACATAACACAACCATTCATTTTTTTCCACCATGTATACCATGCATATGAATAATCCTAAGCATACTTATACATTCAATGCAAATTTTAGCACACTTTGATGGTGAATGCTAATAGATATGATTTGCAATTTTGGATATTCCATTGATGCATGTCTTTATTATGTAGAAAAGAGGGATTTTTCATCCATTAACAAAATGCACATTCACATGTATATAAAAGTAATAAGTGAGTACAACGCCATTATTTTCTACACCAGGGGCATAAGGTATAATACCTACTTAGGGCTACTTAAAGCCTCGCAGTCCCGGGATGTTCAGACTAATATATCACTTTTCTTAAATACATGTAGATGTACAAAAAGAAACAAATGGATGAAGAATCATGCAAAAGATTATGTTTGATTTGGTTGTATAATTTACATGTGTAATGGTGAAGATCCTTCTTAAGTCATAACATAGAAATGCATAGGAATAGATTTAAGCAAGTGTTGTGTTCTTTTCAAATGAACTATACACTTTGTAAATTCTATTCAAATCCATGTTAAGAGAAGAAAAGAAAATAACATAATACACATCTTATGCTATAATCACATGCAAGCTTCTAAGTACTTATAAGTAGCATCACTTCATTTATAATCTTTGATTTATAGGTTTTGAAAATAATTTTGGTTTAATAGTGATAATAGCCACTCATATTCTTAATTTTAGCCAACACATGCAATTTGACATAAAAAAAATATTTTATTTAATTGATTTTTCAAAAAAAAAATGAATGCATGATTTCATATGGAAAATAATATTTAGCATGCTTGAAAAGAAATAAAGGGATGTAAGCACATGACTTCATTCACCCTAATAAATTTCTAAAGATAATCATATAAAATAGGATTATTTAAAATGAATCAAAATTATTTAAGAAGATTTTTATTTTTGAATTTGATTTGACTTAGAAAATATGAAAAGGGTTTGTTGGTCTTAACCTATTTCCCCCATGTGTGAGTTTAGTTTAATTTTAGAATAATTAGATTGATTTTATGTTTTGTTTAGGTTAAGGTATGAATTAAATCCATTAATTACCCCTTACATATACCACTTTAACATAATTATCCAAGTAATTATGAGCCAACATATGATATGCAACCACATGGAATTTAAATCAGGAATGCACCTAAGAAATGAAGGGCCTAATGCAATTGTCTCACAATTATTGATTAATTTTTTAATTAAGTACTTTCATAACCATCCTACACATGTAGTTTGATTATAATTTTCTTTGGAGTTATCTTAGGTTATTGAACACCTAAGAATCTACCCAATAATTAATGATTAAGTTCTAGAATGATTTGATTTTGAATTTGATTAATTAAATTATTTAATGAAGTGTTTAAGACATTAATTAATTGCAATTTAATTAAGTGTTTATCTAAATGAAATAAACTTAGGGTAAATGATTGGAAGAGAAATTCTAATCTCATTCTCTAAGTCCATTCACTATTTCATGATGATTAACAAGCTTAATTAATGAATTTATCAATGTTTAATAGGTTAATTAATTAAGAAGGTGATTAGGGATGAAATAAGCAATTCTCCTAATTAATCAAGCAATAAATTCCAAGAAAGTCATTGGAGGCAAAGGTCATCCCACTAATTAATTCTAAAAAGTTTGGGATTAATTCCTGGATCTCTATTTTGCTGGATTAATTAAAGAGTAATAAACTTAATTATATTTTAAATAAAACTAAAATTGAGTTAAAATTAGTATTCAAAATTAATTAATTTTAATTTTCTATTATTCTTCTCTGAATTATCTTTAAAATAAGTGTTTATTTGTATTTTTTGGATTTTCTACAATTAGTTATGAATATTGGAAGTTTCAGCATTAAAATTGGAATTAATTAACTCTAATCCCATCCCATGTGGCTAGATGCATGGCTTTTCACTATGATGGGATAGGTTATTTAAGTTTACACATCTGTCGGCTGAGTCAGCTGGTGGAGGACACGTCTTCTCTATGAGACGTCCAATCTAAGATTGGACGACCAAGATTAATCCTGCGGTTTAGGCTAAAATCAAAGGGGATCTAGCGTGATCTAATCACAGCTATTCATTCCAATCATGCGGAACAGATGGCGTGTGAGCCTTCTCTTTCGTGAGCGATGAGCTCCATTTAATTCGAGCTCACCTGAGCTCGGATTGGGATTAAAATGATCCCACACCTTTGAAACAAGGGGGGATGCACACCCAAAGGTCAAGATTTCAAGAGGTGGGAATTTTCTTCAAAAAGTACCAACCAAATTCTCTTATGGCTACGGTTTTGAGTAATTATCTCATCGGAGGCTATCACCGATGCTTCCAATGGAGGAGGTAGCTTCATCTAGTAGAGACGAAGCCCTGTTGAAGGAATTAAGTCTTGATTTGAAGTGATGCTCACCAAAGCTCCCTTCAATGGACTTTGATCAAAGTGATGCTTGGCTTGGAGACTTAAATGACTATTGAAAGTCCACCAATATGTGTGTGCAATTTGATTTTGATGGAGAGAATTGAGTGAGTTGGATTTTCAATTCACCTCCTCTTTTGACTTTGAGAGTAAAACTGAGAAGGGAAATCAAGGAGCTTGGAATGGCTTGAAAGCTTGGGAGGCTCAATTCTCCTTAGCTCGGAAATGAATGCTTGTGGTTTGAGGAGAATGAGGGGAGTATATCTCCTCCTTGATCTGGATGGTGAAGAGTTGAATTATCATTTTTGATCAATGGCACAAGAGGCACGGTTTGAGCTGCCAAACACCCATGTGATCATTTTGGGTAGTGGAGGAAGGAGTGGATGCCCATGTGCTATTGAGTGCATGATCCAAGTGTTCAATTTCTATTAGAGAGGTCCTTGGCTTGGGTCATGGCTGACCCAAGCTCATTGGGTGCTATTCACCACCCTCCTTGGTACCTATGTGGACTACTAAGAGGATGCCAAGTGGTCTTGAGAAAGAAATGTCCAAATTCCAAGTGAATTTTGTCATAAGATACCCTTTGACCTAGGAACAAAGTGGTCATTTGGCCATGATTTTGATTTGGGCAAATTTGAAATGATTCAAAAATGGGTGGGGCCAAATTTCAAGTGATTTGGAGTTCATTTGATTTGAATTGGTTCAATTTAACCCATTTAGGTCAAGTTTGGTCAAATTGGGTTAGGTTGACCAAATGGTCAAATTGGGTCAAACCATGGGTTAGTTCAAGTTTAAATGATCATTTGGAGCCTATCATTGGTTTGGTTCAATTAATTTTAGATTTGGTTTTGGTTCATTTAGGTTCATTTAGGTCAAATGGGTCAAGTTGACCACCCATTTGACCCAATTAGGTCATGGGTTTAGCTTGGTTGGTCATTTGAAACATATTGCAAGCTTTGGTTTCAATCAATTTTAGTTTGGTTTGAGTTGATCAATTTGAGTCAAGTCGTTCATGGTCAATTGGGCTAGTTGGGTCTAATTAATCAATTGAAGCTCAAGTTCAATAATCAATTTAGAATGAATTTGACCCATTGGTTGCAATCAATTTGGCTTAGATCAAGATTTGACCTATTTTGACTTTTTAGGTCAATTTGGGTCAACTTAGGTCAAGTGGCCAATTAGGCTTGGTTTGGCTCAATTGATGACTTGGTCATGTTCAATCACTGATTATGAATTAGTTTAGATCAATGGTTTCAATCAATTTGGTATAGTGGATTTTTTCATTTTGCTAAATATTGACTTGGTCAAAGGCTAGGTTTGACTTGGTTTGACCCAATTTGAGTGATTGATCATCCTAGGATGATTGTTTCTCACAATGTGAGGCTTAGATGGGCTTAGTTCAATCCAATTTGGGTTGGATTAGAATTTGCCTTGAAAAGGTCCTTTTAGGTCACTTTGTGTCAAGTGAGCCTAAGTAGTTCAATTGGCTTGATCAAGGCTTGATTCAAGTTTGATTGAACTCACATATGGACTTATGATGGAAATATAAATCCAATTGCAAGTGATTTGGAGTCAAATGGGTTTTGTTTCATTTGACAATTTTGAGTTAAAAGGATGAATATGGGTTTGATTTATGATTAGTTTATATTTTGGGCATGATTGAAGAAGAAGTGATTGTTTGAAGAGAAATCCAAGGTTTTAGATTTGAGAAAGATTTGACTAAGTCAATTTGTTTAAAAGATATAAGTTGGATTTTATTTAAGTTTTAAATTGATTTTGTTATTTATATTTCATTTATATTTGTGAATATAAATGAGAATATAAATGGGTTATGAGAAAATCTTTTGAGTTTGGAGTGATTTGGATTTGATTTGAGCTAAGTCCATAAGATGAAATCAAAGACTTAGGAAAGATTTTAATTTTGATTTAATCATGGTTTCAATCATTTGATTTGGAATTGATTTATATTTGAGAAAATCAATTGAGTTGGAATCAAGATTTGATTTTGGAAATGATTTATGATTTGAGAAAATCAATTGAGTTGGAATTGATTGATTTGATTTGATTTATGATTTGAAAATCAATTGAGTTGGAATTGATTTAAGATTTAATTTGGATTGGTTTAAAGGAAGCAAGGATTGGGTTCAAGCTATGGGTGGTAAAGTCCTCCTAATACCCCTAAGGCATAATTTCATTCCAATGGCTAACTCTCTAAGTCTTAGGTTATGTGTTCACCTAATCACTAGAAGTGTCTTAAGACTAAGGAACTCTTAGTGTCTAGAGGAGTCCTATGTCTAAGATGGAGAAGTTGAAAGCTCACTCCAAAAGTGAGGTCAACAAAGGCCCACAGTGAATGACAAGGCATACCACATTGGTGTTGACCAAGACAATCAACAATGTTCAAACAATCACAAGCACTAACAGAAATGATCTACTCCTAAACCCAAAGTATGGAATCAAAATCTTAGTGCAATGCGACTCTACTTATGTTAAAAACATAAGAGAGCAAAGGAGGAATGCCCTAGGGATTGAGTATGTGAGTCTTCCACTAGGGGAAAAGGCTCAAGTTATCCACTCAGGGATAAGAGGTTGTGAAATCCACTAGGGGATTAGAATTTGGAATCCACTAGGAATAAAAGATGTGAACCTTCCATTAGAGGAACAAGTTCAGGTTGGATTGAATTAATTAGGGAGATTGGAAGATTTGCATCTCCGAGGAGAAGCTGATTGATTTGATTGTTTAATTTGACTCCACTAGGGGAGGTTGGTTGGTTTTGTTTAAGATTTTAAATTTTGAATTTTGAGATGGACCTTTATGGTTTGATGTGAGAAGGGGGCCATGTCGACCTTGGCCCACTTCAGTTACAATCCAAGGGGTAGTCTACCAACATGGTAGACTATCCAACCGGAGGTTGCCTTTTAGTTATGCGTGGTACTAGAAAGCATAGTAGACTTACATCTCCCAAAGTGAGGATCAATCACTGGGATGATCAGTTGGCGAGGCAATGGATCAAACCCAACCTTAAGCTGGCTACTGAGTGAATACCTCTAGGGGACTTAAATCAGCTCAAAGATAGTCAAAATTAATTTTATTTTAATTATATTTGATGAATCTCGTTGGTTTGTGATTTTAGAGTCCTTGGCCTTGACCTACTTCAAATTTACCAATCTCCAAAGGGGCGGGGAGAACTATCCGACCAAAGGGGTGTCTTTCAGTGCCAATTCAAGGAAGAAAGCATGGGGACTTATATCTTTCCTGAATAAGAGACCACTGGGACAATACATTAACAAGATAACATGTCAATCCAACCTAGGGCAACCCGTCGATTTATGACAGTCATGCTAGAAAGAATTGTGTAGTAGACTTACATCTTCCAGAGCAAAATGACTACCAGGGTAAATTATTTGTGTAAAAATAGATTGAACCCCGCCTAAGGGAGACTACCAAGAGAGTGTCGACTTGAGGACTTATCTTAACTTAAGTGTAGTCAGGCAATTCCTATAAGGAGTTTTACTTGCACCCATAAGATAGGATGCACTTGGGAAAGGGAGCTGGGGCTTGAATTCTAATCCAAGTGAATAAATTTGATTATTTTGTTTGTTTGTTTATCATGAACCCTATTGGTTTATGAGGGATCATACTGAGAAGGAGCTTATATCATCCTAAACATATTTCAGATTTATTAGTCCAAGGGAGAATCTATGCATCCGCTGAACAAATTTTCCAACCACAGGGGTGACTATAAGGAAAGGGAGACTATCCAATCCAAAAATAACCCAGGTAGTGTCTAAATGGGGTTGTTAAGGACGTAATCCTAGTAGAGTGCTCACAAGGGAGGGGTCACTAAGGGCTATATCCAAAACCACGAAGAAGATATTTGTATTGGTGGCCTCAAGGAGAAAGCATGGGGACTCACATCGCCAAGAGTGGTGTATCCAGGTGAGTCTTGTATAAGAACATCAACCAACCTAAGGTGTCCATCAATTTGTGATAATCAACCTAGGAATAAAGCATCGGGGACTCACATCTTTCTATAGTGGAATTGATTTCCGAGATAGTTTGTCTTCGGCTCGACATGTGTTATCCGACTTAGGGAAACTACTGAGTGAATGCCACTGGGGGACTTATATCAACTCCAAAGTAGTCAAGAGGAAAAGAGCTGCTGGGGGACTTATCCTAAACCTCCAATATACCCGACCTAGTCAGTGCATGATAGTTAGTTCAAGAAAAAAGCATGTGGTTTACATCCTCTTAAACAAAGTCAACATGAGGTAGCTTACTGACTGCGCAATGAGGCCTACCAAACTAATAAGGCGCTCATTGGTTTGCAATGATCAAGTCAGGAAGAAAGTGCGAGAACTCACATACATCGAACAAATGACCACTAGGGTGACATACTAGCAAGGTAGCATGTCAGCCTGACCTAGAGCAGATAAAGAGTGTCATAAGGGGCTTGCTCTCACATCAAAAATAGCCTGAGATAAAAGATATGTGTTTGTGTTTGTATTTGTGTTAAAGGAGGACAGGCTACCGCTTGGTTTCTCTTACACCTATCCTAAAACATGCCTAAAAGTTGATGAAATGTTGTCACGAATAGTAATTATGATCCCACCAAGAAAGGATGCCGCTTGGGCTCTCTTACACCTAACTTAGCCATGTTAGTCAAAATAGGATGCCTCTTAAGTTTTCTACACCTACTCTAGTAGCGCTGATGAATCATGTTTACTTTGTGTTCGTGTTGTGAAAGAAGGATATGATGCCTCTTGGGTTCTCTTACACCCACCCTAAAACACGTCATGATGAATTCACAAACAAGCAAACAATGCTTCGAATGAAGAGAATATTTTAATAAATTGGAATGGAATTTTTAAGATAATTATTTTCAAACTTGATTTTATGGGTAATATTTCTTTAAATAGAGCCTATTGATTGGAAGCATCAATTGTTCCCCTTTATAATCAATAAGTTGATAAGATCCTCCTTGGTAGGCCTTCTCTATGATATAAGGGCCTTCCCAAGTGGGTTCAAACTTGTTGGGAGCTTGAATCATCTTGACTTTGTACAACTCGGGGTTCTAGCAGGCCCGTATGTGTCTCTCCTCCAAACCTTCGAGCTCTTTTAACTGCAACTTGGCATTCTGCTCTGTAGTGATTTTACTACCCATTACTATCCTTAGTGATGGGAGTTGCACTTCTAAGGGTAGAACGGCTTCAAACCCATACACTAAGGAGAACGGGATAGATTGGGTTGGAGTTTTGTATGTGGTGATGTATGCCCACAAGACTTCAACTAGGTGCTCATGCCACTGTCGCTTATTATCATCAAGTGACTTCATTAGTATCTAGATGAGAGTTTTGTTGAATGCTTCTGCTAGGCCATTTTCCCTGGGATAGTAGATTATGGAGTATCTCCAATCTATACTGTATCTCCTGGAAAAGCTATTAATTTTGGTGTTTTTAAATGCAGTATCATTATCTGATATAATTCATCTAGGTAGCTCGAACCTATATACATTATGGTTCCTGAAGAACTAGAGCACATGTTGAGCTATGACCTCTCTAAGTGGGATTTCTCCACCCACTTGGAAAGTAGTTGTTGGCAGCTAGAATGAACTAATGACCCTTAGAAGAAGGAGGATCAATCAGACCCACTATGTAGTACCCCAACACTCGAATGGCCATGAGGCCAATGTAGGGTGCAGAATGTTGGGTGGTTGGTGTAAGATCACACCGTGTACTTGACATTGATGCCATCTCCTAGCTACATCCATATAATTTGTAATCATTGAGGGATAGTAGTATCCTAGTCTTTTGATCTTGGCTTTCATCTTCGATTGATGCGCTCGATTGACCAATGTACCTCACCACAAATCTTATGGATTTTGTTTGAAAACAACGTAACCACATTTGATCAAAAGACTGTCGGTATAAGGTGCCATCCACGAGAGGATAGGGGAGATCTCTCTATTTCATCTGATGGGCTTATGATTTCTCTTGAGGTAGTTTTCCTGTGTTCAAGTACTCTATGTTGCCTCTAATCCAACTCCTCATCTTTATTGGCAATGACAACCTCCCCTTCAAGAGAGAATCTCGATGAGTTCAGCATCAATAAGAGATAAGACTTGTCTATTTTGGACCATTATTTTAATGGACTCATCTTCCAGACATGCCAATTCCTTAGAAATTTTGGCCAAAGCATCTGCTACTGCATTCTCTCCTCAACGAACTTTGTAGATGGTGACCTCAAGGATTTGGGCCAACAGCTTCATGGTGTACTCATGGTAGTGAATAAGTTTTGGTTTTAGGACCTTATAGGACCTAGCAATCTAGTTGATGACCAGCTAAGAACTCCCATAGATGTTGATGCTTTTGACACACATTGTAATAGCTAACTCCAGACCGACAATCAAAGCCTCATATTCAACTTTGTTGTTGGTTCATGGATTGGAGATAGTATGAGAATCTCATCACATCGTGGTCTAGAGTTAAAAGAATGATTTATACCCCTGACTTTTCTGGAAGAGTAGATCGTGATTCTTCTCCCTTTTGAAAGGAAGCCATACCATCAAAATACATCTCCTAGCAGTGAATGCTAGTGTCCCCTAAGTTCATGATTTGTTCATTGGGGAGGTCATCACTAAGCAGAGAATCAGCAGGAAGTGGGTGTGTTGCTAAGAAATTTGCTAGTGTTTGTCCTTTAACAGTAGGTAGGAGTACAAATGTGATATCAAACTGTGATAAAATCATGGACCAACGTGCCAACCATCCGAATAACATCAGCTGTGTCATGAGATATTATAGTAGATTGATTCTTGAAATCAAGTTCACTTATGAGAAAGCATATAGTGTCGTAACTTTTGGGATGCGTAGATGAGAGCTAGGCAATGTTTCTTAATAGGTGGGTAGTTTGCTTCAACAGGGATCAGACAATGGCTGAGGTAGTAAAGAGTGTTCTCCTTCCCTTCATCATTGGTTTGAGCCAACAAAGCACCAAGGGAGTCATTCAATGCAGTAGTGTAGAGGATAAGTGGCTTGCCCGAGATAGGGGCTGTTAGAACTGGTGGCTTCATCAAATACTATTGGTGTCTTCAAAAGCATGCTGACACTTATCATCCCACTTGAACTTAGCATCCTTTTTAAGAAGTACTAAAAATGGTTAGCATCTCCCCGATAGATTGGAGATAAAGCGCCTTAGATATGCCAATTGCCCTTGGAATGATCTGAGTTGAGTTAAACTTTAGGTCACATTTCTAAGATAGCTTTAATCTTTTCAGGGTCTATCTCTATTCCACGGTCAATAATAAAACCCAAGGAACTTCCCTAAATCTACTCCGAATGCACACTTCAAGGGATTCATTTTAAGGTTAAAGTATCTTAATTGTTCAAAAATTACTCTCAATTCAAAGAGATGGTCTTCCTTTTTTTTTCTTTTGACTACTAGGTTATCAACATAGCATTCAACTTGCTGATGAATGAGGTCATTGAAGATCTGAGTCATGGCTCGCTAGTATGTAGCACTGATATTTTAAAGCCAAAGTCATGACCTTATAACAATAGATTATGATCGGGGTTTGAAAAGCAGTGTTTCTTTCATCCTTGGGGGTCATCTTGATTTGATTGTAACCAGATGACCCATCCATAAAAGAGAAAATTGTATGAGATGAGCTGATGTCCACCATTAATTCTGGTATAGGAAGTAAAATATTCATCCTTAGGACATGCCTTATTTAAGTCCCTAAAATCGATGCATATGCAAATTTGGCTTATCTTCTTCTTAATTGGCATGACATTGGCTAACTAGGCAGGGCATTTTTCTTCCTTGATGAAGCCAACATCGATCAATTTATTGATTTTAGAAATGACTTATTATTCAACTTCTAATCAGATGCATCTAGGAGCTTGCTTGATAGGGTTAGCGTTAAGGTCTATTACTAGTTTGTAGACTGCTACGTCAAGAGATAATCTGAGCATCTCTTTATAGCTCCATGCAAAGTAGTCCTTAAACTCAATCAATAGCCTAACTAAGTCATTGGTTTCTTCTTCGTTTAGTAGAGAACTGATGTATGTCGAGCATGGATCTTCTTCTGTCTCGAGGTTGATTTCTTTGAGCTTATCGATAGTTGAATGGATTTTCTCTTCAAATTTTGGAGGTTCATCTTTGATTTTAAGATCATCAGGATCATCCAAAGTTTCTAAATAAACATCCTCATAAGAGTTAGTGTGGTTTGAGAAGAACTTATCAGACTCTAGGTGATTGGTGACAACTAAGCAGTAATCATCATCATCGACTGAACCCACTATACTAAATCCTAGTCCTGGTCTTGATTGTGCATCCCTTCCTTTATTGTTCCACAGTTTTTTGAAATACTCTGACCTGTACCAGGATCATGTGTAAGGGATTAAACCTTTCTTTGCAGGATTATGAACACAAGATGAGTACCAATCAATAGGTAATTCTGTTAAATATTTATTTGAATCATCCTCAAGTTTTATATCTACTTCTAGACTTGAGGATGATGGTCCCAATAGGAATTTCTTTGGCTTGACATTCATGGAAGATCTTGGGGCTTCCTTAACTACCAAACCCTCAAGTTTTTGAGAAGATAGTGGGGTTATACCTAAGGTTCCCAACTACTGCCTAATGGTTTTACATAATCCTGATTCAAATATATTTATGCTTTGCTTGGAGGCTTGGTCTTCGTCACTGTTCAGCTCGAGTGTCACCTCCAATGAAACCCGCTGAGAGGGGTTGGCTGGTGTGCTAATCACATGAGACTCATCCTCTGAGCTAGATTCCAAGTTTATGTGAATAGTATGAGAACTCCTCTGAACTGGAACATAGCCCCTGTTGGCTGGCAGCCAACCATGAGGTCTTCCATCCTGAACTGCCTTGATCTTCCTTGCCTCTACCTAGTGGAGGTCATCCTACCCATATGTCCATATGGAACAAACGGTGGAATGTAAACATGGCTTTACTCTTCCTGTGTCCCTTTCTCACTTGTACTTTGTCTTTTCTTTTCTTTTTCTTTTTCTTTTTCTTTTTCTTCTTTTTCTTTTTCTTTTGTATTTGAACTTTGGCCAAGTTCACAAGAATATGTGTTTTGATTTTGAGGAAGATAGTATGTTGCATCCTCATATATCTCAACCTCCCTAACTGAGAATGGCTTTTCATCTCCTTTGGCATAGTATTTGATTCCATTTCTTCAAAACTTAATGCAAAGATGAAGGGAGGATGGAACCATCTTGTTCAAGTGTATCCAAGGCCCACCGAGTAAAGAAGTGATCGATGTATTTGAACCAATTATATAGAACATGGCTTCAGTCTTACGGTTGCTTATTTCCAAATGTAACACTATAGAGCCTAATGCCCTCTTGCCCTATTCATTGAATCCTCTCAGCATCATCTGATTTTATCGGATCTTGGAGAAGTCAATCCTCAAATAAGCAAGAGTTTTTAGGCTCATAATGTTCACCGATGCACCTGGATCAACCAACACCCTAAAGAGACTGAATCTGCCTATATCCATTACAATGTAGAGGAGACGGTTGGGCTCCAAATCCCCCAGAGGAAGGTCTTCATTGGTGAATGTGACTCCCTAGGCATCTCTTGAATAATATGTCTCCTCTCTAATAGCAGTCAACTGAGCTAAGCATATTTCTATATCAAGAAGAGCCTTGATTAATGATTCCCTCATCTCTTTGGATAAGACAAGGACATCTTATATGCTTAGTTTAGCTGGAAACTTTCTTAGGTGAGGATATTGTAATCAACTCTGGGCTGATCCTCCACAAGCACATCCATGGGTGGAGCATCCTGTGGAAGGGCTTCTTGATCGCTGGAACTAATGACTTGCTTACCCTTATCTTGAGGTGCTACCCTAGGAGATAGAACTTTGCCACTACAAATGTTAACTTCGGTGACTTCGTGAGATGGTTTAGTTGAAAGTTCTACCTGCTCATCAGGTTCACCTACAGCTTCTCCTATAGGACCCTCAGAATCAGATGATTCTAAGTCTATCTCAAGAGGTGAACCCGTATTATTCAAAGAAAGAAAGTCCATCTCTGAATCATAAAGAGGATGATTAGAGTTGTTATAATTATTAAAACTTGAAGAATTTCTAAAAGAGTAGAATTAGATAACTCATCAGAAGTGGCACAGTTGTAATTCAAACTAGCTTTATGCTTCAATTTCTTAGATTTAAAAGGAGGTACATAGTAGAAATCTAGTAAAGTAAGTGGGGTGAGGGATTTGATGCCCTCATCTACCGATACAAGATGTCTACTAAGGAGAACTAGTTAAAGTAGGAATGTCGGTTGAAGTCATAGTTGTAATGGTGCAATGAAGGCTGGACTCGATCGATGGTTGCGCTACTTGGCTATCCCAGGCAAGTATGGGCTGCTGCTGTTGAGCTACCACTTTTCCCAAGTTGTCTTTGGCAACTTGAACCTTCCTTGATGTTAGAGGTTCGAGCTTCCTTAGAACTAGTAAGGAAAGTTTCTTGATTTTAGAAATAATCTTTTTAGAGGATTAGGATAAAGAGATATCCCAACCTTCTCTTATTTTGAGAGAATCACATGTATCCCCTAAAGATTACCCTGATAGAACTAGATGGTTGTTCTACTAGATATTCCTTAGGGATAACTATAGCGCCTGACTTGTAGTTATGCTCAAGTCAGTCCTTAAATATAAAGTAATCCTCCAAAACATGGCCTGGCATGCGATAGTAGGGGCAAAAGTTAGGATCAATACTCCTACGCACTTTCTCTGGCTTTCTAGGCTCGAGTAGTTAAAAATCAGGTTTCTTTAAGAGGTTCTTAAAGATTTTTCTGACTACCTCCCTCTTAAATGAATAAGTTTTATTTAATTTATCCAAAAGAGTAAGTGGATAATAGCTACCTATGGGCGGATATGCGTAACGCTGCTGAGAGTATGGCTATGGAGGAGGTAGCGAAGGCTGTGGAGGCTACTGTGGTGCCAATAAGATGGTCAAGGCAGTGGTAAAGGAGGTGGAAGTGAAGGCTGTGGCGCTCGAGGTCTCTCATGTCGATCTCTATTGCTTCCCTTGTCCAATGCTCCCCGCTTCTTTTCATAGGCTTTTGTGGCTTTGCTTTAATGATGATCTGAAAAGCTTGCCTCTCAGTATGTTAGCTTCCTTGTTGATTAGTTTCTCAAATATCTTAATGGTGAAACCTTTAAGCATGATGGCGACTGGGCCATAAATATTCTTTAATAGAATTTCAATAACATGCTATTCAGACAGTTGTGGCTTGCATTTGATGCTTAAATTATGTCATCTAAAAATATAATAAATGAAGGACTCACCAGGGAGTTATTGAGCCACAACGAGATCACCCACAGTTACCCTTTGCTAAGCTCTAGCAAATCTCTTAACTAAGAGTTGCTCCAAAAGTATTCACAAAATTATTGGAGAGTTCAGCATACCAATCAAAAGTTATACCCGCTAGGCTATTGACAAAGAGATAAAATAATAAGGCATCGCTTCCACCAATGTTGCAACAGCTGGCCGTGAAGTTTGCTATATGTTGGCAAGGGTTCTCACTGCCATCAAAACTTTTAAAAGAAGGAGGCACAAAACCCTTAGGATATTGGATGCATCGAATTCCTATGGATAGGGTCTACCCTTTGGAACCAATGAACCACCTCAGGCTTGCACAAATGCTTCCCTCACTTGTTGTTCAACCATGAGTTTGATATCTTTTTCTTATATAAAGGTACTATCCACTACCTTCCTATACAAGCTAGTACTGCCCTGCTCTACTGGGGGTGAACTCTTGGGTTGATCCAAGACATGCAAAACCCACAATGGTAGATGTCTTGGAGCTTGATTAAGCTAGAATTGCCACTAGCAAATCTTCAAGTCTCTTTCCCATCTTATCAATCTGCTCATCCTTCTGTTTGAGTTGTTGAAGGAGGTGTTGGGTCAAATAGGTTGTATCATCCTGTTCGGTCGTAACACCTTCCAAACTCTGATGATCCTAAATGAGAGAACCTCTGGTATCAACCATATGCATCTCTACTGAGTCTTCCAAAAAATCATCTTTGTTGGAATCAAAGCTAACATTCTCCTCTTCAAGGTCAGACCAATCATACCCTAGGATTTCTCTCTTCTTAGTGAGATAATATGCTACGATATCATCCAAGGAGTGATTCAACTATGCATGCACAAATGCTCGCAGCTGACCGGTGGTGGGATCATGCTCATGAATGGAGATACATTTGACCTCCCCTGCTACTAGAGAGCAAACCCTGTGAGCGCTATGCTCACTGGAAGACATGTGCTCATGGCTACAACTGCTATGGGTGGAGTGCTGCCCCCTGGGGGGATCTACTGCCATAGTTCTCCCTCTACTGCTGCTATATCCATGATCTGCTGAGGTGGTGGTGGTCACCACTCCCTCTTCATGGCAACTGAAGTAAGAGCTCGAGAAGGAGAGCTCGCCCTTGCCTCAGTCGATAGTGTAAATGAAATGGGATCCTTTGGCCATAGTCGAGTCACCAGTGGAGCTTTCTTCTCCGCTAATGCTGCTCTCATGGCTTTAGATGGAACTAGAATAAGATGAAACCGCACCGTAATGGAAGATGGACTAGGTGGTGGAGACAACACCGACTCCTCTCAGTTCTCCTCCCATGATGGGTAATAGTCAAATACTATCATTGTAAATGGCACGGGTAGCACGTTGATCAAGGAAATCTATGAGGGCAGAGGTTGCTAACTGCCTGACATACCTTCACCTCTATTTACTAGTAACATGAATTGATGCACGAACCTCTCTGACCCTCTCCTGAAGGATATGCTCGCCTACACTATGAGGGATAACTAATTGTAAATCAAACTGGGCACCGGACTCTGACCATCCATAAGCTTCACCAACTTAGCGTAGAATTGTCCTGAGGCTAGCATACAACCTCCTCCTATCTCTGGTAGGTGCCTCAAAATGAATGGGAGGTGAGGGTGATATGATCCTCCGACATCTTCCTCCCCTTTATAACCAAAGAGGATGGAACTTGTTCTGAGTAAGCAAAGGAGAAATGACCTTGGGTGACTCCTCTACTACAATGTGAGACAATGTCTCCATCTCCTTGGAAAGTCACACATGATACCACATGATCTTGTGGCTCTTATTGCAGCACTGAGTTCTTCTAGGTGGAGCAGTATGGGAGCTAGACCCTACCTCAATTGTAGGGGAGACTATCCCCTTCCCCTTAGAAAAAGCCAGTGAGTGGGTACTAGCCCGTACTGGGGCAATGATGGGAACAACTGAACATACGAGCACTGGAATTGCAGTTGCTACAAGAACCTCTACTGCCATCCTCTTTAGTGAGGGAAATTCAAAATCTGAGGGCATCTCAATATGGATGACTGGCTTCTATCCAGTCACCACATTCCTACTGACAATGGTGAGGGTTGCCCCCTCACAAGTGACCTTGGCCCCATAAGGTGAGCAAAATCAGTTTGGGGGAGGCTGGCCCGATCCAGGGCCAAATCCATCCCAAAGGGGAAGGTGAACACATACTTTTGAGAATCCATTTGCACTGTACTGAACTGAGAAAAAGCTGTCTGAGATTGAGCTGGAGCTCTATAATTGTTAGAAATAAACTTAAATTAGATTTTTTTGTCTTGATATTTTACTAATTTTTTAAATTTGATTTAAAATTTGAACCCACACTAAATAATTTGAATATGTTAAGTGGGGCTCATTGAATTTAGGAGAGATATTTTGAATGAATTGGAGAAGAGATTTTGACTTCAGAATCCAATTTCAACAAATTTATGTCGGTTGAAAATGGGTTTAAATATCTTGAAGATATTTTTGATGCTTTCATTGGTTCATATTTGAATTTGATTTTATTTTTTGGGACCTTTTATTTAAAAAATTTGAGTATGTTAAATAGAGGGTCAATATATTTTGTTTGGGATTACTCATTTAGCTTAGCAAATTTGGGTATGCTAAATGGGATGTTTGAAAACAATTTTATTTTTGCTTGTTTGCCCATGTTGTGTATCGTGTGTGAATTTAGAAATGAAATCTTTACTTAGCAAATTTGTGTATGCAAAATAAAGTCAAAATGTGTTTGATTTTTATTTTATTTTAATTTTGAAAATGGGATCTTTACTTAGCAAATTTGTGTATGCTAAATAAAACCCAAATGCGTTTGATTTTTGTGTTTTAATTTTGAAAATGGGATCTTTACTTAGCAAATTTGTGTATGCTAAATAAAAAATCCAAATGTGTTTCATTTTTTTTATTTTAAAAATGGGATCTTTACTTAGCAAATTTGTGTATGCTAAATAAAGATCCAAATGTGTTTGACTTTTGTGTTTTGGTTTGGAAAATGGGATCTTCATTTAGCAAATTTAGGTATGCTAAATAAAAATACAAATTTATTTTTGAAGAAGGGGGTTTCTATTTAACAAAAATGGTGTGTTAAATAGAATCTAATTTATTTTCAATTTTATTTTTGAAAAATGAAACTCTCATTAGACAAATTTGGGTATGTCAAATGGAATTCCAATGTATTTTGATTTATTTTTCTTTTATGATTTTTGCAAAGGAGATTTTCATTTAACAAATTTGAGTATGTAAAAATTGAAGTCAATCATGTTTATTTTTCAAAGATGAAATTTTTGTGTGTGATTATTGCTTTTTGAAAAGAAGGGAATTCCAACTTAACACATGTGGAATGTGTTGAGTGAAATTTCAAATGGTATGATTTTATTTGAAAATGAAACCTCCATCCAACACATTTGGATATATTGAATGAAGAGGCTTATCTTCAAATTTGTACTTTTTGAAAAGGAAGAAATTCCAACTTCAATATATGTGTGATATATTGAAATGGAATTTCAATTGTATGATATGATTTTATTTGGAAATGAAATATTCATTCAATAAATTTGGGATAATGAGGGTGTTCATTTTAAAATATGTGCTTTTTGAAAGGAAGAAGCTCCAACTCTAATATATATGGAATATATTGGGTGGAGTTTCAATTTTATGAAATGATTTTATTTGGAAATGAAACCTTCATCCAATAAATTTGGGTATATTGAATGAGGATTTTGATTTTCAAATATGTTCTTTTTGAAAGATGATTCTTAACTTTGATTTTTGAAAGGGTCCTACATGTAACAATCTTGAAGATTGTTAGATGAGGTTGAGTTATAAAATTTTTTTTGTGCAAGTATTTTATTATGTGAACTTTTTGGAAAGTGCTTTTGAAAAGTGACATTTTTATAAAGGATTTATTTTTCTTGTTTGTGGAATGAACTTTACCTTACCATAGAAATGGTAAGAAAAAGGTCCCTAGTTATCCTTTTTTATTAAATTTGATTTTCACCTATTGGGGGACCTAATAGGGGTTTTAAAGACCTACATGGACTGATGTCCTAAAACTTAAATGATATTGGCTAGGTTAGCTTAAGAATGAAATGAGCTAAGTGCCAATGAAAAAGAAGGATAGTCTCAGATTCATATGAAATACAAATCCACTATTGATACTTGGAGACAATAACCATTTATCAAAGATGGAGAGAGGAACCATCCCTAGTGGAGTCGTCAGAAAAAGCTGTGGAGTTTATTTTTTATTATTGATGTTATTATTAAGTGTGTTAGGGGACACCACGCAGATCCGTAGATGGACTCATAAGGAAGTTCAAGTACGACATTAAGGAATAGTGTACTATCTCGAGAAATAGAAGTCACTACCCTATAATGGACCTAATCACCAAATGAGGACTCCTAAGGCATGATGGGTTTGAATATACTAGAGATCTTTCCATTACTTTACATGAAAAAGCAAAATAGGGTTTATTTAAACTGGGTTAGTTAGGTTCCCTATGGAGGCAAGCCTCTATAGTTAATAACATCCTAAGGAATGAGATTCCTTAAGAATACTCTCGATTAAGATAAATGATCATTGTCTCCAAAGATTTCAAAGATAGGACAATCAATAAATTGGTTATTTTTGGAAATCAAGTGGGATTGATCAAAAGGAGGGAGTTATTATCAAATCAAAGGGAGATGAGTAGGGGATGCTCATGATACTAAGAAACCTAGTGAGCATCCCAAACTATCCTATGTTTGGGCTTTATATTTTTGAAATTGAGGAGAATTATATGTTTGAGTTGAATTTTTATTAGAAATCTAGGGCTTACAATTCCACAATACAAGATCATGGAAATGCCTAAGAGGTGAGGACTTATGCTTGTAGTCCACAAAGGGGAAACAACAACATCGGATCCTAAATCTAGGGAGCTTTGGCGAGGGTCAAAGCATGACCTAAATCTAAGGCAAAAAATAGATATATGATTTACCTCCACAAGAGAGGATAAACCACCCGACTGTTAGACTTACAACCGCCTAGAGTGGACACCAACTAACTCCTCCTATGATTTTAAATACATGTAGGAAAGTCTTATGCTTTGCAAGATGGCTAAGCAGTTGTTTATTTAGAAATGAGACTAAGTCCTTAAACACATTCCTTAAGAGACTAGATCATGAAGGGCATGAATAATGAATTAAATCTACTGTAAATTTTGTTATGTTTTGTTTTGATCTTTGGACATTTTTATTTGATACAAGCTATGGGATTTCATATGCCTAATGCATGCGAAAATTTGTCACGGGCTAAAATCAGAAAAAAGGAGGTGTGTTTCCATCATGGCTCTCAAAAGTCAAGCCATTTTATCTGGCAAGGGTGGAAGCCCTCCATTAGCAAGAGTGAAGCAAATTGATTTATGCTTGATGTGAGACATACAACATCCAGCTAAGGGGGTTGCTATATTTTATTATCTTGATTTATATCCTAGGCTTTAGGTGAGGTTATGATTTGTTTAATTTAATTTTGAGTTGATTAATTAGATAGAAAATTAATTTTTTCTAAGAGCCTAATCACATCCAATCCATTCAACAACAATCAAGCAATTAAGAAACTAGGAAAATCATGTCATCCTAATTGCACAATCATAAACATAACATCAATCAATTTATAAAATTTATGTAAAAGGAATAAGAGGTCAGTGCGGTTGGGTACCGTCGTACAACCCGAAAAGAAATATGGACAGCCGAGCTCTACCCTTATACAACCCTGATTACAAAAGAATAATTTCAATTAAAAGGAATTCATGTTATAGGGGTCTTCAATCTTCATTCTTTATTTCTTCCTTTCTTCATTTCTTTTTTTTTTTGGTTTGACTTGGGATGTAGTTTGCTCCAAGGCTTCACATGGTATATAAGACATAGTCTTATAACCAATGTTCATCCTAATTCCCCCATAACATTCATTCTAAATCTTAATTGCAAAATTTATATCAAAATGGGAAAGATAAATCTAACTAAACTTGTAAAATAGAGATTAGGTAAACATTCCACACAACCCAAGCAGTTATATGAATAATTTGGACTTAGTATCTCACACATGGGTAACCAAGTCCACCTGTCTTAATTTGGGTTATGCTTAGGGGTATAAGCATCCTGCACAACAAAATTATTTATATTTTCATTACAGTGCCCCTTAAGCACAACCTCCTACAGAAAGTATGATTAGGCTAAAATCGGCCTAACATCCAGACTACACACATGCACCCTAACATTCTGTCTAAAATGCTACATCACAAAATAAAATAAGGCATCAAATCATGCACTGCCCTAACCTAAAGCTAGAAACGATGACTTAGTCTAATGTGTGTGCCATTCAAGGCTTAGGTGACTTGTCTTAGCTAGGCTTTAAGGTTGGAATTTCTTAAGTGTGAAAGATTCAATTTAGATGGTGATTTTAGTTTAAGTGATTTAGTTGATTTGTCAATTTTAGTTGGTGATTTAATTTAGTTTGAATGAACCTACACTTAGTTAGTAAATGTTGTGAATAGAAGAAAAGAGAAGAGAACTTCTCTTTCATCCCTACCTTAAAACATTTCTAAGGTAGATTGATTGATGAATTTCCTTTGGTGAATATTTATTATGTGTTTCAATTGACCTTAAGTATAGATTTTCTCTAAATAGCACTATTCAAAATGCATCTTAGGATTAGTTAAGGTGAATTACTATTACATAACACACATCCATTCATTTATTTCCATCATGTATACCATACATATGAATAATCTTAAGCATACTTATACATGCAATGCAAATTTTAACACACTCTGATGATGAATGCTAAAATATATGATTTTAAATTTTGGATATTCCATTGATGCATGTCTTTGTTATGTAGAAAAGAGGAATGTTTCATCCATTAACAAAATGCACATTCACATGTATAAAAATTATAAGTGAGTATGACACCATTATTTTCTACACTAGAGGCATAAGGTACAAGACCTACTTAGGGCTACTTAAAGCCTCGCAGCCCCGGGATGTCCAGACTAATATATCACTTTTCTTAAATACATATATATGTACAAAAAGAAATAAATGGATGAAGAATCATGCAAAAGATTATGTTTGATTTGGTTGTATAATTTACATGTGTAAATGTGAAGATCCTTCTTAAGTCATAACATAAAAATGCATAGGAATAGATTTAAGCAAGTGTTCTATTCTTTTTAAATGAACTATACACTTTGCAAATCCTATTCAAATCCATGTTAAGAGAAGCAAAGAAAATAACATAATACATATATTATGCTACAATCACATGCAAGCTTATAAGTACTTATAAGTAGCATCACTTCATTTATAATCTTTGATTTATAGGTTTTGAAAATAATTTTTGGTTAATAGTCGTAATAACCTCTCATATTCTTAATTTTATCCAACACATGTAATTTGATATGAAAAAGAAACATTTTATTTAATTGATTTATCAATAGAAATGAATGCATAATTTCATATGGCAAATAATATTTAGCATGCTTGGAAAGAAATAAAGGGATGTAAGAACATGACTTCATTCACCCTAATTAATTCCTAAGGACAATCATATAAAATAGGATTATTTAAAAAGAATCAAAATTCTTTAAGGAGATTTTTAATTTTGAATTTGATTTGACTTAGGAAATATGAAAAGGGTTTGCTGGTCTTAAACCATTTCCCCCATGTGTAAATTGGTTTAGTTTAATTTTAGAACAATTAGGTTGATTTTATATTTTAAGGTATGAATTAAATCTAATTACCCCTTACCTATACCACTTTAACATAATTATCCAAGTAATTATGAGCTAACATATGATACGCATCCACATGAAATTTAAACCAGTAATGTACCTAACAAATGAAGGGGCCTAATGCAATTGGCCCACAATTATTGATTAGTTAAGCTAAAGGGTTTAATTAAGTGCTTTCATAAACATCATATACATGTAGTTTGATTATAATTTCCTTTGGAGTTCTCTTAGGTTATTGAACACCTAAGAATCTACGCAAGAATTGAATGATTAAGTTTGGAATGATTTGGTTTTGAATTTGATTAATTAAATAATTTAATGATGTGTTTAAGCCATTAATTAATTACAATTTAATTAAGTGTTTATCCAAATGAAATAAACTTACGGGAAATTATTGGAAGAGAAATCCTAATCTCATTCCCTAAGTTCATTCACTGTTTCATGATGATTAGCAAGCTTAATTAATGAATTTATCATTATTTAATAGGTTAATTAATTATTTAATTAATTAAGAAAGTGATTAGGGATGAAACAAGCAATTCCCTTAATTAATCAAGCAATAAATTCCAAAAAAATTATGAGAGGTAGAGGTCATCCCACTAATTAATCCCAAAAAGTTTATGGTTTATTGCTGAATTAATTAGAGAGTAATTAACTTAAATACATTTCCAATAAAACTTAAATTATGTTAAAATCACTATTCAAAATTAATTAATTATAATTTTTTATTATTCTTCTTTGAATTATCTTTAAATGAGTGTTTATTTATATTTTTGGATTTTTTTATAATTAGTTATGATTTTGAAAGTTTCAGCATTAAAATTAGATTAAGCTTAATATCCTAATCGTAATGCTGCTAACGCCGCTTTCCACATGGCGAAGGATAGGTTATTGAAGTTGTCACATCCGTTGGCCGAGTCAGTTGGTGGCGGACGCATCTTCTCTATGGGATGTCCGATCTTGGGAATTAATCTTATGGTTTAGGCTTAAATCAAAGGGGATCTAACATGATCTAATCACAGCTATCTATTCTAATCACATGGAATGGACGGAATATGATCCTTCTCCTTCACGAGTGACGAATGTTCATCTCTCTTCGTTCAATTCAAGCTCACCCGAGCTCAGATTGGGATCAAAATGATCCCACACCTTCAGAATGAGGGGGGATGCACATCCAACGGTCAAGATTTTAGGAGGTGAGAATTTTCTTCAAAAAGGACCAACCAAATTTTCCTATGGCTATGGTTTTGAACAATTACCTCATCGAAGGCTATCACCAGCACTTCCAACAAAGGAGGTAGCTTCGTCTAGTAGCGATGTTGCTTTGTTGAAGGAATTAAGTCATGATTTAAAGTAGTTGCTCAGTTGACCCAGCTCCCCTTCAATGGTGATCGGCTTTAATCAAAGTGATGCTTCTCGTGGCTCGGAGACTCAGAAAATGACTTGGTTGAGCTCGACAAAGTCCACTGATGGTGTGTACAAGGTTAATTTAATTTTGATGGAGAATTGAGTGAGTTAGATTTTCAATTCACCTCCCCTATTTCAGCTTTGAGCAAAATTTAGAAGGAAAATCAAGGGAGCTTGGGAATGGCTTAGAAAAGCTTGGGGAGGCTTCGATTGAATCTCGTTAGCTCTGTGGAAATGAATGCTTGTGTTTGAGTGAGAATGAGGGGGAGTATATCTCCCCCTCCTTGGATTGGACGGTGAAGGGCTGAATTGCCATTTTTGATCAATGGCATGGATCGGAGGCACAGTTTTAGCTGCCAAACACCCCATTTGAGTCATTTTGGGTAGTGGATGGAAGGAGAGTGGATACCCATGTGCTAGGTGAGTGCATTTGGTGATCCAAGTGTTTAATTTCCATTGAAGAGGTCGGTTTGGCCTTAGCTTGGGTAATGGCTAACACAAGCTCATTGGGTGATGTTCACCACCCTTTTTGGTGCCCATGTGGACTACTAGGAGGATGTCATGTGGCCTTGACAAAGGAATGACAATTTCCAAGTAAATTTGGTCATAGAAAACTCTTTGACCTAATGGCAAAGTGGTCATTTGGCCATATTTTTGATTTGGGCAGATTTGAAAGAATTTAAAATTGGGTTGGGCCAAATTTCAAGTGATTTGGAGTTTATTTGGTTTGAATTGGTTCAGTTTGACCTATTTAGGTCAAGTTGGGTCAAATTGAGTTAGGTTGACCAATTGGCCAAATTGGATCAAACCATGGATTAGGACAAGTTTAAATGATCATTTAGAGCCCATGGGTATCATTGATTTGGTTCAATTTAGTTTAGATTTGGTATTGGTTCATTTAGGTTCATTTAGGTCAAATGGGTCAAGTTGACCAATTTGACTCATTTGACCCAATTGGGTTAGGTCATGGGTTGGTTTAGGCTTAGTTGGTCATTTGAAATGTATTGCAATTTTGGTTTCAATCAATTTTGGTTTGGTTTGATTTCAAGTTGATTTGACCTTTTAGATTAAGTTAGGTTCATGGTCAATTGGGCTAAGTTGGGTCTAATTGGTCAATTAAAGCTTTTGTCAAGTGCAACAATCAATTTAGAATGAATTTGACCCATTGGTTGCAATCAATTTGACTTAGATTAAGATTTGACCCATTTTGGCTTTTTAGGTCAATTTGGGTCAACTTAGGTCAAGTGGCCAATTAGGTTTGGTTTGGCTCAATTGATGACTTGGTCATATTCAATCATTAATTATGAATTGATTTAGATAAATTATTTTAATCAATTTGGCATATGGTGGATTTTGGCTAGTTTGGATTTCATTTGGATTAAATGTTAAAGGCTAGGTTTGACTTAATTTGACCCAATTTGAGTGATTGATCATCGTAGGATGATTGTTGCTCTCAATGTGAGGCTTAAATGGGCTTAGTTCAATCCAATTTGGGTTGGATTAGAATTTGGCTAGAAAAAGTCCTTTTAGGTTACTTTGAGTCAAGTGAGCCTAAGTGGGTCAATTGGCTTGATCAAGGCTTGATTCAAGTTTGGTTGAACTCACATATAGACTTATGATGGAAATATTAATCCAATTACAAGTGATTTGGAGTCAAATGGGTTTTGGTTCATTTGATAATTTCAAGTAAAAAAAAATGAATATGGGTTTGATTTGGGTTAGTTTGATTTTGATTTGATGATTGTAGTTTATATTTATATTTGGGCATGTGATTGAAGAAGTAATTGTTTGAAAGAAAATCTAAGGGTTTGGATTGGTTTTAGAATGATTTGGCTAAGTCCAAGAAGTTGGCTTAAAGGATATAAGTTAGATTTTAATTTGAGTTTTAAATTGATTTTGGTTATTTGAATTTATATCTAATTTATATTTGTGAATATAAATGGGTTATGAGAAAATCTTTTGAGTTTGGAGTGATTTGGATTTGATTTGAGCTAAGTCCATAAGATGAAATCAAAGGGCTTAGGAAAGATTTTTGGATTTGAATTCAATCATGGGTTTCAATCATTTGATTTGGAATTGATTTATGATTTGAGAAAATCAATTGAGTTGGAATTGACTTAAGATTTGGATTTTGGAAATGATTTATGATTTGAGAAAATCAATTGAGTTGGAATTGATTTAAGATTTGATTTTGGAATTGATTTATGATTTCATAAAATCAATTGAGTTGGAATTGATTTAAGATTTGGTTTGGATTGGTTTGAATGAGGGAAGTAAGGATTGGGTTCAAACAATAGGGTAGGCAAGTCTTCCTAGTACCCCTAAGGAATAACTCATTCCAATGGCTAACTCCTCTAAGTCTCTAGGGCTAGGTTATGTGTTCACCTAATCACTAGAAATGTCTTAAGACTAAGGAACTCTTAGTGTCTAGAGGAGTCCTTTGTCTAAGATGGAGAAGTTGAAAGCTCACTCCAAAAGTGAGGTAAACAGTGTTCAATTAAACTTTCATTTTTCTTGCCTTAAAAGAGAGATTCCACATTAGATGCTAATGATAGATGCCATTTCAAATTTTGGCTTTATCTGGGTGGCGGAGTTTGTTTTTATATGACTTAAATATGTTAGTGGGCGGTGACTTTCTTCTTTATGTGATTTGAATATACAAGCGGACGACAATTATTATTTCCAGATGCTTTAAATATATTCATGGGTGGCAATTATTATTTTCATATGCTTTGAATATTGCTTGACGGGTACCACGAGGTTTCTAAATTCAACTATAAATATGAGACAAGTTCAATTCATTTTCATTCAGATCTATTCAATTCTTCTAGGCTGAAAGTTGTAGGTGTGAGGTAATTCTGCTAGTTCAAAGTTTCTTTGTTTCTTCGAGTGGCATCTTATTCATATTCCAGGTATGACTTGATTTTTTTTTGTTATCACTTATAAGTTCATATTTTCTTTAATTTTAATTTGAATTCAAATAATCAAGTTTTAGTCATCAAATTAGTCCCATTTAGTTATCATGTAAATCCTCATAAGTATTCAATTTTGGCAGAATTTTAACAGTATCCCAACGTCATCTCCATGTAGGAAGCTACTTTAGGGTACTTGGCCTACCTACCACGCCAAAAAAGACGTGTTTAGGTGGTGTAAACCACGGCCATGAAACTTTATCTTTCCCACCGTGCCAAAAAAGACGCATATGAGGTCTTCGTACCTACAAAAAAAATCATAATTTTCTCGCTGCGCCAAGAAAGATGCATACGGATACTTAACTTTGATAATTTATAGAATTTACACTCACATCCCTATCCTTTATGAAATGGTATCACACCCACACTATAGTTCCTTCTTTCCTTTTTTTTTTTTATAGGAAAACTTAAGTGAAATCTGATCTAAATGATCTAAAGAGCAAGGGTTGCATCTTTAAATTTTGTACTATTTAGAATCTTATTACCACTCCACTTTACTCTAAATATTGCTAGCTCGGGTAACAGAACTTGAGTTGGATAAAACATTGCAAAATTGCAAGAGCTATATTTCTAAATATCATAAAAATCTGAAAGCCTGCTTTCCATCCACTTTACTTCAACCGACACTAGTCAGAGGCCGAATAGAGTGTCGGATGTAGAGATGAGCAAGATAAGGGTCTGTGATTGGGATTGATTAGAAGAGAAGGACTAAGCACCTGGAAAAGCTGAATGGGAATTGGAAGATGTGGGGGGCGGGGTGGCTATGCAGGAAGGAAAAAAATCGGAAGGATTATGGGATTATTTTTAATAAGCACGATAATTAGTTTAGCACGAAAAAATATAATTAAAATAGCCACGTCCGTCAAACGGACGACTCAGACGTTCCGTTTGACGGACGACTGGCCACTTGTTTTTTTTTTTTTTTTTCTGTAACGGCGGGGAGAACGGCGGGGAGAGAGAGAGAGAAAGAGAGAGAGAGAGACCCTTTTTTTTTTTTTTTTTTTTTTATAACGACGGGGAGAGAGAGAGAAAGAGAGAGAGAAGATTTTATTTTTATTAATTTTTTTAAATAATATAATTATTTAAAATATATAATTTAAAAATATTTTTATAAAATATTTAATAACCAAATATTTATATATTTAGTTATTAATTTTTTTATTTATATATATAATTAAATATATAATTTAAAAATATTTTTAATTATATATATAAATTTATAAATTTATTTAATATTTTTATTAATTAATATAATTATGTATAATATATAATTTTTATTAATTTTGTTAATATATAATAAAAAAATATTTAAAATATATAAATAAATAAATAATTAAAAGAATAAATTATATAAATATTTTATAAACTATATAAATAAAATAATTATATATATATATATATATACATATATATTTATAAATTTATTTAGTTATTTATATGTTTAAATTATATAAATATTTTAAGTTATATAAATAATTTAAAAATAATTTTATAGAATATTTTAATTATATATAAATATATATATATATATATATATACATATATATATTTATTAATATAAGTCTTTAATAATAATAATAACAAAAAATATAAAAAATATAAAAAATATAAAAAAAAATAAATAAATAATTTTAATAAATAAATAAAGAAATGAATAAATATATAATATATATATATATATATATATATATAAATAAATAAATAAATATTTTATAAATATATAAATAACTAAATATTTATATATAATTTACAATTATTTATTTATTTATTTATTTAACTAATTATATATTTTAAAGAAATAAATATTTTTAAATAAATAAATAACTAATTATATATATATATATATATATATATATATATATATATATATATATATATATATATATATATATATATATATATATATATATATATATATATATATATATATATAACTATTTATTTATTTATATATTTTAAATATTTTAAATTATTTATATAACTTAAAAAATATTTATATAATTTAAATATATAAATAACTAAATAAATTTATAAATATATATATATATAATTATTTTATTTATATAGTTTATAAAAAATATTTATATAATTTATTCTTTTGTTTATTTATTTATTTATATATTTTAAATATTTTATATTATATATTAACAAAAATTAATAAAATTATATATTATACATAATTATATTAATTAATAAAAAATATTAAATAAATTTATAAATTTATATATATAATTAAAAATATTTTAAATTATATATTTAATTATATATATAAATAAAATTAATAACTAAATATATAAATATTTAGTTATTAAATATTTTATAAAAAATATTTTAAATTATATATTTTAAATAATTATATTATTTAAAAAATTAAAAAAATAAAATCTTCCTCTCTCTTCTCTCTCTCCCCGTCGTTATAAAAAAAAAAAAAAAAAAAGGTCTGTCTCTCTCTCTCTCTCTCTCTCTCTCTCTCTCCCCGCCGTTCTCCCGCCGTTACAAACCAGAAAAAAAAAAAAACGGACGACTACGCCTATTTTGTTAATTATATTTTTTTCGTGCCTAAATAACTAATTATCATTAGCACTAAGCCTATTTTAAAAATAATCCCTATATTGATTTTGTGCAACAGAAAAAATAAGACGGGTATTGGGAGAGGTAGATATGTGGCTGGTTGAGGCCGGTAAGGCAGTAAGAATAGACAAAGATAACTAACTGCAAGCATGAAGCTGGGGTAAGAAAAGGAAAGTTGAATGGAGAGTTTCGACCAGCTAAGGGAAGATTGGGAGAGCGGAGATGAGGCCAGAAGAATAGGGAGGATCGGAAGAGAATGGGAATCCAGGTAGGGTGACTGTTGTTCGGTTTAGAGCAAAAATGGGATAAGACCAAGAGGACTGTAGCTCTCGGCTTGGGATTTCGGCTTGCAACAGAGACGGTGCCGGAGAGAAAGTCAAAGTAACCTATTCGGCTCTACATCATAGACCAATGAGTTTGGTTGTCGTGGAGTCGTGGGAGAGAGAGGCTTTAGTTCGGAAGAGAGATCGGGAGTGAAGAGAGCCGAGGGTTTCGAATGGGAGCCTATTCGGCTTCGTAGTAGAGACTGGCCAGCGGAGGTCGTTCGACTATTGCGTGGGTTTTGAAACGATGGAAAGAGGCGAACAAGAGGGGGGGGGGGGGGGGGGGGGGGTGGAGGAACGACTTGTTACCTGGGAGGTTGGGGCGTTTGGCTCTGCGTGCGATTGATGGGCTAGGGAGCTCGTTTGAATGGGAGATTGTATTTGCATGTTTGGAGACGGAAGAGAGAATTCGGAGGGAGTATGTATCTTTTGTGCTCTTTTTTTTTTTTTTTTCTTTGCATGTACAGTAAGGATAGAGGAAAGGGGCCTTCACATGAGTGGAATGAGAAAGTTAACGTGTGGCTTTTCATTTGCTAAGGAGGGTGATTTGGGCGGTGGGAAGTAATTAAGTTTGGCGGCTTCATAGGGAATAATGATTTTAGGCGGCTTAGTAAATTTAGGATTATTATTACTCCCTTATTTTTTTAGATTAAAAAAAAAATTTGTGGCTGCAAGATAATAATAATAAAGAAATAGTATAATACATATGCATAAATTAAATCTATTAAATCTATGTTCTTTTTCTAAAGTATATATATGATTAAAAATATGTGCATATATTTTTTTGTAAATCACTTGTATATTCCTTAATCTTTTATATCTCCTTTATTTTATCAAATAATTTTTTATTTAACTAGTTCAGCATGATTTAAAATATCGAGAATGTACTCTTCTTGGTATAAATATTTATTTAGTTTAGTTAGTTTAATTATAAAAAAATTCTCTTTCCTCTTTTATTTATAAGAATAATAGTTACATCGCTAAATGAGAGTATATATATACTCATGTGTAATTTAATCTAATTTTACTTTGATCTTAATTTATATATGTTCACAACTTGCGTAATTTGATTTAATTTAGTTGATTTCATTTTCTTTAATACTAGTTATGCCTCCAAATTGATAATATCTATGTATAATTTTAATGGAATATTTGAACATGTTAACTTCTCTTTTCCCTTCTTCTTTTTTTTAGTATAATTCAAGTTATGTTAATTTTAATTTAATCAAATTTTCTTGAAACAACTTATCTAATACTTTTCTCTAATTTTTTTGAATAATATGTACATTACCCTAAAAGAGTAGATTTTTTCTCATCTTTACTTTAAAATAAAGTTTTATATTATTATTTATCAAGCTTAATTAAATATATATATATATATATATATATATATATATATATATATATATATATATATATATATATATATATATATATATATATATATATATATATATATATCTTTATTTTATAGATTATTTTATTCGTGCAATATTTTGAATGATTTTGGTTGCAATTGAGGCATTTTGAGCTCGTTTCATATGATTGCATCTTTCACGAGTTATCAATTAATACTCGTTCACTTCTATTTATGGAGTAGATATAGAGGTCAATAAATGTCCCCCAACAAATGTGATTCTTATCTAAAGCGGATCATGTTTGTTGCCACAGTTAACCTTATGTTTTGTGCACCCTTTTGAACTCACTTTGAACGTTGATTTGTTAAATATAGCATGTGCCTTCATATACTTAAAATTATCTTTTTTTACATTTATCATATCATCAATCTTATACTGATGTATGTTCTTGATTTTGTCAATTGGCTGGAAAATATTCAGGTGGAGCCGACTAGCAGGTACGCCTCATGACGAGGCAATCGAAGAGGCCATTTGGGCTATGATAGATAGCCACGACCTTCAGGAAAATGCTGATATTGTCGATAGGCTCGAATAACATGGAGAGATGTTACGAGGCCGAAGTACATATGGTGATTTCTTCACTCATTCGTTCACACTTCTAACTTGCGAGTCAGATCCATCTATGTACAAAGAACTTGCAGAGTGGGTGAGTAGCATCAAGTTAAAATGTGGAGAATTCAAACCATTGGAGAGCACATTCTATCAGGTGAGTTATGAGATGTGTGATATATTAGAGCCAACAGCTGATATTATAGAGCTGGTTGGACAATCAAGGCCACTAGCACATCGTCAGCTACAATCCAATTCACCATATTGGCTTCATAATTCTTCCTTGGGATAGTTATCGAGTCCTCCTCGTGGATATATCATGTGGGCTCATTACATACTATAGGTTCACCAAAGTCTTCTAAAAGAGGCATGAATTTATGGGGCTATGTATGCATCCATGTTCAGTTATGCAGGGATTCCTTCATCTTGGATCAGAGGCATGATTGAGTTCTACGACCCTGCCATGAATACTTGTTGGGTAGGTCCAGAGGAGCTGAAAATGACTTTGTGGGAGTTGCATATCATATCTGGGTTGCCTATACTCGGCCATAAGTATGAAGAGTGTATACCACCAGATGAAGAGATATTTCACAGGCATCCTTCTACTTGTGATAGCACGCAAGGTGAGCTTATTTGTCAGCAGTCCTTCTGAGGATCTTAAATCATCATCAATCAACCCATAGGAGTGCCAAATTATCAACACGCTCTCGTGCCATCATCCCAGCAGATGTATAGATTCAGAGCTTTCTTCGAAAAGATGGCCCTGATCAACCAACTGTATTATTATTTGATCCATTTGCACTTGGTCGATCACGAGGTGATGAGTTGACAGAGGGATTTGTGAAACCATTTGAAGAAGTTGGGTGTGGATCTCCAACCCTCCCTGACATTGATGAAGACTTACTTTTGGTGGGATTTTTGGTGACTTGACTATGTACTTTATTCTCTCTATCAAAGAAGGATCTATTCATGCCAGTGCATTGTTAGCTGGCAGCTTGCTTTCTTATGGTGAGCATATTTCACTGGCTCTAGCACCTCTTAGCAGGATTTTCAAATCTAAGGGATATATCGAACTCACCCTCACTTGAACTTCAGGATACTCTACATTGGCAGTATGTACATGTCTGGATCCATGTTCATGTTCGAGGAGTATTTAGCTGCTTGGAGTATCATTCATTCTTTATGGAGAGACGGTATCCAGTTGTTATGCAGTTGACACAAACAACATCACTAGAAAGGGAACGAGTGCGCCTCTTTTTCTTTGCTCCCCACTTTATGGCTAACAGATTCTCATTGGTGCACCAACGAGATGAATTTGATAGTGTGATTGGTACAGACAAGTTGATGGTGTTGATCGTTGAGATGAGTACACTTTGCTCCTTGGAGGACGATCATTCATAGTTGCAGAGTATTTTATCACCATGTGACCCGGATGGTTATGTTATCGGTTTGGTCGATCCGTGATTTTTGAGGGGTATCATCCCAATAGAGTCGCTCGCTAATTCAAATTTTCTCAGGCCACCGCATATGACGGCTTACCTCTTATTCCTGGTATACTTGATGTTGGGTGACTGTCATCGATTCCTTTAGAGAGTATGAGGTATGCTGCATCTATGACCTCGATTCATCTCCTTAGATTTGACACAGGCTCAAAGTTTCATTTAGCTCCCCCCATGCAGTTTGATAGGTGTGAGCTATACCAAGTTGACTTGGGTACGTTTGTCTTTTACAACCTTTCTAGAGCGAGGTGCCCGCAAATATGAGCGATATGTACGATCATTAGGAGTTCCGCGAGGATAGCGAGCTCGTAAAAGCACCAGTGACCATAGAGTATGCTTCTTAATTTCTTTATTTTAGCATTAACTCTTCCTTTAATCCCCTCTTTTTTGTATTTAATATTACTTACTTACTTATTTTGTGACAAACAGGAGAGAGGATACCTAAGAGACGGTGAAAGAAGGAACTCCCCTTCCTCGAGTATGAACTCGAGAATCTTCCTCTAGTCATACTGAGGCGCCTTCTCTGTCTCATAGACACAGACGTCCTTGCTACGAGGACCCTCCATGAGCTTCAACAGATTGGTTGGCCAACCCTGTTCCACGATGGCTTCTGACACCTGAGGAAGTAGTTGTTGGACTTAAGATGTCAGTCGGTGTCAAATCTACTACCTTTGAAGATTTTGGGGTTGATCCTCATGATATAGTCATGACAAATATTACTACTCCCATAATCAAGGCTCCTTTCATAGATTTGATTCCTTACATGGGCTTCTTTTCTAGTTTTTGGCCTGGTGAGACATCCGAAATAAGAGATCCGACCTACAGTGGGGCTTTTAGATACTTATTTATGATCCGATGACTCTCAACATGGTAGCAGCATCGGATCCGCCTCCATTTGAGGGTGCTCAAACTCCAATTAAGACATTTGATCTAGGTATGGTTCACCATTCATTCAATTTCATTCACTTCATCATTTTTTTGTCTATATTTTGTACAGCAATCCTAATATATTTTTTTCATGTAGTATATGAAGGAGCTGATTATTCATCAGAGATTCTCCATAGACACCAATCATATGCTAACTTATGCAATGAGCACATTCATGATGATAATATAAACTTCTTAAGAGAACTGATCTCTAGATTGGATCCGAGTTCACCAATATCATTAGACCGCTTCATAAGGGATGCTAACATTGTATTGAACTTATTAGCTCATTTTAATGAGTAGGAGCTACAATGGAGTTGGTGCTAGGAAGCGAGTTCTAGTCGATGATGAAGGCCCCTTAGCATAGTTCGCACAGAATTTCATTGTCGAGCTAAGAGCATGTCAAACCGAGAGGTAGATCTTCTCGCTCATGATGAGTTCAAAAGAGTTTCAAGCAAGACAACTTTATATAGTAGGTCCAAATATTGAGCAAGTATTGATAGCATCAATGCTAAAATCAGAAGCCTTTGGAGGAAACTTAAGAGCTTAGTGTCTTGTAAGACAGATCTTGTGAGATAATGGCGCATGACTTAATATGTAGAGAGAAGAATGTATGACATCCATCATGCCATGGTAGATGTCGAAGCTTCCCTAAGTCAAGCTATTGGAAGACTTGTAGACTACTTAAATAAAATTTGAGTCTCTTATCATATTATGTCTGCCTAGAGACTAGTCGCTAATTCCTGATGTATTTTTTTGTTTTCTATCTTTCTTTTATGATTTTGATTGTATTATTTATCTTTGTTGATGAAATCTTCTTCCCTCATTGGTTTACTCTTATGTCAGAGTTGTATTTCACATAAACTTGCATATTTCTATGAATAAAAGCCAAGTGTTTGTGCCTAATATGAAATATTAGATCCACAATATTTTAGTTTGGTTATATAGGTTTCGCTGGGTTAATGAACATCATCATCGACCCATTTCTTTGTGATTGATCTGAAGATTTGATGATTTATTATGAGATGAGGAATCTTCACCCTATCATGCTTTGATGACTTGTTGAAGATTCAATCTCGTGGATTTGTATTTTATATTTCCTTTATCCTAGCTGTGCCTTTTGATTGATGACTAGGAATTATCTTGAATACTTGTCAAGTGATATGAAATTACCTTCCGCCCTAGCTTATTGCTTTCGTGGGCTTATAGAAGAATGTTTGCTAATGACCTAGCTCTCAGATCTTGTGTTGGGTTAATGACAAAGAGTCAACAATCCTATGTTTTGCTTGTAATGGACATGTTGATGACATAACTCCTTTAGTTCAATCTTTGGCTTTGTATGAACATCGGGATGACTTCCTCAGTCATTTACTTTTTTGCTTGGCTAGACTTGCTAAAGAAAAGTTTCCTTCGGTCTTTGCTTTATGCTCAATAGACTTGCTAAAGGAGTTGATATTTTTATGTTGATACCAAACTCGACTTAATGCTTTTTTGAGTAAGGATATTTTTCTGTTGATATTTGGAAAATGACTTTATGACCATTAGGGACGATCTCCTAGTCTGAGCCACTTGAACTCACCAAGTTAGAAGGATTTGGGGGTTTTTGGATGCTCTTATTTTTGAACTAATGGATAGGAGGATCTCTTACTGTGGCCTTTATGGCATGTTGAGTAAGTGGACCTGTCAACAACTCGACCATATTTGGGTGTGTTGAGTCTGACCTTATGCACCCACTTGAGTCTTGGACTTGAACAATTGATGGATGATTTTATCATCGGGCTAGCAAGATGGAAGATCTCTTACTACAGCCTTTGTGGCATGTTGAGTAAGCAGACCTGTCAGCGACTCAGCCATATTTAGGCATGTTGAGTCCGATCTTATGCACCCACTTATGCCCTAAATTTGATGTATAGAGTGATGATGTGTCTCCAACTTGATTTGTTGCAGTTTGTAGACTTAAAAATTTCTATTTATGGCCAATAAGACTTTGATACTTATGAACTTGAATACATAGTTTGAATATATATATATATATATATATGGGGATCTCAGCCTCAAGGGCGATGTCAACCCAAATACAAAAGGAAGCCCCCTGTGTTACAGGAGAAAGCCTAACATTTTGCTATAAGATTTTTTTCAAAAAAATGCCTCATGTTTAACAGGGGGATTTTTGCAATGTTTCACAAGTATGATGTCATTAAAATTATTTTCATTTTCACACTTATAATGATCATATGAGTATCGCCAATCAATCTTATGTCGATCAACAAGTCTACAAATTTTAGTGCTTTTGAAGGCTGGACCATTATCTGAGATAATTTGGTGTGTCACATTGAATCTATAGACAATATTGTGGGCAAAGAAGTTGGTCACATGCTTGGATGTGACTTTCTTGAATTGAGCAGCTTCAATCCACTTAGAAAATAATCGCTGATAGATGAAGGATGAATACCGATGATGGTAGGTCAATTGGTCCAACTATACCCATTCCCTAGCATTCGAATGGCCAAGATGTCATCGTTTGGTGCAATAGATTTGGAGGGTAATGAATGTTATTGTCATGAACCTGACACTCATGACATCTCTTGGCATGATCAATATAATTTTTTACCATAGATGGTCAGTGATATCCCATTATTTTGATTTGGAAAGCTATTTTAGGACCTGATTGGTGTGTGCCACAGAGTCCTTCATGGATCTCAGCAATCACTTTATTGGCTCCTTCTATTCCCAAGCATTATAACCACATATGTTCGAAGGACCTACGATATAGGATATTGCCAATATAAGCATATAATCGAAGCCTTTTCTCAAGTTATGTAGCCATCGACTTATTACTTGCCAATTTTCTTTTCTTGAAGTAGTCAATGAAGGGTTGTCTCCAATCTTCCTTCTCTTCCACAGTGAGGGTTTCACTTTGTAATGTTGGAGTTTCTTCAGATTGAGGTCTTGCCTCCTGAATAGTCTAGCCTCATCTTGTTTATTTCGATGAGCAATTTATATGGGAGTGTGAGAAGTAACATGCACTACGTCTTGTTGGCTTGCATTTGATGACCCCTCTTCCAGCAGGGATTTTAGATTTATTGGCTCTAGGACTCGACGAGTGCAAACACTAATTAATATAAAATCATCATCGCCCATACTCGTCATCTCATTAGCTAACTTAGCCAGGAAATCATCTTTGTTATTCTTGCATCGAGAAATTTGAGTTGTAATGATGTTTGGAATTTGCTTCATAAGCTTGAGAACTTGTTTGTGGTAGTGAGCTAATTCGAGCTTATTGATTTTGTAAATACCCAACACTTGATTAATGACGAGCTGAGAATCGTAATAAACTTGTAGATTTTGGACTCCCATAAAGGTGGCTTCCTCCAAACCTACCACCAACATTTCATATTCCACTTCATTGTTAGTTTGTGGCTCAGTTAACCTGTATGAGTGCCTCATTATACCACCCTCTGGCATAATTAAGATGAGGCCAATGCCAGCTTGAGCCTTTGAGAGATTTGAGGGGTGAGTATAATTTATGGATGAAGCTCCATCAAAATATAGGAACCACATTTGTTGCTTTTCCTTTCATATATATACATGACCTGCTCATCGTGAAGATCATCATTAAGCATTAAATCTGCCCAGATAGGGTGTGCAGCAAGGAAGTTTGCTATAATTTGCTCTTTCACCGTTTTCTAGGGAACATATGTAATGCCAAATTATAGCAAAAGAATAACCCATCATGTCAAGTGATCTATCAACATTGGTCTTGTCATCAAGAACTTTAACAGATCGATCCTTGAGATGAGAGTAATTTTATGAGATAACATATAATGGCGTAGCTTTTGAACAACAAAGATTAACACCAAATAATGCTTCTCAATTAGAGAATAGTGCATTTCTGCTCCTATCAATCTTCGACTAATGTAGTATAGAGCATTCTCCTTTCCTTCTTCATTATGTTGCGCCAACAGAGAACCCATAGATTCTTCTAGTGTTGTTGTGTACAAGATGAGAGGCTTTCCTGGGATCAGTGCTGCTAGAATAGGTGGATTCAACAAATACTTCTTGAAACTATCGAAAGCCTCTTAACATTCTATGTCTCATTTAAAAGGAGTATCCTTCTTCATTAACTTTGCAAAGGCTTGACATCTGTTTGACATATTTGATATAAATCTTCTGATGATTGTAAGATGTCCCTGTATAGAACGGAGTTGGCGAAGGCTCTCTAGGAGGATTTTGAACATTTCAATCCCTCTACATCTACAACATATCCAGAAACTTCAAAGAGACACATTTAAGAGGATTCATCTTGAGATCATATTTTTTTTATTCTTTCAAAGATGATTCTCAAGTCATCAAGATGATCTTTGTGATCTATACTTTTGACAATGAGGTCATCAACATAGCATTCTACTTTTTGATGAATCAACTCATTAAATATGTACATCATAATCCTTTGGTATGTAGCTCCAACATTCTTCAAGTCGAAGGGCATGACAGTGTAGTAGTATATGCAAAATGACATCCTAAATGAGATATGCTTTCATTTTGATTGATTGATCTATCCATAAATAAAAAAAAATATTATCCACCAATAGTTCTAATACAGATAGCGAAAATACATCCTTTGGACATGCTTTATTTATGTCCATAAAGTCGATGCAGATATGAATCTGACCATTCTTCTTCTTCACTGGGACAATATTAGCTATCTAGTCGGCATATTTCTCTTCTCAAATGAAACTAGCTTCACTGAGTTTCTTGATTTATGCAATCACCTGTTCTTCAATTTTTAGTCTCATTCGCCTAGAAGCTTGCTTGACTGGTGTTGCATCTGATTTGATTGCTAATCTATGAACCACCACATCAAGGGATAAGCTTGGCATCTCTACATATGTCCAAGCAAAGCAGTCCCTAAATTCACAGAATAGCATTTTTAATTTTGCACTTTATCTTCATGAAGTAGGGCACTGATGAACGTTACGCGAGGATCTTCTTCAATTCCCAGATTAATTTCTTTAAGTTCATCCATAGTAGTTCCTCAAGCTCAATTGCCAGCATGGTTCCTACTTCTTCATTATTTATAAGATTAATCTCGAAGAAATCACCTTCATTTTCATTTTTAATTTCCACTCCTGTTATAACATAACAGACGTCTTCTTGTGGACAATTGTCTTGGATGAACCCAAGGCCCCTAGTAGTGTGCTTGTTTCTTCTATCAATGGTTTGAGAACCTTTTAGGTACCACATCATCTCAAAAAATTTAGTCCTTTGTTTGTTTGCTTCAGCATGGATCCTGGGCTTGTGCATTAAGTTCTGCATTTTTCAAGAACAATATTTTGGCATCCTTGTGGGCACAGCTTCTTCCTCTTCAGATAATTGCATTACCCAATCTGGATCTTTCCCTTGGCATCCCTCTGATTTATAAAACAGGCTTCCTATCCCATGCTTTCCAGGGAGGGGAGGCACATAGAATGTCACCAATTCTTTAACATTGTGAACTTCTTCCTTGAAATATTGGGGAGGAACATGGCGTAGTCTCCACTGCCGCTAGATCAATGATTATTTTCAAGTATGTGAACTGCCCTTTGCCTTCATAAGAAGATTCAAACTCATAATCAGAATCAAACTGATCCTCCTCATTTGACATTTTTTTTTTAAAGATTTATATGAGCTTCTGGGTTTGGCGGGAGCACATTCCTCTTCATCTTCAGTATCATTGCCCAATTGAGGGACAGTTCAATTTATTTTGGACTTACTATTTATATCCTTAGAGATATTTAGAGCGATCTCATTTCCTTTAGTTGGTTTCTTTTCACCCTTCTTCTTAACTTGTTCTTTTGTGGGTTTTGAAGCAGATGTAGTATTTTTTAGCTGTTATGTTAGCTTTGCCTCTGTTAGAAGGAAGTAATTGGCACCTTGGTATATTTTCACTTCATGCACAATGAAGAGTTGCATATCACCCACAATCTTGAAATCTTCACCCTTCTTTGAATATTTCATGCACTGATGTAATGTAGATGGGATAATGCCATATTCATGAAACCATGGTCGACCCAAGAGAGCTCTGAATGAAGTGTCTGCATCGATCACATGAAATTTGGCTTCTGTATAGAGGTCTTTAAATCTGAGAGGGAGGATGAATGACCCAACAGTTTTCTGTCCCTTCTCATTGAAACCTTGGACCAAAACTTTATCTCATCCTAGATGATGTACATCTAGAGATAGGCACCTGAGGGTTCTCAAATTCATAAAATTCACTAAGGAACTAAGATCAATCAAGATCTGAGGTATTATAACTCCATCACTTTCAGCTGTAATATACAGAGGGCGATTGTGTTCTATAGTTCCAAGCATGAGGTATTCCTCAGAAAATGTGATGGTCGAAGGATCTTAAGCGTGCAAAACCTCCGTTAGACAACATTCAGTGAAATACGCTTCAAACTTCTCTGGCTCTTTAAGAGCTTCAATTAGAGTATTACGGAGATCTTCTAACATTATAAGTGCTTCAAATATGCTGAGCTACGTAGGAATTTTCCTTAAGTGGGATAGAATGTTGTAATCTAATCTCTTATTTAGAGAAGACTTCTTGTTTGCATCCTTAGGGATGACATTCTCATTAATTTTAATTTCTTTTCTTTATCTTTATTCATTGGCCCTTTCTTCTATTGAGGTGGTAGCACTCTACCACTCCTCAACTGTACTTGATCTTCTTCATTTGACCCTGAGTCTTTAGATGAGTCATTCGCTTCAGCATCAGCATCCGTTCCATCTAATGATGGATTTGAAGATTCAGAATCACTGCCCAATTTTACATTTTTTATGTCTATCATCATGATGGTCTCTGCTTCATCTTCATTTGGGAGACAGATTTTCCCTGAGCTATCACTAGCTTCATGTACCATTATGCAAGATTCAATGGAAAGTTCTTTATCTTCTTTCCCTGCTTCTTCATTAATCTGAAGCTTGGTAATGAAATCATCAAGTCTGATAGGTCATCTTGCTGGCTGTTGGTAATCATCCATATTATTGATGATTTTCTGTGTTATAGTATTTTTTCTTTTTCTTGGATTTGTTTCTTGGTTTGGCAGGCCTTCTTACTTTCCCTTGTGGGGTTTCACTAGGTTGTCTCTCATACTAAGATGAGTCGACCTTTCTATGATATTTTTGGGTGGATGATGTTGAGACAAACACATCTAGCCTCGTATTTTCTTTCAAGTCAAGCACTGGCTCAAGTGGTGACTTCCACTTAATGCTTGGGACGCCTTCCAATTGTTTTAGAATTTTTATAGTTTTCTTTGAAATTGAAACTTCCCACTCTTCATCACAGGTTAATTTTTCCTTTCTTTTATCTTTACTTGGCAGCACTGGAGATAAAGTGATTACCTTGGCAGATTCATTTTTGGATGCACTAACACACTGTCTGATAGTATAAATTCTCCATTTCTATATTTTCTTTCTAGCCAATCCTTGAATATAAAACAATTCAATAGGATGGTTGAGCACCCAATGATAAGGATAATAATTAGGATTATCAGTCTGTCCAGCTTCACCAAGTCTTTTACACTGTGGTAGTTGGAGACTCTCTTTGAGTGCATACTTGAAGAGCAAAGCCACACTCTCCCTTTTGAAAGAATATTCTTTATTCTGTCTTTCCTTAAGGGTTGGAACTATTGATTCATTTGTTCCTTTCATTTGTTTCAATCACTCGCTTTCATTGAAGTGGCCTCGTGGCAAATCATTACCTCTAAGTATGAGCTTCGGCTGTGGAGCGAGACTATATGGTTATTTTAATTTATCTGGGTAAGCGAGTTGCTTCCCTTTGTCAACATTATAAATTGCCCTCTTTCCTTTATCACTTTTGAAAGAAGCAAAGTGTGTCTCCCCTTTCTTTGAATCTAGAACTTTATTTCTTTTTTATTTGTCTAAGTGACTATCAAAGCTTAATAAGTTTAATTTCTTGAATTTAGCCACCCTGTCAAGAAGCTCTTCAAATATGGTGATTGAAGCCATGCAAAGATAAGACACCATTTTTATCATCAATGTTACTCATTGGCAATTGAATCGCATGTTCTTCTTACAATTGATGCTCATATCTTATACTCATATTTTACTAACGTGTGATATATCAAGCCACTGACTCTTCTTTCTTTCTTTTCTCAAGAGCAAGATCAGATATGGTTATCTTTTTAAACGCACTAGCAAACCTCTTGATAAACATATCTTTAAGTTCCGTGAATATTTTGATAGAATCATTTGGTAGTTCAGCATACCACTCAAACGAAGTTAAGGCTCCAATTGACTCACTTTTAAATTGCACCAAGTGTTGTTTAGGATTATAATTGCCATCAAAGATATTAAACTTTGGAATTGAATAGCCTTTGGGGTATGGCACCTGGTCGTACTCAACTGGGTATGGGCGACCTTTATTTACTAACTTCTCTACCTACTCTACAGTAATAACAACTTTAATTTTTTTATTTAAAATAGTCTCCAATTGAGCAGCTATCACATGCTCTGATGTGCTAGGCAAGTTTTGAGGAGTTGGCTGGGAAGCCAACTGATTAATTTCATTTCTACCCTCATGAGCATTATGATCTCTAGAAGTTTGAGGTGTTGGCTCTATTGGTGGATTGGTAGGGATGATATTAGCTGCTTGAGGATTAGCGGGTGGAATGGAAAGTGGCATTGCCGATGCATTCCTCTGCATCATTTGCATCAATAAATTCATTTGCATCATCATCTCATTCATTTTATTGTTAAGCTGTTCAATTTTTTTTCTTTTGCCCTCATCTGGCGTTTCATGTACCTCTATACTTGGGCTAGTATGGGAATGTCAGTGAACATGAGATTCTCCTCCCTTTCTGACTCTTGTCTTCACTCATCATCTGAGGAAGAACCTAAATACTCTTCTTCTTCTTATCTTTTGGGAGGAGTAGTGGGTAAGATGGTATGTCAGTGTTGATTATAGAACTGAGTACTAGGCTGGTCATCACTTTAACCTACCATATAGACCACTTCTATTCCCATGATCTCCTCATCATCATCTTAATCTTCTTTTCGTAACCTCAATTCTGAGTGCCGACTCCATCGGATCTTAGGCTCAGGCTATGGCATGAGCATTTCTTCAATTGGAGGGTTGTGGTCAAGTCAGCTACCTCCTTAGGAAATGGAGGTTCTAGATGATGGGATTCTCTAGAGGATTCTCAAGGGTGTCGACCATCTCTTGACTCATTAATGGTGTTCTTCTTCTTTGGGACCCATTCTTGTTGGGTCTTATCACTAACGGATCTTTGGGAATACAAGTTGGATGTCACGCCTTTGTTCTTCTCCACAATGATTTCTTCTCGAGGCTTTGGCCTCCATATTTATTTTCCTTTATGCCAGGACCTTTTGATAGAGGATTCTTGGACATGTGGTCCAAGTGTCATGCCCCGATGCTCATCGTGCAGGGCTTATTTCTAATACTCTTGAGTTCTTACTACCAATGATGATAATTTCTGCACTGGAGCATTATTGACTTCTCTAATAATTGGCCTTTGATATTTTTTCTTCATAAGGCCTTATTCTTTTACAACTTTTAGCACCCTGTGCACTCTAGAGGATAGAGTCTTAAGACGCTTCCTTTATGGGGTTGGAGCTTGGTATCGTTTCTCTCAAAATGATTGATTAATATCACCATTAGAGCTGTTCCTTTTCACCCACTTGAGATTTTCAAATTTGTTGTGAGTAGGAACACTCGCTTCTAGTTGTAAGGTTGGTTGTGTAATAATGGTGAGAGCTGATGGGCTCATAGCTCAGCATTCCTCCTTCTTCTCTGCCTTCTAGTTAGCTTTCCTCCTGAAGTGGAAGCTTCAGCATCATGTCGACCTTATGCAAAAGGCTCCACCGGCAGGGAGGATGCATTCGCATACAGTACTGAAATTGTTTACCTAATAATAATTCTCTTCATAGCTAGAGCTTTAGTTTGTCCCAACTTTCAAATATAGAGGTTCTCTTTCAAGGAACCTCCTTAGCAGTAGCGACAAAAGTTTTAGTGGATTTGGCCTACTGCACAGGTTGATATGCAAGTTGTGCATGATTTTCTCGTGCAAGCCTAACAATAGTTTGAGCATCGATCATTGATAAATCTATGCTACCAAATTGTATAGTAGTTCCAGCATCTTCGGTGTTGATTACAACATTAGCTAAGCGAATGTTGGCTCCGAGACCTAGCTGCATAGTAAACGGGGTGTTCTGGAGATCCATTCTCCACAAATGAAAGATAGAGATTTATAATCAACAATTGATATATCACCCCACACTTTCAAAATGCAAAGATATAACAGAATAGACCAACATAAAAAAACCTGCTCTAAACTAAATCTTAAATATTTAAGACCTCATTTAGAAAGTATTTTATTTTAAGATTGATTTAAACTTTTCACATTCATTTTTATTTACATTTATAATTCTTTATTTACATTTATTTTAAGACCTCATATATATATATATATATATATTCCACTATTACTATAAATTTGATTCGACTAGCCAAAGATGGAAAGATAAACCTATCCCCAGTGGCGTCGCCAGAAATCTGTGGGATCTGAAAATTTGCCACCGACCTCTTAATGAAGAGTTTATTTAACTGTAGGTGTAATTTTCAGAAGGCAGATGAATAGTATATAAGACATTAGCTAGATATTTCTCCCTCATTTTGTGAGGACTTTAGATCTGGTTCCAGGTTTCTTATAGGCGCAAGCACTTATAGTTAATTACCCCTCTCAATATTGAGAGAGCACTTTCAATTAAGGCTAGTCGATGAATTGCTAAATTGTGAGCAAATAGCAATGAGTGGAGTGAGTTTATAATGTTATGAGATTTATTATTTAATTTAAAGTTTTTGGTTGGGGGAATGATGACGCTCCCGATGTAGATCTCATGGTTCCGTCATCTCGGGCTGTCGCGGTCCTTGGTCCACTTAGTCAGAGGAGGTAGTCAACCCAACCTAACCGAAGGATCAATATGAATAACACATGTGTTACGTTGTCCAATGTGTCCTTGTAGACTTGAGATGGTGTTTGCCTAAGGAGATAAGCTTAAATCCACCTTAGCTAACATAGGGCTTTTTGCCCAATCAAGTACATTCTATAGTTCATAGCTCAAAGAGCAAAGTAATTGGGGAACATACGGGATACGGCCGTGACCGTAATTTAGTGATGTCATTTTGCAACAAGCCACCCGGTCAAAGGGCTCTGGTCGTAACCATCATTTATGTGATTCCATTTTGCGATAAAACCATGCGTACATAAAACACAGGTCACATCCTTACGGGCTTAAGATTATTTGAGTGTGAAAATAGTTATGTATTTGATTTGACATTAGCTCTTTGTGAGCAAAAGTTTTTTTAATTTATCACCCTCGACAAACGATTGCAGATTGGTGGATGGATTTTACTTTAAATTTAAATAATTAATTTCATTTAATTTATATTTTTATCTGAATATTTGATCATTTTATAATTGATTTGAATTTGAATATATAAAGATTGATCATTTAAACCTTAGTGATAACCTTATCACATGACTATTATTTGCAATTAGATCATGTTGACTCTAGCTCTTTTCTACAGATGATCGAGTCTAAATTCTCAAAATTTGTACTTCTCGAAACCTTGAGCATTGAGGATCGGGTTTGAGATTTTCTCTTAAAAGCTTGAACTTGAGAGGTCATGTTAATAAGTTTAGGTTTATCTTTTATGATTATATAATAGAATTAACTTCTCAGATTTTATTAAATTAAATTTCTTATAATATCATAATTAAATTTTTAGGTTTTGTTAACCCGGACCCGGTCCTAAGACCAAACCGGGAATCACCTCGTGCAGCATCCTCGAATGCTAAGTATATGCATTTAGCATAGTGTCGGGGCCCATGCGGGTGATTTGAGAATGTATATAATTTTATTTCTAAGCTATGAGATTAATTTTATATTTTTATTTAATTCGAACTTAGCCTGTGAAGCCTTTTCAGATATTGAAATTTACACTCTAAATCCTTATATCCGAGCACATACAGGCATTTTTTTAGCTTAGATAATTTCATCCAATTAATGAAATTATTGATTTTAAAAGTTATAATTAGAATAAAAACTTTCTAATTATTTGATTGAAGGAAGCTCCATAATTTGTGCAGAAATTAGTTTAGTATCGCCTTATGTCTGCTAACATTAATGTGGTGCATATCCAGTGTCAATATGCATATTGGAAGCTCAATTAAACTTTCTTTCTTCTTGCCTTAAAAGAGATATTCCACATTAGGTGCTAATGATAGATGTCATTTCAAATTTTGGCTTTATCTAGGCGGCCAAGTTTATTTGTATATGACTTAAATATGCCTATGGGCGACGACTTTCATCTTTATGTGATTTGAATATACACGCAGGAGGCAATTATTATTATTATATACTTTAAATATATTCATGGGTGGCATTTATTGTTTTCATATGCTTTGAATATTACTCGATTGGTCCCACGAGGTTTCCAAATTCAACTATAAATATGAGACAAGTTCAATTTATTTTCATTCAGATCTATTCAATTCTTGTTCGAAGTTGTAGGTGAGGTATGCAGTTCAAAATTTTTTTGTTTCTTTGAGTGGCATTTTATTCGTATTCCAAGTATGACTTGATTTTTTTTATCACTTATAAGTTTATATTTTCTTTAATTTTAATTTGAATTCAAGTAAGCAAATTTTAGTCATCAAATTAGTCTCATTTAGTTATCATTTAATTCCCATGTAAGTGTTCAATTTTGACAAAATTTTGTCGAGTTTGATATCCCTCTGCTTCAGTAGGAGGACTTGGTCTTTATACCAAGAAATTGTATGATGGAACCAATCTTTCTCGTCTTGAAAGATGTATATGAGATTTTCATATCTGTAAGAAAATCATAATTTATCCGTCGCACCAAAAAGGATGTATACAATTTAGAAAATTTACACTCGCATCCCTATCCTTTATGAAATGGTATCGCACCCACACTATAGTTCCCTCTTTCCTTTTTTTTTTTTTTTTTTTTTAATAGGAAAACTCAAGTGAAATCTGAGAGGCTGGGGCATTTGGCTCTGCGTGTGATGGACGGTGTAGGGAGCTTGTTCGATTGGGAGATTGCGCGTCTGGAGACGGAAGAGAGGATTCGGAGGGAGTATATATCTTTTGCGGTTTTTTTTTTTTTTCTTTGCGTGTACAATAAGGACAGAGGAAAGGAGCTTTCACGTGAGTGGTAAGGAAAAGTTACGTGGACGCTTTCCATTTGCTGAGGAGGACGATTTGGGCGGTGGGAAGTAACTGAGCTTGGTGGGCTGCATAGAGAATATAATATAGATTTTAGGCAGCTTAGCAAATTTAGGATTATGATTACACCTCTCTATTTTTTTAGAAATTTTTTTTTAAAATATTGTGGCTGCAAAACAGTAATAATAAATAAATACTATAATACATATGCATGATTAAAATCTATTAAATCCATATTCATTTTACTAAAATTCAGATATATGAATTAAATTGAATGATATTACTTAAATAAATTATCACTTTCATCTGATTAAAGATATAGATATATATTTTTTTAAATCGCTTTTATATTCCTTAATTTTTTATATCTCCTTTAGTTTATCAAATAACTCTTTATTTAATTAGTTAAGAGTGATGATTTGAAATATTGAGAATATACTCCTCTTTATATAAATATTTATTTGATTTAATTAGTTTAACAAAAAGAGATTTCTCTTCCCTCTTTTATTTATAATGATAATAGTTACATCATTAAATCAGAGTATATATCTACTTATATGTATAATCTAATCTAATTTCACTTTGATCTTAATTTATTTTTGTTCACAACTTGTGTGATTTGATTTGATTTAATTGATTTCATTTTCTTTGATACAAATTATGCTCTAAAATAATAATATTCATATATAATTTTAATTGATTATTTGAATATGTTAACTTCTCTTTTCTCTTCTTTTTTTTAGTATAGTTCAACTTATGTTAATTTTAATTTAATCAAATTTTCTTAAATCAACCTACCTAATACTTCTCTCTTTTTTTTTTTTTTTGAATAATATGTATGTTATCCTAAAAGAGTAGATGTTTTCTCATCTTTATTTTAAAATAAAGTTTCGTATTCTTATTTGTCAAGCTTAATTAATTTTTTTTATATATATCTTCATTTTATACTTAATCCATATTATTTTATTCGTGTAATATTTTGAATTATTTTAGTTATAATTGAGGCATTTTGAGCTCATTTTATATGATTATATATTTTACAGGTTATAAATTAATACTCGCTTGCAACTATTTATGATATAGACGTAGAGATCAACAAGTACAATAAATTGTTATTATTATAGGATTTTTTCTAACTTGCTTTTTCAAAAATAGACAAATCCCAAATCCGGATTTGCAATTGAAAATGAAAAAGCAATAATTGCATAGGCATGAATCAGGCATAACCGACAAACTCATAATCAAATAGTATTTAAATTAATAGGAGGATAGAAACTCCCATTATCATAAATAATTATATCAACAATTAATCCATAAAATTTTAGATATAACCCGCTTCACTTATCGCTAATAACATTATTAAATAAACTAAAGAATATATCTCTTGGAGGACTATTATAATGATAGTCATTAAGATGTTGGAAGAAATTGTTATGCGTGGAGCTAAGACTGTTCAGATTATTATACATTAATTATGTATACATTAGAATGTAAAACTATGTATAAAATTAATATATATTGCTATATATTAGATACATAGTATATATATATATATATATATATACACAAATTAATATCCATTAATCTGAAAGGTCCGTACTCCACTCGTAGTAATTTCTCCATTAAGGGAGACCGGGGTAATTTCTCCTCGATATCGGATATTAGTACCTCTGAAGTGGAAAGGCTGGATTAAGTGGACTGTGACGGTGGTCCGGTATTCAAATTTGTTTGGCAGGAGTAGCCACGGCCTCAAGTGGAGAAGCCATGACAAGCGTGAGACCAAACTTCTCCCTGAGATCCAAATCCTTAGGCGCCATTCCTTCCGGCAAACTCCATTCAAAGGATTGAATGAGTGAGGCCAGCATGAGCTGCACCATCCGAACACCCAAAGGCAGCCCTGGACAGATCCGCCGTCCTGAACCAAATGGCGTGAGCTCGAAGTGCTGTCCGCGGAAATCAATCTCGCAAGCATCCCCCAGGAACCTCTCTGGCAGAAATCGATCCGGGTTCTCCCACACCCGCTCGTCTCTACCGATGGCCCATACGTTCACAAGCACTTGACTATTCTTCGGCACCATGTAGCCGTTTATCTCCGTGCTCGCCTCTGCTTTGTGAGGCAACAGAAGGGGAGCCGGCGGATGAAGCCGGAGTGTCTCCTTTAGTACCGCTTGGAGGAATGGTAGTCTTGAGATGTCCGACTCTTCCACTTCTTTCTCAAAGCCGATAACTGTCGCGATCTCCTTGCGAGCCCTCGCCATCAGTTCTGGCCTGTGAAGCAATTCCGCCATCGCCCACTCCAATGCAGTCGAGCTCGTCTCGCTTCCAGCGACAAAAGAATCCTAATAAAATTAAAAAAAAAAATCCATTTTACTTCGAGTATATAGTGAAAATTAAGAAAGTAACGACGGCAAACATAGCGTGATCAATTACCAACAGAAAGGATATTATGGTTTTCTTGGTAAGCTTCGCATTGTCTTCTCGATTAAGTTGAAGAAGCGCATCCAAAACGTCACCATTCGTTTTTCTACTTTCTACTGCCGTGGCTGCCAATCGATTTTTTATCATTTTATTAAAAAAATCATATAACTTTTTATAGTATGCAGTAAAACGACGCCTCCGGCCTTGCAGGTCTATTGGAGCCAACAAAGGGAAGAAGTCGGAGAGGTTCGGTCTTCCTGCCTCCTCCATCATCCCCCACATCAAATCCTTCAACTCTTGAGCTGATTCAGATTTGAAATCTACCATATCGGTGGACAAGAAGGTGGTCGATATCAGATTGAGCACGGTGCAGAACGCTGCTCGAGCAATGCGCACGACCTGCCCCTCCTTTCCCCTAATATATGCGATGAGTTCCTGAACCTTTCGCTGGCGAAACAGTTGGTTTGCATCGAGAGACTGTGTGCTGAAGAGGTGGGACTTCATAAGAGTGCGGAGATACCTCCATGATTGATTTGGCGGCGAGCATACCATGGAGACCTCGTGATGGCCAAAGGCTTGAAAAACATGAGGGATTTGTCGGCCGGAGATGTAGTGCGCTTTTGTTTTAAGTACTTCTTTTGCGGTGCTTGGTGAGGAGATGACGACTGTGTAGATCCTGCCAAGCTGGAGATACATGACTGGTCCATGGGTTCGGGCAAGGCAGGCCAAGGAGCGATGGGGATTTCGGCCTAGCTCGAGTAGGTTGCCTAACACCGGCAGCGATCTTGGCCCTGGAGGAAGCACAAAGTTTCTCGAGGATCCGCGCCTTAGAAAAAGTATGGTGATGGCGGTGAAGAAGACCGACCATAGAAGATATTTAGTCCACTCTTCCATTATCTTGTTTACATATGAGAGATATATCTACGGCTTCTATCTGGAGACACTTTTTATAAGCCCTGGGAGGAAGGGCAATCCCGCATGGCCTCACGTCGATTCTATTTATCGAGTTTATGTATGTTATTTTAATTATTGAGAAATGTCTAATATTCATTTAAATCATTGTTGACCCTTACTCATATCCTACTAATCGAATATATATATATATATATATATAATTATATATGTAATATTAAACGAACCTAATGTCCGTAATAAGATTAAAGTGAAATCAAATGTATTAATTAAAGCAATAAATCTATTTTATAAATTCTTGTTATTATTAATGAAAATGATTCAATTAATATTTATTTATATATGCATATATAAATAAAATCGATTAATCAATGCATAAATATAACATCCGAGATGTATATTTAATAAAACACAGTTTCTTTTTTTTTACATTAATAATGTCATTTAATCATAATATTATTGATTAATTAATTATTAAATTTAAAATAAAATGTGCAGCCCCTCTTATTATTTCTCCTAATCACTCCCGTCCATGGTCGTTTTACGATACGACAAAAAAAATTTTTCAAAGGCCCTGATTTAATCTCATTGGGCAAATGGAGGAGAAAAATTTTTTTTATTATTATTTTTTATTTTTCCTTTTCCCCTCTGCAGCATCCGTAGAGCCTCCCTCTTGATCCGAAATCCCTCATTCCGTCTCCCAAAAGCCATAGCTCTCAAGCTCTCGGTCTCTCGCTGATTCTCGTTCGCCTCCCTTCGAGCTTCAAGCCGTAAGCATCCGCTCTCATCCCTTCAAACTGTAAGCTCCAATTCCTTCTCCAGCTTTTATTTCTCACAAATGACGGTAACCGAGAGGCAACTCCGTCAGGTTCCTCTCAAAATATCCTTTCCGATTTCTCTTCCGATCAAGCACGCCCACACATGATTCCTCTTCTGAGCACTTTCCCATTTCTTTCCCTCCTCCCTCTCGTCAACCTCTTCTCCTGCCCGCTGATCACACACGAAATCCAAGGGAGTTCGGCAAGCTTCAACTCGCATCTCTGTCTCGTCCGCAGAAGGCGTCTCGTGTTCTGATCTATTTCATCAGGCACACTGATCTGGTCAGGCCTCTATCTAAATCTGGCAAGCTGAGGATGGCGAGAGACATGGCTGAGTTCCTCTCTAAACTCTTCCTTTCTCTTCCGCTCCTGGTTTCCGATCGAAGCAAGCCGCAAGCAAGCTCCCAAGCCCGTTTCTTTTTTCCTTAAAACAAAAAGCTCTCTGCACGATTCCCTTCCAAAGTGCATTCTCTCTTCTGTTCACTACCACACCATTGTCTTCGCCTCTATTCTCTACGTCGTGGGTCTAGGATTTCTCACTGTATCTACTGTGCTTTCAAGCACCTGCTCAAGGGACCTAAAGCTTTCGTTGATTTCCTCTTCCTGTTCTCCAGCCCTTTTTACAAGTTGTTCTGTTCTTCTTATCCCTCTATCTCGTAGCCTTTCGGAAGGAGGGCACAAGCCTTGCCTTCGGGCATTTGGCACTGACTAGTTCGACGAGAATCATAACCAAGAACGCATTGCGAAGGTTTCATTCTTCAATTGGTGGTACTTTGGGATGAATAGCGGTATGATCGCCTCCTTCATTGCATCAAGCTACATCCAGGAAAACATTGGTAGGAGCTTTGGATTTGGAATCCCTTGTGCTGTTATGTGCATTGCTCTTCTTGTTTTCTTGTTGGGAAGCAGGACTTACTGCTGCTATCCTTTGGAGGATACAAGTTCGTTTGTTAGGATTGGGAAAGGGATTTCCACTATGTTTATGGGTAGGCAATCCTCTGCTGATAGTTCCAGATCTGAAGTAGAAGCCGGAAGAAGATAATGCTAGCTGTATTCTTCACTGGAATTGGAAGCTCATGCTTGTGAGACTCATTCTTCGGAAAGGTCACTAAGTTCGCACTCAGTTTGTTTCGAATGGGCTTCTTGATGATTTATCCTCGAAAGCAGTGCTTTGGGAAGTCAAATTCATAAGATGATTTGTCTGGTGAGAATGGAGAAGGATGTCTTTGTGGAAAGTTCTTTGATAAAAATGTATGTTTAAAACAGTGGTATAAAAGAGGTAAGATAAGTATTTGATGAAATGACTAAAAGAAAAGGATTATATATGCATATTTGTACTTGCTTCTATTTGCAGGTTATATGGCTCCGCTAATATTCAATAGGGCGTAGTGGGTGTGAAGATAATTGTAGTATCACAAGACATCACTCGCTACGCTCAATAGGGCATACCGAGCAAATAAAAAAAAACTATTAGATGTTGCTCCTGTCTGTCGAAATATTGTCAAAATTTTGTCAGACTTTGTTTTATCCTAATCCCTATATTTGGACACCAATGCAGGTTTCATGACTCCGCTAATGCCCAATAGGGTGTAGTGTGTGTGAAGACGGTTGTGATGTCATGAAGACATACCACGCTCAATAACGTAAGCTAAAAAGCTTGATTGATGCAAACGCATGCGGACAACGCGTTGATCTTATCAAAATCGTCAAAATTTACAAATTCAAAACTTAAACAAATTCAAATAAAAATGATCTAAACTTAAGTTAAACAAAAAGATATATGATAAATATGAAGTAAATGTTAAATTAAAGAAACATAGAGTGAGAGCACTTAAAGAAAAATTTTGAAAGAATATAACACTTATTTATAATGCAAGTAAAATTTGAATAAGCTAATACCAAACTTATAAGTTTTAATTGTAATTCTCTATTGTTTAAATTGAAGCGGTAAAGTGAGTTTTCTTTTATTAAAATTCTTCAAAATTAAGTAAGTTTTAATTGAAATTTGGGGAGACATATGTCAAATTCAAAAGAGACTATAATAAATTTGAAGTTTAGTTTTCAAATAAATATGAGATTTGATGTGGAGTTAAGGATAAATTCATGTTGGATTTGAACTCTTCTTATGTGAGAAAAGTTTCTCTTTGAAAATTCAAAGTGTTAAATTCATGAACAAATAATCAATATGAATAATATTAATTGAGCATTTGAACGATCACATTTGATATCAAATGAAGTAAAGATCTTAATTGAATATTAAATGACAAATAATTTATGATAAATCTAAACGTCCAATTTCAAATTGAGAATAATGTGTAAGAAATTTGATGGCTTTCTTATAAACATAAATTTAGTTAGATAACTCATGATCATTCATGAATGTAACTTTTAAAAGAACCATTTGGGTCTCGCATTTAAAATAGAATTTGAAACACAATGAGATTTATGAAATATCTAAGTGTTTATCTTCAAAATTAATAGAATCACGATAAAATTCATAAGAGGTTTTCACTATAACTGAATGGCCTATTAGCATGTATAGGCAAGAATTCTTATTGAATAGTTGACTTGTATTCAAAAGAAGCGTGAATTCAAATAAGCTTGTTTGGGGAGAACAAAAAATGAATGTGATGATTAATGGAGAGTTAAATGTTTGTTAATAAATCAAGCAAAGATATAATATTTTGAGTGTAAATATAAATCTAATTCTACGATACAACACGCCACCGGATCTGCAACTCTTTGTATAAGCAGACAGAAGACGATACTAAATAAAATTCTACAAAAATTATAGGGCTACCTTCAATCCAAAAAAATTAAGGAATTTCATTCTAATTATGATTTTCAAAAATTAATAATTTCATTAATTATGTGAAATTATCTAAATTATAAATATCTGTATGTGGTCGGACATAGATATTTAAAGTGCAAATTTTAATGTCTAAAAAAGCTGCGTAGGCTAAGTTGGAATTAAATGAAAATATGAAATCAATCTCATAATTTAGAAATAAAATTATATAAATTACTTAACACCTGCATGGGCTTCGACACTATGCTGAATATTTAGATTCAAGCGTCTGATGATGCTACGTGAGTTGTTTCCCAGTTTAGTCTTAGGACTAGGTCTGAGTTAACAAAATGTAAAATTCTATTATAAGAATTTCAGGTTAGCAAAATATCTAAGAAGCTAATTCTATCATGGGACAGTAGATCTGATCCTCTATTATTAAACTAATAGAGCCGACAAGTTCAAGCAAACTCATAAACCTCGATGATGGCTGTGTTGAATGATAATTTCAACTTGAGGGGATACTTCCATCAAAATGTGATTCTAATTTCAAATCAAATTAACTTAAATCAAGTATCAACTTAAAAACTTCTTAAATGAAACTCAATCATTAAAAGCTTAAAGGAAAACTTAATCTATCCACCTTTCATAATTATTTATTGAAGGTGACAAATTAAGAAAATTTTAGCTCACAAAGGAGCCAATGTCAAATCAAGTGTTATGCTATATTCACTCTCAATCAATCTCATGCCAGTAAGGATGTGACCCGTGTTCTCTGACTATGTGGCTTGGCTGGTAGGCTCCACAGATGATACAGTTACGACCAGAGTCCTCTAATCGTGCGGTTTGGCCAGTAAGACTCCATTATATTACGATCACATGCGTAGTCCGTATGCTCTCCAATAACTCTGCCCTTTGAGTTATGAATCATAGGGTATACTTGATAGGGAAAAAAGTCATACGTTAGCTAAGGTAGACTTAAGCATAGCTCCTTAGTTAAATACTATCCCAGGTCTACAAGGATTTCTTGGATGACGTAACCCATGTGTTGCTGATAAAGATCTTTCGGTCAGGTTGGGGCGACTACCTCCTCTAACTAAGTAGATTAGAGACTACGATAACCCGGGATGATAGAACCATGGGATCTAGATCGGGCATGTCATCATTCCCCCAACCATCCGCTTTAAGTTAAAATGATGAATTTCATAATCTTAAATTTTAAATTCTATATGCTGCTACGCATTAAGTGACTTAACAATTAGCCTTAATCGAAAGTTCTCTCTCAGCATTGGGTAATTAACTATAAGTGCTTGCACCTATAGGAAACCTGGAACCAGATCTAAAGTCCTCACCAAATGAGAATGAAATCTTTAGGTAGTGTCTTATCGACTATTCCATCTGCCTTTTGAAAATTACACCGACACTTAAATTATACTGTCTTCATTCATTTGTCGAGAGGTAGGTTGCAAATATTCGTAGCCCATAGATTTTTGGCGACTCCGTTGGGGATAGGTTTCCCTTTCCATCTTTAACTAGTCGAATTTAAGCTATAGTAATAGTAGAGTATAATAAAAAAATTGAAAAAAAGAGAATCAATTATCAATGAAACTAAATCTAAGCTAATCATGTCATTATGACTAATCTACTTGTTCTTTATATCGATGGAACTTCAGAACACACCGTTCATCATGCAGCTAGGTCGCGGAGTCAACATCCGTCTGCCTAATATTGTAATTAATACTGGATATGTTGGAGCTACCATTCAATTTGGTAGTGTAAACTTTCCAACCATTGTTGTTATAAATAATCCTCTACTTGAAGCAACTGCATATTCTACGCACCAACCTATGCAATGGAGAAGGACAATTGGAATGACCACTACTGCTACTAAAGTTCCTCGAAAGAGAGTCTTTTTATTCGAAAGATTGGGTCATTTTGAGGTGCTAGTCATGAAAAGAATCGTTACTGGCCGAAAGTTTCAATCATGCATGTGAATGCGACCACTTTTCCAGTTGAATCTTTCGTACTAGGAAGGCATAATGCTGAAGCCTCCTCTTCTGAAGGAAAACTGAGCAGAAGGTAAAGAAGGAGAAGAAATGTTGAGCGCTCGGCCAATTCTTTTGCTCAATTCGTCATGCGTAGACTTGATGCGGAGTGTTCTCATTCACAATAAATTCAAAAATCTCAAGTGGGTGAAAATGAACAGCTCTACTGGTGATATCAAACAATCGCTCTAGGGGCAATGACACCAACCTATAACCCCATAAAGGAGGCATCCCGAGACTCTATCCTCTAGAGTTCACATGGTGCTAAAAGTTGTCAAGGAGAAAATGATCTTATGAATGAAAAGTATCAATGCCTGATTGTCTGAGAAAATGAGAAAGCTTCAATAAAAAGGCTACTCTTAGTGGGTAATGCTGAAGATCGTTCTAAGCAATTCCTGCATGGTGAACATCGGCATCTGACACTTGAATCATATGTTCAGGAATCCATCGTCGAAAGGTCTTGACAAATAGGAAAATAAATATGGAAGTCAAAGCCTTGAGAAGAAGTAGCAACATAAAAGTTTCTTCATCTAGAAGCAAGTTAACCCAGAGACAACGAAGAAAGAGAAATGCTGAACTGCGTGCTCAACAACCATTATTCAAGCAAAAAATTGTACAACTAACGGTGAAACTAGAAGCAAGTGTTCCAACCCATAACATGTTTGATAGCCTAAGATGGGTAAAGTAGAATAACTCTACTAGTCAAATTGAATAGTCATTCTGGACCCGATAACGTTAGATTCCAGCTTCCTCAGTGAGAAAACTCAAAATTGTATATACAAGAGTGCATCAAGTCCTCAAAGTTGCTAAGAAGAAATGACTGATGAAAAGAAAATATCAAAGTCCTGTCATTAGAAAGGCTAGAGTTGCTCATTCAAGAATACCTCCTTCTATAACCCTTATAAGATGTCAACCAATTCAAGTCCCACGCGGTGAGCAATGATGTGTGACACTTGGACCACAGGTCTAAGAATCCGACGTCAAAAGTTCCCAGCAAAAAGGTGAGAAAATTTGGAGGCTAAAGTCTCGAAGTGAAACTACCTTAATGAAAGACAACGATATGACATCTGGACTGTACTCCCACAAAATCTACTCCTTATGCACTAGTACTTAGAGCTGACGTAGTCTTGGCACTTGAAGTTGAACTACATTCACTCCGAGTAACAATTCTCACGATCTTACCTAAGATGAGAATGTCCGTCTATAGATGGAAGAGCTTAGTGTGCTTGACGAAATTAGGCTCCAAGCTCAACGAAATTTAGAAGTCTATCGAGCGAGAATGTTCAAAGCATTTGATCATACGGTGCATCCTCGAACCTTTCAAGAAGGTTCCTGGTGCTGAGAAGATTAATTATTCCTCACTGTCATTACATGTGTAAGTTTTACTTGAAAATTCTCTTATAACACAAGAATGTATTTCCAAAATAAAGCAAACATCCCCTGCAAGATAGGAGCATTTTTTTTAGTATATTTATTTAGGTCAACATCGTGTTTCATGCCAAGATTCTTAAATAAATATACTTACTCAAGATGAAAAAAAATTTCGTGAAAATTTTCCTGTTACACAGGGGGCATTTTTAGATTTCTATACATAGATGAAATCAATATTAAATGTTAAAACCTCTCTTAAGATAAAAATATCAACTCAAATATTGATATATTTTCTTAAATTATTTTAGAGCTCTTTCAAAGTGCTTTAGAATCTCCCGTATGAAATTGGGGGCTTTCTTGTATATATATATATATATATATATATATATATATATATATATATATATATATATATATATATATATTCAAATTGACATTGACCTTTAGGCCGAGATCCCTAAATATATCCATAATTGCTATTATTGTTAAAGTTATAGGTTCTTGCAGAAATAAAAAGAATCTATTTTCACGCATGAAATGATAGCATTAAATATCAAGAAAAAAACTTCTCTCCAAGATTTGTCAAATGTCGAAGATCAAGTCAGAAGAACTCTCAATTTTGGAAGCTTCAATCAATTGAGTTTAAAAAACATCAACATCTACATCCTGAAGTCTATGACACAGATGAGTTCTAAAGGTCGAACTCAATAAGCCCATAAATGACGTAGTTGCTGATGCTCTCCTCACTCAACAAGCTGCAAGAAAAGGTCACAGTGAAAGAGCCCCTATTCGTTAGTCCGATGATCAAATCACTAACTCAACACAACTTAAGTCGAAGACTGAAGTAGGTTCCAAAGCTCGAACTCAACATGCCCACAAATGGCTGAGTTGTTGACACTCTCCTCACTCAACATGCTATAAGAAAAGGTCGCAGTGAAAGAGCCCCTGCTCATCAGTCCAATGATGATAACTGTTCAATCTCAAACCAGAATTCAAGAGATCTTCTACTTGATTGATAGACCAAGATAATCAGAGGAAACTCTCAATTCAGAGCTACCTTAAGTCAATTTTTATATTTCCTGCAAGGTAATATTTCAATTTATTCTCAAATGATCTGATCAAGCACAAAACATAGATCAAAGCCAATCTCCTCATCAAGTCTATCGAAGCAGAAAGCACAAGACTGAGGAAGCAATTCCATAGTTCATACAAAGTCGATTGTCAAACTAAAGGAATTCCATAGTTCAGCCTGTCAAAAGCAAGCATTGCTAAGCTAATAACTCAACATTATAGACCTAATATAAGCTGGAAAGCTAGGTCATCTATACGCACTCTTCAATAAGTCCATCAAAGCAACAAGCATAAGATTGAAGATATATGTACACTTCCTGAGAAGTCGATGTGCACAAATTAGGTTAGTCCTTCATCAAGTCCATCAAGCTTAAAGCTAGAACAAAAGGAATTTCAAATCTTAAAATAAATAAATCAATTCCAACATCAAATCCGACCAAGCATGAAGCTAGGGTCAGAGGAAACCCAAATCTGCAACAACATAAAAGAAAGAGATCTTCAGCAAATCCATCGAAGCAAAGAGTAGATAGTAGAAGAAGCACTTAATATGACAAGTCAATCAGGACAAATTAAGCAATCCCACTATTTAGCTCATCTAAACATAAGGCATCACACTGATGCTGAATTCTGTCAAAGCTCTATAAGCTATTGAAATCAAATATGAAGTGGTCTAGGAGTTGCGGCATACATGAAAGGTCAACCAATTTTTAATAAATATAACTCGCTCCATGCGTGAATCACATTAATTGGGGGTGGGGTGGCATTTGTTGACCCTCTTTGCATCATATGGTTGTAAAGGAATGAAAATCGCTCCCGCTCTTGCATTCGATTTTTGACTCCTAAATCGCTCGCACGCCTCTCTTCTTCACTTTGTTCAATTTCCCATAACTGATCTAGCCTTCCTCACTCTCTGGCTCATTTTTTTCCCCTCAACCCCATGCATGCAAGAAAAAAAACTTCTCGGCTATTCTTCCCCCCGACTTCCCGCGGATCTGATCGACACCAGTCTCGTCTGGAATGGCCTGATCTGTTCCTTCAATTCTCAGTGAGCCTCGTTCATCAGAAAGCTTCAGATGGCGAGAGACATGGGCCTCTCTAAACTCTTCCTTCTCTTCCTCTTAGTTTCGAGCAAGCCAGCAAGCTCCCAGAACTGTTTCTTTTCCTTCAAAGTAAAAGCTCTCCACACTATTCCCTTCCTCCGCATTCTCTCTTACGTTTCTCTTTTCCATTTATGCGTGCCTCTCTTCTATACGTCTTGGGTCTAGGGTTTCTCACTGTATATGTTGTGCTTTCATGCACCTGCTCAAGGGACCTAAAGCTTTCATTCATTTCCTCTTCCTATTCTCTAGCCCTTTTTACAAGTTGTTCTATTTTTCTTATCCCTCTATACCTTTGCGGAAGGAGGGCACAAGCCTTGCCTTCAGGCATTTGGCATCGACTAGTTCGACGAGAATCATAACCAAGAGCGCATTGCGAGGAGTTCATTCTTCAATTGGTGCTACTTTGGGATGAATGGAGGTATTATTGCCTCCTTCATTGCATTAAGATACATCTAGGAAAACATTGGCTGGAGCTTTGGATTTGGAATCCCTTATGCTGTTATGTGCTTTGATTTTCTTGATTTCTTGTTGGGAAGCAGGACTTACCGCTACTATCCGTTGGAGGATACAAGTTCATTTATTAGGATTGGGAAAGAAATTGTCACTATGTTTATGAGCAGGCAATCCTCTGTTGATAGTTCCAGATCTGAAGTAGAAGCTAGAAGAAGATAATGATGGATGTATTCTTCCCTGGAATTGGAAGCTCTTGCTTGCGGGACTCATTCTTCGAAATGGTCAATAAGTTCACACTCAGGTTGTTTTGAACGGGCTTTTTGATGATTTCTCCTTGAAAGCATCGCTTTAGAAAATCACATTCATAAGATGACTTGTCTAGTGAGAATGGAGAAGGATGTCTTTGTGGGAAGTTCTTTAATAAAGATGTATGCTGAAAACAGTGTTATAGAATAGGCAAGGAAGTTGTTTGGCGAAATTCCTAGAAGAAAAGGATTGTATATGCATATTTGTGCTTGCATCTTTTTGCAGGTTCCAAGGCCCCGCTAATGCCCAATAGGACGTAGTGGGTGTCAAGACGGCCGTGGTGTCACAAGACACCACTCGCTACACTCAATAGGGCATACCGAGCAAGGCAAAAAAATTGTTAGATGTTGCTCCCGTGTGCCAATATTCTGCCAAAATTTTGTTAGACTTTATTTTATCCTAATCTATATATATGGACACCAATGCAGATTTCAAGACCCCGTTAATGCCCAATAGGGTGCAGTGGGTGTGAAGACGGCTGTGGTGTCTTAAGACACCACTTGCACTCAAATGGGCATAAGCCAAAGCGGTTCAGATGTAGCCTCACATGGGGATGGCCTTGATCTAAATTTGAAATTCAAGACTTAAATAAATTCAAATGAAAATCATCTAAACTTAAGTTAAACAAAAAGATATACGATAAATATGAAGATAAATGTTAAATTAAAGAGAAATAGGGTGAGAGCACTTAACAAAAAATTTTGAAAGAATAGAACACTTATTTAAAATGTAAGTAAAATTTGAGGAGGCTAATACCAAACTCACGAGCTTTAATTGTAATTCTCTATGTCTTAAATTGAAGCAGTAAAGTGAGTTTTCTTTTATTCATATTCCTCAAAATTAAATAAGCCTTAATTGAAACTTGGGGAGGCAAATGCCAAACTCAAAAGATACTTACGATAAATTTGAAGTCGAGTTTTCAAATAAATATGAGATTTGATGTGGAGTTAAGGATAAATTCATTTTGTATTTGAACTCTTCTTATGTGAATAAAGCTTCTCTTTGAAAATTCAAAATGTTATATTCATGAACAAGTAATCAATATGAACAATGTTAATTGAGCATTTGAATGATCGCATTTGATATCAAATGAAGTAAAGATCTCAATTGAATATTAAATGAGAAATAATTGGTGGTAAATCTAAAAGTCCAATTCTAAATTAAGAATAAAGTGTGTAAGAAATTTGGTGGCTTTCTTATAAGCACAAATTCAGTTAGGCAACTCATGATCATTCATGAATATAGTCTTTAAAAGAACCATTTGGGTCTCGCATTTAAAATTGAATTTGAAACACAATGAGATTTGTGATATATTTAAATGTTTATCTTCAAAACTAATAGAATCCAGATGAAATTCATAAGAGGTTTTCACTATAACTGAATGGCCTATTAGCAAGTATAGGCAGGGCTTCTTATTGAATAGTTGGCTTGTATTCAAAAGAAGCTTGAATTCAAATAAACTTTCTTGGGGAGAACAAAAATTGAATGTGATGATTAATGGAGAATTAAATGTTTGTTAATAAATCAAGCAAAGATTCAATATTTTGAGTGCAAATATAAATCTAATTCTGTGATACAACACGCCACCGCATCTACAACTCTTTGTACAAGTAGACAGAAGGCAATACTAAATTAAATTCTACAAAAATTATAGGCTTCCTTCAATCCAAAAAAAATTTAGGAATTTCATTCTAATTATGATTTTCAAAAATCAATGATTTAATTAATTAGGTGAAATTATCTAAGTCATAAATACATACATGTGCTCGAACATAGAGATTTAAAGTACAAATTTTAATATCTAAAAAAGCTACACAGGCTAGGTTATAATTAAATGAAAATATAAAATCAATCTCATAATTCAGTAATAAAATTATCTAAACTACTAAACACCCACATGGGCCCTGACACTATGCTGAATGTTTACATTCAAGTGTATGAGGATGTTGTGCGGGTTGTTTCCTGGTTTAGTCTTAGGATTAGGTTCGGATTAACAAAACCTACAAATCTATTATTTGAATTTTAACTTAGCAAAATATCTGAGAAGGTAATTCTATCATGTGATGATAGATCTGATCCTCTATCATTAAACTAATAGAGTCGACATGATCAAGCAAACTCATAAACCCCGATGATACCTCTGTTGAATGGTGATTTCAACCAGAGGGGATACTTCCATCAAAATATGATTCTAATTTCAAATCAAATTAACTTAAATCAAGTATCAACCTAAAAATTGCTTAAATGAAATTCAATCATTAAAAGCTTAAATAAAAACTCAATCTATCTACCTTTTGCAATTGTTTGTAGGAGATGACAAATTAAAAAAACTCTAGCTTACAAAGGAGCCAATGTCAAATCAAGTGTTATGCTATGTTCATTCTCAATCAATCTCATGCCACTAAGGATGTGGCTCGTGACCTTTGACTGTGTGGCTTGGCCGGTAAACTCCACAGATGATATAGTTACGACGAGAGTCCTCTGATCTTATATTACGATCATGACTGTAGCCTATATGCTCCCCAATGGCTCTGCCCTTTGAGTTGTGAATCATAGGGTATACTTGATAGGGCAAAAAGCTTTATGTTAGCTAAGGTAGACTTAAGTCTGTCTTCTTAGACAAACATCACCTGAGGTCTACAAGAATTTCTTGGACAACGTAACACATGTGTTGCTGATAAGGATCCTTCAGTCAGGTTGGGTCGACTACCTCTTTAGACTAAATAAACTACAGACTGCGATAACCCAGGATGATGGAACCATGGGATCTAGATCGGGCACGTCATCATTGCCCCAACCATCCACTTTAAGTTAAAATGATGAATTTCATAATCTTAAATTTTAAACTCCATAAGCTGCTATTATACGCTACGCATTAAGCAACCCAACAACTAGCCTTAATCAAAAGTTCTCTCTCAGCATTGAGAAGGGTAATTAACTATAGGTTCTTGCACTTATTGGAAACCTGGAACCATATCTAAAGTCCTCACCAAATGAGGATGAAATCTTTGGGTAGTGTCTTATCCACTATTCCATCTGCCTTTTAAAAATTACACCGACACTTAAATCATACTCTCTTCATTCGTTTGTCGAAAGGTTGGTGGAAAATTTTTGGCACCCACCGTGCGAAGGTGTGGGTTGAGTTGGGAGTGAATCTGAGCTCGGGTGACCTCAGATCGAGCGATCCATGGCGAATGGGCTCCGTCGTTTGTCGCTCATAAGAAGAAGGATCATGGGCCATCTGTTCCATGTGATTGGAACGAATATCCGTGATCAAATCATGCTAGATCTCTCTCATTTCTTCCCTTTATCCGTGCCGTCCGATCTGAGATCAGACGGCGAAGATCAAAAAAGCATCCGCCTCCAGTTTACTTGGCTCGTGGATGTGATAATTTAAATAACCAATCCCGTGACGCTACATGAAAAGTGCGTCACGTCAGCACACCACGTGGCGCCGATAGGATTAGATTTAATTAAGGATTAATTAGTGAATTTTAATGCTGAATCTTCCAAAATTATTAACTAATTATAGAAAAATTCAAAAAATACAAATAATGGCTCGTTTTAAAGGTATTTGAGAGTTGAATCTAATAAAAATATTTTCATTGGATTTTGAACAGTAAATAGAGCTTAATTAGGGTTTAATTAAAAAAACTTAATTAGCTTAATTACTCTCTAATCTCTCAGGTGATTGCCCCCAAAAATTTCTGAGAATGTTTAAGAGGATGACTTCTGCCTCCTCTAATTGTTCATGGATTTATTACTTATTAAATTAGGGGGGTTGATTGATTAAGCCCTAATTACCCTTTTAACTTCATAAAGGGGTGATTAAGCATATGAACAGTGATTAATTAATTATTTGGACTGCCTATTGATCTCATTTTTAGAATGAGCTCTCAACCACTCCATCTCAGACATAGGACTTCTCTTAGACATTAAGAGTTCCTTAATCTTAAGACTCATCTAGTGATTAGATGGACACTTAACCTAACCCTAGAGACTTAGATGAGTTAGTCATAGGAATAGGTCATGCCTTAGGGGTGTTAGGAAAATTTTCCTATCACTTAGCTGGAACCAAATCCTCACTTCCTTCTTTTAAAGTCAAACTCCAAATCAAACTAACTCTAAACTCCAAATCAAATCTACATCAAAAATTAAATCAATTCCAACTTAATTGATTTTCTCAAACTCAAATCAATTTCAAATGATTGAAGCTTATGATTGAAATTCTAAGTTCAAAAAAAATCTTGCCTAAGTCACTTTGATTCTATCTTATGGACTTAACCTAAATCAAATCTTAATCAATTCAAATTCAAGGATTTTTCTCACAAACCATTTATATTCTCATTTATATTCACATATATAAATGAAATATAAATTCAAATAACCAAAACTAAATTCAAAACTCAAATCCAAATTCCAAAAATCTTTCCTAAGTCACTTTGATTCTATCTTATGGACTTAGCCTATATCAAATCTAAATCAATTCAAATTCAAGGAATTTTTGCATAACCCATTCATATTCTCATTTATATTCACAAATATAAATGAAATATAAATTCAAATATCTAAAAATAAATTCAAAAATCAAATGCAAATTCAACTAAAATCCAACCTAAGCCTTTCAAGTCAAAATCTTGAACTTAGCCAAATCAAATTCAAATCAATTCAAACTCTTTATTTTTTTTCATGATTCAATCAATCCTACAATAATGAATCCAAATATAAACATAAACTTTAAACATCAAACCAAAAATCAATTCAAAACTTCAACTCAAATTCAATCAAAATTCAACTGAAGCCTTTCAAGTCAAATTCTTGAACTTAGCCAAATCAATTTCAAATCAAGCCAAACCCTTGATTTTTCTTCATGATTCAATCAATCCTTCAATCATGAATCTAAATATGAACATAAACTCCAATCATCAATCAAAAACTAAATTTAAAAATCAAACCCAAGTCAAACTCATATTCACCCTTTTGAACTTGAACTTGTCAAATGAATCAAAACTCATTTGATTTCAAACTACTTTCAAATGGATTCATATTTCAATCATAAGTCCATATGTGAGTTCAACCAAACTTGATTCAAGCCTTGATCAAGTCAATTGACCTACTTAGGCTCGCTTGACCCAAAGTCACCTAAACTACCCCTTTTGAGCAAATTCTAATCCTACCCAAATTAGATTGAACTAAGCTCAACTAAGCCTCACATTATTAGCAGCAATCATCATGAGATGATCAATCACATAAATTGGGTCAAACCAAGTCAAACCTAAAGGTTGCCCAAGTCAATACTTAGCCAAAATCAAACCTAAACTAGCCAAAATCCAATATAGGCCAAATTGATTGAAACCATTGATCAAAACTCATTCATGATTAATGTTTGAACTTGACCAAGTCATCATTTGAGCCTAACCTAGCCCAATTGGCCACTTGACCTAAGTTGACCCAACTTGACCTAAAAAGTCAAAATATGTCAAAACTTGATCTAAGCCATATTAATTGAAACTAGTGGGTCAAGTTCATTCCAAATCACTTGTTGAACTTGACCAAAGCCTCAATTGGCCAACTAGATCCAACTAGCCTAATTAACCGTGAACCCAACTTGACCTAAAAGGTCAAATTGAGCCAAATCCAAATATAAACCAAATTGATTGGAAACAAAGATACCAATCCATTTCAAATGATCAGTCAAATATAAACCAACCCATGACCTAACCCAAATAAGTCAAATGGGTCAAATTTATCAACTTGACTCATTTGACTTAAATGAAATCAAATGAACCAAATCCAAATATAAATCAAATTAAACCAAACCAATGATGCAAAAATATTTCAAATGGTCATATGAACTTGACCCAACCCTTGGTTTGACCCAATTTGACTAATTGGTTAACTTGACCCAAGTTGATCGATTTTGACCTAAATAGGTCAACATAAGCCAAATCATATCAAACCAACTCCAAATTCACTGAAACTTGGCCCAACCCATTTTTCAATCATACCAAATATATTCAAACTGAAATCCAACACAAATGACCATTTTACCCCTAGGAGATAAAGTAACCTAAAATTAAACCACTTGGAATTTGGTCAATTCCTTTTCATGGGCACTTGGCATCCTCTTAATGGACCAAATGATCACTAATGAGGATGGTGCACATGACCCATTAGGTTTGGGTCAGCCAAACCCAGCCCAAGGTCAAAATTGACCATCTCACTTGACATAGGCACATGGGAATCATTCCTCCACTCATTTCAAGCACATGGGAGCCTCACTACTCCACTCCACACCCAAAACTGAATGCCATGACACTCTAAACGGCCTAACAAACCCATTGAATAGGGTGAATTGGATCAAAATGGTAAAAGAGCTTACGATCGTCCGATTCACCTAGGGGGAGATATACTCCTCCTAATTCCACTTCAATTCAACACTCACACACTCGATTGAGCTTAGAAAACTCAGAGTTAGCACCCAAAGGTTTCTCCAAGCTTCCTCAACCCATTTCTAATTCTCCATTTTTGGTTTCTCTTAAACCAAAAATAGGGGAGCTCCCTCAAATATCCATCTCATCCAATACACAAAATTAAGCCAATTCCTCCTTCAAGCACCTTAAGGGGACCTAATTAAGCTCACTCCAAGCTTCATCCAAGTTCTCAAGGTAAGGGAGAGGGGATTTTGATCAAGGCCATGAGCATTTGAAGGGTGACTTGATCCATAGGAAGATCTACTCAATCCTTAGGCCTGAAACTTTTAATAGAGCTTCGTCTCCACTAGACGAAGCTACCTCAATGAATTCGAGCACCGGTGATAACCTCCGATGAGGTATGGATCAAAATCGAGCCTATAATAGGGAGTGTGTGGTCTTTTGTGAAAGGAATTTTCATCTCAAGTAAAACTAGCCTTTGGATGCCTTCTCCCTTGTATGATGATGGTGTGGGCTGAGTTTGAGCTCAATCCGAGCTCAATCGAGCTCGGATAATGCCATGGAAGATGGACGGTGGCCATCTTCCATAGGTGAGCTCAAGGACGGATCATGGGCCATCCATCCATGCATTTTGGATGGACGACCATGATCAAGCCACATAGGATCTCTGATCTAATCCCTTAAGAACCGCGGGCTCAATCTCAACTGTCTGATCTTTGATCGGATGGATGAGGACAAAGCGCATAGCACCGCCGTTGATGCGACACTGCGATGTGACAACTTAAGTGACCATTCTCATCGTGCCACATGAAAAGTGCGCACCGCGTCAGCCTCTACGTGGCACCGATGAAATTAGTCATTTAATTAGGATGTTTGATTAATGGATAATCATGGAAACTTCAAAATAGCATAACTAATTGTAGAAAAAATAAAAAAAATAAAAAATAAAAAGCATTGTGAAGATAATTCAAAGAAGAATAATCTAAAATTAATTTTAATTGATTTTGAATAGTGATATTTTTTTGAATTTAAGTTTTATTGGAAATTTAATTATGTTAATTACTCTCTAATTATCTCACTGATTAATTCTAAACTTCTCATGTGCATTTAGTGGGATGACTTCCACCTCCCTTAATTTTCTTGGGATCTATTAGTGGTTTAATTAGTGTAATTTCTGGTTCATTCCTAATTATCCTCTTAATCAATTAACTGATTAATTAACCTTTTAAATAGCGATAAATCCATTAATTAAAGTTGCTAATCACCTTAGAACAGTGAGTGGACTTAGGGAATGAGATTAGGGTTCTTTCCCATATCTTCTTTTCCTAAGTTCATTTCATTTGGATAAAATCTAATTAAGGTGTAAATTAATTAAATAAGTTTAATCACATAATTAAATGGCTAAATTAATCAAATTTTAAAAATCAAAACATTCCAAAACTTAACCAATACATCTTGGGTAGGTGCTTAGGTGTTCAATAACCTAAGTAGCTTAAGGAAATCAATATCCAACCCACATGTGTGGAAAAGGGTTATGAAAGTACTTAAATTAAACCCTTTAACTTAATTAGTCATTAATTATGAGCAAATTTCATTAGGTACCTTTCTTTCCTAGGATGCATTGCTAATTTAAATTCCTTATGCTTTTATGTCATCCATTGACTCATAATTATTTGATTAAATAAGTTAAAGTGGTGTAGGTAAGGGATAATTAATGCACTTAATTCATACCTTAACCTAAACCGAAATATAAAAATCATATAATGGTTCTAAAATTAAATTAAAACAACATACACATGTGGGAAATGGGTTAGGACCAGCGAACCTCTTCACATTTTTTAAATTCAAATTAAACTCAAACAAAACTAAAAATCTCTTTAAAATAAATTTGATTTGCTTTAAATAATTCTATTTCATAGGATTGTCTTTAGGAATTAATTAAGGTGAATAGTTTGCATGCTTTCATCACTTTATTTCTTTCATAGCATGCTAAAATGTGTATGCCATATGAAAATCATGCATTCATGCTTTTTGAAAATCAAATTAAAAAATGAAATGTTTCCTTTATGTCAAATTGCATGTTTTGGCTAAAGTAAGAATATGAATGGCTATTATCACTATTAAATCCAAAATTACTTTCAAAGTTTATGAATCAAACATTAAAACTAAAAGGTATGCTACTCATAATTATTTATGAGCTTGCATGTGAGTAAAAATATAAAGATGTGCATAGTGTGGCTTTCCTTCTCTTTTCTTTTAGCATAGTTTTAAATAGGATTTGACAAAGTGTATAGTTCATTTGAAAAGAACACAACACTTGCTTAAATCCATTATTATTCATTCCTATGTTATTACTTAGGAAGAGCATCCACACTTACACATATAAATTGCATAAATAAATCAAACTAACAAATATAAACGTTTGCATCTTTCTTTTTCCATTCATTTTTTTTGTACATGTATATGTATTTAAAGAAAGTGGTATATTAGTTTGGACAACCCCGGGATTGTGAGGCTTTGTAGCCCTAAGTTTGTACCTTACACCCCGGTGCTATGATGATGTCATTACTCACTTATGCCTTTCATACATATATGTGTGCATATGAAAAATGGATAAAAGAATCCCTCTTTTTCTACATAACAAAATCATGCATCATAAAAAAAATTCAAATTTCTTAGACAAATTCTCTTAGCATTTATCATTAAAGTGTGCTAAACATTTCCATTTGCATGTATAGATATGCTTAGGATTCATCCATATGCTTGTTACACATGTTAGGAAAGAAATGAAGTGATGTGTATTTTGTGATAATATTTCACTTTACTTACTATTAAAATGCCTTTCTTTTTAGATAGGTTTATTTAGGGAAAATATAAACTTAGGATTAAATAAAAAACATAATAAAATATTCACTAAATAAAAATCAAATATGAATCTACCTTAGAAATTACTTAGGATAGGGAGGAAAGAGAAGTTCTCTTCTCTTTTTCTCTCTTTATAATTTAGTAATTAATTGTAGGATTCACTTAAACTAAATCAAAATACCAAATAAAATTAACCAAAGCAACCAAATCACTTAGATAAAATAAACCCTCTAAGTTGAAAATTTTCATACTTAGAAAACTTCAACCTTAAAGCCTAGCTAAGCATACCATACAAACCTTAAATAGCACACACATTAGGCTAAGTCATCATTTTTAGCTTTAGGTTAAGGCAGCGCATAGTTTGATGTTTTCTTTTATTTTGTGATATTTTGTTTTAGTCTGGATCTTAGGTGTATGTGTGTAGACTAAATAGTATGGTGATGTTAGTCTAACAATTATCATCTACATGGGATTGTGCTTAAGGGGCACTGTAATAAAAATATAACTATTTTTACTGTGTAAGTGCTTATACCCCTAAGCATAATCCAAAATCAGCTAGGTGGACTTGGTTACCCATGTGTGGGGTGTAAGTCCAATTTATATACATACATGCTTGGGATTGTATGGTTTGTTTGTCTAATCTTTATTTTGCAGGTGATAGTTAGATTTCTTTTTTTTTCTATTTTCATGTACTTTTGCAATTAAAATTTTGGAATGATTATTATGGGGATTAGGATGAGCATTGGGCATAAGATCATGTCTTATGTACAATGTGAAGCCTTTGGAGCAACCACATTCCAACCAATCAAAAGAAGAAAGAAGAAAGAAGAAAGAAGAAAGAAGAAAGAAGAAAAAAGAAAGAAGAAATGAAGAACTAAGGCCCCCATAATATGAATTCCTTGTTTAATTATAATTAATTCATTTGTAATCTGGGTTGTATAAGGGTAGAGCTCAGCTACCCAATTTATTTTTCAGGTTTGTGCAGTGGAGCCCGACCACAAATAGTCTTTTATTCTTTTGCACTAGTTTTATAAATTGATTGATGTTTGTTTAACTTGATCATTAAGATGACATATTTTTCTAGTTTCTTTCTTGCTTTGATGTATGGCCTGGATGATGATTAGGGTCTTAGGAAAATAAATTTTCTATTCAATTAAACAACTATTAAAATAAATAACTCATAATCTTACCTAAAGCTTAGGTTATAAAATAAAATAAAAAAATTAGCAATTCCTTAGCTGGATATTGTCTTACTTTTCTAACATCTTGCATAAAAAGTATATTATTTCACTCTTGATTGGAGGGCTTCCACCTTTATCAAAAAACTTGGCTTGACCTGTGAGAGCCATGGTGGAAACACACCTCCTTATCTTGCTAAGTTTGGCCCATAATCTAATTTTCATGCATTAGGCATATAAATCCTAAAGCCTGTGTCAAATTGATTGTCTAAAATAAAAATAAAATGTAACAAAATTTGCATTAGATTTAAGTCATTAAATATTCCCTACATGATCTAGTCTCTTAGGGTGTATATTTAAGGATATAATTTCTTTCTAAATAAACAACATCTTAGCTATCTTATAAAAGCATTTGACTTGCCTACATATTTTAAAATCGTAGGAGGAGTTAGTTGGCAGTCACCCCGAGGCAGTTGTAAGTCTAACAATCGGTTGGTTTATCTTCTCTTGTGGAGGTAAACTAAATACCCATTTTTGCCTTAGATTTAGGTCATGCTTTTGGCCCTCGTCAAAGCTCCCTAGATTTTGGTTCAGGGGTTGCTACTTCCCTTTGCGAGCTATAAGCATAAATCCTCACCACTTAGGCATTTTCATGACCTTGTAGCAAGGAATTATAAGCCCTAGCATTCTAATAAAAATTCAACTTAAATAAATCAATTCAATTTCAAAAATGTAAAACCCCACCATAGGATAGTTTGGGGTGCTTACTAGGCTAACCAGTATTTTAAGCACCCCCTACTTATTTTCATTTGGCTTTGATAAGAACTCCCTCCTCTTGATCGATCTCACTTAGCTTTCTAAAAATAAACCAATTGATTGATAGTCCAACCTTTTCAAAATCTTTAGAGATAACAATCATTTACCTTAATCGAGAGTATTCCTAAGGAATCTATTTCATATGATGTAATAAACTATCGAGGCTTACCCCTATTGGGAACTTAACGAACCCGATTTAAAATAAACCCTGCTTTACTTTTCTATGTAAAGTAGGACCAGAATCTCTAGTACATTCCGAAGACCCATAGTCCTTAGGAGTCCTTATTGAGATGATTAGGCCAATTGTATAGTGGTGACTTCTATCTCTCAAGAAAGTATATATTTCCTCAATGTCGTACCCGATCACCCTAATAAGAACATCTGTGGATTTGCGTGGCATTCCAACAAGGCATATTATATTTATATCTATATATATATTCATTTATTCATCTTTTCCCTAAGAAAGAAAAGGGGGATAGATGAAGGTGGAGATATATATATAAAATATTTCACCACACTCCCTAACCACTGTTGAACAATAATGAGACTTAGGGAAGTGGATTGGAGCCTCCCTCCAAAGCCTTTCTCTAATTTTCCCTCTCTTTTCAACTAAAGTCCTAATTTTTAATTAATTAACTAATTAAAAAATTAATTAGCTAAATTAAAATCCAAAACATATCAAATCATGCTTAAGTTTAGTAGGTGGCTTATGGGATTAGATTGGGACCTCTTTCTCAACCTTTTCCCTTAAGCCCGCCTTATTTCAAAAGATAATTATTAACTTTGGCAATTAATTAAAAAAGAGATGAATTAATGGATTAATGGTTTAATTAATTAAACTCAAACCTATTTAATTCTATTTTTTTCTCCCTTAATTCATCTTAGGTAGACCTTTAGGTTTTCAAGAACTTAAAGAGGCTTAATGAAATTATGGTTAACTCCTAGCTTTCTAATAAAAGTCAACTCAAATACATAATTCTCTTCAATTTCAAACATATAAAGCCTAACCATAGAATCGATTGGAATGCTCACTAGGTTTCCTAGTATCATGAGCATTCCATACTCATCTCCCATTGGCTTCGATAATAAGTCTCTCCTTTTTTTTATCTATTCTAATTGATTTTCTAAACATAGCCAATTTATTGATAGTCATATCTTTGAAATCTTTGGAGATAATAATTGCCTACTTTAAGCGAGAGTATTCCTAAGGGACTAGCCTCCCTTAGGATGTAATTAACTATGGGGGCTTGCCCCCATAGGAAACTTTAGAACCCAGTTTAAATAAACCCTCCTTTATTCATCCATGTAAAGTAAGAAAAAAATCTCTGGTATATTCAAAGACCCATCATACCTTAAGGAGTCCTTATTAGGTCATTAGGTCCATTGTAGGGTGGTGATTTCTATCTTTCAAGATAGTGCACTATTCCTTGATGTCATACCCGATCACCTCAATAAGTACACCCTCATATCCACGTGGTGTCCCCCATATACATATTTTAAAATTAAACACCATAAATTTTTCTAGTGACTCCGCTAGGGAGAGTTCCTCTCTCTATCTCTAGTAGGCAATTGTTGCCTCCAAGCATCGATAATAGACTTGCATTTCATGTGAGTCCAAGACTACCTCTCTTTCCGTTGACACTTAGCTTATTTTATTCTTAAGCAAAGCTAGCCAACATCATCAAGGTTTTATGACCTCACTCCTTCTAGGTCTTGGAACCCCTATTGGATCCCCCAATAAGTAAAAAATAAAATTAACTAATGAAAGGAGATGAAAAAAATTTAGAACCTCCATACTGCTAGCTTGGTGAGGCAAGGTTCATCTTAATATTTAAGAAAATAAACTCTTTTACAAAAATGCCACTTTCTAAAAGCACTTTTTTAAAATTAACATAACAAATGATCTTGCACAAATTTCATAAGAAACTTTCAAAAAGCACAAAACTTATATAACCAAACCCATCTAATAACCCCCATGATTGTTACATGGGGGCTCGTTTCAAAATTGAAATCAAAATTATTTTTCAAAAGCATCATTTTGAAAGTAGTTATCTCCATTCAACTTACCCAAGTTTGTTGAATGAAGATCCTATCTGCAAATAAAATCATGACATAAAATTGAAACTCCACTTAACATATTTCACATATGCAAGAGTTGGAGTTTCCCTCTTTTTAAAAAAGCACATTTTTGAAAATGACCACCTCCAGTCAACATACTCAAATTTGTTGAATGAGGATTCTATTTTTAAATAAAATCATAGCATAGAATTGAAACTTTACTTAACTAGCATAGAATTGAAACTCTACTTAACATAATTCACATATGCTAGAGTTAGACATTCCCTCTTTTTCAAAAGCACACTTCTAAAAATGACCACCTCCATTCAACATACTCAAATTTGTTGAATGAAGATTCTACTTTCAAATAAATTCATAAAATTGAAAGTCCACTTAACATATTTCACATATGCTAGAGTTGAAGTTTCCCTCTTTTCAAAAGCAATAAATCACACACATGAAATCAAGACATATTTTGGACTCCATTTGACATACCCAAATTAGTCAAATGAGAGTCCCATTCTCAAAAGTCATAAAAAAACAAATTGAACTCTATTTAACATACCCAAGTTCATTAAATAGATATTCTGTCATTTTCACAAATCATAAATACACTTAATTCCTACTTAACATACCAAAATTTGTTAAGTAAGAGTCTCATTTTCAAATCAAATCACATTTGATTCCTACATAACATACAAAATTTGTTAAGTAAGAGTTTCATTTTAAAAAATCATAATACATTTGACTCCCACTTAACATACCAAGTTTGTTAAGTGAGAGTCTCACTTTCAAATCATAATACACTTGATTCCTACTTAGCATGCCAAATTTGTTAAGTAAGAGTCTTATTTTCAAATCAATCACATTTGGCTTCCACTTAACATACCAAATTTGTTAAGTGGGAGTCTCATTTTCAAAAGCAAACAAACACAAATCAAATCATATTTGGCTTCCAATAACATACCAAATTTGTTAAATGAGAGTCTCATTTTTAAAAGCAAACAAACATAAATCAAATCACATTTTGCTTCCACTTAACATACCAAATTTGTTAAGTAAGAGCCTCATTTTCAAAAACAAATCAAATCACATTTGACTTCCACTTAACATACCAAATATATTAAGTGAGAGTCTCGTCTTCAAAAGCAAATGAAATCACATTTAACTCCCACATAACATACCAAATTTGTTAAGTGAGAGTCTCATAAATAAAAAATAAATCAACACATTTGACTTCCACTTAACATACCAAATTTGTTAAGTGAGAGTCTCATTTTTAAAAACAAATCAAATCACATTTGATTCCCACTTAACATACCAAATTTGTTAAGTGAGAGTCTCATTTACAAATACAAATCAAATCACATTTGGCTCCTACTTAACATACCAAATTTTTTAAGCTAGAACCTAATTTTTAAATCAAACAAATACATATCAAACTCATTTGGCCCCTACTTAACATACTAAATTTGTTAAGTAAGAAGCCCTATTTTCAAATCAACATATATCACACACATAACCAATCATCACAAGCAAAGATATTTTCAAAAAAATTTTAAACATATAATCAAAACCTTTCTAGCAAACCTAAATTTTATAAGTAAAGATTTTCCAAATCAAAATTTTCAAACAAGACATACATTGCAAATATCTTCATAGGTCTCTCCAAGTATTTGAACCCCACCCAACCTACTTAAATTAGTTGAGTATGGGTTCTAAATAAAAATCATATGGCAAAGTCTCTCCTCCAAATATCAAAAAATCTCTCTAAAACTCAATGAACCCCACTTAGCATACCTAAATTTATTAAGTGTGGGTTCAAGTTCCAAATTAGGTATAGAAGTCAATGATTGAAGGCAAACATCAAGGCAAGGGTCTGACTCAATTATGTTTTAACAAATGTAGTGATTCCAGTACAGTCAGTCTTTTCAGCCCCCAGTCAATGCAGTGATCATGGCTCATAGCAAGTTCATCTTCTCTTTCCCTTCTGGTGTGTAGATCTAGCCTTGGATTAGGCTAATCTCACAACGACTGATGTCACACACTTGATTACTTTGGTCATGGCTTTGAGGGGTTCTGTATTACTTGTGAGGGAGCAGCCCTCACAACCATTAGCAAGGAGGAGGTGGTGAGACAGATGCCACTCATCTGCTTGGATATCCCATCTGACTCTGAGTTTCCCTCGTATAAGAGGAAGGCTGTCGTGGCTCCCACTCCCTATTCAATGTTAGTGTCAGTACTAGCTATTTCAGTACATGCCCGTTTAGTTTCCCCCACTATAGCTCCAGTGAGAGCAGCTACCTCCTCGTTGTTCACCCCAAAGGGGAATGCTATCTTAGCCTCTAAGATAGTCTCCCCTACCTTCGTGGTAGGTTTCAGCTCCCGCTCTGCCTTGCTCACCCGTACCCAGCACCGTAACAGAAATTAAAAGATTAAGTGGGATCATGAGCGAGCAGCCAGAGAGCTTGGCGCTACATTTCATGTTGCTAAGGAGGGTTCTCCCAGAGACCTCTCCTGAGCGGTAGGTTCCACCCCTCCCCATTTGGATGGACGAGAAGACTCTTGGAGGATGGCGCTTCTCCTCCACCATACTTGGAGACAGGCTAGGGAGGGAGGCCCATGCCATGCCAGACTTTACATGCAGTGGGTGAGCTCTGAATACCTTGATTTGACTTGACATCCATGATCCCTAGGAGTGTTAGGGTTTAAACCTATAGAGAGAGAGAGAGAGAGAGAAAGGCTCAGTATCTACAAGTAGGAGAAGCGTGGCGGAGGTATGCTGCACAACCTCCGTTCTGATGGATTTTCTTGATCATTTCCCTGTTAGGGCCGATCACTTAGACAATATTGTTCTAACTGGCATAGTCGACCACAGGAGGAGATCTCCAGTTGAGGGGCAGTCATTGTTGCCATCACACCGCTCCCCTCACCATCCACCATCACCTATTCAGCTCGTAACATATATCATTCTTGTTAAGGTTCAGAAGCCCCCATCCAGGGAGAGACCATCCCCACTGGTGATCCGACTACAGCCCAAAGATCCCATTCCATCCATTCCACCTATTGAGGTGAGATTGAGCTCCCCTGCTCAATCTCCTACCTCAGCTATGGTTAGGAAGGAGTGGCGACCCAAGAGCACCGTCATCATACCACCTCCATAGGAGACAGAAATAGAGAGGGGAGTGGACACAGACGTAGCTCCCATGATAGTTGATCCTCCCAGCAAGGAAGTCTTGATAGTAGGCGTGTAATAGTTGTATGAGGTAGAGCAGTCCTCACACGATGCGAGATATTTGTCCAAATCTAGCTAGGCATAGTAGACCGGTCAATAGATGACATATTAGAGGACTATTTTTGATAAGAAAAGGTGAATACTCAGAAGTGACCATTCATGCTAGGATTAGGACAGAGTCAACTTCAATCCTGATGAGGATGACATGTTGGATGACACAGCTGAGGTCCACACAGGCGACACTCGGGGATCCTTACAACGTGATTAGCTTAGTTAGGAAGGTGTTATGCTCAAGGAAGGTGGCACTTCTCACTCGACTCAGCACCTCCTCCACCAGCTCAGGCAGAGATATGATCACATGGACAAGATGGGGAAGAAAATTGAGGAGTTGATGGTAGTGGTTTTAGCATTGCAGAAGTCAGCCCCAATTTCACAGCCTTCTCCTATGGTAGTCGACTGTCCAGAGTTGGTGCATACTTTAGATCGTCCTAGGTGCATCCCCACAGATGAAGATGATGATGTTGATAGTTTGCATAGGAAGGTTACAGATGGCACCTCCATGCATGAAAAAGATATCAAGCATATGGTAGAGCAGTAGGTGAGGGAAATGATTGTGCAAGCCAGGGGGAGCTCATCCATTCCAAAGGTAGACCATAACTGAAGGAATTCGATGTAGTTCAATACCCCAAGGGTTTTTTATCATCTTTCTTCAAAATCTTTGATAGTTGTGGGAACCCGCATCAGCATATTTCACATTTTAGAGCTGACTGTTACAATGTCAAAGGCAATGACGCGCCTTTGTTCAGACTTTTTGCCAGCTGCCTAGCAAGGGTTGCATTTGATTGGTATGCTGAACTACCCAACAATTCGGTAGGGACTTTTCTTGAGTTAGAGTACCTCTTCATCAAGAGGTTTCCTGGAGCTCATTAAAGAGTGACTGTATGTGATCTTATTATAGCAAAATAAATTCCCAATGAGTCCCTTGTTGATTATATACTCCGGTGGCAAAACCTGAGCATGAAATGCGAGCTATAGCTAGCTGAGTAGCATGACATTGAGATTATTATCAAGAATATTCATGGCCCAATCACCTTCATGCTTAAGGGCTTTACCATCCAGACATTTGAGAAACTAATCAACAAGGAGGCTAACTTGTATGAGAAAGCCAAGCAATTGCCCTCTCCCAACCAATGATCTCGGCCCAAGCCATAGAAGGTATTTGAGAAGAAGCCATGGACAGTTATGTTAGTGGATAGAGGGAAGCAGCTAGACAGAGTCCAGTATGAGAGACCCTGAGCTCAGCAGCCTCCTTTGCTACCTCCTCTGACACCACCTCGACCATCATATCAGCCACCACAACAGTCATTCCCACCACATCAGCAGATTACCCAACAGCGGTACTCCTATCCCCTGCCAAGTAGCTATTACCCACTTACTCTTGTTGATAGATTGAATATGACATATTCATTCAAGAGGGAGGTAGTTAGAAAATTCTTTAAAAATCTCTTAAAGAAACCTGACTTTCAGTTACCAATGCTTAGGAGGTCGGAGGAAGTGGGCAAGAGTAATAATCCTAACTATTCCCCTACCACTGCATAGTTAATCATGTCTTAGAGGATTGTATTACTTTTAAGGATTGGCTTGAGCGTAGCTGCAAGTCAAACATCATAGTCATCCTCAAGGAATACATATTAGAATAACTCTCTAGTTTTATTAGGGTACTCATTGGGGAAACTTGTGATCTTCTTAAGATAAAAGAAGGTTGGGATATTGCCATATCATGAACCTCTAAAAAAGTAGCCTCTAAAATTAAGAAATTCTCTTTACAGATGCCTCAGGTAGCTCATACCTCCAACACTAAGGAAGGTTTGCAAGTTTTCAAAGATAACTTGAAGAAGGTGGACCAGTGGCTGATCCACCTTACTTGCAAGATAGTTGATGGCAACCACCATCCAGTCTAACTACATCCGATTGCGGCTACTACTTTTTCCTCCACTAGCTCTCTCGCTAAGCGTTGTATCGTGACAAGGACATTAAATCCCTTACCATGCTTACTTTGTTGGATTTCTATCATGTACCTCAACCTAAAAAGAAATCAATGAAGAAAGATTTCACTTACATCTTATCCACATTTGATACTCTAGATTTTATTCTTGTTGAAAACTCTCCAAGTCTAGAAAATAATAATGATCGCTCTAGTCATTCTGATCACTCTCTTCAATCAGGTTCACCTCTTGAGATTTATGTGGAGTCAACTGACTCTGAGGATCCCATAGGAGAAGCTATAGGTATACCTGATGAGAAGGTAGATATTTCTATAAGTTCATCATTCCAAGAAGTCACTGAAGTCAACCTGGGTAGTGGCAAAGTTCTACCTCATAAGGTAGCACCTCAAGATAAGGGTAAACAAGTCAATGGTTCCAATGAGCAGATAACCCCTCCACAAGATTCTCCACCCATGGATATGTTTATGGAGGACCAAGTCAGAGTTAATTATAATGTCTTGGCACATCTTAGAAAATTAACATCCATGTTAAGCATATATGATGCCCTTATCTTATCCAAAGAGATAAAGGAATCTCTAGTCAATGCTCTTCTTGATCCAGAGATATGCTTAGCTTAGTTAACTACTACTGACGAAGAGGCACACAGCTCAAAGGACATCCTAGGAGTTACATTCAGTGATGAAGACTTGCTTCAAGGAACGACTAAGCACAACTGGCATCTTTATATTACAGTGGACGTTGACAAATACATGTTATCAAGAGTTCTAGTTAACCAAGGTGTATTAGTCAATATTATGAGTTTAAGAACCCTTTCTTACTTGAGGATCAACATCTCTAAACTTCAAAAATAGATGATGATGTTGAGAGGATTCAATAAACAGGGTGACAGGGTCTTAGGCTCTATAGTGTTGCCAATGGAGATAGATGATTAGAAGACTGAAGCCAAGTTTCATATCATAGACTCATATACATCTTTCAATGCTTTACTTGAGAGATCATGATACATGAAAATAACACAGTTCCATATTCTCTACATCGGTGCTTGAAGTTCATGAGAGGTGGAGTTGAGTACTACGTCAAATGAGATCTCAAACTATTCACAGTTCATTAGATCAGGATATATGAAGATGCAGCCTATTTCCATCCCCAAAACTAACAAGTCCATTTTTATGAATTTAGTCAAGATCTCCAAGAGGGACAAAAAGAAAGAAAAGAAAAAGAAAAGAAAGAAGAAATAGAAAAAGAAAATAAAAGAGAACGAGACATAGACTTAGGGGAAGATATAAAACTTAACATTAGATTCCACCTAGAGTTCGTTACTCCATTCGAATATATGGGCAGGATGACCCGACCTCTAGTAGGTAGAGGAAGAGGACAGTTTAGAGGCAGCCCCGAGATGGAAAGCCTCCCTATTGGCCACCTAATAGGAGGTATGTCCTAGCCACTAGGAGTACACTTGCTATCCACATATACTTAGAATCTAGTTCAGAGTATGAGTCTTATGTGGTTAGCACACCAACCAACTCTTCTTAGCAGTGAATCCCTTTCGAGGAGATGCTTGAGCATGATAGTGATGAAGATTGGGCTCCAAAGCATAAATATATCCAAGTCTGCATATGAGACAATTAAGAGTCAATTGGGAACCTTAGGTCTAACCCCACTTTCCTCTCAGAAAGTTGAAGGTTTTGTAGTTAAGGAATCCCCTAAGTCATCCATAGATGGGAAAACTCAAAGGTTAGTTTTGGGAGCATCATCCTAATGTCACGAAGCTGATGTAGAACTTGAGGATGATTCATAAAAGATTTAATACAATTGCCTTTTGATTGGTATATGTCTTGTGTTCTTAATTTAGCAAAGAAAGGATTAGTCCCACATACTTTATCTAAATACAAGTCAGACTACTTTGAAATTTTATGGGACAACCAAAGTAGACATCCTCAATCAAGACCAAAATTAGGATTCAAAATAGTGGATCCAGTCAACGAGGACAATCATTACCTAGTCATCACCAATCATTTGCAGTCTTATAGGTTCTTTTCAAATCATGCTAACTCATATGAAGAGGTTTGTTTAGAAACTTCAGATGATCCAAATGAGTTTGAAGTCAAAGATACACTGTCAGAGTTCAAAGGGGAGATCAGATCATCTATCGACGAGCTCAAAGAAATTAACTTAGCAACTAAAGACAATCCATGTTTGACATATATCAGTTCTTTGTTGAGTGGTACTGAAATTGATGACTTAGTTAGACTATTGACTGAGTTTAAGGACTACTTCGCATGGAGTTATGAAGAGATGCTAACTTTATCTTGACATAGTCAAACTAATGAGCTAAATTACTACTAACCCCATCAAGCTCTAAATGCATGTGGCTAAACATTGAATAACAAGTCATTTCTGAAGTCAAGAAACTGATCGATGTTGGGTTCATCAGGGAAGAAAAATATCCTACTTGGATGGACAGTGTCATTCCAGTTAAGAAAAAGAATAGTTAAATTCGTATATGCATCAATTTTAGGGATCTGAATAAGGCATGTCTAAAAGATGAATTTTCACTACCAACACCAGAACTGATGGTGAACATTGCCTCATCTCATGCAGTCTTATCTTCCATGGATGGCTCATCTGGTTATAACCAAATAAAGATGGCCCTTGAAGATGAAATAGACGCTGCATTTTGAGCCCGGATCAGAATCTTTTGGTATAGGGTCATGCCTTTTGACCTTAAAAATTCCAGTGCTACATACCAGTGGGCCATGACTCGGATCTTTGATGAACTCATTCATCATCAAGTTGAATGTTACATCGATGATCTTGTAGTCAAAAGAATAGAAAAGGAAGACCATCTCTTTGACTTGAGAGTAGTTTTCGAATGATTAAGATAATTTAACCTTAAAATGAATCCCCTAAAGTGTGCATTTATTGTAGCTTCAGATAAATTCTTTAAATTTGTTGTCTAACACTGTGGAATAGAAATCAATCCGGAGAAGATTAAGGTGATATTAGAAATGCCACCCCCTAAAAGTCTAACTCAACTAAGATCATTCCAAGGGCGTTGACGTATCTAAGACACTTCATTTCCAACCTGTCAAGAAGATGCCAGCCATTTTTACCACTTGTCAAAAAGGAGTCTAATTTCAAGTGGGATGATAAGTGTCAACATGCCTTCGAAGATATCAAGCACTACCTGATGATGTTGCCAGTTCTAGCAGCCCCTATCCCGAGCAAGCCCCTCATACTATATGCTGTCGTATTAGATGACTTCCTTGGTGCTTTGTTGGCCCAAGCCAAAGACGAAGGAAAAGAAAATGCACTCTACTATCTCAGTCATCATCTAATCTCTGCTGAGGTAAACTACCCACTTATTAAAAAGCAATGCCTAGCTTTAATCTTTACATCCCAAAAGCAACGACACTACATGCTTTCTCATAAGTTGAATTTGATATCTAGGATCAATCTACTATAATATCTCATGACATGGTCAATTCTATCCAAATGGTTGGCACATTGGTCTATGATTTTGTCACAGTTTGACATCACTTCCATACTCCTCTGTGCATTGAAAGGACAAGCACTAGCAGATTTCTTAGTAGCACACCCACTTCCTGCTGATTTCCTGTTTAGTGATGATATCCCCGATGAATAAATCATGAACCTAAGGGACACTAGCATACACTGCTGGGAGATGTATTTTGATGGTGTGGCTTCCTTTCAAAAAGGAGGAGAATCATGATCTACTCTTTCAGGGAAGGTATGGGTAGGGATAGTTCTCCTAACTCTGGACCACGATGTGATGAGATTCTCATATCATCTGTGCAATCCATGCACCAACAACGAAGCCAAATATGAGACTCTGATTATCGGTCTAGAGTTAGCCATTATACTATGCATCCATAGTATTAACATCTTTAAGGATTCTCAATTAGTTATCAACCAAATTGTTGGGTCTTACAAAGTTCTAAAGCCTAAGCTCCAACATTACCATAAGTACACCTTGGAGTTGTTGGCTCAAATCTTAGAGGTTATCATCTACAAGATTTCTCGAGGAGAGAACACAGTAGCAGATGCATTATTCAAGCTTGTCAAAGAATTAGCATGTCCCGAAGATGAGTCCATACCAATAAGGGTCTAAAATAGACAAGTCTTATCCCTTATTGACACCAACTCATTGAGAGACTCTCTCTTCAAGGGGAGGTTGTCATTGTCAAAAAGGATGATGAGTCATATTGAAGGCAACCAATCATGGATTATCTAACTATAGGCAAACCACCTTAAGAGAAGTCATTAGCTCATCAAGTGAAGCAGAGAACCCTCTCATACGCTCTTATGGATGACACCAAATACTAGCGATCTTTTAATCATATGTGGTTACGATGTTTAGACAAACATGAAGCTCATAGGATCGTGATCGAGGTATACTTAAGTTTATGTGGAGTGCATCAATATGGTCTGAAGATGAAAGCCAAGATCAAGAGATTAGGATACTACTGGCCTTCGATGATCACAAACTTCATGGACACAGCTAGGAGATGCCATCAATGTTAGCTGTAATGTGTGGTCTTACACCAACCACCCAACATTCTACATCTTACATTAGCCTCATGGCCATTTGAGTGTTGGGATACTGACATAGTGGGTCCAATTGATCCTCCTTCTTCCAAGGGTCATCGGTTCATTCTAGCTGCCACCAACTACTTTTCAAAGTGGTCCAACGCAATCCCACTCTGAGAGGTCAATGCTCAACATATGCTCCAGCTTTTTAGGAACCATATCGTACATAGTTTTGGGATGCCTTGACGAATTATATCTGATAATGGTACTGCATTCAAGAGCACTAAAATCAACAGCTTTGCCCAGAGACATGGCATAGATTGGAGGTATTCTACCATCTACTACCCAAGGGAAAATGGCTTAGCAGAAGCCTTCAACAAAACACTCATCCAAATATTAAAGAAGACACTCGACAACAACAAGCGATAATGGCATAAGTAGTTAGTTGAAGCCTTGTGGGATTACCGCACCACATATTAAATTCCAACTCAATCTACCCCATTCGCCTTAGTGTATGGGTCTGAAGCAGTTCTATCATTAGAAGTCCAACTCCCATCATTAAGGATAACTATGGGTAGAAAGATCACAACGGAGCAGAACTCAAAGTTGTGGTTAGAAGAGCTCAAAGGTTTGGAGGAGAGACGCATCCGGGCATGCTAGAACCTCAAATTGTACAATGCCAAAATGATTCAAGCTCATAACAAGTTGGTCTGTCCTTGAGCTTTTCAAGTAGGAGAGTTTATTTTAGTTCTAAGGAGACCAATTATTGCCCATCAAAAGATGGGAGGTAAGTTTGAACCCACTTGGGAAGACCCTTTTGCCATAGAGAAGGTCTATCAGGGAGGATCTTATCAGCTTATAAATCGTAAGGGAGAGCGCCCAATGCTTCCAATCAACAGGCTCTACCTAAAGAAATATTATCCATAAATCTTATTTCAAATCAATTATCAATAAAACATCTCTTCATCTCAAATTCCATCTCTTCATATTGGTGAGAAATATCTTTGCTTGTGAATTTGCCACGATGTGTTTAGGGTAGGTGTAAGGAACCCAAGCAGTGTCCTATCTTTTAGCAACACGACACCAACTTAAACTACACACAACCACATGAAAAAAATACATATCTTTTGTCTCGGGCTATTTTGATGTGGGATAAAGGCCCCTGTGGCACTCATTAAATTTTGCTAGTTGGGTGACATGCTACCTTGCTAGTGTGTCACCCGATTAATTTATCACGGAGGATGTAAGTCTACAAGCTTTCTTCCAAACTTGACCATTGCAAATCGACGAGCACCTTGTTAGTTCGGTAGGCCTTACTACGCAGCTAGAAAGCTACACCATGTTGACTTTGTTTAAGAGGATGTAAGCCTACACGCTTTCTTCTTGAACTAGCCATCATGAACTAACTTGCTTAGGTGTATTTGAGGCTCAGGGTAAGTCCCCTAGTGGCTCCTTTCCTCCAAACTACTTCAAGCCTGGGTCCAATCCTTACACGGGACTCCCCACTTGGTAGTCATCCTAGGTCGAGTAGCATCTATCCCACCGATGATAGACTATCCCAATGATCATTTATGTCTGTGAAGATGTAAGTCTACAAGCCTTCTTCTCAAATTGATCATCATAAATTAACGGGCACCTTAGGTTGGTTGCTTATCACTATGTTGACAGTGATCCACATGGTGGATATACCACTCATGGAAGATGTAAGTCTACAAGCTTTCTCCCATTATTAGCCATCGTATACCTATAGGCTTTCTTTTATAGGGTCCTGAATAAATCCCCTGGCAGCACCTCCCCTATGGGCACTTTATTTAGATCACGTCCTTAACGACCCCATTTAGACATTACCCTGATTACTCTTGAATTGAACAATCCAGCTTTCCTAGTAGCCACCCTTGTGGTTCGAGAATTTATCTTACAAAGATGCATATCCTACCTTGGACCAGTAAGTCTAAGATAGGACTAGGCTGATATAACCTTCTTCTCAGTATGGTCCCTTGCACACCAATAGGGTTCACACATGCATATAAATAAAACAAAATATATATTTTTTACTTGTGGGTCACAAGGAAGCTCCCAATAGTACCTTTCCCAAACAGGCATCCTATCTTTAGGGTTGTGTTAGCAAAACTCCCTATAGGAATCACCTGACTACATTTGAGTTGAGATAAGTCCCCTGGTCTACACTCTCTCAGTACTCACCCTTAGGTCAGGTTTGACTTATTGTGCCACTAACAGGTCACCCCTGTAATCATCTTTGCTTTGGAAGATGTAATTCTAACATGCATTCTCTCTAGCATGATCGTTACACACCGACGGGCAGCCTTAGGTCGGGTTCAATTTGTTGTGCTATTAATAGATCACCCTAGTGATTCCTTATTTAGGAAGGTATAAGTCTACAAGCTTTCTTCATAACTTGACCATTGCACACTGAAAGACACTCCTTAGGTTGGTTAGCTCTACCCCGCAGCTGATAGACTATCCCTTTAGATTTGTAAATCTAAGATAGGACTATGCATATATTAGCCCCTTCTTAGTGGATCCATCGCACACTGACATGGTCCATCTAAAATGAAATTAATTTTGACTATTTTTTTGAGTTGATATAAGTCTACAACAGTATTCTCTTAATAGTCTCCTTAGGTTGAGTTTGATTTATTGTGCTACTAACCAATCACCCCAATGATTCCTTGTTCAGAAGGATGTAAGCCTACAAGCTTTCTTCCTGACTTGACCATTGCACACCAAAAGGCAACCCTGAGGTTGGATAGTCCTACCTGATGGTTGGTAGACTATCCCTTTGGATTTGTAAATCTGAGATAGGCCTAGGCTGATATAGCCCCTTCTTAGCGAATCTATTGCACATCGATAGGGTCCATTTTATTAAATTCACCATCCTTCCCCAGTAGAGCCTGAATTAAATCTATCCACTCTTATCCCTAGTGGATGCTTCCGAAATAAACCAAAGAAAACCATATATTAAACCCATCTTATCCCCAGTAGATTTGAGCTCTTATCCTCAACGAATGTGCCCTAAAAATCAAATCAAATTCCTCCCTAGCAAGGTGTGAATCATATCCTCTCCCCAATGGAGCCCCACAAAATCAAACCAAATCAAATTCCTATCCCGAGGGGATAATTTGAACCTGCTTCTCTAGTGGAAGGTTCATACACTCATCCCTGGCAGGATACAAATCCTAATCCACTGCGGATCTTTCCCCCTAACTCATGTTTATGATCAAACCAAATCAAATTCATATCCCTAGCAAATAATCTGAACCTACTTCCCTAGTGGAAGGTTCACATACTTGATCCCTCAGTGGATCTTTCCTTCCTCTCTTATGCCCTTAGCATAAGTTGAGTTTTATTACACTAAGATCTTGATTTTTTCTACGTCTCAGGTTTAGGGTAGATCATTTTAGTCAGTCTTTATGATCCTTCAGACGTTGTTGATCATCTCAATCAACGCCAAAAAGTGCGGTGTGCCTCATCATTTACACCACACCACACTTATTGGAGGTCTTTTTGTTGACCTCAGTTTCGAAGTGAGTTCTCAACTTCCTCATCATAGATCTAGGACTCTTATATACACTAAGAGCTCCTTAGTCTTAAGACACTTCTAGTGATTAGGTGAACACTTAACCTAAGCCTAGAAACTTAGAAGGGTTAGCCATAGAAATAGGCTATGCCTTAGGGACTTAGAAAAACTTACCTGCCCTATAGCCTAAACCCAATCCATACTTTCCTCCCCAAACCGAACCTCCATTCCAACTCAAATATCAAATCTAAATCTAAATTCCAAACTAAATCATTGAAACACATAATCAAATCCAAGATCAACATTTTTTCTAAGCCTATTGATTTCATCCTATGGACTTAGCCTTAACCAAATTCAAATAAATCCCAATTCAACTGATTTTGTAAAGTATCAATTCAATCTCTCAATCACTTACCAAATCCAAATCCAAATTTTAAACCAAATAATTCAATCCCAAGATCAAATTTGAAATCAAAATTCATTTTTAAGCCTTATGACCCACTCTCATAAGCTTAATAAAATCTTAACCTAAATCAACCCAAAATCAATTAATTTCTTTATAAACCAATGATTTCTTCATTTATTTTCATAAATATAAATGAAACCCACCCTCCAATGACCAAAAATAAATCAAACTAAATCAATTCCCTACTTAAACCCTTTTGACCTACATCTTTAAGCTTGGTCAAATTTGCTTCCAAATCACTCCAAAAGTGATTTTCTTATGAATCTTTTAAATCTTCATTTATACTTTCAACTATAAAAGAAATATAAATTCAAATAGCCAAAACCAAGTCCAAAATCAAACCTTAATTCAAGTCTTTTTAGCCAATTTCTTGGACTTGGCCAAATCTTATCCAAATCAAACCAAAACCAATAGATTTTCTCTTGAATCAATTATTCTTTCAATCATTTAACCAAATATAAACATAAACTACAATTATGAAACCAAACTTAAGTCAACCCAAGTCAAACCAAAGTTAGCCTTTTTGACTTGAAAATACCAAATAAGCCAAAATCCATTAGACTCTAAATTGATTGCAGTTAGATTTATATTTCAATCTTAGGCTCATATATGAGTTCAACTAAACTTGAATCAAGCCAAAACCAAACCAATTGACCCACTTAGGTCCACTTAACCTAAAGTGGCCTAAAGAACCTTTTTTGAACCAACTTCTAATCTAACCCAAATTGGATTGAACCAAGTCCATCCAATCCTCATATCATGATCAACAATCACCCTAGGATGATCAACCATCTTGAATTTGGTCAAACCAAGTCAACTTGATCCTTTGACCAAGTCAACCTTTAGCCCAAATGAAATCTAAACTAGTCAAAACTCACCACATACCAAATTGATTAAAACCATTGATTCAAACTAACGCATAATCAATGATTGAACATGACCAAACCCCCAATTGAGCCAACCCAAGTCCAATTGACCATTTGACCTAAGTTGACCCAAGTTAGCCTAAAAAGCCAAAATGGGTCAAATCACAATCTAACCTAAATTGATTATAACCAACTGCTCAAATTCATTCCAAATCAATTATTGAACTTTGCTGAAGCCATAATCAAGCCCAATTTGACCAATTGGTCAACTTGACCCAACCTAGCCCATGACCTAAAAGGTCAAATTGGCCAAAATCCAAATTAAACCCAAATCAAATCAAACCAAAGCCTACAATCATTTTCAATTAATCATTTGAACATGGATCAACACCTAACCCAACCTAATTTGGTCAAATTGGCAAATTGATCAACTTGGCCCATTTGACATATTTGAATCCAAGTGAGCCAAAATCAAATCTAAGCCAAATTGATAGAAACCACTTGAACTAAAACTCTTCAAATCATCATTTGAACATAACCCAAGTTTTGGTTTGATCCAATTTGACCAATTGGTCAACCTAACTCAGCATGAACCCATATAAACCCATTTGACCAAATGAAGCCAAAACCCATAAAACCAACCCATGGGACCATGGTGGCTGACCAAACCTGACCCCAAATTAACCTTAGGTCAGGCCAAAATCATTTTAAAAGACAAGTGGGCCCCATCTAAGGGAATTAGCCATTGGACAATTCTATTTGTATTGGATTCCTTCCCCCATTTGGCAAAGTCCACTCTCCCATCACTTTGGCAGCCATCTAATTTCCAAATGAAGCATGCCTAACCTTCCAAGATCACTCTAAGCACACTAGGACTGGCCATGAACCAAGGGGAGCTGAGTTGACTCACCTCCCCTATAAACTAATCATCCTATGGACAAAGGAAAGGAATCTCCCCATATCAGACCTTGAGCCTCCTCTCAAACCTTCCCCACTCCTGACGAGCCATATGGACCTGATGAAGACATGCTCGATGATCTGGCGGTGGCTGGCCAGCAAGAAAATGGGATTGAATCCCATCCATCCACCTCAGTAATTGAGGAGATATACCCTCCTCAATTCGAATGGGAATTGGATGATTCATCTTTGTTTGTGCTAGAAAGTGTGAAGGAGAGTCTCCCACATCCATTCCCCAAGATCCCAAGCCACTCTATTCCTCCCTCTCTTGGTTTTACGTTAAATCAAAATAGGGAAGACCAATTTTGAATCCCATTTGTGCAATCCTCCGCCAAACTTCAATCAACTTTGCACACACCTTCCACGCAAGATATCGAACCCATCTCAATCATTTCCCAAGCTCCAAAGCCACTGGAAGCTTAAGTTTGATCAATGTCGAAGCTCCAAAGTGTGTGGATTTATCATCCGAGGGATCTACTATGAATCAAGGCCCAACTCAATAGGGTTTCACCTCAACTAGGCGAAGGTACCTCCATTGATCCCACTGCCGGTCTTGAACTCTGGTGAGCTAATTCCACAAAATTGTAGATATAAGAAAATTTGGTTGGTCCCTTATGAAGGAAATTCACATGTGAACTCATTGGATCCTTATGGATCCTTCTCGCGAAGGTGTGGGCTGAGCTCGGATTGAGCAATCCATGATGTACGGGCTCCGTCGTTCATCACTCGTAGAAAGAAGGTTCATGGGCCACCCGTTCCGCATGATTAGAATGACTTGTTGTGATCAAATCATGCTAGATCTCTCTCATTTCTCCCCTTTACACCACAGGTTTGCTCTGTGTCATCCAATCAAGATGAGATGGGGATTAAATGTGTCTACGCTCTTCGGCATGGATGTGACAACTTAAATAACCAATCATGTGATGCCATGTGGAAAGTGCGAGGCATCAGCACTCCATGTGGCACCGGTAGGATTAGGTTTAATTAAAGATTAATTAATAGATTTTAATGCTGAAACTTTTAAAATTCATAACTAATTATAGATAAATCCAAAAATATAAATAATGGCTCGTTTTAAAGGTATTTCAGAGAAGAATCTAATAAAAATATTTTCAATAAATTTTGAATAATAAATAGAGCTTAATGAGGGTTTAATTGAAAAACTTAATTAGCTTAGTTACTCTCTAATCTCTTAAGTGATTGACCCCAAAATTTCTAAGAATGTTTGAGAGATGACTTCTGCCTTCTCTAATTTTTTGGAGATTTATTACTTGTTAAATTAGGGGGTTGATTGATTAAGCCCTAATTACCCTCTTAACTTCATTAAGGTGTGATTAAGCATATGAATAGTGATTAATTAATTATTTAGACACCCAAACTACTGTTGAACAATAAGGAGACTTAGGGAAGTGAATTGGAGCCTCCCTCCTAATCTCTTCTCTAATTTTTCCCTTTTCAACTAAAGTCCTAATTATTAATTAATTAACTAATTAGAATTAGCTAAATTAAAATCCAGAACACATCAAATCATGCTTAAGTTTAGTAGGTGGCTTATAGGATTAGATTGGGACCTCCTTCCCAACCTTTTCCCTTAAGCCTACCTCATTTCAAAAGATAATTAGTAACTTTGGCAATTAATTAAAAGAGAGATGAATTAATGGATTATTGGTTTAATTAATTAAACTCAAACCTGTTTAAATCTATTTTTTCTTCCTTAATTCATCTTGGGTAGACCTTTAGGTGTTCAAGAACCTAACGAGGCTTAATGAAATTATGGTTAGCTCACATGTGTGAGAAAATCATAAAAATAATTAAGTGAGATTCTTAAGCTTAATTAATTAATGATTGTGAGCTAATTGCATTAGGCCCCTTTCATTTCATAGGAGAATTGCTATATACTTTTCAATTTATTTGCATATTACATTAGCTCATAATCATTTAATTAATTACCTTAAGATAACATAGGTAAGGGCTAATTAATTGACTTAATCCATGCTTAACTTAATCAACCCATAAAAATCATCTAATTACTTCTTGTTAAATTAAATTAATTCACACATTTAGGGAATGGGATTAGGATTAGTAAACCTTTCTCACATTTCTTAAATCAAATCAAACATAAAATCAAAAATGGTATTAAGGAACTTTAGTTTATTTTAAATGATCTTAATTAATATAATTATCTTTAGGAATTAATTGGATTGAATGAAATTGCATGCTTGTGTTCTTTTATTTCTCTCCAATTGTATTAAATGTTGTATGGCACTTGTAATCATGCATTCATCCTTTTTAAAAAATTAATTAAATAAAAATGATTTCTTTTATGTCAAGTTTCATGTGTTGGCTTAAATTAAAAATATGTGTGGCTATTATCACTATTAAATCTCAAATGTAATTTTAAAAACTTATTAATGAATAATAATATATGTTATGACATTAGTTATACATACATAGGAGGTGCATGTGAATATAAGCTTAGTGTATGAAGTGAAGTTTCTTTTTTTCATTCATATGCTGATTTGCATAAGTATGAATATTAGTGGGTATATTAGTATGGACATTCCAGGGACTCAAGGCTTTAAGTAACCCCAAGGAGGTCTTTACTTCACTCGTTTGGTGCTAACAATGGCGATGTACCCATTTGATTTCATTCTTATGTATTTTGACATTAGAATTTGGATAGAGCTTTAATTCATTCACACAAATAAATCAATTAAATTAAATCTAATTTTTGCATGATTTTCTATTTTATAGTTGTTAATGCATCCATATGTATTTAAGAATATCGGGTATATCTAGTCTGGACACCCAGGGACAGATGACTTTATCTAGCCCTAAGGAGATTCCTACCTTGTTCTCCTGGTCAAACAATGACGAAGTACTTGCTTAGAACTTTCATGCATTTGAATGTGTATCTAGCTAATGAATGAGAATCCTCTTTTTTCTATGAAGATCATTTATGCATCCTGCATTTAAGTGTGCCAAAAAATATATTGCATGTATCGGTATGCTTAGGACTTAATTATATGCATGCTACATATGATGGAAAGAAATAAACAAACATATGTTGTGTGATAGTAATTAATTTCAATTAATCTTAAGATGCCTTTATTATTGAGTGAGACTATTTAAAGTGAACCTAAACCTATGACTAATTAAAATATGTAATAAGTCATTCACTAAAGAGAATTCATTTAATTAATTTGCTTTATATGTGATTTAAGGTAGGGATAAAAGAGAGTGATCCTCTCTTTTCTTCTCTTTATAACACTTAATTGTTAAGTGTAAATCAAATTAAATAAAAGAAAATATTAAGTAAAACTTACAAATCAATTAAGCCACTTAAAGTGAAACCATATTTTATAATTAAATCCCTTCATACTTAGAAAATCACAATAAAGCCTAGTTAAGGAACACCACACAAGCCTTAAAATACACACCTTAGATTAAGTAACTACTTTTAGCCTTATGTTAGGGTAGTTCATGGTTTAATGTATATTTAGTTTTATGATGTATTATTGTAGACTAGATGTTAGGGTGTATGCTTCATAGACTGGATGTTAGGCCGTGATTAGCCTAATTATATTTTATGCAGGAGATTATGCTTAAGGGGTGCTGAAAATAAATATAAATGCTCTCTTTTGCAGGTTGCTTAACCCCTAAGCATAATCTAAATTAGGACAGGTGGACTTGGTTACCCATGTGCACGGTGCTAAGTCCAAATTATTCATATAACTGCTTGGGTTGTATGGTGTGTTTAGCTAACACTTATTTTGCAGGTGTAGTTAGATAAAAATTTCTTACTTTTAATGTAATTTTGCATTAGGAATTAGGATTAGTGTTATGGGGGATTAGGATGAGTAGAGGCTAGAAGGCTTTATCCTGAGAGGCCCCGTGATGCCTTCAAAGCAACTAAGCACGGCTACCCAGTTCTATTTTTGGGTTGTACGGTGGTACCTGACCACACTTGCCAATTATTATTTTACATTGAGTTTATAAATTGATTAATATTTTATTTACAATTGTGTAATATAAATGGCATATATTTTCCTAGTTTCTTTATATATGGTGATTTAATGTGTGTCCTGGATCCTATTAAGCTCTTAGGGAAAAAATAAACTTTCTACCCCAACTACAACTCATATCTAATCTTCTAAACAACTCATAACCTCATATAAAGCCTATGCATTAAATCAATATAATTAAAAGATTTAGCAACGCCAAAGTTGGATGTTGTACGCTTAATATCATGCATGCCATTTTGTTTCACTTTTGCTAAGAGAGGGTTTCCATCCTTGCATGATAATGGAAGGCTTGATTTTTGAGGGTCTCCCTGTGGTGGAAAACATCTCTTTCTCACTGATTTAGCCAATAATCTTATTTTATCATGCATTTAGACATATAAAAATCATATAGCCTTTTGACAAAATGAAGAGTCCAAAATCAAATAAAAATTAAAATGATTTACAATAGATGTTGACCTCATTTTTAGAATGAGCTCTCAACCCCTCCATCTTAGACATAGGACTTCTCTTAGAATTTAAGAGTTCTTTAGTCTGAAGACAAATCTAGTGATTAGGTGGACACTCAACCTAGCCCTAGAAGACTCAGAAGAGTTAGTCATAGGAATAGGTTATGCCTTAGGGGTGTCAGGAAAATTTCCTACCCTTAGCTTAAACCATTCCTCACTTTCTTTCTTTCAAGTCAAACTCCCAAATCAATTCTATTTGATTTTCTCCAAACTCAAATCAATTCCATGATTGAAACCCATGATCAAAATCTATCAAAAAATTCTTTAATTCCAAATTTTGCTTAAGTCCCTAATTTTCCCTCAAGGACATAACCAAAATTATGATTCAAACATATACAAACCTTTGAAATTTTCTCATGATCAATTATATTCTTATTTATATTCACATTTATAAATCAAATATAAATTCAAATCAATCTAACTAAACTCAAAATTCCAAATCAATTCATGAAAATTTTCTTAAGTCCCTTTAATTTTCCATTGAAGAACTTAGCCAAAATCAATCCTAAATCATGATTAAACCATTTCAAACTAATGAGATTTTCTCAAAACTTATTCATATTCTTATTTATATTCTTATATATAAATAAAATATAAATATAAATCAATCAAATCCAATCCAAAAATTAAATTTCAATTTAAAATCCCCTTAAATCCTTTAAATTCCCTTTAATGGATTTAACTTAAACTTTGATCAAACCATTTCAAACTCATGGGATTTTCTCAAAACTTATTTGTATTCTCATTTATATTCTCATACGTAAATAAAATATAAATCTAAATTAATCTAATCCAATCCAAAAATTAAATTTCAATTTAAAATTTTCCTTAAATTCCTTTTAATGGATTTAACCAAAATTATGATGAAACCACTTCAAATCCTTGAAATTTTCTCATGATCCATTTATATTCTCAATTATATTCACATATATAAATGAAATATAAATTTAAACAATCAAATCCCATTCCAAAAGTCAAACTCAAATCCACTCAAAATCAAATCTAAACCTTTCAAGCCAAAATCTTGAACTTAGCCAAATTAATTTCAAATCAAGCCAAACTCTTGATTTTCTCTCATGGTTCAATCAAACCTACAATCATGAGCTCATATATAAATCCAAACCTCAATCACTCAATCAAAACCTAAATCAAAAAATCAAACCCAAAACCCATTCATATATAAATAAAATATAAATATAAACAAAATAAAAATCAAACCCAAAACCCCTTCATTTATATTCTCATATATAAATAAAATATAAATATAAATCAATCCAATCCAATCCAAAAATTAAATTTCAATTTAAAATTTTCCTTAAATTCCTTTTAATGGATTTAACCAAAATTATGATGAAACCACTTCAAATCCTTGAAATTTTCTCATGATCCATTTATATTCTCAATTATATTCACATATATAAATGAAATATAAATTCAAACAATCAAAACCTATTCCAAAAATCAAACTCAAATCCACTCAAAATCAAATCTAAACCTTTCAAGCCAAAATCTTGAACTTAGCCAAATCAATTTCAAATCAAGCCAAACTCTTGATTTTCTCTCATGGTTCAATCAAACCTACAATCATGAGCTCATATATAAATTCACACCCCAATCACTCAATCAAAACCCAAATCAAAAAATCGAACCCAAAACCCCTTCATATTCTTCCTTTGAATATGAAATTTTCAAATGAATCCAAACCCATTTGACTTCAAACCACTTATAAATGGAATTATATTTCAATCATAAGTTCATATACAAGATCAACCAACTTCAAATCAAGCTTTGACCAAGCCATTTGGCCACCACTCCAAAGTGACCAAAAGTACCTTATGAGCCAACTTTTGATCCTAACCAAATTGGATTGAACCAAACTCATATCCCTCTCATCATGATCAACAATCATCATGGGATGATCAATCAATCAAATTAGGTCAAACCAAGTGAAACCTAAGGGTTGACCAAGTCAACACTTAACCTAAAATGAAATCTTACATAGCCAAATTTCACCATAGGCCAAATTGATTGAAATCATTGATCTAAGTTTGCTCATGACCTATGTTTGAACTTGACCAAACCAACATTTGAGTCTAACCTAGCCCAATTGGCCCCTTGACCCAAGTTGACCCATTTTGACCTAAAGGACCAAAACGTGTCAAAACTTGATCTAAGCCAAATTTATTGGGACCAATGGGTCAAGTCCATCCAAAATCACTGTGGAACTTGACCAAAGCCTCAATTGGTGGCCAAACTGACCCAACATGACCTAATGGGGTCATGTTGAGCCAAAATCGAATATAACCAAAATTGATTGGAAATGAAGATATCAATCCATTCCATATGTGACCAACCTAACCTAAACCTACCCTTGACCTACCTCAAATAGGTTAACTTGACTCATTTGACCTAAATAAAGTCATATGAGCTAAAACCAAATATATACCAAATTGAATCAAACCAAAGCCACCAAAATATTTCAAATGGTCATATGAACTTGACCCAACCCTTGGTTTGACCCAATTTGACCAATTGGTCAACTTGACCCAAGTTGACCCATTTTGACCTAAATGGGTCAACATGAGCCAAATCCTATAAAATGGATTCCAAATCCAATGAAACTTGGCCAAACCTAGTTTCTCCACATACCCAACATATCCAAAGTGGAAAAATAGCAAAATGACTATTCTACTCCTAGGCCATAGAACAAATTTTGGCCTAACACATGGGTAATTTGGTCATACCCTCTTCATAATCACTTGAGGCTTTCCTAAAAGCTCAAGGAGACTTAGTAATGAGTGGTGCACCCAACCCAATGAGTTTGGGTCAGCCCATTTGGCCCCTAGACCAAACTCGACCCCTTAGCGTAAAATAGCATTTTTTAAATTCTCCCTTAAGCTCAATTCAAGCACATGGGAAGTTGGCAATCCATTCCCTGGATCAAACCAACCATGTGCACACTCAAAACAGTCAAAACAAACTCTTTAATCTCATCAATTGGATCAAAATGGCATTGACATTGTCGGTCGTCCGATCCTTCAAAGGGGAGATATACTCCCCTTAATTCAAAGAAATTTTCACACTCTTTCTGTCGATTGAAGTTAAGGAACCTAGAGAAATCATCAGAGAGCACTCCCAAGCTTCTTAGAGAGGATTAGAATTCCCTATTTCTCAGTTTTGCACAGTGCAAAAATAGGGGAGGTAGAGTGAATTGCTAATTTCTTCTACACTCCATTTGAATCTAATTACTCTTGCACACTCCATCAGAGGGTCAAGTCGAACTTGCCCAAGATCTCTCTGAAGTTCTAAAAGAAAGGAAGAGCTCAATTGGATCAAAGCCAAAACCCAAGTGAAGTGGTGTCGGTCCATCCATCAATCCACTCAACCCCAAGGCCTAAGAATTTCAACAGGGCTTCGTCTCCACTAGACAAAGCTACCTCATCGATCTCGAGCGCTAGTGAGGTATGGAATTTTTTGATCATAAAACACAATGTGGTGTGGAGCTTTGTGAAAGAAATTTTCCCCTCATCGAATTCTGACCGTTGGATTTTCCGCTCTCTGTCTCTAGATGGTTTGGGTTAAATTTTGTGTGATTCCAAGCTAGATTGAGCTTGGATCTTCCCCTTGATCATGGGCTCTTGATCAAGGGAAGATCTCATCACCATCCATGCATTTTAGATGGACTGCTGAGATTATTTAACATATTTAGATCTCACTTATCCTTTATAAACTATGGGGGATATCTTTAGCAAAGATTGGACGGTAGAGAATTTAAGCATGTGCACCGCCACCGCCTTTGTGAGGTGACAACTTAAGTTGTCCCCTCACGGCATGATGCATGTAAAGCGCACTGACTGCCGCCACCACGGGTCACGCCGTGAGCCAAGGATTAATCAGGGATTAGTTAAGTGTATTAATTAATTGATAATTAATTCATAGAACTTCTAAAATACATAACTCTTGCTAGAAAAATTAGAAAATTATGAAATAAAAATCTATGGATAGATAATTAAACCCAGAATATTTTAAAATTAATTTTGATGAGTTTTAAGTTGTGATTTTATTTGAATTTGGGTTTTATTGGAAAGTGTATTTTGTTATTTACTCTTTGATTAGGCCTCTAATTAATCCCAAATTTTTTGAGTAAGTTTTAGGGGATGACCTCTACCTCTCCTAATTTTTTTGAGATTTATTGAAGGCTTGATTAGGGTAATTGCATATGATTTCCTTAATTACCCTTCTCATGTAATTAAGCATAATTAGGGTATGATTAGTGGTTTTACCCTATGATTAGGGTTTATTAAGGTTAGATCTAGTAAGTAGGAGGTTTATGGAATAATTTTGGGGCATTTCCCCTAAGATATTCCATAAACCACCTCTTCTCTCCTTAATCTCCTCTTAATAGAGAATTAATTCATTAATTATCCCCTTAATCAATTTTGAAAAATTCTAAAAAGTTCCAGAACTTAATTAATCTACATTGGGTAGATGCTTAGGTGTTTAATAGCCTAAGTTTAATTAAGAAAATCAAAATACCATTCATAAGTGTGAAAGGGTATTTTGAAATTACTTAAGCTAAACCCCTTAACTTAATTAACTTTTAATTGTGAGCCAAATTGCATTAGGCATTTTCATTATTAGGTGCATTGCAAATTTAAATTCCTTGTGAGTTTTATGTCATCTCATTGGCTCGTAATTGTTTAGTTAATTCTTCTAATGTGGTGTAGGTAAGGGTTAATTAAGTCACTTAATTCATACCTTAACCTAATCAACACATAAAAATGGATCTAATTATCTAAAAATTAAACAAAAATACAAAACACATGTGGGAGTGGGTTGAGAACAGCAAACTCATCTCACCTTTTCAACATTAAATCAAACTTCATATTAAACAAAAATCATTTTGAAATTCACTTTGATTTATTTTAAATTTTCTTATTTTATAATAATGTATTTAGGATTTAAGTAAAGTGAGTTTTTTTACATGCTTTCATTATTTTGGATCTTTCCCAACATGTTAAGTTGTATACCATGTGATTTCATACATTCATAATTTCATTTCTTAAATTTTAAAAATGAAATTGTTTACTTTATGTCAAATGTGCATGTGTTGGTTAAAGTAAAATATGAGTGGCTATTATCACTACTAAATCTAAGTTATATTCAAAAACATATAAATAAAATATTAAATCTGAAAGTGTGCTACTTATACCTTAATTATAAGCTTGCATGTGATAGATTATAAAGTCATGCTTAGAATAGCTATCCTTTCTTTCTTATGTTAGCATAGTTTTGAATAGGAGTTGGTAAGATGTAGGGTTCATTTGAAAATAACCCAACACTTACTTAATTCTATACCCTATTCATTCCAATCCTATCATCTAAGAAGGGTTGCCTATACTTGCATGAATAAATTGCATAAGCAAAAATGAATCCATTAAACAACTTTTGCATTTTCCTTCTCTATTTCATTTCTTTTATATACATGTTTATACTAAGTCTGGACAACCTCAAGTTTGCGAGACTTTAAGTAGCCCTAAGTAGGTCTTGAACCTAACACCTCTGGTTAACAATGGCGCTATACTCACTTATGCTTTTCTTACTTTCATGTACGTATGTAAAATTTTGGATAAGGAAAATCTTTTCTACATAAGAAAAATCATGCATATTCAACTTCTAAATTTTCTTAAATGAATTACTTAGCATGCATCAAAAAGTGTGTTAAATATTCTCATTTACATATATAGATATGCTTAGGGTCCATCCATATGCATGTTATATATGTTGGGAAAGAAATGAAGTAATGTGTGTTATGTGAATTTTGATTCATTTTATTTAATCTTAAAATGTCTTTCTTTTTGAATAGGTTTGTTTAGAGATTATCTAAACTTAGGATTGATTAAAAGATGTAATCAAAATATTCACCTAAATGAAACTAAAATATGAACCTACTTTACAAAATTACTAAAGTTAGGGAAGGAAAGAGAAGTTCTCTTTTCTTTCCCTCTCTTCATAACTTAGTAATTAATTGTTAATTTCAGTTAAACCAAATTAAAACATGAAATAAAACAAACCCAAAACACTTAAATAACTTAAATGAAACCCTCCTCTAAGTTGAACATGTTCTTCACACTTAGAAAATTTGAACCCAAAATCCTAAGCTAAGCATACCACACAAACCTTCAAAACACACACATTAGCCTAAGTCACCACTTCTAGCCTTAGGTTAGGTCGGTGCATGGTTTGATGTTATATTTTATTTTGTGATTTATATTTTAGACTGTATGTTAGGGTGTATGCTCATAGAATGAATGGTAGGATGTTCTTAGTCTAACTATTCTTTTCAATAGGAGATTGTGCTTAAGAGGCACTATCATAAATAAAAATATAAATACTTTTATTTGCAGGTGCTTTCTACCCCTAAGCATAATCCATAGGATAGCTAGACTTAGTCACCCATGTGTGGAGTGATAAGTCCAATATACATGCTTGGGATGTATGTGCTGTGATTAAACTAACCTTTATTTCACAGGTGTTAGTTATATTTTTAGTTTTCCTTTTCAAATTTGTATAATTAGGATTTTTGGAATGATTTGTTATGGAGATTATGATGAACATTGGTCATAAGATCTTATCTTATGCACCATGCAAAGCCTTGGAGCATCCACCTTCCAACCTTCCAAAGGAGGAACCAAAATAAGAAAGAAGAAAGAAAGAAGAAAGAAGAAAGAATAATAAAGCTTGAAGACCTCTATAATAATGAATTCCTAGCTTAATTGTAATTTAATTCATTTATAATCCGGGTTGTATAAGGGTAGAGCTCGGCTACCCACATTTGATATTTTTGGGTTTATGTAGTGGTGCCTGACCACAACAATCATTTATTCTTTTTGTGATTAGCTTTATAAATAGATTGATGATTTATTTAGCTTTTGCATTAAGTGGCATAATTTTTCTAGTTTCTTCCTTACTTTATGTATGGCTTGGATGTGGATTAGGCTCTTTATGAAAAAATAAATCTTTTACCCTACTTAACAACTCAAATTAAAACTAACGAATTCATAACCTCACCTAAATCTTAGGTTTAAAATCAAAATAAAAGAATTAGCAACCCCTTAGCTGGATGAGCATTTCTTTATAATATCATGCACAAATGCATCTTATTTCACTCTTGAATGGAGGGGTTCCACCTTGCTGAGAACCACTTGACCTTTGAGGGCCGTGGTGGAAACTCACCTCCTCCCTTCTCACTGATTTTGGCCAATAATCTTATTTCTCAAGCATTAGTCATAAAAATCCTATTAGCATGAGTCAAAATAACTATCCAAAATGAAATAAAATAAAATTTGAATTACATTAGATTTAGTCATTTGAAGCATGCCCTTTACATGATCTAGTCTCTTTAGGGAGTGAGTTTAAGGACTTAATCTCTTTCTAAATAATAATGGTCTAGCTATCTTGCATAAGCATAAAGACTTGCCTACATATATTTAAAATCATAGGAGGAGTTAATTGGTGGCCACCCCCAGGCGGTTGTAAGTCTAAGCTGTCAGGTGATTTGTCCTCTCTTGAGAAGGCAAACCAATTACTCATTTTTGGCTTAGATTTAGGTTGTGCTTCTGGCCCTCATCGAAGCTCCCTAGATTTAGGTTCTGAGGTTGCTTCTCCCCTTTGTGGGCCATAAGCATAATTCCTCACCTCTTAGGTATTTCCTTAATCTTCTGTTAAGGAATCTTAAGTCCTAAATTTCTAACAGAAAATGCAACTCAAATAAACTAAATCAATTTCTAAAATGCAAAGCCCAATTATAGAATAGTTTGAGATGCTCGCTAGGTTTCCTAGCATCATGGGCATCTCCTACTTATCTCTCATTTTGGCTTTGATAATAACTCCCTCTTTTGATCAATCCTATTTGATCTTCAAACACAAACCAATCGATTGATAATCCTTCCCTACTAAAATCTTCAAAGACAATGATCGTTTACCTTAATCAAGAGTTTTCTTAAAGGATCCCATCCCTTAGGATGTAATTAACTATGGGGCTTGCCCCTGTAGAGAACTTAACGAACCCAGTTTAAAATAAACCATGCTTTGCTTTTCCATGTAAATTAGGAAAAGAATCTCTGGTACATATGCAAACCCATCATCCTTACGAGTCCTTATTGAGGTGATTGGTTGCATTAAAGGGCAGTGATTTCTATCTCTCGAGATAGTACACTATTTCCTTGATGATTTATCTGATCACCTGAATAAGTATATCTACGGATCTATGTGGAGTCTTACTAAGATGAATTTTTTTAAAGGTATTGCCTCTTTCATTTCTCACCAACAGATTTGGAAGGTGACTCCCTCTATAGGAATTTTTCTCCACGATAGACTAAGTCATTATTCATACCACTCATGCTCTAGTCTCTTAAGAAGTGAGTTTAAAGACTTTAGTTTCTTTCTAATAATAACATCCTAACTATCTTGCAAAATATATGACTTGACCACATGGTTTTAAAGCATATGAGGAGTTAGCTGACTGTCACTCCATGCAGTTATAAGTCCAGCAGTCGAGTGGTTTACCCTCTCTTGTGGAGGTAAACCATATACCCATCTTCATTTAGATTTAAGATATGCTTTAGCCCTAGCTAAAGCTCCCTAGATTTAGGATCTGAGGTTATTATTTCTCCATGGGCTACAAGCATAAATCTTCACCTCTTAAGTATCTCCATAATCTTGTATTGTAGAATTATAAGTCATAGCTTTCTAATAAAAGTCAACTCAAATCATAATTCTCTTCAAATTCAAACATATAAAGCCCAACCATAGGATATATTAGAATGCTCACTAGGTTTCCTAGTATCATGAGCATTCCCTACTCATCTCCCTTTGGCTTAAGTCTCTCCTTTTTTATCTATCCTGATTTATTTTTCAAACATAGCCAATTTATTGATAGTCATATCTTTGAAATTTTTAGAGAAAATTATCTACTTTAATCGAGAGTATTCCTAAGGGACTCACCACTCTTAAGATGTAATTAACTATGGAGGCTTGGCCCCATAAGGAACTTTAGAACCTGGTTTAAAAAAACTTTGCTTTATTCATCCATCTAATGTAGGAGAAAAATATCTAGTATATTCGAAGACCCATCATGCCTTAGGAATCCTTATTAGGTGATTAAGTCCATTGTAAGATGGTGATTTCTATGTTTTGAGATAGTGCACTATTCCTTGATGTCATACCCGATCACCTCAATAAGTACATCCTCAGATCTGTGTGGTGTCCCCCATATACATACTTAAAAAATAAACACCACAGTGACTAGTGTTGATGTTGAAAATCTATTCAATAAGCGTTGGAATTATAATATTTTATTCTAAGTGAATTAAAAATAATTTCAATTGAGCACAATCAAGCTTGGAGAATGAATATGAAGCTTGATATCTCACCTACGAGCAAATATGGATTTTGGTATTTCATCAGCTAACATGGATAAAATTTATCATTGATTATTTCAAATATCAGATTCTTGAACAATAACAAGCATTACAAAGTTGCTCAATTAATAAATAAATTATATTTTAATTCATACTGAGCAAGATGAAAGAGAGTTGAATAAATTTAAATGAGGTTGGCAAATAATTTGGCAACTCATCAATAGCTTGAATGCAATTATTGCAATATCCAGTTATAAAATTGAGATGTAAATAGACTAGTGGGAGTGAATCAAAATGAGTCACTCAAATCTCACTTCCACCTCTACTCTGCTTTGCCTTCACCTTCACCTCTGCTTGGTAATATGCCACCGAACCCACAATACTCAAGTGCAAGTGGGCAGAATGCATCATTTGAAAATTTAAAGTAATTTGCCACCGAATATGAAATTCTTCATTCAAGCAAATAGAGGATGACATAAAATTAAATTCTGCATGAATTAAGGAGCTTCCTTCAATCCAAAAAAAATAAAAAATTTTCATTCTAATTATTATTTTTTAAATCAATAATTTTTATAGACAACAATCCATAGATCCAATCCTCCTCCTATAAGAGTGGAGTTGACAAGATCTAATATGATATAATGAGATTTCAAAGTTGTAGACCTGATCCTCTATGAGCAAAGAGTAGAGTTGACAAGGTCAACCCTGATGATGACTATGTTAATTGAGAATATCAACCGGATGGGTTTACTATTATCAAAATTTCTTAAAATCTTCAATGTTAAATCAAGTTCCTATCAACTACCAAATATTCAAGAAGATTCCAATAAAAATAAAAAAAATGCTTAAATGAAATTTATTAATTTAACATCTAAATAAAAATTTATTTATCTACCTTCCGCAATAATTTGTCAGGGGTGACAAATTTAATGATAACCTAAGCTCACAAAGGAGCTAATGTCATATTAGATATACTGTTATATTCGCACTCAAAATATTCTACACCAGTAAAGATGTGGCTCGTGTCCTCTGTCCACGTGGTTCTATCAGTAAGCTTTACATATGAAGCGGCTACGACTATAGCCCTCTGATCGGGTGGTTTAGCAAGTAGGTTCCACTATATTACATTCATAGCTATATCATGTATGTTCCCTAATAGTTTTCTACCCTTTTGAGTTGTGGATCATAGGGTATACCTAATAAGGCATAAAACTCACTGTTAGCTAGAGTGGACTTAAGATTGTCCCCTTTGACAAATATCAACCCTAGTCTACAAGGTTGTGGGCTCCGAAAATTTTTCCACTGACCTCTCTGATGAAGAGAGTGATGATTTAAATGTCGGTGAAATTTTCAAAAGGTAGATGGAATAGTTTATAAGGCACTACCCAGAGATTTTCCCCTCATTTTGTGAGGACTTTAGATCTAGTTCCAGGTTTCATATAGGCGCAAGCACCTATAGTTAATTACCCTTCTCAATGCTGAGAGAGAACTTTCGATTAAGGCTAGTCGTTAGGTTGCTTAGTGAGTAGCATATAATAGCAGCATGTGGAGTTTTAAAATTTAGAATCTATGAAATTCATTATATTTAACTTAAAGCGGATGGTTGGCGGAATGATGACGTGCCCGATCTAGATCTAATGGTTCCATCATCCCAGGCTATCGCGATCCCTAGTCTACTTAGTCAAAGGAGGTAGTCGACCCAACCTGATAAAAGGATCCTTGTCAGCAGCCATGGGTTGTGTCTTCCAAGAAATCCTTGTATACCTGGGGTGGTATCTGTCTAAGGAGACAAGCATAAGTCTACCATAGCTAACAGATGGCTTTTTGCCCTATCAAGTATATCCTATGGTTCACATCTCAAAGGGAAAAGCCATTGGGGAGCATACGGAAAATAATCGTGACCGTAATATAATGGTGTCATTTAGCGATAACCACCCGTCGAGGACTCACGATGTAATGTATGGAGCCCTGGCCCGAGGAGGACCACGTCCTTGGCGGAGATTATTTGAGAGTAAACATAGTTGTGTACTTGATTTGACTTTGGCTCCTTTGTGAGCTAAGATTTTTTTAATTTGTCACCTTTAACAAACTATTGTGGAAGGCGAGTTGAATTTTTGGCTTTAAGTTTTTTCTTTATATTGAATTTTATTTAGACATTTGTAGCTTAACGATATTTTAAATTTTACATTTAGATTGAGATTCAATCTAAGTTAATTTATTTTGATATTATAATCATATTTTGATTGAAGTATCCCCTACGATTAAAATTTTTTTTATTTAACACATCGTGGGTGGTTAATTGATTGAATATATTTGATAACTTTAGATCCTGTCAACTCTGTTTAGCTCCTAACAGAGGATCAGATCTACTATCACATGACAGAATTAGCTTCTTAGATATTTTATTAAGTTGAAATTCTTAAAATAGATTTTTAGATTTTGTTAACATGGGCCCAATCCTAAGACAAAATCGGGAATCAACCCGCGTAGCATCCTCACACACCAAATTTAAGCATTCAGTGTAGTGTCTGGGCCCATGCGGGTGTTTAAATCATTTAATCTATTATTTTAGATCTTGTCGACTCTATTAATTTAGTAATAGAGGATCATATCTAAATTTATATTTTGAGGATTTTGAATTTGAGAATATTAAATATAACATCTTAAATATTTTGATAGTAGTTACCCCTCCAATTGATATTTTCAATCAACTCAACTATCATTAGGGTGTTAGGAGATAGTCGTTATACTGCTAAATGATAGAATTAACTTCTCAGAGATTTTCTCAGGCAAAGAAAGCTATAACAACATCATTAGGTTTTGTTAACAGACTCCAAGACCCAGGAGTCAACCGTATCCTCAAACACTAAGTTTAAGCATTCAACATAGTGTCGGGGCCCATGCGGGTGTTTATTTAGAATGCTTGCATACTTTTGAGGTATTAAATTTGAGTTTTAATCATGCTTTAAAATGTGTGCAAGGCTCACTTCATTGAGTTATTTAAGCGAATCTTGATATCACAAATCTGAATATTAGATTGCCTCGTGATTTGTGTACTATTTATTTCATTAATATTTTGATTATTTGCACGCATTTTGAGATGAATAATTTGAATATAGGCTCACTTCATGATGCATGCAATAGTTCAATTGAAGCCTTAATTAATGTCTTTCGTTCGCATGTACGATGTGTTGCGAATTGAGTGGCGTAGAAATTTTTTTTAGATCTTATTCAATTATTTATATTAGCATTCATTTGTTTGCATTTTTTTATAGCTCATTGAATTCTTTAAGTTTCAATGAAACTTAGCTCGTGAACGCTAAGAAGCTTATAGACTCAATCTTATTTGAAGACCTTTGCAATTTTTTTTTCTGAGTAGGCTTGGCTTCGATTCATCATTTTTTATTTAAGTTTAATTTAAGCTCATCAACACTTTTATTTATTTTTGTTTGGGTCTTCCATCAATCCAAAATTCGACAACATCCCGGCGTCGTCCCCGCATAAAGAGGGTATTCTTCCGTCACTCTTGAGCATAGCGGTTAGTGTCTTGCGATCTTGATTAGTGGTCTTCTAACCGCACCTTTCTGAGCATACGGGTCTCAAACACCTACAATTTCAATTCATATTTTAATTTTAAGTTTAGAGTTTATTTTGTATTAAATTAATTAAATCCTTTATTAGTCTAAATTTCGGCAGCCTCCCGACGTCGTCCTCGCATAAGGGGCTGCATTGGCGACTTTTTTGACCTTCCCGTCAGCTCCACTGAGCATAATGGCTAGTGTCTTACGACACTACTGCCATGGTCTTCTAACATGTCAGCTCTACTGAGCATAACAGTGTCTTCAAACACCTGATTGACTAAAAATTTTTGAGGAAGCGCTTTATCCTTATTATTCTCTAAGGATGGCCATGAGCCCGTTTCAGCTTTTGCAAGTTGAATCTCAATTTTGGTTGGCAAAACAAAATATTTGCATTTTTCAAGAATAATCTTTCCAAAAAGGTGAGGATGAAAATGGAATGATTCTTCACCCAGTATATCTAATAAAACACTCAAAATTTGTTCTCCAAATTCAACATGCACATTTTGTGGTGGGATGCCCTTTGAAAATATGATCAACACTAATTCTGTCAAGGAATTGCAGAAATCATGCCTAAATTTTGGTTTGCTTTGAACTAGGTCTTGAGACTGGTAGCCTACACCATTTGTGGCTTGACCATTAATAGCACTCTCAACATTGACATCTGAAGTAGACGTAGAGCTCCGTGAAGAATTAGTAAATGTAGCTTTTGAAATATCTTTAGTTTCTTCTGAAACGCGGTCTCACATTATTTAACTAATCGGTTGAAATGAGAATCCCCGGGTGCAAACATAAGGCCTATAGTAAGAGCTGCCTTTGCGGTTTGATATTCTTCATGCTTCATGCAAGCAATTCCTTTAGTAGGTATCCTTTGACCATGGAAGAATCCAATTCAATAGCTTTGTTTGCATCTGACATTGCATCTGTGAAGCACCCAAGTTTGATGTTTGCACGGGCGTGATTTTTTGGGATCCAAGTCGGTAGCACAATAGAGATCTACGGCCAACTCAAAGTTGTCGTCAACAAAAGCTTCCTTAGCTTTCTTCACCAGATCGATGCTCGAAATGGAAGGGTTCGAGCGAGAAGTGAGAACAAAGCATGGGCCCTTTTTTTGTGTTCCCTTTGGAAAGCACTCAAAGCCTCCCCCAGTTGCATTAAGCAAAGCCAATGCAAGAATCCTCTCTGGTGGCATTGCAGCCAACTTGCAAGCTATCATAGCACCCATTGAATGGACAAAAACGTGACTTTCTTCCATCCCAGATGGTCTAGCAAAGCCAAGGCATCCCTGGCCATGATAGACGTTGAGTACTCGGATTTCGTTGAAGGAACAGAGCTCCGGCCCATCCCAGTTGCTCGAAGCAGACCTCGATCCCATCGGTGGCTGCTCCATCTCGTCAAAACATTAGCGCGGCCGTCGTCACCTCCTCATCATCGTTTGGCTCACAAACATCCGTCAATCCCTTAATCTGCAGCCCCCAAGCGTCGTGCGTTGCCGCTAGACCAATGATGAGTAGGACTTTGGTGTCCCCCTGACCGAATCTCCGGTAGAAAATTTTTGTCCCGATTCCATTGTCTTCCGACGATCTCTCCTGTGGAGGGCTTCACCAACGCGGTCCAGAGAGGGTAAGAGGGAGGGTTTGGCTGCCTTCTTTTTTCTGGCTGCCCGCAAAGAACGCTAATCTGCCGCGCTCGATTGGGATCCTTTTTTTTTTTTTTACTTGCGAGTGGATGAGGATAAGTAAGGGTGGTATGGGAAGGTGACGATGTGGTAGCTCCCTATTAGCCAAATAAGATGTGGCAGCATGGGAGATGATATGGCCACTTCTTATTGCCTGAATGGGGTGGCAAAAGCATGAGAATCGGCGGCTGTGAGTTTCAATGCATTGATCGTGTCTAATTAGATGATATTTAGATGAATTTATCTCAAAATGTGTACTAATTTTGATGAAATTTTAAGCGCAACAATCGTAGTCAAATTGGATATCTATTCTACGTAATTTTGATTTTTCGGACATAATGGAGCAGTCCGTTTCAAGAACGGAGGTCGTTTAAGCGACTTCGGCGTCAAATTGGGTCACTTTCAGTTTAAAAATGCACATTATTTCTTTTGACCGCTCGACGTTCGCACAGACTCATCCGAATTGAGCGCGGATAGTCTCATTTAATAGGTTTTGGCATTTCGGAGCTAACGGCATGATCAGTTTCATGAATAGAGATCGTCCAGACATCATCACAGCTTCCTAACTCCGATATACACATCGACACATTAATAGCTCGTGCGCTTAATCGATTGATCGTTAGATTTTAGATTTTGTAATATTTATATTTTGATCAATTTTGACGTTCTGAACACAACGGTGGAGTCCGTTCATCGATGGAGGTGATTTCAACCATTTTCGGTGATGCCCAGTGCATTTTGATCCCCGATTTATGAATTATTACATCCGAAGTCCATTGAATTCGACTTGTGACCTTGACTCGACTTATGACACATATGTGGAGGTCGACAAATGCCCCCCAATAAATATGATTCACGCATGAAGTGAGTCACATTTGTTAAAAACTGCTTGACCCTTTAGGCTTGCCATGGGTCTTGAATCACTTCAGCATTCAACTTCCCTGGATTCCCTAAAGAGATTCTTTCACCATCTACTCTCTGCTTCAATGGGTTTGCTAAAGATCTCTTTCTTTTGTGTTATTACAGATTTGGATTTCCTCCAACCCTAACTTCGTGCTTGACCAAGTTGGATGGAGGAATCGGTTTATTTGAGGTTTGAAATTCCTTCTATCCTAGCTTTAAGCTTGACAAACTTGATGAAGGATTGACCTAATTTATCCATATTAACTTATCAGGAAGTGTATGTATGCCTTAAGGCCTATGCTTGCTACTTTGACAGACTCGTTGATGGGTGCATACAGTCGACCTAGCATTCTAGCTCATATTAGGTCAATGTTGACTAATCAGTTTAGCACTATGTGCTTTAACAGACTGAATAACCATGAAATTTCTTTAGTTCGAACATTGCCTTTGTGCGAACTATAGAATTGCTTCCTTGGTCCTATGTTTTCTGCTTTTGTGAACTTGAAGAGGGAATTTGCTTTGATCTGTGCTTTGTGCTTGATCAGATCATTTGAAAAGAGATTGGAATATCACATTGATGCAATATATAGATTGATTTGATGAAGCTCTAAATTTAAAGTTTCTTCAGATTATCTTGGTTCATAGATCAAGTGGAAAGATCTCTTAGATTCTGGTTGCTTATAGTCACTAAGCTGGATATGATTTGAGATTGAACAGCTATAATCATTAGGCTGACGAGCAAGGGACTCTTTCACTGCGGCCTTTTCTTGCAGCTTGTTGAGTGAGGAGAGCGTCAGTGACTCAGCCATTTGTGGGCTTGTTGAGTCTGACCTTTAGAACCTAATCAAATTTTTGACTTAAGCTGTGATGACTTGGCGGTCATGTCATAAGATTGATGAATGAGGGCTCTTACACTGCGGCCTTTTTATGCGGCTTATTGAGTGAGGAGAGCATCAGCAACTCGGCCACCTATGGGCTTGTTGAGTTGGACCTTTAGAACCCATCCGTGTCCTAGACTTTAAAATATAGAGATTGACATTTTTTTCAACTTAGTTGATTGAAGCTTCCAAAATTGGGAGTTCTTCTAGCTTGATCTTCAAATTTTGACGAATCTTGGAGAGAAACTTTTAAGATTTAAAGTTGTCTTTTCGTGCACATAAATAGATTCTCTTTACTATTACAAGAGTCTGTAATTTTAATGATAATAGTTATAGATATATTTAGGGATCTCAGCATAAAGCTCGATGGCAACCTGAACATATACAAGAAGACCTCTTATTTTGTAGGAGAGGGTTGAACAACCTTAATCATTAAAAAAAAGGCTTATATCTAATAGGAGGATTGCATATTAGTTCAAAAATATATTCCAAGGTTTGATTTCCTTTACTGTAAAATAGACAAGATATATGATTTTTCAATCATAATATGTATCTATCTAAGAAACTTAGCTTAAAGCATGATATCAACTCAGATAAATATATAAATATGCCATCTGTCTAACAGGGGGAGCTTTCATAGTAACTGTTGAGAGAATTTGGAATGTCTTTGGTCTTATGCTTTGTGCTCTCGGACTTGTTGAAGACTTTCTCCTGAGAGTTTGAAATTTATATTTTTCTCTGTTCTGGTTTTGTTCCTTAGCGGACTTGGTGGAGTTGATGATTTGTTGTTGAGATAAAAATGTCTTCAGTCATATGCTTTATGCTTTCGGATTTATTGAAGACTTTCTCCTAAGAGTTTAAATTTTGTATTTTCCTCCTATCCTGGCTTCGTGCCTTAGCGGACTTGATAGAGTTGATGATTTATTGTTAAGATGAAAATGTCTTCAGTCCTATGCATTGTGCTTTGATGGACTTGTTGAAGAATTCATCTTGAAATTTGAAATTTGTATTTTCCTCCTATCCTGGCTTTGTGCCTAAGTGGACTTGATGGAGTTGATGACTTGTTGGTGAGATGCTTTGGTCCTATGCATGGTGCTTTGATGGACTTATTGAAGACTTCATCTCGGGGATTCATATCTTGTATTTCCTTCAATCCTGGCTTCGTGCCATGACGGATTTGATGGAGAAAAGTCCTGAATTATCTTAAAGACTTGCCAGGTGATATAAAATTACCTTTTGCCCCATCTTTCTACTTTCGTAGGCTTATAGAAGGATGTCTGCCAATGACCTAGCCCTCAGAGCTTATGTTGGGTCAATGACGAAGAATCATCAGTCATGTGCTTTGCGCATAATGGACATGTTGATGACATCAATCCCTTAGTTTAGCTTTTTGCTTTGTATGAACATTGGGGTGACTTCCTCGGTCCTTTGCTTTTTTCTTGGGTAGAATTGTTGAGGAAGAGTTTCCTTCGGTTTTTGTTTTCTGCTTTAACAGACTTGTTGAAGGAGTTGACATTTCTCATTTGATATTGATACCAAACTCGGCTTAGTGCCTTCTCGAGTGAGGATCTTTTTGTTGGATTTTGAAAAAATGACCTTATGACTATTAAGGATGATCTGACAGTCTGGGCCACTTGAACTCACCAAGTTGGAGGGATTTGGAGATTTGGATGCTCTTGTCTTTGAACTAACAAAATAGGGGGGACCCCTTACTATGGCCTTTATGGCGTATTGAGTAAACGGACCTGTCAACGACTCAGCCATATTGGGCTTATTGAGTCTGACCTTATGCACTCACTTGAGTCTTAGACTTGAGCAATTGATGGAGGATTTTATCATCAGGCTAATGAGATGGGGGATCACTTACTGCGGTCTTTGTGGCATGTTGAGTAAGTAGATCTGTCAGCAACTCAGCCATATTTAGGCTTATTAAGTCCGACCTTATGCACCCACTCGAGCCCTAGATTGATGTATGAATGGAAGATGTGTTTCCAACTTGATTTTTTGTAGTTTGCAGACTTGAAAATTTCACTTTTTGGTCGGTAAGACTTTGAGACTTGTGAAATTTGAATACATAATTTGAATATGTATATGGGGATCTCGGCTTTAGGCGCGATGTCAACCCAAATATAATAGAAAGACTCCTGTTTTATAGGGAGAGCTTGATATTTTGCTATAAAATTTAAAAATGCCCCCTGTCTAATAAGGGGATTTTTGCTTCATTTCAGAAATGCATTCTTGTATTACAAGAGAGTTTCCAAGCAAAACTTACACATGTAATGATAGTGAGGAATAATTAGTCTTCTCAGTACCATGATCTATTCTCCTTCTTGTAAAGCTCGAGGACGTACTGTTTGATCAAATGCTTTAAACGTCCTCACTCGGTAGACTTCTAAATTTTATTGAGCTTGGAGCCTAGCTTTGTCAAGCACATTAAGCTCTTCTATCTGTAGACGACATTCTATTCTTGAGTGAGATTGTGTTAAATGGCTACTCGGTGTGAGGGTAGTTCAACTACAAGCGGTAGAATTGCTTCTGCTCCAAACACTAGCATATAAGGAGTGAATTTTATGAGAGTTTTATAGGTGGTGCGATAAGCCCATAAAGCTTCGACAAGCTTAGTATGCCACTCCCTTTTATTTCTTGTAAGGAATTTTTTTTATTAGCTTGACTAGTGTTTTGTTGAAAGCCTTGGCCAATCCATTTGTTCTCTAATTATAAATCAACGAGTATCGTTAATCAATCTTATGTCGATCAACAAATCTATAAATTTTAGTGCTTTTAAATGCTTGGTCATCGTCTAAGATATTATTGACTTCTTCTATTTCTAAACACCATAGCCACATCTGCTCAAAGGATCTATGATATTAGGTATTGCCAATATAAGCATATAGTCAAACCTTTTTCTCAAGTTGTGCATCCATTGGCTTAATGCTTGGTAGTTTTCTTTTCTTAAAGTAGTTAATGAAGTGTTGTCTCTAATCTTCATGCTCTTCTACTGTAAGAATTTCACTTTGTGGTGTTGGAGTTTCTTCAGATTGAGGTCTTGCCTCCTGAATAGTCTGAGCCTCATCTTGTTGATTTTGATGAGCAATTTGTAAGAGAGTGTGAGGAGCAACGTGAGTTGCATCATACTGGCTTGCACTTGATGACCCCTATTCCAATGGGGATTTTTGATTTATTGGCTTTAGGACCCAATGAGTGCAAACACTAATTAGCACATAGTCATCATTGCTTTAGCTAACTTAGCTAAATAGTCTATTTTGTGTTCTAGAAACTCAGGCCATAATGATATTTGGGATTAGCTTTATGAGCCCGAGAACTCGCTTATGATAGTGGGTCAATTCAAGCTTGTTGATTTTGTAAAGGCCCAACACTTGATTAATGATGAATTGAGAATCACCATAAACTTATAGATTTTGAGCTCCCATGAAGATGGCTTCATCCATACCTGCCACCAACATTTTATATTATGCTTCATGGCTCAATCAACCAGTAGGAATGCCTCATTTTACCACCTTCTAGCATTATCATGATGATACTGATGCTAGCTCGAGCTTTTGGGAGATTTGAGGGTTGAATTGCATTTGATGGATGAAGCTCCATCAAAATACAATCCTCACATTTGCTATTTTTTTCATATATATGCATGGCACTCAGGAAGATCATCATTAAGTGATGAATCTCTGAATAGTGTATGTGAGGAAGGAGGTTCCTTCATCGCTTTCTGGGAACATATGTGATGTCAAATTGTAGCAGAATAATAGCCCATCATATCAAGTGACCTGTCAACGCTAGTCTTGTCATCAAGAACTTCAGCGAATTGATTCTTGAGATGAAAGTAATTTTATGAGATATCATATAATGACATAGCTTTTGAAAAGCAAAAATTAATATTAAACAATGCTTCTCAGTTGTAGAATAGCATATTTCCACTCCTGTCAATCTTTGATTGATATAATATAGAGCGTTATCCTTTCACTCTTTATTGTGTTGCGCCAATAGAGCTCGTAGAGATTCTTCCAGTGCTATTGTGTACAAGATGAGAGGTTTTCCTAGGATTGCTGCTGCGAGAATGGACAGATTTAACAGGTACTTCTTGATACTGTCGAAAGCCTCTCGACATTTTTTGTCCTATTTGAAAGGAGTATCCTTTTAAATCAACTTCTTCCTCTTGGACGCAGAACTCTAATCAATGCCTCCAATAAATTTCTAGCTCGGAGGACTACGATCGAACTTGACCTCTTCTCGAAGATATGGAGATGGTTGGCGACAAGCTCCAACGTGTCGACCGTCAGAAATCTCATCACATAGGATATTTTTCTTATGTACACATTCTTAATGAGTTTCATTTATGATGGATCTCTAGGAGTACAGTTCAGATGTCACATCACTGTCCTTCTTTAAGGTAGTTTCACTTTAAGGCTTTAGCCTCTAAATTTGCTTAACTTTTTATTGGGACCTTTCGATGATGGATTCTTGGACCTATGATCCAAATGTCACGCCTCGATGCTCACTGTGTGGGACTTGAATTAGTTGACATCTTATCGGGGTTGTAAGAGGAGGTCTCCTTGGAGGAGCCACTCTAGCCTCCTTGATGACATGACATTGATATTTTCTTTTCATCAGTTCTTTCTCCTTAGCAACTTTGAGGACTCGATGCACTCTTGCACTCATTGGAGAAGCTAGAACCTGACATTATCGAGTCCAGAATGACTATTTGATTTGACCAGTAGAGTTGTTCCGCTTTACCCAACATAGGTTGTCAACTTGTTATGGGTTGGAACACTTTACGGTTTCAGTCGTTATACAATTTTCGCTTGAACAATGGTTTGGCCTCAACATTTCTTCTTAATCTATTGTCTTTGTATTAGCTTGCTTCCAGATGAAGAAGCTCTTGTGTCGCTACTTCTTCTCAAAGCTTAGGCCTCCATTTTATTTTTTCTTCCTACCGGGACCTTTCGGTAGCGGATTCCCGAACATGCGGTTCAGGTGTCATGCCCTGATGTTCACCGTGCAGGACTTCTTCTCGAGGTTTCGCCCTCTAGATTTATTTTTTTTTCTACCGGGAACTTTCAGTAGCTGATTCCTGGACGCGTTGTCCAAGTGTCATGCTCCAATGCTCATCGTGCAAAACTTATTTAGAATGACCTTGAGTTCTTACTACCACTAGTGGTAGTTTCTATAGTGGAGCATTCTTGACTTCTCTGATAATTGGCCTTTGATATCTCTTCTTCATAAGGCCTTTTTCCTTGACAACCTTCAGGACTCTATGTACTCAAGCAGATAAAGTTTCAAGTTGTTTCTTCTGAAGAGTTGGAGCTCACTATTGTTGAGCCCAAAAAGACTGTTTAACATCACTAGTAGAGCTATTTCTTTTCACCCATTTTAGATTTTCAAACTCATTATGAGTGGGAACACTCGCTTTTGGTATCAAGTTTGATCGCATGGCTAGTGATTCAGACAGTAACTGTTGAGTTCACAGTTCAGCATTTCTTCTCCTTATTTTCCTTTCACTTAATTTTTCTCGAGAAGGGGATGCTTCAGCATCATACCTTCCTATGCAAAAGGTTCAACTGGCAGAGTGGCCACATCAATTATGAGACACTTTTGCCCGGTTCTTTTCATCACTGGCATCTGAGAATGACCAAATCTTTTGAATACAAAAGCTCTCTTTTAAGGAACCTCACTAGCAATAGTGGTCATTCCAGTTGTCCTCCTCCCTTGCATAGGTTGGTGTGTACAATGTGCAGGTGTTTCAAGTAGAGGATTATTTGCAGTAATAATGACTGGAAAGTCTACACTACTAAATTGAAAAGTAGCTCCAACATCCTCAGTATTGATTACAGCATTAATCAGACAAATATTGGCTTTGTGGCCTAGCTGCATGATGAACGGTGTTTTGAAGATCCATCGATATGCAGAACAAACAAATTAGTAATAAGAATATAATTGATTTAAATTTAATTTCATTTATAATTGGTTCCTTTTTTATTTTCGAAAAATCAATTTTTTTTATTTAACTCCACTATTACTATAGCTTAAATTCGACTAGCTAAAGACGGAAGGAGAAACCTATCCCCAGCGGAGTCGCCAAAAATCTGTGGGCTCCAAAAATTCTCCATCGACCTCTCCAATGAAGAGAGTGATGATTTAAATGTCGATGAAATTTTCAGAAGGAAGATGGAATAGTAGATAAGACATTACCTAGAGATTTTTCCCTCATTTTATGAGGACTTTAGATCTGGTTCCAGGTTTCCTATAGGCACAAGCACCTATAGCTAATTATCCCTCTCAATGCTAAGAGAGAACTTTCGATTAAGGCTAGTCATTAGGTCGCTTAGTGCGTAGCATATAATAAAGTATGTGGAGTTTTAAAATTTAGAATATATGAAATTCATTATATTTAACTTAAAGAGGATGGTTGGAGAAACGATGACGCGCCCGATCTAGATCCCATGGTTTTGTCATCCCGGGCTGTCACGATCCCCTGTCTACTTAGCCAGAGGAGGTAGTCGACCCAACCTAACATAAGGATCCTTGTTAACAGCCATGGGTTGCATCGTCCAAGAAATCCTTGTAGACCTGGGGTGGTATTTGTCTAAGGAGACAAGCTTAAGTCTACCTTAGCTAGCAGAGGGCTTTTTTCCCTATCAAGTATACCCTATAGTTCACATCTTAAAGGACAGAACTATTGGAGAGCATACGGGCTACAGTCGTGATCATAATATAATAGTATCATTTAACGATAACCACCCAGTTAGAGGACTCTGGTCGTAACTACATAATGTGTGGAGCCTACTGGCCAAACCACACAGTCAGTGGACACAGGCCACGTCCTTGCTAGCATGAGATTGTTTGAGAGTAAACATAGTTGTATACTTGATTTGACTTTGGCTCCTTTGTGAGCTAGGGTTTTCTTAATTTGTCACCTTTAATAAACTATTGCGGATGTAGAGTTGAATTTTTGGCTTTAAGTTTTTTTTAGATTGAATTTCATTCAGACATTTGTACCTTAATGATATTTTAAATTCTACATTTAGATTGAGATTCAATCTAAGTTAATTTGTTTTGAGATTATAATCATATTTTGATTGAAGTATCCCCTCCGGTTAAAATTTTCATTTAACACGACCATCATCGAGGTGGTTAATTGATTGAATCAAATATATTTGAGAACTTTAGATCCTGTCAACTATATTTAGCTCCTAACAACGGATCAGATCTATTGTCACATGACCGAATTAGCTTCTCAGATATTTTATTAAGTTGAAATTCTTATAATATATTTTTAGGTTTTGTTAACCCGAACCCAGTCTTAAGACTAAATCGGGAATCAACCCGCGCAGCATCCTCAGACACCAAATTTTAGCATTCATCATAGTGTATGGGCCCATGCGGGTGTTTAAATTATTTAATCCATTATTTTAGATCTTGTCAACTCTATTAATTTAATAATAGAGGATCATATCTAGATTTATATTTTGAGGATTTTGAATTTGAGAATATTGAATATAATATCTTAAATATTTTTATAGTAGTTACCCCTCTAGTTGATATCTTCAATCAACTCAGCTATCATTGAGGTGTTAGGAGATAGTCGTTATACTGTCAAATGATAGAATTAACTTTTCAGAGATTTTCTCAGGCAAAGAAAGCTATAATAACATCATTAGATTTTGTTAACCCGGACCCAGTCCATAGACCCAACCGGGAGTCAACCCACGCAGCATCCTCAAACACTAAGTTTAAGCATTCAACACAGTGTCGGGGCCCATACGAGTGTTTATTTAGAATGCTTGTATACTTTTGAGGTATTAAATTTGAGTTTTAATCACGCTTTAAAATATGTGCAGACTCACTTCATTGAGTTATTTAAGCGAATCTTGATATCACAAATCTGAATATTAGATTGCCTTGTGATTTATGTGCTATTTATTTCATTAACATTTTGATTATTTGCATGTATTTTGAGACGATAATTTTGAATATCGGCTCACTTCATGATGCATGCAATAGTTCAATTGAAGCCTTAATTAACGCATTCTGTTCGCTTGTACGTGTGTTGCGAATCTGGTGCCATAAGAATTTTTTTTTAAATCTTATTCAATTATTTATATTAGCATTCATTTGTTTGCATTTGATTCATAGCTCATTGAATTCTTTAAGTTTCAATGAAACTTAGCTCGTAAACGCTAAGAAGCATATATATACTCATTCTTATTTGAAGACCTTTAGAATTTTTTTTTGTGAGTAGGGTTGGCTTCGATTCATCATTTTTTTCATTTTAGTTTAATTTAAGCTCGGCAACACTTTTATTTTTTCTTATTTGGGTCTTCCATCAATCCAAAATTCGACAGCATCTCGGCGTCGTCCCTACATAGGGGGCTGCATCGAGGGCTATTCGACCTTCCTGTCAGCTCTACTGAGCATAATGGTTAGTGTCTTGCGATACTACGACCGTGGTCTTCTAACCTGTCAACTCTACCGAGCATAACAGGGTCTTCAAACACCTGCAATTTCAATTCATATTTTAAATTTGAGTTTAGAGTTTATTTTGTATTAAATTAATTAAATTTTTTGTCAGTCCGAATTTCGATAGCCTCCCGGCATCATCCCCGTATAGTATCGAGGGGCTTTGACCTTCCGTGCTCTTGACGGGGCCTTCTGTCATGATCTTCTAACCGACTTTCTTGAGCATAAGGATCTTCAAACACCTGATTAAATAAAAATCTTTTGAGGAAGCGCTTTATCCTTATTATTCTCTAAGGATGGCCATGAGCTCGTTTCAGCTTTTGCAAGATGATTCTCAATTTTGGTTGGCAAAATAAAATATTTGCATTTTTCTGGAATAATCTTTCCAAAATGGTGAGGAACGATTCCTTGCCAAGTATATCTAATGAAACGCTCAAAATTTGTTCTCCAAATTTAACATGCACATTTTGTGGTGGGATGCCCTTTGCAAATATGATCAACACTAATTCCGTCAAGGAATTGTAGAAATCATGCCTAAATTTTGGTTTGCTTTGAACTAGGTCTTGAGACTGGTAGCCTACACCCTTTGTGGGTTGACCATTAATAGCACTCTCAACATTGACATCGAAGTAGGCGGTCTCGTGAAGAATTAGTAAATGTAGCTTTTGAAATATCTTTAGTTTCTTAAAAACACTTCACATTCTTTAACTAACGGTTGAAAGCGAGAATCCCCTGCCACAAGCTGCGTAAGAGGCGCTTTGCGGTTTGATATTCTTCATGCTTCATGCAAGCAATTCCTTTTAGGTATGCTTTGACCATGGAAGAAGCCAATTCAATAGCTTTGTTTGCATCGACACCACATCCTGAAGCACCCAAGTTTGATGTTTGCACGCGTATAGATCGACTTTGGGATCTAAGTCAATAGCCAAGATAGAGATCTACGGCCAACTCAAAGTTGTCATCAACAAAAGCTTCCTTAGCTTTCCTCTCCAGATTGATGCTCGCCATGGAAGGGTTCGAGCAAGAAGTGAGAATAGAGCACGGACCCTTTTTTTTGTGTTCCCTTTGGAAAGCACTCAAAGCCTCCACCAGTTGCATTAAGCAAAGCTAATGAAAGAATCCTCACCGGTGACATTGCAGCCAACTTGCAAGCTATCATAGCACCCATTGAATGGCCGAAAACGTGAGCTTTCTTCCATCCCAGATGGACTAGCAAAGCCAAGGCATCCCTGGCCATGATAGCCGTTGAGTACTCGGATTTCGTTGAAGTAGAGCTCGCCCATCCCAGTTATCAGCGGCATACCTCGATCCACCGGTGGCTCCATCTCGTCGAAACATTCGCCAGCAGCTGCAGCCGTCGTCGCCACCTCATCATCGTTTGGCTCACAAACATCCGTCAATCCCATAATCTGCGTCCCCCAAGCCTCGTGCGTTGCCGCTAGACCAATGATGAGTAGGACATTGGTGTCCCCACCTCCTGGAAAATTGTCGTCCGATTCCATTGTCTTAGGCGATCTCTCCTGTGGAGGGCTTCACCAATGCGGTCTAGAGAGGGTAAGAGGGAGGATTCGGCTACCATCTTTTTTTTGGCTTCCCGCAAAGAACGCTAATCTGCCGTGCCCGATTGGGATCCTTTTTTTTACTTGCGAGTGGATGACGGGATAAGGTAAGGATGGTATGGGAAGGTGACCATGTGGCAGCTCCCTATTGGCCAAATAAGAGGTGGCAACATGTGAGATGATGTGGCCGCTTTTTATTGGCCGAATGGGGTGACAAAAGCATGGGAATGAGCGACTGCAAGTTTCGATGCATTGATGGGGTCTAATTAGAAGATATTTAGACGAATTTATCTCGAAATACGTGCTAATTTTGATGAAATTTTAAGCGCGATAATCTTAATCAAATTGGATATCTATTTTAGGTAATTTCGACGTTCCGGACACAATGGTGCAGTCCGTTTCATGAACGAATGTCGTTTGAGCAACTTTAGCATCGAATTGGGTCACTTTCAGTTCAAAAATGCGCATAATTACTTTTGACCGCTCGACGTTCACACAGACTCATCCGAATTGAGCGTGGATAGCCTCATTTAATAGGTTTCCGCATTTTGGAGTAACGACATGATCAGTTTCATGAACGGAGGTCATTTAGACATCATCGCAGCTTTTCGACTCTAATATGCGCATCGACACATTAATAGCTCAAACGCTTAATCGATTGATCGTTAGATTTTGCAATATTTATATTCTGATCAATTTCGACGTTCTGAACACAACAACGAAGTTCGTTCATCGATCGGAGGTCGTTTCAATCATTTTTGCTAACTTCTAGTGCATTTTGAGCCCCGATTTGTGCACCGTCACTTCCGAAGTCCGTCGAATTCGACTTGTGAGCTTGACTCGACTTATGACACATATATGGAGGTCAACAAAGGTCTTCTGAGATGACGTAACCTATTGCTGCTAACAAGGATCCTTCTGTCAGGTTAGGTCAACTACCTCCTCTAACTAAGTGGACCAGGGATCATGACAGTCCGGGATGATGGAATCATGAGATCTTGATTAGGCACGCCATTATTCCCCCAACCATCCATTTTGAGTTAAAGGATGATGAAATTCATAAATTCTAAATTTCAAAACTCCACATGTTACTACTATACGCTATCCATTTAGTAATCTAACAACTAGCTTTAATCGAAAGTTTTCTCTCAGTATTGAGAGGGGTAATTAACTATAAGTGCTTGCACCTATAGAAAACCTAGAACCAGATATAAAGTCCTCACAAAATGTGGGTGAAATCTCTTGGCAGTGTCTTATTTATCCACTATAAATAATTATCTGCCTTTTGAAAATTTTGTTTGGCACTAAATCTATACTCTTGTTTCATCAAGAAGTCGGGTGCAAATTTTCAGAGCCCACAATCATGATTATATTGATATGCAACACCCAATAGATTTTGATGATACTAGTTGATAAAGTCTTCATTATCAATATGAAGTCTTTCAAAAAATTTATGAATTTCATTAAGAGTTCCTACTTTTTGGGATTCAAATTAGCATAATAATATTAGTAAAGTATATATTATGTGTGTTTATGTATATAATAATAATAATAATAATAATAATAATAATAATAATAATAATAATAATAATGGTTGATAAACCATTTATGTATGCATAAATATAAGCTACAAGCAAGCGAATGTTTCACATTTGATTGTCATCAACTTGTGTATAAAGTTTGATGAGTTTTATTGAATGATAAAAATACCATTAAATGATTGTAAAGTGCGATAGCCCTTTTTTTACACTATTTATAATTATCATAATATGTTATTCTATTATTATTTGTACTTGTTTGATTGATCATATTTATGACTTATAGTTTATATTTTTTAGTGGGATTTTACCTATTGAGGTTTTTCTCATCTATTATTTTATAATTTTCTAATTATTAGTTGTGCATCATATAGGGAAGCTTTTAGATCTATATGTTTGTATTTGAAGGGTGATTAAAATTAGATCATTTAGTTGATTTTATCAAAAATTTAATCATTAAATAAGTTATTGTAAAAATTAAATTTTAATTATTTTAGTGGATAATTAGCACGTTTTAATGGATTTATATGATTTGACAATTTAACTGTGGGCTCCAAAAATTCGCCACCGACCTCTCGATTAACAGAGTAGATTAAATGTCGGTTAAATTTTTAGAAGGTAGATGAAATAGTATATAAGACACCACCTAGAGATTTTGTCCTCATTTTGTGAGGACTTTAGATATGGTTTCAGGTTTCCTATAAGTATAAGCATTTATAGTTAATTATCCCTCTCAATACTGAGAGAGAACTTTCGATTAAGGTTAGTCATTAGTTACCCCTCTCAATACTGAGAGAGAACTTTCAATTAAGGTTAGTCATTAGATCTCTAAATGCGTAGCGTATAGTAAAAGTATGTGGACTTTTAGAATTTAGATTTATGAAATTCATCATCCTTTAACTTGAAGAGGATAGTTGGGAGAATGATGTGCTTGATCAAGATCTCATGGTTCCGTCATCCTGGGCTGTCATAGTCTCTAGTCTACTTCGTCAAAGGCAGTAGTCGACCCAACCTGACTAAAGGATCCTTGTTAGCAGCCATGTGTTGCATCGTCCAAGAAATCCTTATAGATCTGGGGTGATATTTGTCTAAGGAGACAAGTCCACCTTAGCTGACAAAGAACTTTTTTCCCTGTCAGATGCACCCTACGATTCACATCAAAAAGGGCAGACATATTTGGAAACATACGCACTATAGTCGTGACTGTAATATAATGGTGTCATTTGGCAGTAGCCATCCGGTCAGAGGACTCTGGTCGTAGCTGTATCATATGTGGAGCTTATTGGTCAAGCCACATAGTCAGAGGATATGGGCCATGTCTTTGCTGACATGAGATTGATTGAGAGTGAACATAGATGTGTACTTGACTTGACATTAGCTTATTTGTGAGCTATAGTTTTTTTAATTTATCTCCTCTGACAAACAGTTACGGAAGGTGAATAGATTGAGTTTTATTTTAAGTATTTAAGGTTTGATGATCTTTATTCAGGAATTTAAATTAAGCTTCTTTTATAATTTTTATATTTGTATGAAATTTAAATTTATTTGATTTAGCATTAAATTTTGAATATAACTTGATGGTGATATCCCCTCTAGATGAAATCTCCATGCAATAGAGCCATCATCGAGGTATATAAATCTACGTAATCATTTAGTTTATTGTTTCAAATCATGTCGACTATATTAATTTAATAATAGAAGATCGGATCTAGATTTATACTTTGAGAATTTTGAATTTGATATAATCAAATATAAATATCTTAGATATTTTTGATAATAATGACCCATCTGATATCTATATCTTCAATCAAACCATTCAGGAGTGAATGATTTGAATATTCATATTGTAATTTGATAATTTAATTTTAAGATTGAATCCCTCCGATTGAAATCTATAATCAGCACAATCATCACATGGGCATTTGATTATAAAATTTCTCTATTTAGACATTTGATGCTCATATGTAAATATATAAATCAAATTCGCTTCTTGATGATTGAGCATTTAATTTAGAATCAATCATGTCAACTCCTATTTTGTAAGGAGGATTGGATTGATTAAGTGGGATTTATGATTTCACCATATAGATAAAGCGGTCCAGTCCAGTTTGTTCTCAATTTTATTGAATTTTGTGTAGTTTATAGACTTTGCACATTTTACGAGTAAATCAGATTTTTAAGTCTAATCAACACATATGCACTTCTTGCTGCAATATACTTAAATTTACTTCATTTCATGAAATACATGTGTAAACCATTTTGTCATTTATGAATCACAGCATCAATTTCAAGTGTAAGCTTGTCTAATGTGTGTCATATGTAGTTTGAATTATCAGCATGCAATTCAACACATTAATTTTGAATGTAAATTCTTTGAAATATGTGTTTAATTAACTTGTGATCCTTTATTGCTCTCATGTATAACAATGCATTAACAAAAAGTATTGAACTGCCTCGAGATGCATGCACCATGACATGAAATTGAATGTGGATGTGCGCTCGCTCTGAAGTATGTGCTAATCACATTCTTAAATCATTGGCATATGTTTCAATATGATAGCTTGAATGCCAAATTATATTGAGATTTATCCAAATTTAATGAGCTTGCATGTACTTCCACATAATATATTTAGATATGAGGTTGTCTTTATATGCATGTTAGACTCACTCTAATAATTGATTCATGCAAATTTCAATATAACATGCCTTAGTACAAATACGGGGCTACCTTGAAGTATCTATGTCATGATGTGCATCATTTTTTCAATTTTTTATTTTAAAATTATTTTCACACCTTTCAACATAAAGATTTGAAAAATATATTAGCTCGGGAAGTACACATGGCATGCTTAATCAAATATTTCATGAGGGATTCTCATCATTTTTTTGTCTTTTATGCTTGTAACTTAGTAATATGAGGCCCACAAAAGATTCCTTCTTTTCTTTATAAATAGTGAGGGATGAGAGGACATTTTCACCGTCCTTCAACTCATATTCAACTCTCACATAAAGCTTTATTTGAGGATTTGAGTTGAATTCCCTTTTTTGTTTGTGTTCATGATCTCAAGAAAGATTCTCAAGTCTTGTAAGTCCTTTTAATCTTGCATTTTAATTTTATCTTGCAATTTTTTGATATCTTATTCAACTTAATATCATAGGTTTGTCCACTTAGCAAAATTTAAGTCCCCTATATATGTATTTTTCGGCATTACTCCGACAGCATTCCAGCATCACCTCCCTAGGCAAGGAGTAGCACGAGAATACTGGGTATGCCCATCATGCCAAGAAATATGTGTATGGGTGGTGCGAGTACCTCGACTAGGAGCATCATCCTACCGTGCCAAGAAAGGTGTGCATAAGATCTTTGACCTGCACAAAAAAAAAATTTTCTGTCATGCCAAGAAAGGCATGTACGAGTACTTAAATTTCACAATATTGTAATTTATCAAAGCACATTATATTTTTGCAAGAGCGAGCGATGATATATATATATATATATATATATATAACATATAAAGTTTTGTTTCTCTTTTAGTTTTTTTCTATTTACCTAATCAAAGAGAGAGAGAGAGAGAGAGAGAGAGAGAGGAGAAGAAAAGAAAAGATTTTTTGGTGAACTTGAGATAGAGAGAGAGAGGTGGGGGGGGGGTTAGTTACACATGACTGGGATGAAGGGTGGAGCTCAGGTAGGCAGCAAAATGTGAGGATGCTATGAGTTTGCCAGCGAGGAAAGCTTAAATTGGGGTGAAGCTCATGCCTGCTAAGAGGTGAGGTAACATGAGAGATGCATGCAGTGGATCTGTCAAATGGGATGAGAAAGTGGGTTTGGATGTTCACATGGAGAGGCGGTTAGAGTAGGAGGAAATTTTTCTAGAGAGCCAAGCAGGAAGAATGAAATAAGTTGTGGGGTTTCTTGGGTTGGATTTCATCAAGGAAGAGAAGAAATTTAGAGTGGTGTTAAGGCTTGACATGGGAAGCAAGTTGATAAAACCTTGTGGAGACTAGAACATGAAGGAATAACATGTTGTGGTGAATTCACCGAGTGGTGTCACTGATTGGAAGTTGATGAGCGATGAGATCTGAGAATAGAAGAGGGATGTGGCGGAGTAGTTCAAGCAAGGAGAATACGTTGGAGAGAAGAAGTGAGAGGAAAAATTACCTGTGAGTTTGGCGAGAGAAAGAGAGCCGAGACTCGGGAGGGATTTGGCGTGGGAAGGAGGTTCAGGGAAAATAGAAAAAGATGATGAAGGGAGCTTGTCGGAGAAGTTTCCTTGGTTTTTTTTTAAATGGTCCAGCAAATTTTAGCGATATACGAGGAAAGGATGAGCGGCTGTGTGATAATGGGATTGAATGATGTGTTCGTGTTCAATTGGTGAATCGAGATTCAAATTTGCGGATATTTCAATATAAAGAGAATTTATAAATTTTGTTTTTTTTGGAAAAATTGAGGGATGAAGGGTGGAGCTCGGGTAGGCAGCAAAATGTGAGGATGCTATGAGTTTGCCAGCGAGGAAAGCTTGAATTGGGGTGAAGCTCATGCTTGCTAAGAGGTGAGGTAACATGAGAGATGCATGCAGTGGGCTGCTAATCGACCATGAGAAAGTGGGTTTGGATGTTCACATGGAGAGAGCGTTGTATTAGGGAGGAAATTTTGAGAAAGCGGGAAGAATGAAATAAGTTGTGGGGTTTCTTGGGTTGGATTTCATCAAGGAAGAGAAGAAATTTAGAGTGGTGTTAGAGGCATTGACACATGGGAAAAAGATGAAAGACTAAAAATGAAGGAAAATGTTGTGAGGTGAATTCCATATGGGAGTGGTCTACCAGTGATTTGGAAGTTGATAGTAACGGATCTGAAAATAGAAGAGGATGTGCGAGTAGTTCAACAAGGAGAATCGTTGGAGAAGAAGCGAGGAAAAATTACATGACAAGAGAAAGAAAGACTTGGGAGGGATTTGGCGTGGGAAGGAGGTTCAGGGAAAATAGGAAAAGATGATGAAGGGAGCTTGTCGGAGAAGTTTTCTTGAGTTTTTTTTAAAATGGTCCAGCAAAGTTTAGCGATATACGAGGAAAGGATGAGCGACTGTGTGATAATGGGATTGAATTTTGATGTGTACCAGATCGTGTACCAGATTGGTGAGTTGCAGAGATTCCAAATTTTGCAGGATATTTCAATATAAAGAGAATTTAGAATTTTGTTTTTTTGGAAAAATTGAGGGATGGACCCAATTCATTAATCCAATAGAGATTTACAAGTATAAGGAAGTAAAGAAAGTAAAAAAATAAGAGATCTAAAAAGCCAAAATGAAAAAAGAACGCAGGAAAAAAAAAGTGCAATTTAGCTCCCAACCGGACTCAGAGACCAATAATATTGAGCATTAAGATCAGCTATGGAGGAAAGTAATCTTGGCCTCAATTGCTCGAAAGAGCCACCAGGAGGAGAGGAGGGGGGAGAAACTATTGTGTATAAAACACACATATCAGAGGATAGAGGATTGTCCCAAGAAATGACCACAAAAATTCTCAGGAGAGAATCCAGCACAGCATTCATAAAAGTTCATCATTATTCGACTCAAAATGAGAGAGGAAAATGCATCGAGAATAACATAACAACCTTTAGTAGGAAAAACCCCAAGAAAAAAAATAATAGAATGATGAGGAAAATTTTTAAGATGGATCCATTGAGTAGTAATTCAGACTTGAGTGTAGTTAGTATAGGCATGTGTCCTTGAATGTCCAACGAGAGTTTAAACCCAACAACAAATTTCACTTTCTGAGGACAAATGGGGAAGAGGCTATGCTATTGTAGAGGCTAGAGTTTGTTTCTCAAATATGGTAACAGTGATTGCAGTGATCGTAATCTTTTAAGTACTTTATGATCTAAAGTAGAGGCGGATTGAAGGACTTGCAATAAGTTTGGCTGAAGTAAGAAGTAATTTCCATTTGGAAGTAAATTCCTTATAAGCCACATAGAGAAAGAGCATCCAAATAAGAGATGATCATGGGATTCGGGGCCATTTTTGCATAAAGGACAAATTAAAACAGGACCCAAACCTCTTGATTGAAAAGAATCCGATATTTTGAGACCTTTAATAAGAGCCATCCAACAAAAGTGGTGTAGTTTATAGCGTATCCCTTAAACTAAATCTCCTTAGGCCAGTCCACATTATAGAAATTATCATACATAGCCTGCTTAATAAGAGAGTTGGAGCAGGACTTTTCATTATTCCATAGAATAGAATCCTTACCCATACTAATAGGGGTATATGTATCATATGAAAGCAATGGGTGGGAGATTGTCATATATGCTGGAATATCCCAACAGCTATTTAAGATAATAGAACAAAGAGGAGTAGTTGGGGAGAGGTTAAAATGTCGGCAGTTCTTGAGCTCATGTAATGAAGAACCTTTACACCAAGTGTCAAAAAATAAATAGCAGAAGCACCATTCCCACGGTAGAAAAGTTTGAATCTCTTGGCACAAATAGTCAACTCCCTCCATAGTGGGGAAACACGATGGAAGCTTCTCTTCCAAATAGAAGTATAGAAGTTCAAGCACCATTCAAAGAGTAAGGAGGAACGATTAAGCAATTTTCATAAGACTTTTGTTTTGCATAAGAGATTGAGGTTGGGGACAGAGATCAAACCAGTGCCTCCTTTGTCCCTAAGAAGCGTAGTCTTGGACCAAAGAATCATATGGATTTTTTTTCGGCTCGCCAAAATGATAAAAAAACATAGAGGTGAGGGAGGAGATCTTCTTAAGAATGATTTTAGGGATGGTGATAGCTCAACTCATTAGGAGGTAGTTATTGATAGATGGTGATTTGGACTCTTCCACCATATGAAAGAAATTTGGACTTCTAGGCAAGTCAGCTTTATCTAGTAGCGAAATGAGAGGGCGTTTTGAGCACATTGAGGAAACCCCAAGAATTTAATGGGGAAGACTCCTGGAGATATGCCAAGTGCTTGAAAAAAAAGCTTCAAAAAGATTAGAAGGCTTAGAAAAGCAAATAGTAGACTTACTACTATTCATTTCCAAACCCATAATGGTGGCTAGAATATTCAGATTGTATTTAAGGGCAAATGCTGTTGAGAGGTTAACTTCCCCCAAAATAAGAAGATCATTAGCAAAGAGAAGGTGGGAGACAGAGAACAAGCTTGATGAAATAGGAAAAAATTTAGGGTACTAACCTCTCAATTATGCAGACAGAAGAAAAGATCCACAACAAGGGTGAAAAGAGGAGGAGATAAGGGACATCCTTGCCTGAGACCATTGGTGGAGTTGAAGTAACCTATAATTTCTCCATTTAGAATAATGGAGAAAGGAACATTGGATATACAAGCATTAGCCAAATTTATGAAGAGCTTTTTTGATAACGATTTTAGCACATAAGGCGTCCGATTTTCAGGACTTGTTGAAATAGCAGCAGATCTCATGAGCCAAAGCTATGTTATCATATATGTCCCTATTGCTAACGAAAGCATCCTGAGCCTTATAAATAATCGATGGAATAACGATCTTCATCCTATTGGCCAAGACCTTGGAAATAACTTTATAGAAAGTATTACAAAGGGAGATGGACCTATAATCAAAAATGAAATTTGAATGCTTCACTTTGGGGATGAGAGTAATGAGGATATGTTTGAAGATATCTGGAAGTTTCTGAGTCTTGAAAAAGTGATGGGCATCCAAGAGGAATTGATTACCAATAATTTCCCAACTGGTAGTGAAAATTTTGGTTGTGAAACCAACGGGGCCTGAAGTTTTATCCCCATTTATATCTTTAAGAGCATTCAAAATTTATAAATCACTAATGGGAAGGCAAAGATTAGATGCTTGCTCATGGGTGATTGTGTTTCCAATAGGAGAGGCGGGGGAGGGAGAGGGGGTGTTGTTTTAGTTGAAGAACAGAGAGTAATATTCACAAAATTCCCCAGCAATGTTGTTTTGATCCGAGATAATACCCCTGTTTGTAGAAATCTCCCTAATGAAGTTGGAATTCTTTCTCTCTTAATTGAAGCTATAAAGGAATTTAAGGTCATCATCTACATGGGAGAGCCAAAACACCTTGGCTCATTGTTTAACCCAATCACCATCTTTTTTTTCCAAATCAGAATAGGTAAGATTGAAGTCTTTGATGTTTCTGAGAAGGACACCATTAAAAGGGTCCTTTTCAAGTAGAAGAATGGTATGTTCTTAGTCCTTTTTCAGAGAACTTAGTTGGTTGTACAGAGAGGTAGAACTCCAAGGCTGAAGTTTCAAGCCCTCTTTCACCTTCTTCAATTTTTTGGAAAAAATAAATAACAGGTCTCCTTTAAAAAAAGATTGCCAAGCTAAGCTTACAACAGTTTTATAATTGGGATATGAAATCCAATAATTCCTGAAAATAAAATGATGAATAGCAGGAGGAATGCTCTACGAAGAGACAAGAAGAGGGGAGTGATCTGAAGACTTGGGAGGGGCAACCTTGTAGAAGGAAGACGGAAAATAGTCTAGCCAAGACAAATTGTAGAGAGCTCTATCAATCTTCGATCGGATAGGATTTTGGACTCGTTGATTAGACCAAGTGTAAAAGAACCCAGTGCTAGGTAAGTCTATAAGTTCAGTATCTGATATATAGTTCTTAAAATCAAGAAGTCTGCTGGGAGGAACATGATTACCTCCTTCCTTCTCCTTGTTGTAAAGCACACAATTGAAGTCCCCTAAAAGCATCCACGGTGAATTAATATTAGTTGCTAAGCAACTAATAAAGTGCCAAAGTTTTCTTCTATCAATTGGATTGTTTTGGGCATATATAAAAGAGATAGCGAACTTAAGAGATGAGGAAGACAAAAATTCTCCATGTATAAGTTGCTGAGAGGTGAAGAGAGGGGTGAAGGAGGTAACAAAAGAATTCCATTTGATCAGAATAAGGCCCCCCAGGAGCACTGTTAAAATTGTTGTAATTGTTTTCACTAGGGAAAAACTTAAAGCAGTTCTAACGGGAGATATCTACAAATGTCTCCAAGTTGATTTTTGTTTCCAATAAACACAGGATGTCAAGATGATTATCCTTGATAAGTCGCAAACAATCTCTAGAGCAACCGTCAGCCAAAATACCTCTAACATTCCAATAGCCTAGTTTGGTGAATCGCATTATGAGGAATTAGAGGATTTCTTGCCTTTCTTCTTGGCTTTTTGGGCAAAGATGACATTAGTATTGGGAGTTTTGGACTTAGCATTATCTTTATCAGGTTACAGCTTACTAGGTGTTTTGCAAGAAGCATCTTAAGTCCATTGAGACTGAGATCGGGAGGGGGAGATGGTCGCAGAATGCGTGGTGATACTATAGGATGAAGTTTGGTTAGCCGCAACATGCACCAATAAGGGATCCTAAGAAGGAAGAGTCCGAATGAGAGGTGGCATCATCAAGAGCAGAATCAGATGTGGGTGAAAGAACAGGGAGCTGGTTGAGATCTGTGAGGGGGAGGATCAAGGATAGTGGTATTTACGACAATAATGCTATTTGACAGGTCATTGAGAGGTTATAATAGAGGAAGAGGGAGGAGTTGTAAGGCTCCAAAGCATAGGGTTGGGCGAGAACTAGGGATACTAGGATGGCAAACAAGAGGGGATGAGCCTATGACCTCGAGGGGATTTGCTTATTAGCATTAAGGGGAGAGAAATCATGGGAGAACGTATTGCAGTAAAAGCTTGGCTTCAGTCAAACTATTTCTTGCTCAAATCGGATGTCGTTGAGAATAATAGACACTGAGTTCAGAAGAGGAGAAGAGGGGTTTATCTGAACACAGACATGTGCAAAAGTAATCCTGGATGTTGAGGCGATGAGGTTGTCCACTGTCAAAGGAATGCCGATTTTGCTAGTGACTTTAGAGAAACCAATCTCGTTCCAACAACACAAGGGAACTTTAGCAGCTTTATCCACAAGGGAATGCCAGCGAAATTTTCCTTCACGGGTCTGAAATCCCAGGTCCATTTCTTAAAGATAAATGTTCTTTCATTTAGGAAGCATAGGCCATGATTTCAGACGAGGTCATAATCTTCAGTGCTGAAGAATTTAAAGAGGAAGAAATCTGCATCCAAGGATAGAAGATCTAGATTACCTTTGAGCTTCCATTTCTTCGACGATGAGAGAGAGAAGTAGTAAAGTATTTTACCTATGAGATGACCAGGGAAGATCCCAATCTAGCTTCAAGTTCTTCTTCAGAGAAGGAGACCTCAACATTATCATTTGTTCTTGTTATGAAAAGAATTTCAATGAGGAGGAGGGTCATTGGAAGGAGCGGGGCCAAGGATGGAAGAGGAAGGGAGAGGGTCCGAATGGAGAAAGGGGAAATGCAAAGAGGAGATTACGTTAGCATCCATACAGAGCCTATATATATAATTTATCTAATATATAAATAATTTTTTTATTATATATATATGCAAAATTTGAAGCTTATGATTTGATTATGAAAATCCATCAAATCTATTAAAGGCTATGATTTAAGTATTATGAATTTAAAAATTAGAACTCTTTAAAAATTAAAAACTATGAGACTTTGCACATAAAAGTTTTGGGAGAAGCTCATAGTCATTAAGTCATCAACAAAAAAATTCATCAAAGTTGATGAGAAAAAGATTAGAAAAGCATGAAATCATTAATATTTAAAAAAAATCATGTTATCACACTAATTACTGACATTCTTAGAGGGATGTACCGTTGTTTTCAACTCTATATGATCTCATATATTATATGTCATCTCATAAGTCTCTCGTACTGATTTGTCTTGGTGTTGAATTTTGGTGCAATTAACTCTCTTGGGGAGACCATTAGAGCCTTAGAAGGGGCAAAAAAATCTTTTGATTTAGTGTTGTGCAATCAGAGCAATGGATCTCTTTGCAAAAGACCAAAGCCTCAAAGCAAGTGTTAATTTTTAATTTTCACAGCTTTTGATCTCTTTATTGAAGATAACTAAAGCATGAAGAGAATTCCTGACCTCTTTCTTAACTCGTAAGCTCATAATCCACTATGGATGTGGGCATCGTCACTTGCCAGTGGCTATGAATAAGATTTTTTAGACTCTCTATTGGGCTTATGCGACTTTTTTGTTATATTCTAAGTTAAATTTTAATATTTTTAAAGCCCAATACGTTAGATGCTATTTTGAGTCATTTTAAAAAAAATTTGAACAATTTTTTTTAATAATTTTTATTCTGAATGATACGTCAAAATCACCAAAGATTGAAATTTGGAGAAATTGCTTGATTTATGGCCCAAAGGGGAGATCCACATTAATATCTAAAAAATGATTGTTTTCTTATGCTACGCCAAGAAATTATGTTGTTTGGGATTACATTTTTTTTATAATTTATAATAAAATATATTTGATAGTGATAATATTTAAAATTAATTAAAATACTTGATAAATTTGACTGATTACTTTTACATTTATTCAATTCCTTAATGCCAACTGAGAAGTCCTCAGAATTCCGTCTCCAAATGGTTTCGATTAAAGATCTGTTTAGACTTTAATTTTCATACGGCCATAATTAGGATTTTTTCAACTATATCTATTACCATATGGTAATAATAATAATATTATCTAGGTTTTAAAAAATATATTTGCAATAAAAATTTTATAATATTCATTAGAACTTTCATAAAATTTTACTCTTTTTTCACAATAGTTTTAGAATTACTATCACAAGAAGCTGTAGGTGCTTTGAATATACTCTAAGAATGCATTTAGGCTGACAATGTAGTATAAATGCTCAACAAGTGTTATTTATGAAATTACATTTAAATTTAAAATTTCACACTAATTTTTAGCTAGCAAGCATAATAAAATTCTTGTAAATCCCATTATCAAACTAGATGCCTGATGGTGATCTCTTAAAAATTTAAATTGATTCTTAATATATATATATATTTTTAATTTTAATCTTTGTTGGTCCAATCAATTGTTCTTAAATGATTAAAAAGCTTATTAAAAGAATAAAAATTCATCTTGAATAATATATTATTTTAAAATATAGCATACAATGAGTTAATCATAAATAAACATGATATCAATTATAGTAAGAACATGATTAAAAATAAATCAATTTTTATGAAGAGAATATTTAATATTTACTGTAAATATCAGACTCAATTTGATATTAAAACATATGAATGTTAGATAATGATGATGTCATTGAATTTGCTTTACATATATTAATGCTCATCAATCATCTAAAAATAATGATAAAATATTGCTAATAGATTATCAGAAACTTCATCCGATTAAATGCTTAAAATATTTGAATTAAACATTTTCAAAATTAATTTCAAGGTCATCAAAATTATATTTTTTGCAAAATTATAATTTAAAGGAATATTTTAATTGGAGAAATGCAATAATACTAAAAAATTTCTTGATACAAATAAACTTAAATCAAGTACTTAAAATATAATTAATAATTTTATAGCATCATTTGAGATCAAATAATTTAAATTTTACATGCTCACAATCAAAATTAACTTATTAATAAGAGGAATTAAGATGCCCAAAAAAATATAATATATTAAGAAGAATTAGAATAAAATGATCAAATGTATCTTTCCAACAATCTAAAAATTAGAACAGAGTTCTATATATTTGTGAAGGTTGGGAGGTTGACATGAGAAATTATTCAAAGAAGAGAATCTAGAGTTTTGTTTACAAATTTTAGATGATTTGGTTCAAAGTTGTTGATCATTATTGACATTTGGTAGGCCTCTGATTTTAATCGCATAACCATATTGATAATGTTATCGATTAGGGAGGCATGTTATCTATTTATCACGAATAGCGCCAAGTAATGCCCACATGATGCCAACATTAATATGGTCACTTATTGTCATCGATTAAGTGTATAAGATGACGCAAGTCATCAATATCAATACTAATATTTGCTATCACTAATACTATTGATGTTTCTTATTAATATTAACATAATATCTAAAGTTGCCCACAACATTGTTGCCCGTAATAGCAATTAATATTGATATTTACTAATAAATATAAATATTAACATCTGCTTTACCAAAAAAATAATAATAAAAAAGGCAACATTCACCATAAAATCGAACACTACGAACATTTGCATATTACTATAGTCTTTTCCACTGTAACAAACACAGAATCTGTCAAAAATATAATTTTTTACCATTTTTTTAATATTAGTTTATTAAGGCATCACACTTATAGGGATCACATTTGGACATAGGATTGCAAATAAATTGAGCCAAACTGATCATATGCTTGTTAAGTTAAAGCTTGTTTATCATTATCGAGCCCAAGCTCTTAGAATTGTTTTCAAGATTGAGCTCACGGCTCAAGTTTGTTTATGAGCTCGATTCAAATTGAGATTATTAATCCTATTAACAAGTAGCTTGTTTCATGATGTAAATGGGCTTTAATCAAGTCTTGATTGAGCTTGTTCACAGTAGCTTGTTGATAAATATACACAAGACATATTAATTAATGCTTATTAAGCCTAAAAATTAAAAATTAAAAATTATTGTTCACAAACAAGTTCTAATTGAGCCTTAATTAAGCTCATTGGAGTCTTAAATGATACTATTTATGAATATAAATGAACCAAACAAAAGTTATTCAAACTTGCTCATTTAATCAATGCATTCAATTAGCTAATCAAATGATTATAGACGAGCTCTAATCAAGCCGACTCATAAGTAGCTTATCGACACTCAGTTCATTTGCAGTCCTATATGAAATATTCATCAATCGTAGTTAGAATATACAGCCAGATTTTCTTATGAAAATTTGCTTGCTGCAAATTCTATGCCACCAAATTTCCATAAAAAAATTCGGCAAAATTTTTAAAATAAGTATGATATAAAATATAATTAATAATTTAAGTATCTTAAAAAAATTATATAAAGGTATAGTCGCTCATTTAACGGGCGACTTGCTTGCCACGTCGAATCTAATGTGGTGCTAGTCGCCCATTTAAGTGTCTAATCTAATCGCCCGTTTAACGGACGACTTGCTTGCCACGTCGAATCTAACGTGGTGCTAGTCACCCGTTTAAGTATCTAATTTAATCGCCCGTTTAATGGGCAACCTGTAGTATTACATGAAAGTTGCCCGTAAAATGGGCAACTTACCTGTAACCATTTTTTTAAAATATTTTCCCAATTTGGTTAGATTTATATTCCAATATTATCTGTCATTGGAGCTACTCCAATATTCTGATGCTTATATAAAGCCTCTTATTCTCCTGATCAATATTTTGTTAAATTCTTAATGTTTTATCTCAAATTGTAAATATATGAATTTATTAATTTATTTTATTTTGATAAAAATTTTATAAATAGACATGTTTTTAACGATTTGCATATATTTTTATATTATATTTTATAAGTATTTAATTAATTTGTAGATAAATATAGTTTATATGGCTTTTTATTTAATTTCAAATTTGCCTATATATAAACTGGAGTTAGTCATCCTTGAATATATTGAATATATTGAATTTTGAAATCCCTTATGTTTGAATGGTAAATGTTGGATTTATCCTATGAATAATGATAAGATCAAAAGTTTGTCCACATGAATAAGGATAAATATTAATATTTAGTATAATATCTTAAATGATGGACATAATATCTAGGTCATTAGCGTATAAAGAGATCTATATATGTACATAAATATGTAGAAATCAAGAAAAAAATTTACTTCTAATTGCATGGATAATCATCTCTGAAGCTTGAGGATATAGAGAGTGGAATTATATAAGTGACTCTTATAGTCATTTATTATCAGATAAATTTTTATATATATATATCTATCTGTGTGTGTGAGGCTAAAGAAATTCTTAAGAGTAGTTTAGTTAGTTTTACACTTTTCACAATGTCATTATTTTACAATAAAAAAATCTTCATCTTAAACAAATTTGGAATTAAATAAAAAGTCATTCAAACTATATTTATCTACTAATTATTCAAATACTTATAAAATATAGCATTAAAATTGATATGACCCTGAAAATTTCACTAGTCGAAGCACGAATCTTGATGTCAAAAGCAATCTGATTCTGAATCAAGACTACCGAGATCAAGCGCTTATTATCAATCGACTCTTAAACATTGAGTGTTTATAGTCAAATCGAGCGTCTTGGCCGGATCTAAAGATCTCAATTCGACTTCATTTGAGCATTCAAATGCGAAATACATCATATGATCAAAGGAATCATTTTGAGCCGTCGATGGAGAGGAGTGGTTCGATTTTGCATGTATTTACAAAGGCCACTCCTCCAATCATAAATAGCCCCCATTCTTCATATGAGAGGAGAGGCAAGAGAGAGAGAGCTCTAAAGCTTGAAAATCATTCAAACACAATCGTGCCACCACTTGATGGTTGTCAACCACCGCCGTCGGCCGCCATCGCCGCTGATCCTCGTCGTCATCAATCTCTATCGGTCTCCATCATGACGACATTCATCGTCAGTGGATGTTGCCCGCTGTTCACCATCATCTGCTACCACTAGTAACTATTACAACCAGAATGTGACTATATGGCTGTTGTTGTCTAATTTTGGGATTCCCATTGTCAGCCCTTCTCATATACAATTATGTAATCCCATTATTAGAAAACTTGTACTCCAAAATAAATATATAGTGGAAGCTTTTACTATCTAGCCCGTTTTCCCTCTTTTTGAGGTTTTCATGTTAAAATTTCGGAGTTTTCTTATTCACTCTTTAAATACTTTGTGTGTGGTGGATTTCAACAAATAAGGCATAAACTTTTACTCTGAACTAGTTTTCTAGCGCTTTCAAGCGATATGATCCGAAAATTCCACTAATCAATACGAATCTTGATGTTGAAAGCAATCTGATTCTGAATCAAGACTAACCGAGATCAAGCGTATTATCAATTGACTCTTAAACATGGAGTGTTTATAGTCAAATCGAGCGTCTTGATGAGCCGGATCTAACAAGCCCAAGATCTCATAATTCTGACTTCATTTGAGCATTCAAATGCACTAAATACATCATATGATCAAAGGAATTATTTTGAGCCGTCCGATGGAGAGGAGTGGTTCAGATTTTGCATGTATTTACTGAGCGTCTCCTCCATATATAAATAAATAGCCTCATTCTTCATATGAGAGGAGGCCAAACAAGAGAGATGAGAGAGCTCTAAAGCTTGAAAATCCTCCAAACACAATCGTGCCACCACTCGACGGTTGTCAACCACCGTCGCCGGCCACTGCCGCCGCTGATCCTTGCCGTCGCCAATCTCCATCGGTCTCCATCATGATGACCTTCATCATCAGTGGATGTTCCCCGCTGTTCACCATCATCTACTACCACTACCAAACTTCTGACAACGGCTGGTATATGGTTGTTGTTGCGATTTTGGGATTCCCTGTCGACTCTTCTCATATATAATTATGTAATCCGTTATCGGAAAACTTGTACTCAAAATAAATATATAGTGAAAGCTTTTCTTGGGCTAGGCGTGGTTTTCCCTCTTTTGAGGTTTTCACATTAAAATTTCGGAGTTTTCTTGTTCACTCTTTAAATATGTGTGTGTTGGATTTCGCAACAAGTAAAGGCGTAATCTTTTACTCTACCATGGTTTTCGCATAGCTTTCAAGCGATATGATCCTGAAAATTTCACTAGACGAAGCACGAATCTTGATGTCGAAAGCAATCTGATTCTGAATCAAGACTAACCAAGATCAAACACTTATTATCAATCGACTCTTAAACTTAGAGTGTTTATAGTCAAATCGAGCGTCTTGACGAGCCGGATCTAACAAGCCCAAGATCTCATAATTCCGACTTCATTTTAGCATTCAAATGCACGAAATATATCATATGATCAAAGGAATCATTTTGAACCGTCCGATGGAGAGGAGTGGTTCAGATTTTGCATGTATTCTGAGAGCGCCACTCCTCCAATCTATAAATAGCTCATCATTCTTCATATGAGAGAAGGTCAAGCAAGAGAGAGGAGAGAGCTCTAAAGTTTGAAAATCCTCCAAACACAATCGTGCCACCACTCAACAGTTGTCAACCACGCCACGCCGCCGCGCCGGTGATCCTCGCCATCGTCAATCTCATCCGGTCTCTCCATGGACTTCATTCATCGATCATTCGCATTTATCTCATTACCATTAGCTATAACACGAGCGTGATTATATGGTTTGTTATCGATTTTGGATTCTCATTGTTAGCTTCTCTATAATTATGTCATGTTATACTTATACTCCAAAATAAATATATAGTGGAAGCTTTTCTTGGTAGCCACTGATTTTTTCCCTCTAGAGGTTTTTCACGTTAAAATTTTGAGTTTTTTTTATCTTTAAATATCTGTGTGTGTCTTTGGATTTCAACAAGCTAAATAAATTTTACTCTATGCTTGGTTTTCTACATGCAAAATATATGCAAATCATTAAAAATATGGCTACTTATAAAATTTTCATATAATTAAAATAAACTAACAAATTAAATATATAATTTGAGATAAAATATTAAGATTTTAATAAAATATTGATCGGGGGAATGAAAGACTTTATATAAGCATCGGAAGGTTGGAGTAGCTCCAATGATAGATAATAGTGGAACTTAAATCCAACCAAGTTGGCAAAATACTTTAAAAAAAGGTTATAGGTAAGTTTATTAGTTTAATGGGACTTTATATATCTAGTCACCCATTAAATGGGCGATTATATATATATATTTAAATTTTTTTTTAAGATACATAAATTATTAATTATATTTTAAATCATACTTATTTTAAAAGTTTTGCTCAAAAAAATCTTAGCTACATATTTATAAATTCAGATTTTCATCATAAAATTTGTTGTTACACGGCTGCAGCGTTAATGTCGAAGCATCATAAGTTACATATAACTACAAACAATTTCTAGAAATTATATCTGACTTAATAAACTAGATTTGTAAAACTATCGTAGATCACAAGTTAAATAATTGACATATACACAAATTCAAAATTTGCATATGGTTAAAAATATTTTAATTTTTGGCACATCGAATATAAACATAATAATGAAAAGTTACAATTATCATTATAATTAATACAAACTTCGATTAATGCTTAGGCTTCTTTGGGAACAAATTTACTTATATATATATATATATATATATATATATATATATATATATATATATATGCATCTGTACCTGTTTTTCTTCTGCTTTTCGTCACGAAAGCGACGCTCTCGTAGTTTTTTAGCATTATCTTCGCAAGGATAATAAGCCGAAAGAAGGGTCAGGACTAAGGACCCATCCGAATAGTCTAATTCTTTTCACTTTTTAAGTGAAAAGTATAAGCTTTAACAGTCAAAATAATTGGAACTGTTCAACACCTAATATTTTTTTCAATTGTAGTTTTTATTATTTTTATTTTTTATTTCTCTTCGCTCACCCCTTATCTCTTGAGAAGTCCTAGAATCCTCCCTCATGTTTTTGTAATATTTATATTCGTCCAAATGACTTAGCTTTGATCCTAAATTTTATGTTAAATATTTGATTTAAATCTATATAACTTTTTGTTGCGTGTTAGAAAATCAATTATGATAGAGTGAAAGTTTCGTCTTATCTTAATGTATCATGTATTTAAAAGGTGAAAGAAAACTCAGAATTTTACGTGAAAAAACCGAAATGAGGAAAAATGACTGCTAAAACTTTCATTATATATTTATTTTTTGAGTCTGTTTTCGATACGAGAACGTAATTATATGAGAAGGGTTGACAAATCGACAACAACATCGTATAATCGCGTTCAGTTATAGCGTTGCTTTAGCGAGATGATGGTGAAATGAGAACAACCACGATGAAGGTCATCATGATGGAGGCCGACAGAGATTGACGACGGCGAAAATCAGCAGTGGCGGTCGATGGCGACGGCCGGCGGCAATGGTTGGTAACCAACGGGGGTGGTCGGCGACCGTCGAGTGGTGGCATGATTATGCTTAGAGGATTTTTCCAGTTTTAGAGCTCTCTCCTCTCTCTTGCTTGGCCTCCCCTCATATGAGTAATGAGGGGATATTTATAGATTGGAGGAGTGGCGTCTCTGTAAATACATGCAAAATCCGAACCACTCCACTTCATCGATGACTCAGAATGATTCTTTTGATCATTTGATGTATTTTAAGTATTTGAATGCTCAAATGAAATGAAATTATAATATCTTGGGCTTGTTGGATTATTTCGTCAGGCTTCGATTTGACTATAGACACTTCATATTTGAGAGCTATTTAGGGATTTAACTGATATCCCAAAGTTTCTAACGATATCTTAAGTGTTTGATCTCATTAGTTTCAGAGGATCCAACTTGCTGACATCAAGATTCACTTTTAGTAGAATTTTGATTATATCATATTAATTGCCCCTATTTTTGGATTACATTATCCTAATTCATCCAAAAATATTTGAATTTTTTTTTTAATTAAATGTAATAATAATGTAGAAGAGTTTTTTTTAATATATGTCATAATGAAGAGATCGTTTTTTTTTAATTAAATGTCATAATGAATAGAGAGTTTTTTTAATTAAATGTCACAATAAATAGAGTGTTTTTTTTAACTAAATGTCATAATGAAGAGAGGGTATTTTTTTTTAATTTATTCTCTCTTTCTCCCTATAGTGGATCTATAAAAACTCCCTTATGGTCAAATAAGGAGGCACAACTCTCATATGCTCTAATGTTCCTCTTCTTCTTGAGAGAAGGTCGATCGGAGGCGATCAAGGCCCGTAGTTCATATGGCGAGGGTCCGGTTTTCCCTCGAAAGATGCGTCAACTGCCCTTGTCGGACCGACCGGGTTCAGAGGCGATCAAGGCCCGTAGTTCATATGGCGAGACTCCAGTTTTCCCTCGAAAGAGGCGTCAACTACCCTTGTCGGACCGACCGGGTTCGGAGGCAATCAAGGCCCGTAGTTCATACGGCGAGGCTCCGGTTTTCCCTCGAAAGAGGCGTTGACTGCCATTGTCGGACGGCCGTTTTAGATCAAGGCCCGTAGGTTCATACGGCTCGGTTTTCCCTCGAAGAAGCGTTCACTTGTCGGACCGGCCGGGTTCAGGCGATCAAGACCCGTAGTTCATCTGAGCTCAGTTTTCCCTCGAAGAGGCGTGCCCTTGTCGACCGACCGGGTTGAGGCAATCAAGGCTCGTAGTTCTATGGCGAGGCTCCGCTTTCCCTCAAAAGAGGCGTTGGCTCGCCGGACCGAGTTTGGAGGTGATCGTAGTTCATCTGCGAGGCTCAGGTTTTCCCTCGAAAGCGTTGGCCTGTTGGTGGCCAGTTTGAGGTGATCAACTATTCATCTGGCGAGACTCTATTTTCTCGAAGCGTGTCGCCTTGTCGGACCACCAGTTGAAGCGATCACCATCGTCATCGCCGTCAACCCCCGTCTCCGGTTATCGTCGTCGATGATCGGGGGGGGAGAAATGCTTGGCGGCTGTAGCGCAGCGTCGATGGTCGGCGGGGATATGGCGATGATGATGGACCCAGCGAAAAGATGATAATTGGCGTGATCAGCGGCGATAGTCAGCGGCGATGGCACGGCATGGTAGCGCCGACGAGATGGTTAGCAGAACGGCCCGGCGGCAATCGGGCGTCAGCCGTGATGACCGGCGAAGATTGTCAGCGATGTGCGGTGACCAGCAATAGTTAGCGCCAACGGTAGTTAGCAATGGGCAGCAATTGCGCGCGTCAAGTCGGTGAGGATACCGCAACGATAGTGGTAGCCAGTGAAAAATTGCAAGGTCAATAGCGGTAACCGCGTATAGTTGCGGCAGCGGGGTGGTCAGCGGCCAGCAATGCAGCGTCAACGTGTAGCCGCAGCTATGGAATGAGATGATATGATAAGTGACCAATGAAATTACCAGCGATAATTCAGCGGTAACCGGCAGCAATGATGGCCTGATGGTAAGCCGGCGTTAATGATCGGAGGATAATAAGCAACGATGCCAGCGAAAGATAGTGGTAATAAATTATCAGCGATAGTCGGTGGCGATACCGGCAGCGTGGTTAGCGGCCAGAGGTAATCAGCCAGCAGCAGTAGTCAACGTGGTGCAACATCAGTAGTCAGCGAGATGACCAGCAACGATGGTGGTGACCGAAGGAGATTGTCGCGATAGTGTGGCGGTGGCAAACGACGATAATCATGGTGGCAGCGGACCGGCGATAGTGGTTCCGGCCGATAGAGGTGGTGCGGCAGCAAGTGGTGATAGTAGTCAGCAGACGGTGGATGGCGTCGGTAGTCGACGGGGATGACCGGCAACGATAGTGGTGACCGGCGAAGATTGCCGGCGATAGTGATGATTTTGACTATCCGTTGTTTGTCGAGTGTGACTTAAGCGTTAACGATGGCGTTAACCTGTGGAGAGGTTGAATTGAATCTGAGATTTTGACCCATCCGAGGTTGTTTATCGAGTGTTACGATGGCGTTAACTTGTGAAAGAGATTGGGAAGTCCACCAAGGACCTTTTGACCTATCAGGTTGTTTATCGAGTCGATTCGATGGCGTTAACATGGCGTTAACTGTGGAAGAGGTTGAATTGAATCCGGGAGATTTTGACTCATCAAGGTTGTTTATCATAGTGTTACGATGATGTTAACCTGTGGAAGAGGTTGAATTATCCGTGAGATTTTGACCCATCCGAGTTGTTTGTCGAGTGTTACGATGGCGTTAACTTGTGGAAGAGGTCTGGGAAGTCCACCAAGGACCTTTTGACTTATCCTGGTTGTTTGTCGAGTCTTTGCTTGATGAAGTTAACTATGTGGCGGTTGAATTGAATCCGTTGAGAATTTTGACTATCGAGGTTATTTGTCGGTGTTACCGACGCGTTAACTATGGAAGAGGTCCAATTAATATGCTAAAGGGACCCATCCAGGTTGTTTGTCGAGTGTTGCAGATGGCGTTAACATGTGGAAGAGGCCGTGGGAAGTCCACCAAGACCTTTTGACCTATCCGGTTGTTTGTCGAGTCTTTACTTGATGAAGTTAACCTATGTGGAAGAGGTTGATTTGAATCAGAGGATTTTGACTATCCGGTTGTTTGTCGGTGTTACGATGGCGTTAACACTGCGGAAGATGTCAATTGAATCCAGGATTTTGATCTATCCGAGGTTGTTTGTGAGAGTGTTAATGGCGTTAACGTGTGGAAGAGGCTGGGAAGTCCACCAAGGACCTTTTGACCTATCTTAGATTTTTGTGATGCGACTTGATGGCGTTAACCGATGGCGAAGCGTGTGGAAGAGGCGTGGAAGTCCACCAAGGACCTTTTGACCTATCTAGGTTATTTGTCGAGTGTGACATTAACGTACTTTGAATTTGAATGGAATCCCCTGAGGGTCTTTGATCTATCCGAGGTTGTTTATCGGAGTGTTACTCGATGATGTTAACCTATTTGGAAGAAGTTGAATTGAATCTGCTGGAGATCTTTGACCTATCCAAGGTTATTTGTCGGTTGTTTGTCAGAGTGTTACCCGATGACGTTAATCTATATGGAGGAGGTCGAATTGAATCCGTTGAGAATTTTTGACCCATCCGAGGTTATTTTTCAGGGTGTTACGATGCCGTTAACCTATATGGATGAAGTCGAATTGAATCCATTAAGGATCTTTGACCTATCCGAGGTTGTTTGTCAGAGTGTTACTCGACGATGTTAACCTGTTTGGAAGAGGTTGAATTGAATCTGCTGAAGATCTTTGACCTATCCGAGGTTATTTGTCGGAGTGTTACTCGATGATGTTAACCTGTATGGAAGAGGTTGAATGAATCGGGATCTTTGACCCATCAGGTTGTTTGTTAGAGTTACGATGGCGTTAACGTATGGAAGAGGTCAATTGAATCCGAGATTTTGACCCATCGAGGTTGTTTGTCGGGGTATCGATGCGTTAACCTATGGATGAAGTCAATTGAATCCAGATTTTGACCTATCCGAGGTTGTTTGTCGGTGTTACCGATGGCGTTAACGTATGGAAGGTGGAAGTCCACCAAGGACCTTTAGACCTATCCTAGGTTGTTTGTCAGAGTCTTTGCTTGATGACGTTAACCTGTATGAAATTGGTCGAATCAAAACATCTGTTTGTGGTTGCAGCTAAAGTTGTTTCTTAACCTTGGTCTTTTTCATTGGTATTCGGACTTCTCTAAGCGATAATCAATTAGATATCCGAATATTGATTTGGATAATCTTTTGAAATTAAGAGTTGCCCCAGGTTTCAAAGAATCAAGGAACTAAGTTTGATGAATCTTCATTCTTCGCTTGCGCTCCTTACAAGCTTGAAATGCTCCACCTCGATGGTGGTTTTGATCTTGTTGAGAAATTTGGTCGTCATACAAGATGAAAAAATGAGAATCAATTTTCCCACGCGTAAAGCATTGCGTGCTAGAAAACCAATTATAGAGTGAAAGTTTACGCGCCTTGTTGTAAAATCCAACACACAGTATTTAAAGAGTGAACAAGAAAACTCAATTTTTACATGGAAAATCTCGAAGGAGGGAAAAATCGAATAGCCAATAAAAGCTTCTACTTTATATTTGTTTTGGAATACAAGTTTTCCGATAACGCGATTACATAATTGTATATGAGAAGGCTAATACGAATCCCAAAATCGACAACAACATATAGTCACGCGTTGAGTTGTAACTTAATGGTAGCGAATGATGGTGACAATGAGAACGATGGCGGCGGTCATCATCATGATGAGGAGATTATGGAGGCGGTGATGGTGGCGGGGCGGCGGCGGTGGTTGGTAACCAACGAGTGGTGGCACATCAGTGGTGGCATGATTATGCCTAGAGGATTTTCAAGCTTTAGAGCTCTCTCCTCTCTCTTACTTGGCCTCCCCTCATATGAGTAATGAGAGGCTATTTATACATTGGAGGAGTGGCGTCTCTGTAAATATATATAAAATCGAATCACTCCACTTTGGACGGCTCAGAATGATTCATTTGATCATTTGATGTATTTTAATTATTTGAATGCTCAAATGAAGTGAATTGTAATATCTTGGGCTTGTTGGATTTCGTCGAGACTCGATTTGACTATAAACATTTTATTTGAGTTATTTAGAGATTTAACTGATATCTCAAAGTTTAATGATATCTTAAGTGTTTGATCTAAGTTAGATTATTTTTGACATCAAAATTTATACTTCCATTAATAGAATTTTCAGTATCATATCACTTTTCAATCTAAACTGCTCTGATAGAATTGAATTCTACGTTGACATCTAGAACAGAATGGTTCGCTTGGGATGGTCTGATCACGTAGTGCCATAATTATGATAATTGACTAGAATTTGTGGCATCAATGGAGAAATACCAAACATTATTTGACTTTAAATTTTATAGTTAATTCCCAAAAAAAAAGGAGAATTTTTAAACCTATCACATAAATTTTATATATTTATAAATTTAATATCTAAATTCTAATATTTACATGCATAATACTTAAATTTTTATTATCATATCAAAAATACTATAATTATCATTCTTTTAAAGTGAAAATAATACTTCATATATAGATAAAATATTAGAAATATAAATATCAAAGTTTAGATGTTTGATATATAATCTTATGTGATATGTATGTAAATCTTTCTAAAAACTAATATAAATTTCAATCCTCATCACATCAAATATAATATTAGGACTATATATAATAGGATAATATACATTTTCTTTTATACACAAAAAAATTAAAACTTATCAAAGGTTCATAATTCAAAATATCTGAAGTCATATAAATGCTTAATTGCTTGACATATCTTGTCTAGAAGTAATAAGTTTTACACTGAAACAAATATCATTTCACTCTTAATAAAAATCTTTCCAAATATCAACCTTCCAAAAAAAATTTAAATACCTTATACGGAATAAAGTAATAGAAAATTAAATAATTAATGGACCATCTGAAATTACTTTTGGCCATTATTTTATATTATTTATATATTGAGTGAAATAAAATATATTTCATAGTAACAGTTATTTTTAAAAATATTCATGACATTCTAATATTATTTTAAATAATTTTTTAAAATATTATGATTTATTTGTAAAAATAAAAAATAAAAATAATCTCAAATAGCCGCTTAAAGCGAAATAAAAATAATCTCATAATTCATATATATATATGAATTATGAGGTAGTATGAATATAAATTGTTTAAAATAATAAACATATTATCGCCGCTTAAAGCGGCTAGAGGTCCGCTTAATTTCTTTTTTTAATACATTTTTATTTTTTATTTTTTAAAGTTGACGATTTAAAATTTTCGCCTAAATAAGGCTTAGTTATATTCCCTCAGCAGTGAACCGTCCAACGGTCCAACTTATTTTACACGCAATCCGCTTTATTAGAATGATTTTAAGATTAAGTTGAATATCTAAACATCTAGAAAAAATAAATTAAAGCGGCTTAAAAAACAGCACTTGTAACCGATTTTTCTTCTGCTTTGCATCACGAAAGCGACACGATCGCAGTTCGGAGGCATTCTGTTCGCACGGCTAAGAGTTTATTTGGGACAGTGTTGGCTATTTAAAAAAATAATGAATAATAAATGAAATGCGATAAAAGAATTTATTATTTAAAAATCATGATGAGATATGCAAAAAAATTTTATTTTGAAAAATAAAAAAATAAAATTATAATTTTCTTACCTTTAACGTAAGAGAAAAATCAAATTAAAAAATATAACTTTTAAATCATTATGAGGAATACCTCAACCCTAGATGACACTGCAGTAAAATGCGATACACTGCATCGTATCGCTCTCGCATCATCAAACACACGCTAAAATACATTACAGCCAAAAAAGAGATCAAGCTTTCAGTTGGTTAATATTTTGCACACTGGAGACTGGAGTCAAATGATAAGCCTTCACAGTCAAAGTAAATGCAGCTACTAAACATTTTTTTTTCTAGAATTGATAAGTTTTTTTTAAAGTTTTTTCCACTCGCTCCTTATCTTTTAACAAGTCCTTCTAGAATCGTCTCTCTCTCATATATATATATATATATATATATATATATATATATATGTATATATATATATATATATATATATATATATATATATATATATATATATATATATGTATATATATATATATATATATATATATATATATATATATATATATATATATATATATATATATATATATATATATTATACATATATATATATATATATACATATATATATATATGACCCAAAATTCCTCTAGTGACGAATCTTGATCGAAAACAAACTAATCAGAAATTGTCAATGGAAATTGGCTTGGTCAAGCCAATATCTTAGAAGCTTTTGAGATATCGGTTAAATTCAAAAGCTCTCAAATATAGTGTTTTATAGTCAAATCGAGTGTCTCGGCGAGCGGTTCAAACAAAGCCAAGATCTTACAATTAGACTTCATTTGAGCATTCAAATACACAAAATACATCATATGATCGAGGGAATCATTATGGCCGTCCGATTGGAGAGTGGTTGGATTTTGCATATATTCTGAGGCGTCGCTCCCGAATCATAAATAGTCTCTCATTCTCGTATGAGGGGAGGCCAAGTGAAGGAGAAGCGAAAGAGAAAGAAGCGACAAAGATCCTCCAAGCCTTGTCGTGCCACTCGGCGTGGACCACCATCGCCGCCCGCCACCGCGATCTTGCCGTCGTCGACCATTGTTGTCGGTCATCATCACCGACCACTATCATCATCGGTCGTCAACATCATCGTCAACTTCGTCAACACGTCGTGCGTCAACTTAAATTACCGTCACAAATTCGTCAACATCGTCACATCGTCGTCATTGTCATTACACGCTTGCCCATCTCTCATATACAATTCGTAATCCGTTATCGGAAGATCTTGTGATCGAAGCAGGATATACATGGAAGCTTTTCTTGAGTTTGGGACGTGGTTTTCCCTCTTTTAGGTTTTCATTAAAATTCGAAGTTTTATTGTTTTTTTGCTTTAAATACGTGTGTGTCTTTGGACTAAAAAGCTAAGACATAAACTTTTACTCTGCATGGGTTTTTATAGCATATATATATATATATATATATATATATATATATATATATATATATTATGCTAGAAAATCGATTCTATAGAGTAAATTTACATCTTAGCTTTATTGTGGGTCCAAGACACTGAATTAATAAGAAAACTCTAGAAATTTTAATGAAAAACCTCGAAACCACAGGACTATGAAAATCTTCCATATATTTATTTTAGTACAAGTTTTCCAGATAATGTGATTACATAATTGTATGAGAATGGGCTGTGAGAATCCAAAAATCAAAAATAACGACCATATAGTCGCGTTCGTTGTAGCGATTCTTGGTGGTAGCGAGATGATGGTGAGCGGCGAGAGCGACCGCGGCGATGAAGGTCAGTCAAGATGGAAGCGGAGGTTGGCGGCGAGGATGACGGTGGCCGGTGGTTGACAACCGTCGAGTGGTGGCACGATTGTGTTTGGAGGATTTTCAAGCTTTAGAGCTCTCTCCTCTCTCTTGCTTGGTCTCTCTCATATAAAGAATGAGAGGCTATTTATAGATTGGAGGAGTGACGTCTCTATAAATAAATACAAAATTTGAATCACTCCTCTCCATCGGACGGCTTAAAATGATTTCTTTGATCATATGATGTATTTTGTGTATTTGAATGCTCAAATGAAGTTGGAATTATGAGATCTTGGGCTTATTAGATAAAAACTCATCAAGACGCTCGATTTGACGATAAGCACTCCATGTTTAAGAGTCAATTGATAATAAGCGCTTGATCTCGGTTAGTCTTGATTCAGAATCAGATTGCTTTCAACATCATGATTCGTGCTTCGAGTAGTGAAATTTTCAGGGTCATATCAGTTGTCCCCTATTTTTGGATGATATTATCTCAATCATCCAAAAATATATATGTCGAATACTTAAAAATAGCAGATTCTTTAATGAAATTTATGAATCCATTAACCATACATTTTGAGAGAATAGATCTTCATGGGAGCACAAGATTATGATCACGGAAGTGGATGTAGGGCCGCGGATGTGTACGGGTATGCGCGGGTACAATATTTCGGGGTTATGGACTCATCCGAACATTTACAGGTGCTTGCAGTGGTTTCGGGTTGGTTTGAAGGCTAGACGGGCCAAGGAAAGAGTCGGTGAGCAGGTAATTGACGGGTCGCGAGGAGCAAAACCACGAATTCGATTTAGTCGGCTCGAAACCTGGTGGGGCGGGTCCACGGCAGCGAGATCCACGAAGGTGACCGGCGGGCGGGTGAACGCAGGTTGCGGCGAGCAGTGATCCAGAGAGCGGGAGCAGGTAAACAACAGCGCAGCTGCCGGGCGGCGAGCGGGAGGAGCCTCGTCGGCGCTGTCTTGGTCCACGCGTGCCATGAGCAAAACGCCCGTTTCCTCCCGTTTTGAGCGATTTTGAACAATTTTGGGCAGTTTTTAGCGATTTTTGACTTTTTTTGCCCCTATAGGGGGTATATAAAAACCCCATTAGGGCCAAGGGAGGAGGCACACTCCTCATATGCTTAAGTGTTCCTCTTCTTCTTGAGTAAAGGTCGTTCGGAGGCGATCAAGACCCATAGTTCATACGACAAGGCTCTAATTTTCCCTCAAAAGAAGTGTCAACCTCGTCGGGCAGACGGGTTTGGAGGTGATCAAGCCCCGTAGTTCATACGACAAGGCTCGATTTTCCCTCGAAGAGGTGTCGGGACCTCATGGACGACGGTGGGCGATCAAGACCCGTAGTTCATATGACAATGCTCTAATTTTTCCTCGAAAGAGGTGTCAATTAACCTCGTTGGACCGACCGGGTTCGGAGGCGATCAAGACCCGTAATTTATACGACAAGGCTCTAGTTTTCCCTCGAAAAGTCTCATGACCTCGTCGGACCGGGTTGAGGCGATCATCGGCAGATCACCGATCTGAGGGTTAGCGATGCCCGGATGGTGGCCGGCGTCGGTGGTCAGCGAGATATAACAGCGATGGTGGTCAGCGGATATATAACTGCGATGGTGGTGAAGGTGGCCGTCGATAGTGTCAGCAGCGGTAGCCGGCAGCAGCGATCGGCGCGTTAACCAGCGGTGGTGATTGTCGGCAGTGGTTGGCGGCAAAGAGGTGGTCGGCCGTGCTGGCGATAAGTAGTCGGCAGTGGCGACAGATGTCGATAGTCAGCGGGATAACCGGCGCAATTGTAACCGGAGATTGCGGCGATGGTGTGGCGGTAGCCGAGATTGCGGCGATGGCGATAATATGACCAGCGGCGGTAGTCAGCGATGGTAGTTGCGGCAAGCGAGATCTTTGACTATCCGGCGTTGTTTGTCGAGTGTGACTCAATGCGTTAACTTGTATGGAAGAGAAGATCCGTGAAAATTTTGACCTATCCAGTTGTTTGTCGAGTATTCTGGGATGGCGTTAACACATATGGAAGAGGTTTGAATTATTGATGATTTTGACTATTCGGATTGTTTGTCGATGTGTGACTTCGATGGCGTTATATGGAAGGTCAATTGAATCCGTTGAGATTTTGACTATCTAGGTTGTTTCGAATTGTTACGATGATGTGTTAACTTTGTATGGAAGAGGGAATTGAATCCGTTGATGATTTTTGACCTCGAGGTTGTTTGTCGAGTGTTACTGTCGTGCTTGTATGGAAGAGGTCGTGGGAAGTCCACCGACCTTTTGGCCTATCCTAGGTATTGGTCAAAACATTATTTGACGTCTTACCTGCATGGAAGAAGCCCACGGGATATCCACCAAGGACCTTTTGACCTATCCTAGGTATTACCCAAAGTGTTAATTGACTTCTTACCTATGTGGAGTAGGTGCGAAGTTTTGACCTATCCAAGATTATTTGTCAGAGTCTTTGCTCAATGACGTTAACCTATGTGGAAGATATTGAATTAAATCCGCTGAGGATTTTTGACCTATCCGAGGTTGTTTGTCAGAGTGTTTGCTCGATGACGTTAACCTGTGTTGAGTAGGTACAACGTTTTGACCTATCCGAAGTTGTTTGTCATAGTGTTACCCGATGACGTTAACATGTATGTAAGAGGTCAAATCAAAACATCCATTTGTGATTGTAGCCAAAGTTTCTCCTTAACCTTGGTCTTGTTTTTCCATGAGTATGATTGGAAAAATCATAGTTTGCAAAGTTATATCTCTTCTCAATGTTGAAATATCCTCCAACTTTGACTTGTTTCTTGGGATGGTAATCGATTAGATGCTTACCATATTAACATGAGCGATTTTCTGAGATTAAAAGTTGGCTCCCAGTTTCCGACAGAATCTGAAGGAACGAAGTTTGATGAATGTTCATTCTTCGCTTGCGCTCCTTAAAAGCTTGAAATGCTCCACCTCAATGGTGGTTTTGATCTTGTTGGGAAACTTGGTCAACATGCATGATGAAATAATGAGAATCAGTTTCCTGCCAAACTGTTGCGTGTTAGAAAACCAGTTGCGGTAGAGTAAAAGTTTATGCCTTAGCTTTGTTGCAGGGTCCAGCACACACAAAAATATTTGAAGAATTAATAAGAAAACTCTAGAAATTTTAACGTGAAAAATCTCGAAAAGAGAGAAAAAATCACGGGGCCTAGCCCAGTAAAAAGCTTCCACTATATATTTATTTTGGAGTACAAGTTTTTTTAGATAGATTACATAATTGTATATGAAGTGTTTGACAATGGGAATCTCAAAATCGGACAACAAAAGCCATATAGTCGCGTTGAGGTTGTAGATTCTAGTGATAGCGAGATGATGGTGAATGAACGAGAACGACCGGCGATGAAGGTCGTCAAGATGGAGACCGATGAAGATTGACGACGGCGAGGATCAGGGGCGGCGGCGGCCGGCGGTGATGGTTGACAACCGTCCAGTGGTGGCACGATTATGTTTGGAGGATTTTCAAGCTTTAGAGCTCTCTCCTCTCTTTTGCTTGACCTCTCTCATATGAAGAATGAGGGGTTATTTATAGATTGGAGGTGTGACGTCTCTGTAAATACATGCAAAATCGACCACTCTCTCCGGACGGCTCGAAATGATTCCTTTGATCAT